>OX451740.1:659230947-659944762 GCA_948472305.1 Vicia faba
CGATGGTGTCTCATGTCCAAAGCTTCACCTAAGATCTTACGTCCGTAAAATTCAGCCGCATACCGCTGATAAGAAATTATGGGTGCACTTTTTTCAAGAAAGACTATCTGGGACGCAGTTGGAGTGGTTTTACCAATTGGAAGGGACTAACATCCATACATGGGAAGATTTGTCCACCGCATTTTACCGCCAATATCAATATAACGTTGATCTTGCGCCAACTAGGGTGAAATTGCAAGGAATGACCATGGGTTCAAATGAGAGCTTCAAAGAATATGCCCAAAAGTGGAGAGACCTTGCTGGTAGGGTGCACCCACCTTTTATTGATAGAGAGTTGGTAGACATGTTTATGGAAACATTGACTGGACAAATTTTTAACTTATTGGTTGCAAGTTCATCATCTAAATTTACTGAATTAATCTTAACTGGTGAGAGGGTTGAAAGTGGGACCAAAAGCGGGAAGATACCTATGGCCACCTCCTTAAATTCTGTGAAAAAGCCATTTATTGGTAAAAAAGATACTAATGTTGTGTATGGGTCAAGAAGCCGTATTAAAAATGACTGTCATCATTCAGTAGAGGTTGTACTGATTTCCAATCCAACTCCAACCCAACGACCGCGTCAATATAATAACCAATAAAGTCCGGATGCCCAGAGAAGATAATTTACTAGAATCAATATGCAACTGTCTCAAGCTCTGAAACACCTATTAAAAGCTGATTTGGTAACCTTGCGAGATCCCCCTTCCAACCCTAACACTACTCCCCAAAAATACAACCCCAATTCCAAATGTGCTTACCATTCGAATATCCCGAGACATGATACCAATGATTGTTGGACACTAAATAACAAAATCCAAGACCTAATTGATAACAAGACGATTGAATTTGTCCCTCTGCCGACTCCCAACGTGATCACCACACCCATGCCAAATCATGGTAAGGGTGTCAATGCTATTGAAGATGCCTCTTTTGATTCTTCCGTCAAAGACTTGATTACTCCTTTTAAGACTGTTAAAGAGAATTTTTTGAAAGTCAGGGTATTCCCTGGCTGCATTGAAGACTGTTATTGCCGTGCTGTACAAATTAATGGTTGTGAAGGGCTGAAGAAAGGTGTCTAACACCTGATGAATAACCATGATATTATATTTGATAAAACTCCATCTATGAAAACTTTGACCAAAAGTGTATCTCAAGAGTTTGAAGACGTTTCCATCATTACTATATCAAACAAACCTATTAGGATCACCTCCAAAGGTCCTATTAGGATTCTCGTTGAACCAAGAATAGCTCCACTAATTATCACCACACAGGGGCCAGTCCCCTATTGTTCTGATAAGGCGGTGCCCTTAAATTATGGGGCAGAAGTGTATTACCATGGTATCAAACAAGATTCATGGATTGATGAACATGAAACTGCTGACATTACAAACATTGCTGGATCAAGTAAAGTAACCAGGACACATAGGATCTTCTCTCCAGATATTTCACCTCTGACAACCATAACTACACCCATTCGTATTATTGTTGTTAAACCTATTTCTGATACTCGAGGAAAGGAAAAAATGACTGAGCCTGCCAGGATGGAGGCGCCCACAAAAGATATTACTATTGAGGACCCATCTACCAAAGAGATGGAGGAGATTCTAAAAATTATCAGGAAAAGTGATTACAAGATAGTGGAATAGTTGTGGCAAACACCCTCGAAGATTTCTATGTTGTCTTTATTACTATGCTCTGAGACACATGCTCAAACATTGATAAAATTCCTAAAAAATTCACTTGTCCCTCAAGAAACTAAGGTCGACCAATTTGAAAATTGTGTAGCCAGTTTGACTGCTGACAATGGTTTGGGATATTCGGATGCAGATTTGACTCCAGCTGGGAAAAATCACAACAAATCTCTGCATGTGTCTATAGATTGTAAATGAATCACTTTAGCCTATGTGTTGGTGGATATTGGGTCCTCTCTAAATTTATTGCCTAAAGGTGCTCTAGATAGGTTAGATTGTGAAGGTTTAGTGCTGAAATCCAGTGACATTGTGGTGAGAGCTTTTGACGAAGTAAAGAGAATGGTCCATGGAGAAGTTGATCTCCCTATCAAAGTTGGGTCTCATGTCAACAACTCAACATTCTATGTGATGGATATCCATTCTTATTATTCTTGCCTACTTGGACGCCCATTGATACATGAGGCAGGTGTGGTGACTTCGATACTACATCAAAAGCTGAAGCACCCGGTCAAAGGAAAAATTGTCACTGTGTGTGGAGAAGAAGAGTTTATGATTAGTCATCTAAATTCATTAAAATATCTTGAAATTGATGGAGAGTTCATAGAGACTCCTTGTTAAGCCTTTGAAGTGGTCTCTCCCATGGTTGTTGTTGCTAAACCCACTCCTGATATTCCCAAAGTTGCTAAAGATGCACCGAGGATGACCTCTCTCAAATATGCTCATGTTGTTGTTAAAGACGGAGGCTGCACCATTTGGGGCTAACTCCCTAATATCCCTTTCAAGTCAGACAAATTAGGGTTGTGCTTCACTTTCAAGGCTCAAAAGGAGGTTTGACGTGCTCGTTTAGGGAAACCACATCTCCGCATTAGTAACCATGAGGTTAATGGTCTTGAAGACTCTGATGTTGATTGTGAATTTGACGACTCGATCTACCCGACTGCTGGTGGAGGACTCAACAACTAGCAGACCAAAGATTTCATCCCAATCTCCTTCAGCCATGAATAATTACCATTTCCTATTTTTATTTACTTTGAAGATTTTGTCTGTAATTTCCATTAAAACAATGACTTTAAGTCGCGTGCCTTTCCCGGGGCACAATGGACCATTTGTTAAGGGTTTATCATTTTCATATGCCATATGCTCATTTTAATATAAAAAACATTGGACTATTTTGCATTCAAATTTTGCATTCTCTGTCTTTTTCTTTAATTTATTGCATTTTCAATAGCCATGTGACCTTACATGCACACACACACATTTGCAGATCCACATCCACTCCGGATCTCATTAACAATAATTCCACTATTTCCATCTATGACTATCAAAATCCAATCTATCAAACCGAAGATGAAGGTGAAGAAGATTGTGAAATACCTGTAGAACTCGCTAGACTTCTGATACAAGAGGAAAAGGCCATCCAAACACACGAGGAACCAATTAAATTGATAAACCTGGGTACTAAGGCAGATAAGAAAAAAGTCAAGATCGGCGCCAATTTGGAAGACAACATCAAGAGAAGATTGGTATAGATGTTGCACGAATATGTTGAAGTGTTCACTTGGTCATATGAAGATATGTTGGGGATTGATACTAATATCGTTGCTCATTATCTACCAGTTTAAGCAAAAGGTTCGTCGCATGCATCCAGACATGTCTGAGAAAATAAAAGCTGATGTAATGAAATAGTTCAATTTAGGTTTCCTGGAAGTGAAATCATATCCCCAATGGGTTGCAAATGTAGTCCCATTGCCGAAGAAAGACGAAAAAGTCCGTATGTGCATAGACTACAGGGATTTGAATAGGGAAAGCCCCAAATATGATTTCCCGTTACCACATATTGATGTCTTGGTTGACAACATGGCTCAGCACAAAGTTTTCTCCTTCATGGATGGCTTCTCTGGATACAACCAAATCAAAATGGCACCCGAGGACATGGATAAAACCACATTTGTCACACAATGAGGCACCTTCTGCTATAAGGTCATGCCTTTCGGATTGAATAATGCGGGTGCAACCTATCAACGGGCTCTGGTAGCTCTATTTCATGATATGATTCATCATGAGATATAATTATATGTGGATGATATGATTGCAAGGTCGCAGACTGAGGAAGAACACCTTGATCACTTGCACAAGCTATTTGAAATATTAATGAAATACAAGCTGAGGTTGAATCCCAACAAATGCACCTTCGGGGTGAGGTCCGGAAAACTCCGAGGGTTTATCACCAGTGGAAAAGGTATTGAAGTTGATCCTATAAAATTCAAAGCCATACAAGAAATTCCAGCTCTCTGTAATGAGAAGGAGGTCAGGGGTTTCTTGGGTCGACTTAACTATATTTCCTGGTTCATATATCACTTAACTGCTACTTGTGAGCCAATCTTCAAACTATTGAAGAAAGATCAAGTAGTAAGATGGAATGAAGATTGCCAAGGAACTTTTGACAAGATTAAGGAGTACTTACAAGAATCTCTAATCCTGATGCCTCCAGTTGAGAGAAGACATATGATTATGTACTTGACTATATTAGAGAATTCAATGGTGTGTGTGTTGGGCCAACACGACGAGTCTAGGCGAAAAGAGCATTCAATATATTAACTTAGAAAAAAATTTATTGACTGTGAAACCAGATATTCACTGCTCGAGAAAACTTGTTGTGCTTTGGCATGGGTTGATCGCCGGCTAAGACAGTATATGTTGACTCACACCGCTTTATTTATTTCTAAGATGGATCCCATCAAGTATATCTTCGAGAAGCCAACTCTCTCCGGATGAATAGCTAGATGGAAAATGATCTTGACTGAATATGACATCCAATACACTACACAAAAAGCAATCAAGGGAAGTGTGCTGGTAGATCATCTGGCCCATTAAGCTGTTGATGACTACCAATCCATGAACTTTGAATTCCCGGATGAGAATAGCATGCTGATAATCGAATGTGAAAATCCTGGACCGTATGAAGGACCTGAACAAGGATCCCGATAGACTATGGTTTTTTATGGAGCTTCCAATGCATTGGGTAATGAAATTGGTGTTGTGATAATTTATCCCGAAGGTTACCATACACCTTTCACTTCTAGATTGTACTTCGACTGTACAGACAACATGGCCGAGTATGAAGCGTGCATCTTGGGTCTAAGGGCTGCTATTGATTTAAGAATCAAACTTTTAAACATATACGGAGATTCAACTTTGGTTGTCACTCAAGTTAAAGGAGAATAGGATACCAAAAATCCAACCTTGATCCCTTACAAAGAGCATGTGGTAACCTTGATCCCATACTTCAAGGAGGTCACCTTTGAACATTTCTAGAGGGAAGAAAATCAGTTGGCAGATGCTTTAGAACCTCTGTCGTCTATGTTCAAGGTCAATTGGGATAACGAAGCTCCAAGAATCACTATCGAAAGATTTGACGAACTTGTGCACTATTATGAGATTAACACTGATGAGGGGAAGCCTTGGTATCATGAAGTGAGGAGGCATCTTGAAACACAAGATTATCCTGAAGGAGCCTCAATCAACTAAAAAAATTCCTGCGGAGGTTCTCAGCCAAATTCTTCCTAAGCAACGGGATCCTGTACAAATGCAACCATGATTCAAATCTACTCTGCTGTGTAGACAATAAGGAGGAAGAGAAGATCATGGAAGACATGCATGGGGGTATCTTCAGAACTCACTCTAGTGGACACACTATGGCCAAGAAGATTTTGAGGGCTGGTTACTATTGGTCGACTATGGAAACTGATTTTCACCACCACTCGAGGACTTGCCATAAGTGTCAGATCTATGCCGACAAGGTTCATGTACCTCCAATACCTTTAAAAGTCATGACGGCTCCGTGGCCATTTGCAATATGGCGCATTGACATGATTGGAGAAATCAAGCCCACTGCTTCTAATGGACATCATTTCAGCCTCGTCGCCATTGATTACTTCACCAAATGGGTCGAAGCTGCTTCATTTTCCTCAGTTACCAAGAAAGTTGTAGCCTGATTTATCAAGCATAACCTCATCTGCCGGTATGGAATCCCTGAAAGGATCATCACTAACAATGGAACCAACTTCAACAATGCCATGATTATTGAAATCTACACGTAGTTCAAAATCAAGCATGACAACTCTTCTCCATATAGACTTAAGATGAATGGCGCAGTGTAAGCTGCTAATAAGAACATAAATAAGATTGTGCAAAATATGGTTGTGACCTATAAACACTTGCATGAGATGATACCATTCTCTCTTCATGGCTATCGTACCTCGGCATGAACATCAATTGGGGCAACCCCATTCTCTTTAGTCTATGGCATGGAAGTCGTCCTGCATGTCGAAGTTCAAATTCCTTCTCTGAGGATTATGAAAGAAGAAGACTTAGGTGAAGATTAATGGATTCAGACAAGATTGGATCATTTGAATTTGATTAACGAGAAGAGACTGGCTGCTGTTTTTTATGGTCAAATGTATCAAAAGCATATGATCATGGCATTTAATAAGAAGATCAAACCTCGAGTATACTAGGATGGCAACTTGGTAATAAATCACATCATTTTACCACAAGGTGATCCCATGAGAAAATGGACTCCCACTTACGAAGGGCCATTTTTTGTCAAGAAAGTATTCTCTGGCGGTGCTATGATATTAACTACTATGGACGGTGAAGATTTCCCACATCTTGTGAATGAGGACATAGTCAAAAAATATTACGCATAAGAATGACATGCTGGGTTGACATACCTAGGCAAAAATAAGGGCATCCCTGAAAACCATAAAGGTTTGGGAAAAATTAGGGATATATACGAAAGATTGTATGCTTGGTAAGTCGAAAACCTAAAAGGGCGGCTTGGGTAAAAAAGGGTATCCTGGTGGACTGAAAACCCAAAAGGGCAGTCCAGGTAAAAGTTAAGTATTAAAGCGTGCGACTATGTTCCGTTGGATCACTACAAACAATTTTATTACCAAAGTCAAAGTTTAAATGGTACAAGATCAATTCAATCAACTTATTTTGACGACAATGGATGATGTTCAAAGACATAGGGGAAATAGCAGAGTTTGAACCTAATGAGATCACTTCCACATGGCCATACATTTTTGTTTTCACTTTGTATTCTTTTCATTCTTTCGACGACTTCCTCTTACTAGGATTTCTGCCTCCCTGTACAAAAACGCCAGTTTATAGGAAAAATATGAATATAAATATATATTGAAGTGCATACTTTTTGTTTTTCTGTTTTGATTACAAAAATGTCCAATGACTAAAATTGAATGAACATATGCATATGAACATTGATTAACTGTTAACAAATATACGCATAAGAATAATAATAAGCGCTTACTTAAGGATTTGGGATATCGCCATAGAGTCACTTCAATGGGATTATCCCCACGAGTGAATTCATAAATTCTCCATCCAGAGTTCCAATCAGCATATCTCATGAAAATTCTCTTCCCCAGCAGATTTTGGTCTTCCAAAGTTGAGAAAGAAACCTTGCAAAAAGTTCTTCCCCGGATGAATTCATTTCCCCAGTAAGGTCTTCAGAATACCATCCTCAACAGGGTTTATTTCCCCAATGGACTACAATATCCCTAGCTTAAGTTTACTCCTCGTACTACTCCAAATAAACGGACAAAACCCCTTTTCCGCAGAAGAGTTGATACTATCCCCAGAAAGTTGCTACAAAAGCCTGGAATCCAACCAGATACCAGTTAACTTCATCCTCCCAAGATGAATCGGAAGTTTAGTCATCTCTTTTATCGCCAGTCAGGGTATATAAGAATTAAATTCCCCGGTAGAGAAATGGACGACCAAGGCTCCTGAACTCTAATCCTAAGCATGAATCATTGCAAATTTTCCTCAAAACAGTAAACAAGAATTCCCAACTGAAGCACTCTAAACAAGGTTGAAGATACAAAAATTTTATCTCCAGTGGTAGTCCGTAGTTTAGCTTCCCAAAACTTCCCAGCAGTAGTCAGGGATTTATTTTCTTAGAAAAAGATACACTTCAATAACATTTCATATTCATGCATCATAATATATGTATACGAAAAAAATAGCATAATCTCATTTATTTTGAGAACATCATTAAGCAATGCATTTCACACATCATGGAGTTGCATACAACTAACTCTTTACCTTTCCAGGAAAAGAACAGTCCACAGATGAATACCATCAACAACAAACATTTACTTCAAGACCTCTGCTGGTTCAGTTTAAATAGACCAATGATTTATCCTGATTCTATTCTGGTAGACGCTTTCTCTAATTTAGTTAAATCACTCCTAAGATTTATACTGATTCATTATCTAGTTAAAGATTATTTAAGATCTCTGCTGGTTCAGTTTAAATTGACCAATGATTTATCCTGATTCCATTCTGGTAGACGCTTTCTCTGGTTCAGTTAAATCACTCCTAAAGATTTATGCTGATTCATTATCTAGTTAAAAATTATTCAAGACCTCTGCTAGTTCAGTTTAAATCGGCCAATGATTTATCCTGATTCTGTTCTGGTAGACGCTTTCTCTGGTTAAGATAAATCGCTCCTAAGATTTATACTGATTCGTTATCCAGTTAAAGATTATTCAATTCCTCTGCTGGTTCAATTTAAATCGACCAATGATTTATCCTGATTTCATTTTGGTAGACACTTTCTCTGGTTCAATTAAATCACTCCTAAAGATTTATGCTGATTCATTATCCAGTTAAAAATTATTCAAGACCTCTGCTGGTTCAGTTAAAATCGACCAATTATTTATCATGATTCCATTCAAGTAGACGCTTTCTCTGGTTCAGTTAAATCGTTCCTAAGATTTATGCTGATTTGTTCAGTTAAAGATTATTTAAGACCTCTGCTAGTTCAGTGTAAATCGACCAATGATTTATCCAGATTTTTTTCTGGTAGACGGTTTCTCTGGTTCAGTTAAATCGCTCCTAAGATTTATGCTGATTCATTATCCAGTTAAATATTATTCAAGACCTCTGTTGGTTCAGTTTAAATAGACCAATGGTTTATCCTAATTCCGTCCTGGTAAACGCTTTTTTTGGTTCAGTTTTATCTCTCCTAAGATTTATGTTGATTCGTTATCCAGTGAAAGATTATTCAAGACCTCTCCTGCTTCAGTTTAAATTGACCAATGATTTATCCTGATTCCGTTCTGGTAGACGCTTTCTATGGTTTAATTAAATCACTCCTAAAGATTTATGCTGATTCGTTATCCAGTTAAAGATTATTCAAGACCTCTGCTGGTTTAGTTTAAATCCAACAATGATTTATCCTGATTCCGTTCTGACAAGCGCTTTCTTTGGTTTAGTTAAATCGCTCCTAAGATTTATGCTGATTCGTTATCCAGTTAAAGATTATTCAAGACCTCTGTTGGTTGAGTTTAAATCGACTAATGATTTATCCTGATTCGTTCCGGTAGATGCTTTCTCTAGTTTAGTTAAATCAACCCTAATATTTATGATGATTCATACCCAGTCAAAGATAAATTCAGACATCTATTGTTTCAGTATAAATTGACCAAATGGCATCTTTAATCCCATTCTTGATACAATCAACCAACATCTTACTTTGTGCATCAGCGAGTTAAAATTTCTGGGCACTGTAGTGTCCAATCATCTTCCACCTTCAAGTCAAGAATGGAAGACCTGTCAATCTAACTCTTCAAGTTTAAGAAGATTGAATAGGGGAAGTTGTTGTACCCCAAAATTTTCCCTCCCTTTTCTCAAGACATTTCATTCAAGATCTCCAATCGCACAATGTGATATGGTGGGAGAACTGACTTGGGTGTTTTGCGTTTGATCGCAAATGTTGCGGTTAGCAAGAGTCGCCACCGACTTTTCTTTTATCCAAAAGGAAAGATAAAAAATCACAAGAAAGACCTTTGAGATTATTTCTTGAGTTCGGGGGGTAGATTATGAAAATGGAAGGTATTAGCCCTATTTTCATTCATGGTTTTCCATGGGCTCTTAGTTACTTGCTAGATCACTTGGTTTTGTTTGAAATTGTGCTTTGGGTGGTTTTTGAAAGTATTTTGTAAAGAGGCCATTGTTTAGTCAAACTTTGTAATGATTCTCGTTCGTAAGAATGTATATAAAGGTGTTGATCTTTTGAAAATATTTTCAATGTTTGTAAGATGTTTGGTGTTTTTTTTTTAAATAGCAAGGATATTTGTTTTGTAATGGAGCAAGTAATTAGGATCATTCTACCTACTTTAAAGTCTTTCTTGTTCATTTTCTTTTCCTTTGACATTGTTATCTTACCATTGATTTGGTAAGAAACCCTATCTTTTGATGTAAACGGGATGGGCGTGGGTCATCGTATAGCCATGATTAGCAATATTGCAAGGTACCCTAGCATTCTTTTTGAGGGACTAAGATCCTTTGAATGGCAACATAGATAGCGTCATTGATATGGGTGTGCATTTTAACCAGTTCATCCAATCCATAACCATAAAATTGGTTTCCAAATATAAAAAATCCAAACCATTTGGTTATTAAATAACCCATTCCATTTAAATAAAAACCAATAACATTGGATACCCATTTTATTGAAATTCACTTCTTGTTCCTGATCCAATTTACTAATTTACTCAAATGTTAAAAAGTATCTCTCTAAATTTCCAACATAGCCAAAACCAAACCATTACAAATTGAATAACTAGAATGACAGTTAATTTTTTCTTGGATCCCAACATTAAATATATTACAATAAATATTATTTTTTTAGTTTGAAAAATACACTATAATATATTTTACCTGCAAATGTGTTTGAATGACAACACATTAATGGAAGTTGAGTTTTATCAATCTAAGACATGAATCTCCATTTTGAAATTCAACTTTCATAATACTATAATCAAATTTCAATTATATATACAAGACCAAACACCAAACTTACTTTAAAAAAACTCTTCACATATCGAATATTATTAGAAAATAAATAACACAATAAAATAAAATATGTTGACTGAACCTTCCAATGTTTTCCAGCACAGATGCATAAAAGTTTCAAACTGGTTAAGCAAAAAAATTGATTAAAACAAAAAATTGTTGTAATTAGTTTTAAGAAAAACTAATCTTAACTGAATCAAATAAAAACCAGGTTGTTAATAGGAACCAGTTTTAAACCGGATCAATCCAAATATAAACCAGTTTTAAAAAAATAATCTGGTTTTACAAAAACAGTTTTGAAGAATTAAACCAAACCATATATTTGGTTCAATTAGGGTTGGTTTGAGAACCATGCACACCCCTTCTCATCGAGGGACTATGATCTTCTATTTGCTTGTTTTTTGCTAAGACACCTCACATGCATAATATGGCTATTTTGTATAAGGCAACCAAGTGGACTAACCCTAAGGGTGCTTGTGTGCAAAATGCTTTGTTTTCATGCTTGATTTAGTCTTGAATTAGAGTTTTCTATTTATTTGTTTTAAGTCTTTCCATACAAACCCTAATTACTTGCAATTGTATATAAAGCGATAAATTGCGGAATTTAAAGTTACTATGCTATTACAACATTTGTGGGAAGGGGGGTATACAATATGTAAATGGGGAATGCAAGAATTTAAACCTAATTAGTCTATTACAACCATATTGAATTTATACAAGAATCGAAATAAATAATGTACAAGGTGAATTAAATATGCAAGGTAAATGTGGAGAAAATGGATATTTTATTTGATTTTTTATGAAAAAGGAATTTTACCTTAACCTAATAAAATTATTTAAAAAAAATTTATTAAGTTTGAAATTGTTGAGAAAAGATTTTAGATGAAAACCCTAATTCTATTAATTAATCAAAAGAAAGTAAAGCTTAAGAAAAGTATTTTTTTGGCATTTTTTATCTTAAAAATATTTATAGTATTATGGAATATTTTTAGTCTTTTTCATATTAAAATAATGTATTTTAAATGGTGTGAAGAAAAATAAATAAATAATATTAATTAAGTTTGTAAGGTTTACTTAGTATAATAAATAAAAATATTTTTTTTGTGAGAAAAATAAAATAAACTAAGTCAAAATATAAATACATCGTTTTTTGTATTTATGATTTTTTAGTATTTAAAAATATATTTAAGAAAATAAATAAAATAAAAAATAAAGAAATTTAATAAAAATTGGGCCAGGGTGCAAATATGAAACAGGGGGAGGAATGTTAGAAAAAAAATAAGGCCCAGGAGGGGGAGGCCCATGTGCACTGGAAGGATAAAAAATGTACAAAAAATCAGAGAAAAAGCAAAAGGCAGCACGCTGGGGCTCGACATGACCTCCTGATTACCAGCATGCTGCCTTACTACTGGGGTGGCTATACATCCGTTAATATAACTGAAACAATAATTACATAACACAAAATGCGCCCTGATTAAACTTCATCTTCAACCTCCAGCCAAAGGACCTGTATCTTCTTCATCTCTCAACAAAAATGAAAAGTTCAAACATGAATGTTGTGGCATTTTTTCCCACGAATCTAACCATATAAACAACTTAAGCTAACAATCAAAGATGAATGAGAATTTTTCTAGCCCTAATTCAAAACCTAAAAATTTCAGAAAAACATCAACCCTAAAATTATCTAAGCTTAGGCCATATAAATGTAAACTATGGACATGTACAGCTTCGTGGCAATAATATCTACATTTTATTTTCACAAATCAAACTCAAATGATGCCTGTATGAAGAGATAGAAATTTGAAAACTTACCTCTTGCAGTTGGAATCGTGTATGGAGTTTGAGCAACCTTGGAGGTGTAAGGATGATTTGGTTAGCTTTCCAGGACCTCCCTGAGTGTGTTGCAAGCCTTACTTTGTTTTGAAACCAGCTAGAACTCTCTACTCAAGTCCAACTGTAATGATGGTTTTTAAAAATGGTGGATGATGAAGATGAAGTTACAGAATTTTAAAAGGTGTTGAGATGAGTTCTATATGATGTATGTGAAGTGTTTAGCTGGTTAAAAGTGAAAACGCACGAGTGGAAATGGAGATGGGTATTTGAAGTTCAAAAAATGGAGTTTTGGCCAGTTCTGACTTATGAATGCTTGAGAGTATTTGAGGGCTTCTAAAAATGTATGTTGTGTTGCAATTGACTTGTTACTATGTATGGAAAAGATCAGAGCACAAAATCACTCCAAGTTTCTGAGTTATAGGGTTATGGCTCTATAACTTGCTTTTTAAGAAAAGTGAAGTGACAAATCTCAAGTATTGTACAAGTATGTTCTGAGATTCTTGAGACCTTAGACACATTTCTTTTGGTTAATAGGGGTGGTGTGTGCATAAAGAACAAGTTAGAAGCTCATGACAAGTTGACTTTGTGATTAAAGCAACTTTTCAAGAATGGAATGGTAGCTTTCTTCCTAAAATGGCAAATTAGCTTGGATAATGCTTGGAACACTTGGATAATAGCTCAAAAGAAAGTGTAATCTTATGATTATGGATAGATCTTGAGATTTAGAGGCCTTCATAACAAGATTGTGCAGCATAGGTTTGAAATTGACTTCTTGTTCATCACAAAATGGCTTGTAAATTAAGTGACAAAACCCTATATTCATCTCTTTGATTCTCCCTACTCAAGAATGATCTCAAGGAGTTCTTGGAAATTTTGGAAATATTGTAACATGCTAAACAACCCCTATTTTAATTTCTTTTGAATATTCCCCTTGTAACTATGTGAAAAAGTGTCATGAAGTTAGGTCAAAATCCTGTCCAAATTAGGGCAAAATTTCAGTAAGTGTTTTGTCTCATGACCCTATGTTCATAAAATTGTAACTTGAGATATAAGCATTTTTGGAACAAGTTGTGTGAAGAAAAGTTGTAGATTTCATGGAGATATACAACTTTCATGTTGGAAGTTTCTCTTGAATTATCTTGCATCATGGTGAAAATTTGGCTCAAAGTTATGGAAAAATAAGAAATTTTCCATACTTAGAAAAATTTCTAAATTAAGAAATTTTAACATTTCAAGATGAAATCTTGAATTCTTGATTTCTTGATGAACAAGTTTCATATTTTGACATGTTTTGATGAATTGTGATATTTGGCACTTGAATTTGACCAAAAAGTCCATGTTTGACTTTTCAGTATATAGTTGACTTTTGATCAATTGACTGAAAAATTCATATGTCAATCTAGTGGACTTGCAATGTTTTGAACCATGTCATTAGGTCAAAATGATGAAATTGGACTCTTGAGATCATTCCTTAAACCAATTGACCATTTTCTAGGTCAAAAATCATAAATTGCCCCTTCTTAGTCAAAACCCTAATTTTGACCATTTTGCCCTTTTGGAGATTTGATCAAATTTCTTGCGGAGTTGTGGTCCAAAATTGATCAAATGATACATATAAGTTTAAAATGATGATATGGATTAAAAATTAAGAATTTTGACTGTAAATTGGCCATAATTGACTTTTTCCCCAATACAACTGATTTTTAGGTCAACTGCTCAATTGATTGAGCAAAAATGTGATCCAAGGCTTGAAACTTAACATGAGTAATCTTGGGGGTCCATAATTATCCATGAAAATCATATGGGGCATTGGAAGTTCAAAAATCCTTGTGCAATCTCAAACCCTAATTTTGGTCATCAGTGCTTAAGGAGATGTCTTGAGCTGATCCACCCTAGTGCAGTCTTGAGTCAAAGGAGATCTTGTGAGAAAAATCTTGATAAGTGAGAGGGAAAATTTTGGGGTACAACCCACAATTTTGAAAAAGTGTTTTCTAGGTCAAACCACCTCATATAAGCATTATATGAACTTCATGGATCATCATAGATCTCCAAGAATACTCAAGTCAAGTTTCAAGTCTTGAATCACAATTTTGCTCTGTCAATTGATCTAATGACTGAAAATCAGATGTATTGGGTAAAAAGTAAATTATGGTCAACCTATAATCAAACTTCAAATTTTTGACCAATATTAACATTTTGAAATCATATTCACAAATTAATCAAATTTGTATCACAATTCCTCAAGAAAAATGCCCAAATCATCAAAGGGGTAAAATGGTCAAAAATTAGGGTTTTGACTGTAATTGACTGATCAATGACTTTTGACCTAAGACATGATCTAATGTTTTGAAGCATAATCTCAAGGATTCCAACACAACATGTTGACCTAATTTCATGACTCAAATCATCTTTCAAGATCAATGGATTGATAGTTGAATTTTTGGTCAACTGATGAAAAGTCAACTGATACACCAAAAGTCAAACTTTGACTTTTTGATTAACATTAAGTTTCAAAGATCAAAATTCATCAAGACACTCAAAAATATAAATCTTTATCATCAAGAAATCAAGAAAGTCAAAAGTCAATTAAAAAAGTCAAACTTTTCAAGACTTAGAAATTTTTCTAAGTGTTTTTGTACATGATAATTTCACTACTTCATGCCCATTTTTACCCAAGAGGCAAGTTGATTCAAAGGAAAATTTCAAAATGAAAGTTTTAGATCTTGATAAGATCTACAACTTTGTATTAGAGGGCTCATATACAAAAAATGCTTAGATTTTGAGTTATATAGTCATGCACTTTTTCTTAAACACTTAGTGAAATTTTGACCTAGTTTAAGCAGATTTTTTTGTCCCAACTTCTTGGCCATTTTTCACATAGATCCAATTTGATTTATCAAAAATTGAACACATGAAATTTGTATAGTATGTTTCGAGCTTTCCAAAATGTCAAAGAACTTGAAAAGATCATACTTGATCTAAGAGAATCGAAGGTAAAAAGTTAGACATCCACTCTTGATTTTCAAGTAACTTTTATGAAGAACACATAACCAAATTCCAAGCCATGCTGTACAATATCACTTTGCAAGCATTATAACTTGTGTATATATCTCTAATAATAAGATTACACAAGCTTTTAATCTGTGAACCACTTGACTTAAGCATTGTCCAATACATCTTGCCATTTAAGGAAGAAAGTTCACACTTCCATTTTGGCAAAGTGACTTTAATCACAAAGTCAACTTGTATGGAGCCTCTAACTTGTTCCCTCTGCATACACTCAACACACAAAGTCATAAGAAACATGTTTGAATCTCTTAGCCATCCTACAAGCCTTGTAGTATGCATTGGAAAAATGTTTGTCAAGGTTGCTTCAAAAACAAGTCAAAATCCATAAACATGTGATCTTGTTATCCTGACCACCTTAATCCTTCAAACCTTCTCCTATAAATTGAGAAACTATTTTGCAACTAAGGACACGAAAGAGAAAGCCTAGAAACTCTCTAAAACTCACTCAAGCCAGAAATTGCCTAAAAACACCATTTTTGTGCATATTCTAACCTTGCAACTCCATCTCACAAATCACTCGTGCGTTCTTCCTCAAAACCAATCACAAAGAACCTATACATCATTTAGAAGCAAACCAAACACCTTTTACATTTCTGTAACTCCATTTTCACCTACCTCAATTTCCAAAATCAGAAGCTTGCCCTTTGACTTCTACACGAATATTCAGCCACTCTCAATCCAAAGTAACATTTGGAATAGCTTCCTGGAGGTTCAAGGAAGCTAACCAGATCATTACAATACCTTGAAGTGAACTCTAACTCAAAACACGATTTCCATTTTAAAGTTGAGTTTTCTGATTTTCTAACTCTTCATACAAGCATCATTTGACTTCCATTTTCAAAGATAAAATGTAGACATCATAGTCCTGAAACTAACCATTCCCTTAGAATTCATTTATATTGCTTGAGTGATGTGAATTTTAGGTTTGAACTTTCTGGAAAATTAGGTCAGAATTGGTACAAGTTAAAATTCGTTTTCATATTTGAGTGTTAGTTTTAGTTATTTACATTTTTGAAATGGTGATGGAATTTCTAACAAGTTTGATGTTTACACTTTTGAGAATGGTTGAGAAATGAGCAACATAAAAATTTCAAAAATGTTGTTTAGACGTGGCGCGAGGAAGAAGATGAAGTTGATATAATGAATCAAGTTTATTTTAAATTTATTGCAACATGTTTTATAACTGGATGAAACAGCCACCCCAGTGGCAAGAAGCGCGCGCGTAAGGCATTGTTATAGGAGCTCCTGCGTTCGAACCCCAACGAGACCTTTTGTTCTTTTATCTTATTTTCCATGTTTCAATTTTTTGTTTGCAGCACGCGCCCGGGCCTCTTTAGCAATGGGCCTTATCATTTTTCTTCCTCTCACCCCCTGTTCGATATAAACACGCAGGCCCATGTTTTTATTTTATTTCATTATTTTTTCTAATTGCAAAAAAACAGGCATTGGGCCTAAACAAAAACAAAACTTTTTTTTTACTTTCAGACTTCCCACATTATTTTTCAAACCCCCATGACTTTCAATTTTTATTTTTATTTTTATTTTCTTTTATTTTATTTTAATATTGTTATTTTTATTATTTCTTATTCAAAATACAAAAAATATATTTTATCAAATACTTAGACTAAAAATTATTATTTTTCTCTATACTTTTTATAAGAAAAATCCTAAAAACATTTTTTTCTAAAATTAATTAAGATAAATTTAGACTTAGGTTTTCATTTTAATTTTCTCACTATAATTAAATTAACTTAGAATTTAATTAATTAATTTCTTTTTTTAATTAATTAGGTTAATCATAAAGATATTTTTCTATCAAAAAACCAAACAAAAACAAAATTCTTTTTCTCTTTTCTTATTTTAACATTTCTTTATACATTTTATTATTTTGTACGTTATAATGTAATTGTCAAAGCCTTGTAATTTGTAAATCCCCCATCCCCCATTTATTTGTCATCCCCCCATTTGTAATTTGTAAATCCCATCCCTTAAAGTGATGAAATAGCATATGACTTTAAATTTATGCAATTTATCGCTTTCAATATTATTGCTAGTAACTAGGGTTTGTATGGAAAGACTTAAAATCAAACAAATAGACAACCCTAATTCAAGAAAAAAGGTATGAAAACAATAAACTTAGCACACTTGCACCTTTAGGGTTAACCCACACTTGTTGCCTCGGATAAAACAATCATGTCCCTCGAACTTGGGATACTTTAGCAAAGACCCTCAATTACAAGATCGTAGTCCATCGATGATCCTTTGATGTTGCCTTAGGTAAATGATCTTAGTCCCTTGCGACAAATTGCCAAGGTATCTTACAATGTTGCCTTTTATGACTATACGATGACCCACGCATGTCCCTTCACATCCAATGATATGGTTTCTTACTAACTAATGGTAAGATAACACTATCTAAAGGAGGAGGAAAAGAACAAAGAATTTTTGAGTAGGTAGAACGCTCATAGTTGCTTGCTCACAAATACTTCAACAAAAACATCTTTCAAACACACCGACACTTTTCATGAAATATTTTCAAAAAGTCAACACTTTGTATATATTCTTATAGAGACGGGAATCATTAAAAAGTTCACCTAAACAAAGGCACTTTTCAAAAATACTTTCAAAATAAACCACAAGCACGTTTACAAAGCATTTCAAAGTGAGATAACAACTAAGAGCCCTTAGATGACTATGAATGAAAAGGGTGCTAACACCTCCCCTTTTCATAACCTACCCCCCAAACTCAAGAAAAATTCTCAAAAGGTCTTTCCTGTTCTTTTCACCATTTCCTTTATTGAATAAAAGAAAAGTCGGTGGCGACTCTTGCTATCTGCAAAAATTGCGATAAAACGCAAAGCACCCAAGTCAGTTCTCTCACCGTATTACAAAAACCAAAGCAGAAAAGTATTTTTATAAAATGTTTATGCCAATTTATTACCGAACTCCTTCAGTTTGTGACCTTACATACCGGTATCAAGGAGATTAGCCGTACATAGTATTCATTAAGAACACAAAACAATAGAAGACATATAATAATAAAAGGTTGATTGATAGATAAAAACATTAATAAAATTAAACTAAAAGAAACCTTGAATTAAATAATGAGAATGCAATTCTTTAAGTACTTGTAGCAATCCTCCACAATATGTTGGCAGGATTTTCTTGGGAAAACTACTTGAATGCAAAACAAAATATTAAACTAAAATGAGTTCAGGAGGCTTTGGCAAAAATCTAATGTTGCAATAGTTTCCCAGTGTAGAAAACTATTGTTGTTTGGGTGAAGGTTTTATCTGCCTAGATTCTAAACAAAGTTCTGAATGTTAAACTGAATAATGGCGTGGAAGGAAAAAAGGTAATTGCAGAATAATGTAAAAAAAGTAAAAATAGCAGAGACGTGAGAAAATTTGCACAAATCGGACAGAGAGAGAGAGAGTTTCAAAATATGTGAGTGAGAGAGATAGAGAGAGCTTGACTTTGTAACTGTTCTTCTTTTTATATATCTCCTCGTAACAAAATCTTCTTTGAGAAAATATAGGGATATGATTTCGTGCTTCCAAAAGCTTCGCTTGTGGAGAAAGACGAGGAATAAATTCAGCTTCCAATTCTGCAGGTCGTTGGCATGGAATAATATGGAGAAATCTTTGCATGAAACAAAATAGAATACATGTTGTGGTTGTGCCAAGTGTAATCTAATGTGTGTCTTGGGGCACACATATTTTGACTCTGTGTCGATCGGAATGGTTTGTTTTCCGAGGGGTACATAAATTGCACTTGTGTCGGGCAGAACAGAAGGTGTGCCGGGGGCATAACCTTCTAATATGAAATCTTCTGTTTTTCTGATTTTTAACTCATTTATTTTCCATTTCTTCTCCTCTTCTTAGATAGGTCTCAGATAAAATAATTACCTGAAATGCACTTGAAAATCCAACATAATGAAACATAGTATAGATAATACGGTAACTTTATTTATGCAAATCGGGTCGAATAAGCTATGTATTTTCGCGTCACCACTTCTCCTATCTTCTGCAAAATTTAATATGGACCGATGAAATGTGGAGTGAGTTTTTTAGGCTTCAAAGTTCTACCAACACCAGTTACCATATTAGCCCTCACGAATGCATGATCTCCCTCTTGGAACTCAAGTGATTTCTTTCGCTTAACATGATAGCTCTTCTGGAGACTCTAGGAATCCCTTGTCTTCTCTTGAATCACTTTGATCTTCTCTGTGGTATGTTGGATAATCTCGGGCCCAATCACAACACCATATCCTAAATAATACCAACATAAAGGTGCCATACACCTTCTACCATATAACGCCTCAAATGGTGGCATTCCAATACTTGATTAACGGTAAAAAGGTATCCAATGCACCTCCTTATTCTAGAACACAAACTCTTAACAAGTCTTATAAAAATTGAATAGTCCTCTCTGTCTGATCATCGGTCTATGGATGGTACTCAGAACTCAAAACCTTGATGTAAACCTCAAATACCTGTCAAACACAATACTAGATAGAACCCCATGCAATCTGACATTCTTCTTGATATATACCTCTTCTAGTTTCTTCAATCGATAATTCAGTCTAACCGGAATGAAATGGGCGACTTAGTTAACCTATCCACAATAACCAAAATAGTATCACAACTCTTCACTATTCTCAGTAACCCAGATACAAAGTCCATCAAAATGTTGTCCTATTTTCACTAAGGAATAGACAATGTCTGCATTAAACCCAACGACTTCTAAAACTCAACTTTTGACTTATGACATATCAAACACACATACACAAACTCAATAACTTCCTTATTCATTCCAGGCCACCAAAACATCTTCCTCAAGTCTTGATACATCTTTGTAGCCCCAGGATGAATACTCAAACCACTCTGGTTTTCTTTCTCAAGGATACTCTTCTTAAGTTTTGGCACACCCGGAACACACACTCGATCATGGAATCTCATAACATCATTCTCGTCGATTATGAAATAATCACTTTGACCTTGATTGATTAAATCTAACAAATAAACTAGTCTCAAATCAGTCTTCTGACCTTCCTTAATGTCATCAATAATACCACTAATAAGCTTCGACATACCCAACTTCACACTCTACATTGTGACTTCTTAAACCAAACTCAAATATCTAAATTCCTTGATCAATTCCAACTCCATAGCCATCAATGTCGACATCTGCAACGTCTTCCAACTCAATGCATAATCATGACATTGGCTTTACCAGGATGGTAATTCAAACCAAAATCATAATCCTTCAACAAATAGAGCCATCTCCTCTGTCTCATATTTTCATCTCATTATGATCGAACAAATAATTTAAGCTCTTATGATCATTGAACACTTCAAATTTATAGTCAAACAAATAATGTCTCCAAATCTTAAGCAGAACACAATGTCAGCCAACTCTAAGTCATGCGAAGGATAATTATTCTCATGAATTCTAAGTTATCTCAAAGCATAAGCCACAATTTTTCCACTCTGCATCAACGCAACTTCTAAACACATCTTAGAAGCATCACAATACACGACAAAATATTCAATTTGACTCGGAAAAGTCAACACTTGAGCCAACGTCAACCTCCTCTTAAGCTTCTGGAAACTCTCTTTGCACTTCACATCCCCCACATATGCCTGAACCTTCCTAGTTAGGTGAGTTAACAAAAAGTCCAACTTGGAAAATCCCTCAATGAATCTATGATAATAACCAGCTAACCCAAGAAAACTTCATATGTTAGTGACAGACTTCAGAGTCTCCCAATGCAACACAATTGCAACCTTTGACAGGCCAACAACAATACCTCCCCTAGAAATTACATGACCAAGGAAACTCTCTTATTTCATCCAGAATCCACACTTTGATAACTTTGCAAACTACTTATTCTCTTGCAAATTCTCCAACATAACTCTCAGATCCTCTACATTTTCTTCTTCCATCTTCGAATTTATCAGGATATCACCGATGAACACAACCACAAAATGGTCTAAGTACGGATAGGATATTCTATTCATGTACTCCATGAACACTCCAGGCGCATTAGACACTCCAAACGACATCACTAAATAATCGTAGTGACCATAATTCATTTTGAATGTAGTCTTCAAAATATCTTCAGGTTTCACACGGATCTGATGATACCCTGACCTCAAATCGATCTTTCTGAACACACAAGCACCAACCAACTGATCCATCAAATTATCAATTCTTGGAAGAGGATACATATTCTTGATCGCAACTTTGTTTAGCTGTCGATAATCAACACATAACCCCATGCTACCATTTTTCTTCTTAACCAACAATACCAATGCTCCCCACGGCGAAACACTTAGTCAAATAAAATTCTTATCAAGTAGTTATTTTAATTATTTCTTCAATTAACTCATCTCTAAAGCATACATTAGTACCAGGTGCCAAGTCTATAGTAAACTCTATTTCACACTCCGACGACAAATCATAAAAATATTCAGAAAAAACATCAGGAAACTCACATACCACATGCATATCACTAGCCGTCACATTGTTCTCCAATCTCAGAGAAGAAAACATCACAAATTCTTGATCATTCTCACTTAAAGATGTAACACCCCCTAAACCCCCGCGCAATAATATGGCATAATAAGAGTTAAATTATCATGCATATCAAAAGAGGACGTCACATGTATTTCCAAACCAACACAAATACATTGGTCATAATCATAACACACATTTAAAATTATATTCCATATACTAACACATATGCATATCACAATGAATAATTCACTTTTCAAAACGATAATTGAATCTCATAATAGAAATAATGTATTAAAATATTAGGCACTAAAGACCACTCATCACATAATCTCAAATACAATATAAAATAAAAGTGAGTATATGAAACGTTTCTTAAAACAACATGAGTTCAAACATTTCCCCGTGTTACATAAGCAGAGCATGATTCACTACCTAAATGCGGATAAACAAAGAACTAGCTCCTTTGACTAATCCTCGCAAGAAGCACCACTACCTTCGGTACCTGAGCAATATCGTATAAAACATCATTTCAACATAAGGGTGAGAATTCACATCATTGTATAAATATATAATAATATGTAATTTATAACAAGCATACTATAACACGGTGGTAGAACTGACTTGGGTGTTTTGTGCTTGATTGCAATTGTTGCGGATAGCAAGAGTCGCTACAGACTTTTCTTTTATCCAATAAGGAAAGGCTTAAAAGAACAGGAAAGACCTTTCGAGATTATTTCTTGAGTTCGGGGGGTAGGTTATGAAAATGGAAGGTATTAGCACCCTTTTCATCCGTAGTTATCTACGGGCTCTTAGTTGATTGCTAGATCACTTGCTTTTGTTTGAGAATGTGCTTGTGGTGTGGGTTTCGAAAGTATTTTGAAAATGTCTTTGTAATGGTTCTCGTTTCTATAAGAACGCGTACAAAGTGTTAGTTTTGAAAATAGTCCAAAGAGGTGTTTGTGGAATGTGTTTTTGAAAGTGATTTTGAAAAGTGTCTTTGTAATGATTCTCGTTTCTATAAGAATGCGTACAAAGAGCTTTATCTTTTGAAAATGTTTCAAATGAAAGTGTTGTTGTATAAAATGTTTTTTTGTTGTGAGCAAGCGAGCAACTATGAGCGTCCTACCTACTCAAAAGGTATAATGTTCTTTTCCTCTTCCTTTAGATGTTGCTATCTTACCATTGATTTGGTAAGAAACCCCATCATTGGATGTGAAGGGACGAGCGTGTGACGTTTGTATAGTCATAGAAGGCAACCTATGAGACATTTTAGCAATGTCATTTATGGACTAGATCGTTTACCGAAGGCAACATCGAGGGTCATCGAGGGACTGCGATCTTTTATCAAGGGTATTTGCTAAAATGCCCATATTCGAGGGGCATGACTACTTTCCGAGGCAACAAGTGAGATTACCCTAGAGGTGCATGTCTGTGAAGGGTGTGTTTGATTGCATGCTGTTGTACCCCAAAATTTGCCCTCCCATTTCCTCAACATTTTCTCATCACAAGACCCTTGGAGCTCAAGATCTAGTTAGGGTTTCCTCTGCTCAAGACTTCTCCTTGCATTGTTGACCCAAATTAGGGTTTGTGTTTGCACAAAGATATTTTGACCTAAAATGCCTAAGATGACTTTCATGCTTCATGTTGGACTCCCAAGTTTATCCATACCAAGTTTCAAGCCTTGATTCTAAATTTTGCCAAGTCAATTGGACAGTTGCCCTAGAAATCAGCTGTATTGGGGAAAAAGTCAACTGTGGCCAATTGACAGTCAAATCTCATGAAAATTGACCCACATCAACATTATGAACTCATATGAACCATTTGGTCAAGTTTGGATCACAATTCCACAAGAAATTTGATCAGATCACCAAAAGGGCAAAATGGTCATTTTTAGGGTTTTGACTGCACAAAGGCAATTTTTGACTGTTTGACCTAGCCAATGGCAAACCAAGCTCACATATGGACTCAAGGACCCCAAGGAATTGTCTTGACATACTCAACAAGCTCAAAAGATCCCAAATGCACAAGATTGACAGTTGAATTTCCCAGTCAATTGACCAATTTTGACTGTATACTGAAAAGTCAAACTTTGACTTTTTGGTCAAAATCAAGTGTCAAGATTCATTTTTCATAAAAACATGCCAAATCATGAAACTTGTTCATCAAGAAATCAAGAATTGCAAATTAGGGTTTGAAATGAAGATTTTTCATAACTTAGAATTTTTCTAAGTTATGAAAAACCCTAATTTTTTCCTAACTTTGTCCCACTTTCTCACCAAGATTCATTTGGATTCAAGCAAAAGTCAAAACATGAAAGTTGTAGCCTATTGCAAAATCTACAACTTTGATTCACAAAGTTTTCCAAAAAGAAGCTTGTAGCTCAAGTTACAATTTTTGGAACAAGGGTACCAAACCATTCTTAACTTAGAGAAAATTTGACCTATTTTAGGCAAGGTTTTTACCTAACTTCAAGACCATTTTTCATATACTTCCACTTGGAATTTCAATTTGCATTTCAAAGATGGATTGTAGTACACATTCCAAGATTTCCAAAATGTCAAAGAACTCATCAAACAACCTCATGGTTAGGGAGAATCGAATTTGGCAATATGGGAAAAACTCACTTTTGATTTGGCCAAGTTACATGTTCATACATTTGTGCCATTTTGAATTCAGCATGCTTTCCTTGATTACAGGTCTTTTATCTCAATTACACTCCTTAATTTAATGCCAATCCTTTGTGCCAAGACCATATTCTATGTGTTCAAGCATTGCATAAAGGTTTAGTCCCAAATTAGAAAAAGCATTATATCCATTTTTGCAAAAGTGAACTTTATGTCAATATGCAAATCCAAGCAAGTACATTTGAAATCTCTTTGGCACAAGTTTATGAGTTAATTACACTGATCAAGACTGAGTTATGCAGCACATTAGGGGGGCCTCTACCTGTCTAAAAACCAACTTGGACATTTGTTGCTTAAAGTGTAAGAAACTTGCCATAACACATAACAACTTTCATCTCAGTTAACACAAGCTTAAAAAAAGACTTTGTACACATTCAAAACATCCATTCTGAGCTAGAACACGACCCTATCACCTCCATTGCCTTCCCATTCCCAGAATCACCCTCAAACTGCCCAAACAGAGCACCTGCTGCAGTTTGAGTTCCATAGCTCAAACCTTCCATGCATTCTTGCTAAAAACACTTCAAACACATCCCATAATATCCCTTGAAGCTATTCCAAACCTCAAACACGACCTGTAACATTCCCAGGCAACATCACCATTTTCATTTTCTTGTTTTGCAGCTGAAGTTCCATAGCACGATTCAAAAGGTTTCAAGACAAAGTAAAGCTTGGAATAGCATCCCTGAACATCAAGGAAGCTGTACCAATCATCACCTTGCATTGAAGACACCTCCATCACCAGATACAACTTCAACTGAACAGGTAAGTTCATAAACTCGTATCTCTCTATCCAGGCATTGTTAGCTTTAGGTTTGTGAAGAAAACATGTCACATTCATAGCCCTGAACATGCCCATGTAATTAGATTTCATTTATATTATGTGTGCTTAGAGAATTTTAAGTCTGAACATTGAACAAAAACTAGGTCAGGAATTGGGGGAGAAGAAATTCTCTTTCATCTTAGAGAGTTAAATCAAGTTCTTTATATCCCTGAATTCGTCTCTTAATGCTCTACATTTTTCATGTTGTGAGTTTTGCTTGAAAGTCCAGGAATTAAGAGATGAAAAACGCGCGTGGATTGTGTTCAAACATGTTCTGAGGTTGAAGATGAAGTCTTCTTGGGCTGGGCCTGAGTTGACTTTCTTTTTGCACCCTTTTGTTACTTTTACACCTCCTGAGCCCATTTTGCTTATTTTAATGATTTTTTGACTTTTCTTTTTTCATTCTGACTTATTTATTTTTCCTCACAATATTAAAAATATAAAAAAATATTTTTACACCATTTTTATATTTATTAGGCATTTGTTTGTTTAGATTAATATTTGTACATAAGTAAATATATAAACATACTTTTATTTGAAAAATACTAAAATAATGCAAACACATTTTATTTTTCATTTTTATTTTGTTTTATCTTCTGAAAATATTTTATATAAAATATACTTTTTTATAAATATTAAATATTATTATTTTGTATATATAATATATATTTAGTAAATAATACAAATATTTATATATATATATATATATATATATATATATATATATATATATATATATATATATATATATATATATATATATATATATATATATATATATATATATATATATATATATATATATATATATATATATATATATATATATATATATATTAGTATATTTAGGTTAAAATACAAAATATACACACTTTTTTTTAATTAATATTTAATATTAGAAATACCTTTTTGACAAATATACTTCATTTTTATTTTTGTACATAATTGATTAAATATTGTATATATTAATAATTAATACATTTACTTAATGAAATTAGGGTTTTGCCCTAAAATACATAAAAACTCCAAAAATTAATATTTTTATTTTTGTTTCCTTTATACATAAAAACACTTTTTTTTCATACATATAAAAACATTTTTTGCATCTTGCATATTTATTTAATTTATCTTATTTAATTTGTGCAATTAAATATCTTGTAAATAATTCAATATTGATGTAATAGTCTAGATTTAAATTCCTTGTCAAAATACCCCCATTTGAACATTTGTACCCCCCTTCCCATATATTGTGTTGTAATAGTTTAGTAATTTTATTTTTCGCACTTTAATGTTATCTAAATATACCATGTTAGAATTAGGGTTTGTATGCGAATCAAAAACAACAAAAATAGTTTGACCTAATTTCAAGATAATCAAGCATGAAAATGGACAACACTAATTCACACTTGCACCCCTAGGGTATTCCACTTGTTGCCTTCAATAATGGGCCATATTGCATGTTAGGTCTCTTTGGGCAAAACAAAAACAAATCAAATGATCATAGTCCCTCGATGACGCTTTCGAAAGTTGCCTAAAAAATGATCAAGTCCCTTAAAGAAAACATTGCCCAAAGATACTTGGCACCATTGCAATTATGGTCTAAACGATGACCCGCGCCCGTCCCTTTCACATCCTAACACAAGATTGTCCACCAAATGCAATGGTGGAACAAAATTGTTAAAAGGGTTAAAAACATAGGAGAAATCTTTGAGAAATTTAGGAGTAGACAATCTCTTAGTTACTTGAATCAAACTTTCAAAACAAAACACTTGCCTATTTTTAAACCACACCTTACAACACTTTCAAAACAAACTTTCAAAAACAAATGAAAACCTTTTCAAAAGACATACACCTTTGTATACATCCTAACATGGATCATTACAAAGGTTGCCACCACATTGGCCTCTTTTCAAAAACATTTTCAAACCCACACACACACAAAGCACCATTTCAAACAATTGAAAATTAAGGCAAGTTGATCTAAGCAAGTAACTAAGAGCCCATGGATAACCATGGATAGAAAGGGTGCTAATACCTTCCCTTTCTATAATCTACTCCCCGAACCCAAGAAAACATCTCAAAGGTTTTTTGCTGTGCTTTTTAACCTTTCCTTAGGATAAAATAAAAAGTCGGTGGCGACTCTTGCTCAACCGAAACATTTGCGAAAACAAACGCAAAACCATAGTCAGTTCTCCCACCGTATCACAGAACTGGCGACTCTGCTGGGGATATAATCTAAAGTGGAGTAACCTTAGGGCTTAGATCACCTTTGTTTTCAATTGTTTTCTTTGTTTGCTTTTACATTTGTGGGCTTTGCATCGAAGTTTCATAGATCCTAACCCGGATCTGGGGAATACCCTTTTTTAGGTAGCATAATCGGCGAGGGACCTGTCCGGCGTAGACCGACATGGGTGAAGCAATGGCTACGTTGGTGTGGCACCTTGGTCTGTACCGATATCCCTTGTGTTGCAACGAGGGGAATATGGGTCTTCTAAGGAGTCATTAAACACCAACCGACCTTAGAACCCTAAATTGACCAAACTTGGCCATTAGAACAGTAGCAGTATGCTACACTCATTGAGGCTAAACTCTCGCGATGGTTCTGGCCGCAAGAAAAGATTGTGATGCTGGAGTTATGACCGATTGAGGGTAGTCAATGATTTGAGATCCTCTAGAACCCGGTTACTTTTTGATAGGACATGTTTTAACCAACGAAACTAAAAGAGGGTAATACCTAAACTTCGTGCTGGCCTGAAACCTAAGGGTTGTCTTGTGTGACTTGTGTGCCTTATCATGCTTGCCTGTGTGAATACTTGTGGTGTGCTTCATCATAGCATCATACCATCGTACAATTGCATACATCCTGTATAAGGACTAACCCATTTCAAAGACAAAAAAGTTTCATCTTTGCTCTGTTTTGTAGGACATCATGATGCCCATGCGTAGGAATACTATCCGGCTCAACTTTGTTCAACCACCAACTTTGCTCAAGGATTTGGTTGGTAGGATTCCAAACACTACTTCCTTCATCAACATGCATGGTTCTCTCCTTGGTTTGATCACTGCAAAGTGGGACCAGCAACTGATAAGTGTCCTGACCCAGTTTTATGATCCCCTGTATCATTGCTTCACTTTTCAAGACTTCCAGCTGGTCCCTACCCTGGAAGAATTCTCTTATTTGCTTGGGATCCCTGTTTTGGAGCAAAATCCATTCACTGGTTGGGAAAAGACTCCTAGGCATGAAGATGTTGCTGCAGTCCTCCCCTTGACCAAAGAAGAGGTATTGGCTAACTGGGAAACTAGAAGTGGAGTTAAGGGCTTTTTGGTCAAATTTCTGGTTGACAAAGCTAATGATTTCTGGAATGACTTAGACTTCAAGGCGTACGAAGACATTCTGGCTCTTTTAATCTATGGTCTGGTATTGTTTCCCAATCCTGACACCTTTATCAGTATCCATGCCATAAGGATCTTCATGTCTCAGAATCCTGTACCCACTCTTTTGGGTGATATCCTGCAACAACTCTATGCTCGTAATGCCCGAAAACGGGGAACTCCATGGTGTTGTGCTCCTTTGCTAGTGAGGTGGTTTATTTCGCACCTTCCTAAGTTCGTGTTGAAGAATGAAGAAGGAAAGGGTTGGGCTCATAGGTTAATGTCTCTCGCTGATAACGACGTCACTTGGACTCTCAGAGGTTTGGATGAGGTAGCTGTTATTGATCGTTGCGGAGAATGCCCTAATGTTCCATTGATTGGTATCCAAGGAGGAATCTCTTATAATCCATGCTTAGCTCTCCGCCAGTTTGGAAGAGCCAGAAGAGTAGGGCCTCACGAGATGTTGGTTCCTCACTTCCATTTTGAATTTCAGGTAGACAGTGACAAACTATGCCATGGATTCATTAAGGCTTGGGACAGAATTCACAAAGCTGACCCACATGAGTTGGGACCAAAGACTTCTCTACCAATGGAACCCTATTGCAGATGGGTCCGCATCCGTGCTCAGAAGTTAGGTATGCCATACGAAGCTGTCAGACCTATCATTCTTGAATCTCCTGATGAAGATGGGGTTCCTCCAACTGTCCTCCCTCCTCAGATACCCATTGATTTTGACACATTGAAGAGATCTTGGGCGCAGCTAAAGGAAGAACGGGATTTCTATCGGGAAAAGTTCAACAAACAGGAGCGGAAGATCCAGAGGCTAACTAAGCAATTGGAAGAGGAGCGGGTCCTGAATGACTACATCCACACTGAGAAGAGGAGGCCATGGGAGCACTAATGGGCTTTGAAGATTTCCTTTTACAACTTTTATTTCTTTTTCAGTATTTTTCATTCCTGTAATGCCTAAGGGCAAGTTGTTGAACAATTTAAAATTTAATCTAATGAAGTGTGTTTCTCTTTTGTCTACAAAGTTGAATCTCGTTTGTCTTTGAAAACATAAAACATACGCATCTCATCACACCATATGCATAACAGGTACCCTTTTTCCACAAGTTGCTTAATCTTCTTCGCTGTTTATTTGAACAGTCATCATGAATCCGGACTCATCCAGTGAGCAAGCAATCAAGGCCCTTCAGGCCCAAAGTGCCCAGTTTCAAGAGATGGTCCTAAGCCTGGCCCAAGGTCAGCAAGAGTTGAAGGCTCTGCTCCTAAAGAAGAAGAAGAAGAAGAAGAGGACTGCGTTGTTCAATACTGGACGCAGGTTTGGGAACACACTCCATAACGAGGCTGATCCAACTACTTCCTCTGCAGAGAAAGACAGTCCCCAAGGGGGAGGAGCTCCTAGTCCTGCAGTCTCTGACAACGAGACGGACTACAATGACGAACAATACCCTCCCGCTACTGACAGATACAAGCAATTAGAGGACCGCTTGAGCGCCATGGAGATTCAGAATGTGTCGGGGCTGGATTTCGGAGATTTGGGGTTATCTTCTGGGGTAGTAATCCCACACAAGTTTAAGGCGCCTGCCTTTGCCAAATACGACGGGGCTTCCTGTCCAAAGCTGCATCTAAGGTCGTACGTAAGGAAGATCCAACCTTACACGGCAGATAAGAATCTTTGGATCCATTTCTTCCAAGATAGCCTTTCGGGGTCATAGCTTGAGTGGTTCTATCAACTAGATGGAACTAGTATCCGACATTGGGAAGATTTGGCAACCGCATTCTATAGACAATATCAATACAATTCTGACCTCGCTCCTACGCGTACCCAACTTCAGGGTAAGTCTCTAGGAACGGGCGAAGGGTTCAAAGAATATGCACAAAAATGGAGAGATTTGGCTGGCAGGGTTCAGCCTCCATTGACTGATCGTGAGCTGGTTGATATGTTTCTAGGGACCTTGTCTGGTCCATTTTTCAATCATCTGGTTGGAAATTCCTCAGTTGGGTTTACGGATTTAATTCTGACGGGAGAAAGGATAGAAGTTGGCATCAGGTCAGGAAAGATACAAAAAGCTGCCTCCGCAAGTACTGAGAAGAGGCCTTTCAAGAAAGAAGCAAGTGCCGTCTATGGTCCTAGAAGACAAGTCAAGACCGAAAGCCGCCAAGCCGTCAATGCTTTGGTCATTTCAAAACCTGCTGCTGCTCCTCAGCAGTATAATCAACAAAGAGGTGAAAGGCCCAAGAGGCAGTATACTCGGCTGAGTATGACCTTGTCACAAATCTTACCGCAACTGTTATCAACCAACTTGGTGACCATCAAAGAGGCTCCAAAGGTCGTAAATACTGCATCTCCTAAGTATAACCCAAATGCTCGTTGTGCTTATCATTCTGATAGCCCCAGGCATACTACTGATGATTGCTGGGCCCTGAGAAATAAGGTGCAAGACCTTATCGATGCGAAGGAAATTCAGTTTGAGGCGCCTGAGAGGCCAAATGTTGTAACTGCTCCTATGCCCCAGCATAGAGTAAATGCCATTGAGGAAGATTTGTATGCCGTTTCGGTGAATGATGTTGCTACCCATTTGTTGACTGTTAAGAGGAACTTGCTACTAGCCGGTTTATTTCCGGGTTGCAGCAAGGGTTGCCTCCTGTGTGCTGTTATCCCTACCGGTTGTCCGCTGCTGAAATCAGGCATCCAAAGCCTGATTGATAGCAAAGAAATTATGTTCAGGAAAACTGCTGTTTCCGCTGAAGAAGTATCTGTCGTCACAATTTTCAACATTCCTACAAAGGCTCCCCCAAGAAAGCCAGTCCAAATTATGTCTGTTGCACCCATTATCATTACTGTTCCGGGGCCTCTCCCCTATGAATCTAACAAGGCTGTCCCATGGCACTATGAGGCAGATGTGTATGTGCTTGGAGTGAAGCAGGAGTTCAACACCAGTACCAGTATCAGTAACATTACTGGTCCCGCCAAGATTACCCGCAGTGGCAGGCTCTTCTCGCCTGACATTGCACCACCAGTTATCCGAAAACCTCTTATCATCACACCCGCAAGTGTGCATGTTCCAAATCAAGTTCCCGTGTCTACTACTGCCGCCGAGTCCTCTGATGCTCGGGGCAAAGAAGTTGCTACCGATTTGCTTTCCAGGATGGAGGCACCAAAAAAGACTGCTATTGAAGCCTCCCAACAAGAGATGGAGGAAATCCTTAAAATTATTAAAAAGAGTGACTTCAATGTTGTCGAACAGTTGGGGCATACCCCCTCCAAAATCTCTATGCTATCGTTGCTGCTGTGCTCAGAGGCCCGTGCAAAGGCCCTGATTTCATTTCTGAAAACGGCCCATGTGCCGCAAGAGACCTCTGCAGATCAATTCACTGACTGTGTGGCTAATTTGACAGCTTACAATGGCTTGGGATTCTCGGATGCTGACATTACCACCAAAGGAAAAAATCACAATGATGCCTTGCACGTCTCTATAGAATGCAGGGGCACTACTCTCGCACACGTGTTGGTGGATACCAGTTCTTCCCTGAATGTTTTTCCCAAGAAGGCATTGGATCGCTTGGATTGTGAGGGCCTGGAATTGAAACCTAGTAACATCATTGTTAGAGCCTTCGACGGTTCTAAGAGGATGGTGCATGGGGAGGTAGACATTCCTATCCGTGTGGGTTCCCAAGTCTTTAACTCAACGTTCTACGTGATGGATATTCATCCATCTTATTCCTGTTTGTTGGGTCGACCCTGGATTCACAAGGCTGGGGCAGTAACATCCACTCTACACCAAAAGCTCAAATACCCTGTCAAAGGGAAGATTGTTACTGTGCAGGGTGAGGAGGAATACATGGTTAGTCACTTGAATTCATTCCGGTATATCGAGATGGACGGGGAGTTTATTGAAACCCCCTTTCAGCATTTTGAAGAGGTACCTCCAACTTTGGCGTCAGCTGAGACAGTGGTTGAAGAAGACTTTCCCTTGAAGATGGCGTCCTTGAAGGATGTCCGGGCTGTAATCGAGAAAGGCAAATGTGCAAACTGGGGTCAGCTTCCTGACTTCACTCAAAAGACCGACAAGTTTGGGTTAGGCTTCACTGCAGAGGCTCAGAGGGTTGTGCGCAAAGAAAAGATCAGAAAGGCTCCGGTGTTTATAGCCAATCCAAGGGTGAATGCTATTGAGGAGGACGTAGAGGAAGCAGAGTTTGACAGTTGGATCTATCCAACCACCAACAACGGACCAAGCAACTGGACGGCAAAGGATTTTACACCTATTACATTTGTCACGCAGTAATTAACTCTTTTGATTTTCAATTTGTAACAAACAATATGTTGAAACTTCTATTGGCTCGGTGTCCTACCCGGGGCATCGTAGCTCCATTTGTGAGGGCTTTTTGTATGACATTTCCATATATCATTAATCAAAACATTGGACGTTTGTTGCATTTCAAATCTTGTGCTCTTTTTCTTTCTGTGTTATATATTGCAAAACAGCTATATTTACACACACTCACTTATACAGGTTTCAATCCACTCTGGATCTCACTGGTAACGGCTCTGCTACCACCAGTTATGACTTCGAGAATCCGATCAATTTGGCCGAAGACGAAGGCGAAGATGATTGCGAAGTGCCTGGTGAACTCGCAAGACTGCTACTCCAGGAAGAGAGGGCTATTCAACCACATGAAGAGTCGGTGGAAACAGTTAACCTGGGTATTGAGACAGATAGAAAAGAAGTCAAGATTGGTGCCAATCTAGAGCTCAGCGTGAAGCAACGATTGATCCAGATGCTACATGATTACATGGAGATCTTTGCCTGGTCATACGAAGACATGCCTGGTTTGGATGCCGACATTGTAGTTCATCACCTGCCAACCAAGGAAGACTGCCCTCCGGTAAAGCAAAAGGTCCGCCGTATGCGCCCAGAGATGTCCGAAAAGATCAAAGCTGAGGTTATGAAGCAATTCGATGCCGGGTTTCTAGCAGTGACTTCTTACCCTCAGTGGGTTGCCAACGTGGTGCCAGTGCCGAAGAAGGACGGCAAGGTCAGGATGTGTGTCGATTACAGGGATTTGAACAGGGCCAGCCCCAAGGATGATTTCCCCCTACCTCACATCGACGTTCTTGTCGACAATACTGCTCAACACAAGGTGTTCTCCTTCATGGATGGTTTTTCAGGGTATAATCAGATCAAGATGGCTCCGGAAGATATGGAAAAGACTACCTTTGTGACTCAGTGGGGCACCTTCTGCTACAAGGTCATGCCATTCGGGTTGAAAAATGTTGGGGCAACCTACCAACGTGCCATGGTTGCTTTATTTCATGATATGATCCATCACGAGATTGAGGTATATGTTGATGACATGATTGCAAGGTCCCAAACTGAGGAGGAACACCTTGACCATCTGCGGAAGCTGTTTGACCGATTGAAGTTATACAAGCTGAGGTTGAATCCCAACAAATGCACCTTTGGGGTGAGGTCCGGAAAATTGCTAGGTTTCATTGTAAGCGATAAAGGTATTCAGGTGGACCCTGCCAAGGTAAAAGCCATACAAGAGATGCCAACTCCCAAGACAGAGAAAGAAGTCAGAGGCTTTCTGGGACGACTGAATTATATTGCCCGATTCATCTCACATCTAACTGCTACTTGTGAGCCAATCTTCAAATTACTGAAGAAAGATCAAGTAGTACGTTGGAACGATGAATGTCAGGCTGCTTTTGAAAAGATAAAGGAATATCTCCAAGAGCCACCCATTCTTATGCCACCAGTGGAAGGGAGACCTCTAATACTATACTTGACAATACTTGACAACTCGATGGGGTGTGTGCTGGGGCAGCATGACGAGTCTGGCCGAAAAGAGCACGCTATTTATTACCTGAGCAAAAAGTTTACCGACTGTGAGTCTCGTTACTCACTGCTTGAGAAAACTTGCTGCGCTCTGGTATGGGCTGCTCGCCGGCTGAGACAGTATATGCTGACTCACACCACTCTGTTGATTTCAAAGATGGATCCCATCAAGTACATATTCGAAAAGCCTGCTCTGTCTGGAAGAATAGCAAGATGGCAAATGATCTTGACAGAATATGATATCCAGTATACCACTCAAAAGGCAATCAAGGGAAGTGTACTGGCAGATCATTTGGCACACCAACCTGTGGACGATTACCAATCCTTGAACTTTGAATTTCCGGACGAAGATATCATGGTAGTAACTGACTGTGAAGTACCTGGACCGGATGAAGGACCTGAGGAAGGATCCCGATGGTCTATGCATTTCGACAGAGCCTCCAACGCTTTGGGTAACGGTATCGGCGCTGTAATCATATCCCCTAAAGGAACTCATACTCCACTCACCGCCCGATTGTGTTTCAACTGCACCAACAACATGGCAGAATATGAGGCATGTATCATGGGTCTTCAAGCTGCAATCGACTTAAGGATCAAGTTTCTGAGTGTCTTCGGAGATTCTGCTCTCGTGATCAATCAGATCAAAGGCGAGTGGGATACAAAACACCCAAATCTTATTCCTTACAAGGAGTATGTGTTGACTTTGCTTCCCCACTTTGAAGAGATAACTTTTGAACACTTCCCAAGAGAGGAGAATCAGTTAGCGGACGCACTAGCTACAATGTCTTCAATGTTCAAAGTCAAATGGGACAATGAGGCTCCCCGGATCATTATCTGGAAGTTGGACGAACCTGCATACTGCTGCGATCTTGAGGCCGAAAAGGTGACTGAAAAACCTTGGTATCATGAGGTGAAGAGATACTTGGAAGCTCAGGAATACCCTGAAGTTGCATCGGTCAACGACAAGAAGTTCATGAGAAGGTTTGCGGCAAAATTCTTCCTCAGCAACGGCATTCTCTACAAGCGGAATCATGATTCAACTCTACTGCGTTGTGTAGATAAGGCTGAAGCAGAGAAGATCATGATAGAACTGCATGAAGGTACATTCAGAACACATTCCAGTGGACACACCATGGCAAAGAAAATCCTTCGGGCAAGATATTTCTGGTCCACAATGGAAGCCGACTGTTACCAACATTCTCGAACTTGTCACAAATGCCAGATCTATGCTGATAAGGTGCACATCCCTCCAGTTCCTCTGAACGTCCTGACGGCACCTTGGCCTTTTGCAATGTGGGGCATAGATATGATCGGAGAGATCCGACCGACGGCATCCAATGGGCATCGCTTCATCTTAGTAGCAATTGATTACTTCACGAAGTGGGTTGAGGCAGCTTCCTACGCCACGGTAACCAAGAGCTTCGTGGCACGTTTCATTCGGCACAACCTGATCTGTCGTTACGGCGTCCCGAAAAGGATCATTACGGACAATGGTACCAATCTTAACAACAAAATGATCACTGAGCTCTGCGAGCAATTCAAAATACAGCACCATAACTCTTCTCCTTACCGGCCGAAGATGAATGGGGCTGTAGAGGCAGCTAATAAGAATATAAAAAAGATTGTGCAGAAGATGACAGTGACTTATAAAGATTGGCACGAGATGTTACCGTTTGCTCTTCATGGGTACCGTACCTCAGCAAGGACGTCAACCGGGGCAACACCTTTTTCCTTGGTCTATGGCATGGAGGCAGTCTTGCCAGTTGAAGTCCAGATACCCTCTCTCCGGATAATGAAGGATGCAGATCTGAGTGAAGATGACTGGATTCAGACTCGACTTGATCAATTAAACCTGATTGACGAAAAGAGACTCACCGCTATCTGTCATGGTCAGACGTACCAAAAACGGATGATCAGGGCATTTAACAAGAAAGTCAGACCACAAGAGTATCAAGTTGGGGACCTGGTAATCAAACGCATCATCCTTCCTCAAAGTGATCCCTGGGGCAAGTGGACCCCTACGTACGAAGGGCCATTTGTGGTTAAACATGTGTTCTCAGGAGGAGCCATGATTCTGACCACCATGGATGGTGACGACCTTCCTCACCCCGCCAATGCAGACATAGTAAAAAGATACTACGCGTGAATAAAAGACCCGCTAGGTTGACATACCTAGGCAAAAATAAGGGCTTCCCGGTGAACCAAAAGGGTTCGGGCAAAAATAAGGGATGAAATAAAAAAATCTGTACACCCGGCAAGTCAAAAAGCTGAAAAGGCGGCTTGGGCAAAAATGGGTATCCCGGTGGACTGAAAACCCGAAAGGGTGGTCCAGGCAAAAGTTAGGGATAAAGCGTAACACTATGTCTCATTGGATCACCTTGCATCCGGAATTCGGCATCAACTATCTGGCTCAGACTTCGGCATCGATCAATCAGCTTCATCTTCAACTTAGCAGCAAAGTGATGAGACGCTTGAAGACATAAAGGTGATAGCAGAGTTGGAACCCAGTGGGAATATTGTGCACATAGCTGTTTTGTTTCCTTTTCAAAATTGTATAAACTTTATGTTATTCGACGGCGTTCTCTTACTAGGACGTCATCCTCTTGTACAAAAAACGCCTATTTACAGGCAAATTTCAAAATCAATACAGATTCAGTTTTCCAAACAAATTACCAATTGTTTTTCCTTTTTCTGTTTTGTCTTGCGAAGAACATCCAATGTTCATTTTTGATATATGCATTTGACATTAAATTTCTAATTCATAAATACTTGCATATGAAACAAAAGACTAATTACAGGTGACATCAGAAGTAGGGGCAATGTAAAGTTGTCTGATGCAGTCTGGTTGCTCTGTCCGCCAAGGTACCAAGGTAGATTCAACTGAAGAATGTGACCAAGTTATCTCAAATCCCCACAGAGTAAGACAAGATATCAACATTCCCCAGCAGAGTATAGGCATTCATCAGTAAGCATCCCCGGCAGTCTTGACCTAAGATTGTTCCCCGGCGGAATATCAACATCCCAGTACAGTCTAAAGTTTCCCCAGAAATTTGGAATCCATATCCCCAGCAAGTCTTGAAGCTTATCCCCAGTAGATTCTGGAAGCTTATCCCCTGCAGAGTACGGACGTCTCTCCCGAGCTTTATTCAAAGTTATTCCTCACAAGGGCTTATAACTGGGTTATCCTCAGCTATTTGCCACGGAAGATCGCCCTCGGCGAAGTTCTTCCAATCCCCCAGCGGAGTTTATCATTGTCACCCCCAGCGGAGTTTATCATTGTTATCCCCAGCGGAGTCCATCATTGAAATCCCCGGTGAAGCTCTCATCAAGCTTCAGCAAAGTATCTCTTCCACAGAGCATTTCCCCACAGAGTAATCTCTCCAACAAGTTTATTCCCCAATGGAGTTATCTTCTCCTACCAGTGTATTCTTGCAACCATAATCCCCAGCGGAAGCAAAGAACTCTCTTCTTCAATGTCATCCCAGGATTTAATTCCCCGGCAGGTCGTCAAGGATTTATTTTCCTAGACAAAAATACATTCATAAACATTTCACATTTCATACATCTTGCTTACATACATGATAAAGTGCATACAACACTATCTCATGTTGAACATCATGACATCATGCATTTCATACATCATGACATTGCATACAACTGATGTTTTGCCTTTTCAGGGAAAAAGACAACCCCAAAGATAACTACCTTCAACTGTCACAATTCCAGATTCGATTCCTGTATCTAGCCAGGGCACATCTGTGACTGATCAGTTTCCAGACTCGATTCCTGTATCTAGCCAGGGCATGTCTGAAGAGTTTGAAGATTCGATTCCTGTATCCAGCCAGGGCATATCTAGCAACTATCACAATTCCAGATTCGATTCCTGCATCCAGCCAGGGCATATCTATTGACCACATTTCCAGACTCGATTCCTATATCTATCCAGGGCACGTCTGAAGAGTTTGAAGATTCGATTCCTGTATCCAGCCAGGGCATATCTAGCAACTATCACAATTCCAGATTCGATTCCTGCATCCAGCCAGGGCATATCTGTTGACCATATTTCCAGACTCGATTCTTGTATCTAGCCAGGGCACGTCTGAAGAGTTCAAAGATTCGATTCCTGTATCCATCCAGGGCATATCTGTTGACGACTATTTCCAGATTCGATTCCTGTATCCAGCCAGGGCATATCTGTTGACGACTATTTCCGGATTCGATTCCTGTATCCAGCCAGGGCATATCTGTTGACGACTATTTCTGGATTCGATTCCTGTATCCAGCCAAGGCACATCTGTGAGCAACCGATTGTAGATTCGACACCTGTATCTAGCCAGGGCATATCTACATGAGGAGATTGAAGATTAAACACCTGTAACAAGCCAGGAAAACATCTGTCTTTCTCAAATACACAAGTTCTCGCTAAGGAATCTCTTATGCGATCAACACTTCCAAATGGCATCTATAAGCCCATTCCCGACAAGGTTCTGTCACATATCCAGATGGCATCTATAAGCCCATCTCCCTATCCACCATCTCTCCAAATGGCATCTATAAGCCCATTCCCGACATCACATTGCTGATACTCCAACATGCGAGTGCAAATTTCCGGGCACTCTAGTGTCCAATCTCCTTTTACCCTCGAGTCACGAAAGGCAAACTTGCCAATCTAACTCTTCAGGTTCAAGAAGATTGAACAGGGGCAACTGTTGTACCCCAAAATTTTCCCTCCTATTTCCTCAACATTTTCTCATCACAAGACCCTTGGAGCTCAAGATCCAGTTAGGGTTTCCTCTGCTCAAGACTTCTCCTTGCACTGTTGACCCAAATTAGGGTTTATGTTTCCACAAAGATATTTTGACCTAAAATGCCTAAGATGACTTTCATGCTTCATGTTGGACTCCCAAGTTTATCCATACCAAGTTTCAAGCCTTGATTCCAAATTTTGCCCAGTCAATTGGACAGTTGCCCTAGAAATCAGTTGTATTGGGGAAAAAGTCAACTGTGGCCAATTGACAGTCAAATCTCATGAAAATTGACCCACATCAACATTATGAACTCATATGAACCATTTGGTCAAGTTTGGATCACAATTCCACAAGAAATTTGATCAGATCACCAAAAGGGCAAAATGGTCATTTTTAGGGTTTTGACTGCACAAAGGCAATTTTTGACTGTTTGACCTAGCCAATGGCAAACCAAGCTCACATATGGACTCAAGGACCCCATGGAATTGTCTTGACATACTCAACAAGCTCAAAAGATCCCAAATGCACAAGATTGACAGTTGAATTTCCCAGTCAATTGACCAATTTTGACTGTATACTGAAAAGTCAAACTTTGACTTTTTGGTCAAAATCAAGTGTCAAGATTCATTTTTCATCAAAACATGCCAAATCATGAAACTTGTTCATCAAGAAATCAAGAATTGCAAATTAGGGTTTGAAATGAAGATTTTTCATAACTTAGAATTTTTCTAAGTTATGAAAAACCCTAATTTTTTCCTAACTTTGTCCCACTTTATCACCAAGATTCATTTGGATTCAAGCAAAAGTCAAAACATGAAAGTTGTAGCCTATTGCAAAATATACAACTTTGATTCACAAAGTTTTCCCAAAAGAAGCTTGTAGCTCAAGTTACAATTTTTGGAACAAGGGTACCAAACCATTCTTAACTTAGAGAAAATTTGACCTATTTTAGGCAAGGTTTTTACCTAACTTCAAGACCATTTTTCATATACTTCCACTTGGAATTTCAATTTGCATTTCAAAGATGGATTGTAGTACACATTCAAAGATTTCCAAAATGTCCAAGAACTCATCAAACAACCTCATGGTTAGGGAGAATCGAATTTGGCAATATGGGAAAAACTCACTTTTGATTTGGCCAAGTTACATGTTCATACATATGTGCCATTTTGAATTCAGCATGCTTTCCTTGATTACAGGTCTTTTATCTAAATTACACTCCTTAATTTAATGCCAATCCTTTGTGCCAAGACCATATTCTATGTGTTCAAGCATTGCATAAAGGTTTAGTCCCAAATTAGAAAAAGCATTATATCCATTTTTGCAAAAGTGAACTTTATGTCAATATGCAAATCCAAGCAAGTACATTTGAAATATCTTTGGTACAAGTTTATGAGTTAATTACACTGATCAAGACTGAGTTATGCAGCACATTAGGGGGGCCTCTACCTGTCTAAAAACCAACTTGGACATTTGTTGCTTAAAGTGTAAGAAACTTGCCATAACACATAACAACTTTCATCTCAGTTAACACAAGCTTAAAAAATGACTTTGTACACATTCAAAACATCCATTCTGAGCTAGAACACGACCCTATCACCTTCATTTCCTTCCCATTCCCAGAATCATCCTCAAACTGCCCAAACAGAGCACCTGCTGCAGTTTGAGTTCCATAGCTCAAACCTTCCATGCATTCTTGCTAAAAACACTTCAAACACATCCCATAATATCCCTTGAAGCTATTCCAAACCTCAAACACGACCTGTAACACTCCCAGGCAACAACACCATTTTCATTTTCTTGTTTTGCAGCTGAAGTTCCATAGCACGATTCAAAAGGTTTCAAGACAAAGTAAAGCTTGGAATAGCATCCCTGGACATCAAGGAAGCTGTACCAATCATCACCTTGCATTGAAGACACCTCCATCACCAGATACTACTTCAACTGAACAAGTAAGTTCATGAACTCGTATCTCTCTATCCAGGCATTGTTAGCTTTAGGTTTGTGAAGAAAACATGTCACATTCATAGCCCTGAACATGCCCGTGTAATTAGATTTCATTTATATTACGTGTGCTTAGAGAATTTTAAGTCTGAACATTGAACAAAAACTAGGTCAGGAATTGGGGGAGAAGAAATTCTCTTTCATCTTAGAGAGTTAAATCAAGTTCTTTATATCCCTGAATTCGTCTCTTAATGCTCTACATTTTTCATGTTGTGAGTTTTGCTTGAAAGTCCAGGAATTAAGAGATGAAAAATGCGTGTGGATTGTGTTCAAACATGTTCTGAGGTTGAAGATGAAGTCTTCTTGGGCTGGGCCTGAGTTGACTTTCTTTTTGCACCCTTTTGTTACTTTTACACCCCCTGAACCCATTTTGCTTATTTTAATGATTTTTTGACTTTTTTATTTTTCATTCTGACTTATTTATTTTTCCTCACAATATTAAAAATATAAAAAAATATTTTTACACCATTTTTATATTTATTAGGCATTTGTTTGTTTAGATTAATATTTGTACATAAGTAAATATATAAACATAATTTTATTTGAAAAATACTAAAATAATGCAAACACATTTTATTTTTCATTTTTATTTTGTATTATCTTCTGAAAATATTTTATATAAAATATACTTTTTTATAAATATTAAATATTATTATTTTGTATATATAATATATATTTAGTAAATAATACAAATATTTATATATATATATATATATATTAGTATATTTAGGTTAAAATACAAAATATACACACTTTTATTTTATTTTTAATTAATATTTAATATTAAAAATACCTTTTTGACAAATATACTTCATTTTTATTTTTGTACATAATTGATTAAATATTGTATATATTAATAATTAATACATTTACTTAATGAAATTAGGGTTTTGCCCTAAAATACATAAAAACTCCAAAAATTAATATTTTTATTTTTGTTTCCTTTATACATAAAAACACTTTTTTTTCATACATATAAAAACATTTTTTGCATCTTGCATATTTATTTTATTTATCTTATTTAATTTGTGCAATTAAATATCTTGTAAATAATTCAATATTGATGTAATAGTCTAGATTTAAATTCCTTGTCAAAATACCCCCATTTGAACATTTGTACCCCCCTTCCCATATATTGTGTTGTAATAGTTTAGTAATTTTATTTTCCGCACTTTAATGCTTTCTAAATATACCATGTTATAATTAGGGTTTGTATGCGAATCAAAAACAACAAAAATAGTTTGACCTAATTTCAAGATAATCAAGCATGAAAATGGACAACACTAATTCACACTTGCACCCCTAGGGTATTCCACTTGTTGCCTTCAATAATGGGCCATATTGCATGTTAGGTCTCTTTGGGCAAAACAAAAACAAATCAAATGATCATAGTCCCTCGATGACGCTTTCGAAAGTTGCCTAAAAAATGATCAAGTCCCTTAAAGAAAACATTGCCCAAAGATACTTGGCACCATTGCAATTATGGTCTAAACGATGACCCGCGCCCGTCCCTTTCACATCCTAACACAAGATTGTCCACCAAATGCAATGGTGGAACAAAATTGTTAAAAGGGTTAAAAACATAGGAGAAATCTTTGAGAAATTTAGGAGTAGACAAACTCTTAGTTACTTGAATCAAACTTGCAAAACAAAACACTTGCCTATTTTTAAACCACACCTCACAACACTTTCAAAACAAACTTTCAAAAACAAATGAAAACCTTTTCAAAAGACATACACCTTTGTATACATCCTAACATGGATCATTACAAAGGTTGCCACCACATTGGCCTCTTTTCAAAAACATTTTCAAACCCACACACACACAAAGCACCATTTCAAACAATTGAAAATTAAGGCAAGTTGATCTAAGCAAGTAACTAAGAGCCCATGGATAACCATGGATAGAAAGGGTGCTAATACCTTCCCTTTCTATAATCTACTCCCCGAACCCAAGAAAACATCTCAAAGGTTTTTTGCTGTGCTTTTTAACCTTTCCTTAGGATAAAATAAAAAGTCGGTGGCGACTCTTGCTCAACCGAAACATTTGCGAAAACAAACGCAAAACCATAGTCAGTTCTCCCACTGTATCACACATGCATTTAGTCTTTGATTTTTAGGTTGTCTAATTGTTGGTTTTATCTTGCCAGACATCCTAATTACCAACATTTGTACAAAAGCCATAAAAATGAAGAAAATAAATCCTACACTATTACAACCATATTGAATAGCAAGAAAATGTAAATACAAAACAAAATAAAAGGAGGGAAAAATGAGCTTTCGATCTAGGCAGAAACACCCTTTGATTCTGCCCTTCCTGGCTTCCTTCGATTTGGCCTGAAAGTAGTGAGGACGCGCCTTTCGATTTGGGATTAGCCTGAAGCATTAGATGCAGCCTTCGATTCTTCCTTTCTTCTTTCTTCGACTGGGGCCTAGAATCAGCATAAGGTGCACTCTTCACCCCAAGCTCCTTGCTTCCTTCTTCGATTGGGCTTGGCAGTCAGTGTGTACAACTTTCATTTCTCCCTTTTTTGCTCCTTTGAATGGCCTGGAAGTCTGTGTGTGGGGAAGCCTAAGGCCACACCCTTTGTTCTGCTTGCAACTGTGAAGCAGCCAAGGGGAAGCCTAAAGCTTCGATTATACTTCCTTCCTCTTGTTTTCTTTCATTTGGGATTTAAATAGCAACATGGCCTGAGGCCATGCTAGTATTGTCTTATGGCCAGGTTAGGTCTTAAAAACATGTTTGTTAAACAAAGGAAATAGACCACAAGATTAGCAATGAAAACAAACTGAAACAATAAAGGAAACAAATGTTATGTACATGTTTTGAAACAGAAAAGCTTAAGGTCAGAGTGAGTAACCTTGCTTGAAGCTGGGGTATGTGAGTTGGACCTTTAGCTGCAGCCTTGGATACTCCTAGGTTAGAAGGGAAGAAATGAAGGTGACGTTTCTAATACTGGATTTGAAGGAGAAGAACAAGTGTGATGTTATTTCTAGTGGATTCGGAAAAAAACAAAGTGTGGGGATTGCTTCAGATTCGAAAGAGAAAAAGAAACAAGTGTTATGTTTCTTTAGATTCTGGGTTTGTGTTTTGTGTTTAGGAATCTTACGAGTTTTTGAGAGTTTTTTGAAAGTTTGGTGATTTCTTGAAGATTTGTTCCACCACCCAAAAAGTTCTCCTTCAGCTTGCAAATGTTCCTCTATTTATAGAGAAAGAGTTAGAAGCGTTGAACTAACCAGGTTTGTAAGATAACAAATCATGGTTTGGTTGAAACGAAAACAAACTTGATCCCTTTCGTTAATCCCAAGTTTCAAGTACAAGTGGGGGCCTGCTGGCAGAGGATTAGACTTATGCTTCTGGCACTGCTTTCGTTCATACACAAATCAGATTGGGAGTTGATTTTGTGATTAAAGTACTCTTTATGAAAAAAGGGTACATAGCCTTTTACTATTTTATCCAAGAATGGTATTATCCAGTAGACAAAGCTTCAAACCTTTGTGTAAGCCTCTGATTATGTAAAGATTTGGAAGCAACATAGCCTGACAACTAAGATTTTGAGGATAAGGCAATGAGATTTGCATAAAGTGTCCAGAGTTAGGTTCGAAACATGTTGATTCGAAGGGAATCAAAACTCGAATTGAAGCTTTGTGTGAAGGTGGCTCTTGTCCAATCAAGGGGGGTCATATGCCCAAACAAAAGAGGCATGCAGGAGGCAAATTGTGCAATCGAAGGATGCCAGAAAAGAGGCCTTTGCCTCCTAAATCTAAGGAAACCCAACATGAGGCTTTTGGCTTCTGAATCGAAGGACATCAGCAGGAGTATTTTTGCCTTGTGAATTGAAGCTAGTTGAAGATAAGTGTTGCCCTGTTGAAGCTTGCAGCAAGTTGTTTCAAAGGGAGACTTTTCCCAGTAAGAGCTTGTATGCAGGTAACCATTGCACTATGGGTGATAATGTGAATGCAGTGAATGCTATCCATAGGGAGACTTTTGCCTTGTGCATGCTAGCATGGTGGGAAACTCTGCCTTGTGAATTTATCAAACATGCAGGAAGAGGCCATATGGCCAAATGAAAGATGTATACCAATCTTGCACAAAGAAACTAAAAATGTTCAAACGAAGCAGGAATCGAACATGCATAAAAGAAGTCCACTACCTAAATGAAACAGTAAACAAACTTGACCAAAAGAAAGTCCAGTGCTCAAATGAAAACTCTGAACCAAAGCTTGCGTCGAAGGATCCAAAGTGCCCAATCGAAAGATGTAAAATCAAAGAAAACTTGTTTTTTCTTCAATTTTGTCAAAAAGAATATTGTCATCTGCTTTGCTCTTTTTAAAAATTTCCTCTTTAACTTGATGCTGAAAAATTCAATTGTACTTGTGTAAGTTTGAATTTTTTTAGAATCCTTGTGAGAAGTGCCTTGATAAAAGAGAGGGAAAATTTTGGGGTACAACAGCTACCCCTGTTCAATCTTCTTAAACCTGAAGAGTTAGACTGGCGAGTCTTCCATTCGTGACTTGAAGGTGGAAGATGATTGAACACTAGAGTGCAAAGGAATTTGCACTCGATGATGTGGTTGTTGATTGTGTAGGGGATGGGCTCAAAGATGCGATTTGGAGAGATGATGGAGAGTTGTCGGAGATGGGCTTATAGATGCCATCCAAAGGTGATTGTTGACAGGAATTAGACTAATTCTAAGCTTGACTTCAACTGGAAAAGAATTAGAATAAATCTTGAGAGCGATTTATCTGAACCAGAGAAAATGTCTACCGGAAAGGAATCAGGATAAACCATTGATCAATTTAAATTGAACCAGCAGAGGTCTTGAATATTCTTTAACTGGAAAGAATCAGAATAAGTCTTTGGAGCAATTTATCTGAACCAGAGAAAGTGTTTATAGGAAAGGAATTAGGATAAACCATTGATCAATTTAAACTGAACCAACAAAGGTCTTGAATATTCTTTAACTGGAAAGAATCAAAATAAGTTCTTGGAGCGATTTATCTGAACTGATGAAAGTGTCTACCAGAAAGGAATCAAGATAAACCATTGATCAATTTAAACTGAACCAGTAGAGGTCTGAAGGAAGTGTTTCTCATGTAGATAGTCACCCTGTCTTATTTCGGGAATTGATCTACAATCAATTTGTTAACAGATATTTGTTTTGTCTTGTTTCAGGTATTAATCTGTAAGTATGAAGCTTGATTGTGCTAGATGATATAGGAATCCTGGATGATTATTACATCAACAAATAATGAATGAATCTTGGAAGATTACTACCTCAGCAGATAATGAAGGAATCTGGGACGGTTACTACCTCAACAGATAATGAAAGAACCTTGGACGATTACTACCTCAGCAGATAATGAAGGAATCTGAGACGATTACTACCTCAGTAGATAATGAAGTAATCTTGGATGATTACTACCTAAATAGATAATTAAGGAATCTTAGACGATTACTACCTCAGTTGATGATGAAGGAATCTGGGATGATTGCTACCTCAACAGATAATGAAGGAATCTTGGACGATTACTACCTCTGCAGATGATGAAGGAATCTGGGACGATTACTACCTCAACAGATAATGAAGGAATCTTGGATGATTACTACCTCTATAGATAATAAAGGAATCTTGGACGATTACTACCTCATCAGATAATGAAGGAATCTTGGACGATTACTACCTCAGCAGATAATGAAGGAATATTGGATGATTACTACCTCAACAGATAATGAAGGAATCTTGGACGATTACTACCTCAATGGATAATGAAGGAATCTGGGACGATTACTACATCAACGGATAATGAAGGAATCTTGGACGATTGCTACTCCAAAAGGTAATGAAGGAATCTTTGACGGCTACTACTCCAAAAGATAATGAAGGAACCTTTGATGATTTCTACTCCAAAAGGTAATGAAGGAATGTTTGACGCCTGCTACTCCAAAAGATAATGAAGGAACCTTTGACGATTGCTACTCCAAAAGGTAATGAAGAAATCCAGCTTGATTTTATCTTGGAGAAGTTTACAGATAATTAATGATACTTATATGTTGATCTTTTCCTGAAAAGGTAAAGACTTAGTTGTATGAAATGTCATGATGTATGAAATGCATGGTGTAATGATGTTTCTCAAAATAAATGAGATTGTGCTATCTACGTTTCATATGCATATGTTGTGAATGTTGTTGAAATGTAACTTTGTCTTGGAAAATAAATCCTTGACAGGTGTTGGGAAGTTAAATCCTGGAATGTTGTTGGAGATTAAGAGTATGTGCATCTTCGAACTTTGTTTAGAATGTTTTCGCTGGGGATTCCCGTTTTTGTTGTTTTGAGGAGAAATACACTGGGGGATGTTGATTTTGCTTGAGAAGAAAACTACATGGAGAGTGTTGATTTCCACTTGGGGAAAAGAGTTCAGGAGTTTCAGCTGTCCGCAGCTCTACTAGGGAGATATCTCTTGATTGAAGAGAAAGGGAGTTAACAAATTGTTGGGGGCAAAGAAATTAATTGTTGTCTGGTTGTCTCCCAGGTTTTGTAGTAACTCACTGGGGATTGTAGAGCAGTCTACTAGGGAATAGGAGCTGTGGTCCCTTGATTTGTGATAGTCTGAGAGGCAAATTCAAGTTGGGGAATCTTTCTGTTTGTTGGGGAAATAAACCATGTCGCCAATCTGTTGGAGAGGTGTTTTCTTTTGGTAGAACCCCTCAAGGATTCATCTTGAGACTAAACTTGGCTGGGAAGAGAGGTTTTCCAGAGATTGAAGCCTTGGATGGGGATTGCATGGATCCAATTTTATTCATGAATTTGGCCTTGAGGGTTTTGGACCCTTGTCTGTGAAGATTATTCTGTGGGGATAACCTTATAGAGATGACTTAATGGAGAGTTGACTGGGGATCACCATATGAAAGGGACTTTGTGGGAGATTTGTCATTACCCCTAGTAGCAAGTGTTTGTAGTATTGTCAAGAAATGTTTGCCTGATCGTACGTAACCCTTTATTGTAAATCACGTTCAATTCCCCAAGTGATTCAGATACAGACCTGCCCCTGGTTTCTCATCACTTCTTGAGAGATTTCTTGGAATCTTGACTTGACTGCCCCAGATGTTCTAAACAATGATCATGATGTGCCCCCTTTCTTATAGGAGATTTATCATTGGAAGTGTCACCCTATTTGAAGTGGTTATGTTTATTTAGAAAGTTTTTGTTCGCTGGATATTCGTCGTGTGAATTCCTCCGTTGTCAAATAATTAGCCACATGCAAACAAGGATATTCAAATAATGCAAAGTTTATGCTTTACTTGAAGTTCTGAAAATGCGTTTTAACAGATAAAATAATTTTTGTAAGAAAATTCAACTCATGATACCTTTGGTAACAATATGCTTTTGAACTAACCCATGCTTCAATTAGGACTTTTAAGGGTTGTAGCATGGTTTGGTTCACGATTTAAGAAACAAAGGATAAGGCCCAAAGTGTATTTGTACCCGCCTGTTCTTCGTGATGTTCTTCAGCCCTAAACTCAGTTAATTGTGCGTTTGAACTCTTATTGAGTCTGGAATAACGTTTTGGTGATGGTTCAGACAAGTTAGGTTTGTTGGAAGGAAGTCACTTTTGCAATGTTTTTCATGTTGTCTAAGATTTGTAGTGACCTCTTTTTGATTTATTATCCATGGTTTTTGCCCGACTGTTCTTGTTTTGAGATTACAGTCAGCGGGATGCCCCCGTTTTTCTTAAGTCTCCTTCGTAGGTTTTGACTTAATGGGATTTTCTTTTGAGAGATAATGACTGCCTATGTGATAATGAACCATCGTTGTCTTTTGATTCCAGAGAAAAGTTTATGATGTAATTCGTTGTATACGAAGTGAAAGTTTGCGACCGAACACGCATTTGAATTAAATGAGAGACTACCCTGCCCCGGGTTTTGATTAAAAGTTTCAATTTGTGTTAAAAAGGAAACTCCTACTTCTTAGGCTCAAGGGGATTGACTAGGGATTATCTTCCTTATAACTCCAGTGTTTAGGGTTTGAAAGAAACGCATGTACATCATCAGCAATGTCTGCCCAAAAGCATAATGTATGACATTATGGAATTGTTTTCATCATCATCCCTCTAAAGGCCAGCAACTTTCTAAAACAAGAGTTGAATATCATAAAGGGAGTAAAAAGCATAGAATGAAAATGAATGGATTAATTCAAGACAAACATATGCAATGCATTAATGAAACAAAGTTTAACATTAATAGATAAGTGTTTGAACAACAAAACAGATTACGATTAGAAATTCAAAATGAAAAGGACGCTCTCAACGATTTGGCATAAGAGCAGTGATCACGTTAGGAGTCTCTAGAGGGTTGAACTCAATCTCCTTGGCGTCAATCAAATCTTGAATCTTGTTCTTCAAAGTCCAACAGTTGTCGGTGTTGTGTCCAGGACTATCAAAATTGTAGGCACATCTTACATTTGGATTGTACTTAGGAGAGGAGGTATCGGGGTTTTGAGGAGGATCCCTTAGTGTGATCAGCTTCACTTTCAACAAATGTTGTAACGCTTGAGACAATGGCATGTTAATCTTAGCATACTGCCTTTCTTGGTATTTTACCCTACGCCTATTGCCCCGTCGTTGTTGAACAAGTGTAGGATTAGAGATCAGGATTTCCCCCACGTGTTGGTCGTGGTTACTCTGGTTATGACCTTTTTTACCGTACACAGCATAAGACTCTTTCTTCCCATTGAAAGGTTGTTTCCCTACACTTGAAGATGTACCCCCTTTGGATTTTACCACTCTTAATTCCATCCTCTAATCTTTCGCCTGTTAGTATTAGCTCAGTGAACCCGGCCGAGGAGCTTCCGATTAGGTGATTGAAGAAAGGTCCTGTCAAATTTCCCATGAAGATATCAGTCAGCTCCCTGTCAATTAATGGGGGCTTCACCCTACCAACCATGTCTCTCCATTTTTGGGCGTACTCTTTGAAGCCCTCGTTGGAACCCATGGTCATATTCTGCAACTGCACGCGAGTTGGTTCCAAATCAGCATTGTATTTGTACTGCTTGTAGAAAGTAGCAGCCAATTCCTCCCAGGTATGAATGTCGGTTCCTTCCAACTGATAGAACCACTCCATTTGAGTTCCAGCCAAACTTTCTTGGAAGAAATCGACCCATAGCTTCCGGTCAACAGTGTGAGGCTGAATCTTGCGGACATAAGATATCAGATGCATATTAGGACAAGAGACCCCATCATACTTGGAAAAAGTATGGATTTTAAACTTTGGTGGGATGACCACTCCAGAAACCAACCCTAACTCTTCAAAGTCCAAGCCATGTATCTATTGCATCTCCATAACATTGAGGCGATCCTCTAGCTGTTTGTATTTACTGTCGACAGGAGGATACTGTTCTTCAGTGTAGTCTGCCTCCTCTTTGTTAGACTCCAGACTATGGTCCCCTTATTTTGTCTGATTGTCCCCCTCAGTTGACGAAGTTACGAATCCTAGAGCTCACTCTGTTGATCTTCTGAACTTTCTTCCAGAATTCAGGACACCTATTGACTTCTTTGTCTTTTTCTTGTTGTCTTTGAGAATAAGAGTCTTCAAGTCCTCTTGCCCATTAGCCATAGCCAAGAACATTTTCTGGAATTAGGCATTTTGTGCTTGAAGATCCTTTACGGTCTATTCTATATCCATCTTACTGAAATAAACAGCAGGAAGATAAGGAGACCTGTATGGGAGAAACCTGTCATGATATGATGCATGGTATGTGGATGCATGTTGTAGTTGTTTAGTTATTGGCTTGCATTTTTGGTAAAACCCAAGTGTATGTGTGAATGTCATGACTGATGTCATAACATTCTAGTTTAGTTTGTACTGATTCATTAGGTACCTTTGCAGAAATATATTGTCATTCAGGTACTGATGTTTATAAGTGTGTATCTGAGCATTTTGCAAAATGATCACATTTTCCTAAATCAGTAGACAGGTTTTTCAGATGTCATAAGAGATGTTAAGACATCCTGCTCTGAACTAACAGGTTTGCAGTTTGGTTAATTCTGAGTTTTTTCAGGAAAATGACTCAGTCTATCCAGAACAGCATCCTGCGTTTTCTTTGGGTTAACCTAGCTCAACCCTAACCTGGTTGATAAAGTCTTGTGACCTAGTCTTAAGGTCAAATGGAATTAACCCTATCTTTTTGTGGAAACCCTAACAGAAGACGCAGCTGCTATATATTCAACAGAGCTGTTGTTTTGCAAGGCATCCCTTTTTGGTCAGAAGATCATTTGTAAACTGTATAGGTTTAATTATTGTACTTCAAGCAGTTATCATTGTGATAAGTGACTTGGAATAGGTTTTTAATTGTAAGGGTTGTGTAGCACTCAAAGCTTTGAAGCAAGAGTGTTTGAATGTTTCTTGACTAAAGCTGTGAAGCAGAGTCAAGTTAGGTGTGTGTATCACTCAAAGCTGTGAAGCAAGAGTGGTTGTGTTGCTTGATTAAAAAGCTGTGAAGCTTAATCAAGTGTATGTTTTTGAAGAGTGTCTTCATCAATTCATTAGTCAAATTGTCTTATGTATCACTGCTGTGATTGAGGGGGAGTGAGTAGGAACTCAGGTTTAAGTTGTACTTAGATTGAAATTGCATTGGGTAGGTCTTAAGTGAAAGAGATAAACTGGTTGGTTTATTCCTGAATTAACATCTCTTATAGTGGATTTCCTCCCTGGCTTGGTAGCCCCTAGAGTAGGTGTTGTTGCACACTGAACTGGGTAAACAATTGACTGTGTTCTTTACTGTTTTTGTATTTACTGTCTTATAGAAAGTCAGATACGGTGTCATAACATTAAACGTGACATTGAGTATCTGCAGCCAGAATTTCAATTGGCATCAGAGCAGGCACCCTGCCTGTATTACTGGGTGAGATCTAGGGATATCACTTTCTGGCACTATGGACAAAGAAGGAGTTTTTGGAAATAGACCACCCATTCTGGATGGAACTAATTATGACTACTGGAAACCTCGTATGATTGCCTTCTTAAAATCTCTGGACAAAAAGGCTTGGAGAGCTGCTGACAAAGGATGGATCCATCCCACCATAACTGAGAAAGATGGGACAATCAGTCTGAAACCTGAGGAAGATTGGAGTAAAGAAGAAGATGAGTTAGCCCTGGGAAATTCCAAAGCTTTAAATGCCTTGTTCAATGGAATTGATAGAAACATTTTCAGACTAGTTCATCAATATGAACTGGCCAAGGAAGTTTGGGACACTCTCAAAACTACTCATGAGGGCACTTCCAAAGTAAAAATGTCAAGGCTTCATATGTTGACCACCAAGTTTGAGAATCTAAAAATGATGGAAGATGAAACCATTCATGAGTTTCACATGAACATCTTGGAGATTGCCAACACCTCAGGAGCACTGGGAGAAAAGATGTCAGAAGAAAAACTGGTGAGAAAGATTCTCAGATCCTTGCCTAAAAGATTTGTAATGAAGGTAACTGCCATAGAGGAAGCCCAGGACATCAGCAAGTTGAAAGTGGATGAACTTATTGGGTCTCTTCAGACTTTTGAGATGGGGATCACTGATAATGGTGACAAGAAGAACAATAGCATAACACTTGTGTCCAACACTGATGTTGAAGAAAATATTTCAGAAGCTATAGCCATGCTTGGAAGACAGTTCAACAAACTCATCAAAAGAATAGATCCAAAGTCAAGGTCTAATGTTCATAACATTCCCTCTGACATTGACAGTTCCAGCAGAAGACCAAGGTCAGAAGAGAAGGTTAATCAAGGCAGAGGAATTCAATGCCATGGTTGTGAAGGATATGGGCATATTCGAGCTGAATGTCCTACCTTTCTTAAGAAACAAAAGAAAGGAATGACTGTTACTTGGTCTGACTGTGATTCAGAAAGTAATTCTGAAGAAGAATCTGCCAAACTAGTTACTGCTTTAACTGGTGTTTGTACCTCTGAAAGTGACATCAGTGATGAAGAGGTGACTTTTGAAGAACTGGCTGATACTTACAAGAAATTGTGTATCAGAAGTACTGAAGTCTGTGTGCAGAATGAGAAACAATCAAAACTCATCATAAAGCTGGAGGCTGAAAAAAGGGCAAACCTTGAAACTATAAGTCATCTAGAAGGAGAAGTTCTATTGTTGAACTCACAACTGAATCAAATGACCAAATCTGTCAAGATGCTGACAAATGGAACAGACAAATTGGAAGAGATCCTTCAGGTTGGACAAAATGTGGGAAATAAATCTGGACTAGGATTTATGGAAGCAAAGAAATCTGGTACTGATAAGCAAATGTCAAAACAGATGTCTCAACACAACTCTCATCATCAGGAATAGAGACATATGAAGAAAAGGTACCAAAGATGGAGATGTCATCATTGTGGGAGATATGGCCACATAAAGCCCTTCTGCTTCAGATTGCATGGATACCCTAATCAGAACTCAGGTGTCAAACCTAAGTCTAAAAAGGTACCACATGCTCCTAAATGGAAGAAAAAGGCTACTGCCCTGATAGCTCACACTTCCCTGAGGGTCTCTGCAAAGGAAGACTAGTACTTTGACAGTGGATGTTCCAGACACATGACTGGAATCAAGAACCTCCTCAATAGTGTTAAGCCTCACACCACCAGTTTTGTGACCTTTGGAGATGGTGCTAAAGGTGAAATCGAAGGAGTTGGTGATTTGGACTGCCCTGGAGTTCCAAGTCTGAATGAAGTACTGCTGGTAAAAGGGCTGACTGCTAATCTCATTAGTATCAGTCAATTGTGTGATCTAGGATTCAAGGTCAATTTCTCAAAATCTGAATGTCTTGTAATCAATGACAAACAAGAAATAGTAATGAAAGGAGTCAGATCTAAAGACAACTGTTATTTGTGGGAGCCTGAGAACACTAATTTCTCATCTGTGTGTTCCATTGCAAAAGAAGAAAAAGAGGTGAAACTGTGGCACCAAAAACTTGGCTATCTTCATCTAAGAGGTATGAAGAGGATTATCTCCTTGGAGGCAGTCAGAGGGATTCCAAGACTGCAAATTGATGAAGAAAGAGTTTGTGGTGAATGTCAGGTTGGTAAGCAGACTAGGATGTCACATCCAAAGTCAAGACATTTGACCACCTCTAAGGTTCTAGAACTTCTTCATATGGATCTGATGGGACCAATGCAAGTAGAGAGTCTTGGTGGAAAAAGATATGCCTATGTGGTTGTGGATGATTTTTCCAGATTCACCTGGATTAATTTCATTAGGGAAAAATCTGATGTATTTGAAGTTTTTAAAGAATTGTGCAAAAGAATTCAAAGAGAAAAGGAAGGGTGTATTGTCAGAATCAGAAGTGATCATGGAAAGGAATTTGAAAACAACAAGTTTGATGATTTCTGTTCTTCAGAAGGAATTAGTCATGAATTTTCTTCTCCTATAACACCTCAGCAAAATGGAGTTGTGGAAAGAAAAAACAGGACCATACAGGAATCTGCCAGAGCAATGTTACATGCCAAAAGACTTCCTATGTATTTTTGGGCTGAAGCTATGAATACAGCCTGCTATGTTCATAACAGGGTCACCTTGAGAAAGGGAACCTCATCCACCATATATGAACTCTGGAAAGGAAGAAAACCAACTGTGAAGTACTTCCATGTGTTTGGCAGCAAATGCTATATTCTGGCTGATCGTGAACAAAGAAGAAAACTGGACCCTAAAAGTGATGAAGGCATATTTCTAGGATACTCCTCAAACAGCAGAGCTTATAGAGTATTCAATTCTAGAACCAAAGCCATGATGGAATCAATAAATGTTATAATTGATGATTATCATGAAGAAATAGATGTTCCTTGTACTGTTGAGACATTCTTTGAGACTTCAACCCAACAGAATGATCTACCCAACTCCACCACAACAGAATCTGAATCAAAGGAAGCTAGCAAGATCCCTTCCATCAGAATTCAGAAGGATCATCCAAAAGAGCTCATCATAGGAGATCCCAACAGTGGAGTCATTACAAGATCTAGAGAAATCATCTCAAACTCTTGTTTTGTGTCCAAAATGTAACCAAGAAATGTCAAGGAAGCTTTAACTGATGAATACTGGATTGGTGCAATGCAAGATGAACTGAACCAATTCAAGCAACATGAAGTTTGGGAACTAGTTCCTAGACCTGAAGGAACTAACATCATTGGGACAAAATGGATTTTCAAGAACAAGTCAGATGCTGAAGGAGTTGTCACCAGAAATAAGGCAAGACTTGTTGCTCAAGGATACACCCAGGTTGAAGGGGTTGATTTTGATGAAACCGTTGCACCTGTAGCCAGACTGGAATCAATCAGACTCCTATTGTCAATTGCTTGTCTTCTGAAGTTCAAGTTATTTCAGATGGATGTGAAAAGTGCCTTTCTAAATGGGTACTTAAATGAGGAAGCTTATGTGGAACAACCTAAAGGCTTTGTGGATCCAACCCACCCTGATCATGTCTACAAATTGAGAAAAGCTCTATATGGCCTGAAACAAGCTCCTAGAGCATGGTATGACAGGTTAACAAAGTTTCTCTCAGACAAAGGCTACAGAAAAGGAGGCTTGGACAAAACTCTCTTTGTCAAAACTGAAGGAGGGAAGTTGATGGTTGCCCAAATATATGTTGATGACATAGTGTTTGGAGGAATGTCAGAACATATGGTTAAACACTTTTCTGACCAGATGCAGGCTGAATTCGAAATGAGTCTCATGGGAGAACTAACTTATTTTCTTGGACTGCAAGTCTCACAGATGGAGGACTCAATCTTCTTATCTCAAAGCAAGTATGCTAAGAACATTGTAAAGATGTTTGGTATGGAGAATGCAAGTCATAAAAGGACTCCTGCTCCTACTCATCTAAAGCTTTCCAAAGATTCAAGTGGGGTTAAGGTGGATCAAAGTCTGTACAGAAGCATGATAGGAAGCTTCTTGTACTTAACTTCCAACAGACCTGATATTGCCTTTACAGTTGGAGTTTGTGCAAGATACCAAGCTGATCCCAAAGTCAGTCATATCAATCAAGTGAAGAGAATTTTGAAGTATGTGAGTGGAACTTACAACTATGGGTTGATGTATTCTCATGGCTGTGAACCAGCTCTGACTGGCTACTGTGATGCTGATTGGGCTGGTAGTGCTGATGATAGAAAAAGCACCTCTGGAGGATGTTTCTTCTTGGGAAATAATCTGGTTTCCTGGTTCAGCAAGAAACAGAATTGTGTGTCTCTTTCTACTGCTGAAGCTGAATACATTGCAGTTGGTAGTAGCTGCTCTCAAATGATCTGGATGAAACAGATGCTTACTGAGTATAATGTCACACAAGATGTTATGACATTGTACTGTGACAATCTGAGTACAATCAACATTTCCAAGAATCCCATTCAGCATAGTAGGACCAAACATATTTACATACGACATCACTTTATCAGAGACCTTGTAGAAGAGAAGACAATCAAATTGGAACATGTTGCCACTGAGCTACAGCTGGCTGACATTTTTACCAAGGCTCTTGATGCAAATCAATTTGAAAACTTGAGGGGTAAGTTGGGTATTTGCCAACATGAGGAATTGTAGCAATTAATTTTGCTTAAAACAAGGATTAAAGGAGTTATGCTTGTTCTGATTGGGTTAAAATTATATTTTCCCATTTCCTTCAATTCTTTTAAGAAGTTGAATAGACACTCCTTTTCTTCCTTCCCCTCTCGTCTCCTCATCAAAACCCAGTCTCTCAATCAGAATTTTCTCTTCAGTTGTTGTTGGTCCTCTAAGACTGTCAAAATGTCTCAAACACCATCATCATCCAATACGACTATTTCAACCTCTTCCTCTAATCAAGATTCTAGGACAATCTCTTCTTGTCTGGACTCTGAAGTCCTGGAGATCTCTTCTCGTAGAAAAGTGGGAACTAACCCCACCAAGGTCAAAGAGTTGAGAACAAGACATGCAGGAAAGTCCCAAGCTTCTGCCTCTGGTAATCCATCTCATCCTTCTTCTTCAGTTCCCCCTGAAATTGCAAATAGGGAAGGGTCAGCCTATGTTAGTCAAGCAATAGCTAAAATTGTTTCAAGAATTCTGAATGAGAACCACTCAGTTCCTGGCATTTCTGTTCCTTTGAATCAAGAAAGTTCAAATGCTGAAACAAATCCAAATGTCTCTAAGGATGTTGAGACATCAGACAAAGAGAAGAATGCTGACACTGCTCACAAGAAAAGGAAGAAGCCCGAATCCTCTGAGTCTGATGACAGTGCTTAATGGTTGGTGGAGTTGTTGTTTGGTGAAGTTGGTGCTGGTACCTGGTGGAGTTTGGAAGTGTGTTCAGTTTTTTTTTCTGCTGCTGCTCTTATTACTTTTTTCTGGATAACTGTATAATTTTTATGAACATGTATCTTTGGCCCATTTGTGGCTAAAGAGGGGGAGAATATTTTGGTACTTGCTTAATTAGAAATTCTATTTTTCTGCAGTCATTTCTTTCTGTTGCTATCTATCTCTGATTACTTAGGGTCTTTAGCCAAAAATCTGCCAAAGGGGGAGTTTGTAGTTGTTTAGTTATTGGCTTGCATTTTTGGTAAAACCCAAGTGTATGTGTGAATGTCATGACTGATGTCATAACATTCTAGTTTAGTTTGTACTGATTCATTAGGTACCTTTGCAGAAAAATATTGTCATTCAGGTACTGATGTTTATAAGTGTGTATCTGAGCATTTTGCAAAATGATCACATTTTCCTAAATCAGTAGACAGGTTTTTTAGATGTCATAACAGATGTTAAGACATCCTGCTCTGAACTAACAGGTTTGCAGTTTGGTTAATTCTGAGTTTTTTCAGGAAAATGACTCAGTCTATCCTGAACAGCATCATGCGTTTTCTTTGGGTTAACCTAGCTCAACCCTAACCTGGTTGATAAAGTCCTGTGACCTAGTCTTAAGGTCAAATGGAATTAACCCTAGCTTTTTGTGGAAACCCTAACTGAAGATGCAGCTGCTATATATTCAACAGAGCTTCTGTTTTGCAAGGCATCCCTTTTTGGTCAGAAGATCATTTGTAAACTGTATAGGTTTAATTATTGTACTTCAAGAAATTATCATTGTGATAAGTGACTTGGAATAGGTTTTTAATTGTAAGGGTTGTGTAGCACTCAAAGCTTTGAAGCAAGAGTGTTTGAATGTTTCTTGACTAAAGCTGTGAAGCAGAGTCAAGTTAGGTGTGTGTATCACTCATAGCTGTGAAGCAAGAGTGGTTGTGTTGCTTGATTAAAAAGCTATGAAGCTTAATCAAGTGTATGTTTTTGAAGAGTGTCTTCATCAATTCATTAGTCAAATTGTTTTATGTATCACTGCTGTGATTGAGGGGGAGTGAGTAGGAACTCAGGTTTAAGTTGTACTTAGATTGAAATTGCATTGGGTAGGTCTTAAGTGAAGGAGATAAACTGGTTGGTTTATTCCTAAATTAACATCTCTTATAGTGGATTTCCTCCCTGGCTTGGTAGCCCCCAGAGTAGGTGTTGTTGCACACTGAACTGGGTAAACAATTGACTGTGTTCTTTACTGTTTTTGTATTTACTGTCTTATAGAAAGTCAGATACGGTGTCATAACATTAAACGTGACATTGAGTATCTGCAGCCAGAATTTCACATGTTTCCAAGGATCTCGTGGGGTAAACACAAGAAGATGTTAGAAGTTTAATGTTGATCAACAATTTTGATTGGAGAACTTCGTATAAGTGGATGTCCTTCCACGAGAATTAAGCTCACCATGTCAAGTGGGTCATAGCCCTTGACTCAAGTTAATGTGCCTTGGTCTTTGACGGCGTTTGATTAGAGAATGAATCCTTTTTCCCCTTTGATAGGCGTATGGTTCAAGATGACCTTGCATCATAGGCCCTTGAGATCCTTGAAATTGTTATTGAAAATAATATGGTATAATGTCATGATTTCATGTACAAGTATGCAAATAAAGCAAGTTGTTATGTACAAAGTCATATACATACAAAGCAGACAAGTCCTTCGATTTAGTCTTGCATGGGGTTTATAGGTAAGTACACTCTTGATGTTTAGTTGGCTTAACCTGTCCTAGTAATAGTAATCAGGTTCTAGAGGATCTCAATATCACTGATCTTTCTTCATCGGGCATTGTTTCAGCGCAAACTTCTTTAATGGCGACCGAAATATCCCGAAAGTCCGATCTCAATGAGCGTAGCATCGAGTATCAACCAACTTCGGACTGTACCAAAGTCGTCTATCTCACAACTTCCTAATGGCCAAGTTGTTCAATTAAGGTTCTAAGTTCAATTAGTGCTTCATGATACCACACAGCGGCCCCGTATTCTCCTTGACTACTCAAGGGCTACCGGTACCAACAAATGTGTCACACTAACATAGCTATTGCTTCAACCATGTCGGTATACCGCACACAATTTCCACAATCTATTGCTACTTACCTAAAAGGTTCCCCAGATCCAGGTAGAGGATAAAAACAAACCTAAAAAAGGAACCATAATGTAAAGCAAGCAAGTCAAACAAGGAAAGCAAGTAAAGGTGATCTAGCCCTAAGGTAACCCCACTTTTAAGTATATTCCCCAGCAGAGTCTCCAGTTCTGTAACACGGTGTGAGAACTGACTTGGGTGATTTACTTTTGATCGCAATTGTTGTGGATAGCAAGAGTCGCCACCTACTTTTCTTTTATCCAATAAGGAAAGGCTGAAAAGAACAGGAAATACCTTTCGAGATTATTTCTTGAGTTCGAGGGGTAGTGTGATACGGTGGGAGAACTGACTTGGGTGTTTTTCATTTTATCACAAATGTTGCCATTACCAAGAGTCTGCTGTAATCTCAAGCCTCAACTCAACTTTAGTTTTGATGAAAGACAAACAAGCACTATGGCAAGAAGGAAAAGAAGTGGAATTAGCTTAAAAGCATCATTCACTCAAAGCTTCAAGGATCATGGCAAGCAAATAAGTATATCAATTCTCATTTGAACTAAATTGATTAGAAATGCTCAAAAATGATATACACACTTTCCACAACACTTCACTTAAAGTTTAAAGAAAATTATAAGTTTTTCACTAATGTAAATCGATTAACACATCATGTAAATCGATTTACACATGTCTTTTTAAAAAACTGATTGCCCCTGGCAGCAATCGATTTACATGGAGTATAAATCGATTGATTACTGAACTGAGTTAATTTTTTTAACACTAGTAAATCGATTAACACATCATGTAAATCGATTTACACTTCAAAATTTTTGAAAACAAGAACATTACAAACCCGTGCAATCGATTTACATCTAATGCTAATCAATTTACACGTTGAAATTTTTGAAAAATCTGAACTTGATTCAAGATGTCCTTCACACCTTTTCTCCAATGGTTGCATGGTCATACATTGCATCTTCTCAAGTTTTACAAACAGAAAAGTGGTATCCATTTGGAAAGGTATCTTGATTGCTTTAAATACTAAATCTTTCAAATTATAAAACAACTCTTCTCTCATGCAATAATTCTGAACTTTGTAAAATATTCAAACTTCATATTTCTTAATTTTTAAGAACAAAGATTTTCTGCACTTTCACACATATAAGAATAGAAATCTTTGAGCATTTTCTAACCATTGTGTTACAGTTTGAATTTCTTACAAGAGAAGAAAGAGGAAACATCATTGAAGTCACTCTATGTGATCAACATCTTTCAAGAAATCATATTTCATAGAATTATACTAAGTGTAACTTATTTCCAGGATTGTTGGAATTAAGTATTAGAATACTTTTGTACCTTGTTGTCCATTGTTGGAAATAAGAGGTATCTTTTGAGAGGATTGTTCTCAAGAGACTTATTGGAAATCCAAGAGGGTGTTCTTGGTATTTGTTAGTGTCTTTAGTTGATAAGACTAGGAAGAGTCTTGTAAAAGTTCTAACAAAATAGTGAAATCTCTTGCGTGTTTGCAAGGGGACTGGATGTACTTCCGGGGTGTGGAAGGAACCAGGATAAATCTCCGTGTCTCTTTACTTTTTGCACTTTACCGTTTTCCATATCACTAAAACAAAACCAGAAAGTGTAAAATAAATCAAAAATCGACCACCACCTAATTCACCCCCAATCTTAGGCGCAATCTTAAACTTACAATTGGTATCAGAGCAGGTTATAGGTAACCTGCTCCTAGAGATCCAGAATGGCTTCCGCAAATCAACAACCCGTTTTCAGAGATGGTGGTAGTAACAACAAGCCTCCTCTATTTTGTGGCGAATACTTTGATTTTTGGAAAATACGCATGAGGGCGCATCTAGAATCACAAGGAGAAGAAATCTGGGATGCCATAGAAAATGGTCCATTCACTCCTATAACAGTTATCAACAGTGTCGGCACGGCTAAACCCAAAATTGCATGAGATGATGACGACAAGAAAAAAGTCCTCTATGATAAAAGGCCGTAAATCTACTTCAAGGTGCACTATGCATGGATGAGTTCTTTCGTGTATCTGCATGTAAATCGGCGGAAGAAATATGGGACACCTTGGTACAAACACACGAAGGAACCGTTGAAGTTAAGAGATCAAGGCTGAATACTTTAAGTCAAGAATCCGAGTTATTCCGAATGCAGCCCGAAGAAACCATTCTCAACGTGCAAAAGAGATTCATCCACTTAACAAATCACTTAAATGCTCATGGTAAAACCTTGACAAATGATGAACTCAACTTGAAAGTTCTTAGATCATTGACTAGGGAATGGCAACCAAAGGTAACGACAATCTCAGAAAAGAAGAGTCTCTCCGTAATGACTTCCGCTACATTATTTGGCAAACTTCAAGAATACGAAACGGAACTCGGTAGACTTGAAAAACATGAGAATCTAGAAAAGAAATCCAAAAACATTGCTTTAAAAATTGATTCAAAGGAAGTAGTAAAAGAAGACAATCCGGAAGAAGATGAAAATTTTATGCTTCTTGTTAAAAGACTTGGGAAGTTTTTTGGCAGAAATGACAAGGGAGGATCTCATGCAAATAAAAGAAAGCACTTCAAGAAAAGCGAAGCCTCCACATCAACACAAGATGTCTCATGTTATGAATGTGGAAAGCAAGGATATATCAAGCCAAATTGTCCAAATCTCCCAAAGAAAAATGGATTCAAAGGAAAGGACTCAAAACACAAGAAAGCCTACATAGCTTGGGAAGATAATGATATGAGTAGTACATCGGAATCGGAAAGCGACGAATGTGCAAATTTAGCCTTAATGGCATCGCATCACTCCGACGATGAAGAAGAGGTTAGTAATGAATTTAATCTTTTTGATGATGATGTTCAAGGTGCCATTGATGAACTCTTGAAAGAATGCAAAAGTTTATACGAAAAGGTGTCAAGCCAAGAAAAATAACTTTTAATTTGTCTCGAAAAAATTGACACCGTGACTAAAGATTTTGATCTTCAAAAATAGAATTTTATAAAAGAAAAGGAAAACTTTGCATGCACCAAGTGTGAATCAAATGTATTTCAAATTGTTCAATTGAAAAGAGTCATTGACCAATATGAAAAAGGACAAATAGGATTGGAAGGATTACTAAGCCAACAGCGTTATCCAAATGATAAAAGAGGTCTTGGTTATGTGAATACTAAGAAACCAAGTAACAATCCCACTGTTTTTGTAAAGGCTAGTAATAGTTCCAATCCCAAGATAGTAGAAAATAAGCAAGTTGTTCATAATCATCAAAAGAAAAAGCCTAATGTATCTAAAAGAAAACAAATTCCTAGATACAAGAGAAAATTTGTTCCAAACTGTTTTTACTGTGGTATTATTGGAGACACACCTAATGCATGCTATATTAGAAATTTCAGTATGGCTAGTGGACACTCTGCATGGGTGAAAAGGGGAACTAACTATGAAGGACCCAAGGCCACTTGGGTACCTAACAAGAAATAATTTGTTTTTGTACGTATGCTTGAAATCCACATCAAACCTTTGGTATCTTGAAAGTGGATGTTCAAAGCATATGACAGGAGATGTACACCAATTTTCATATCTAGTACATAAAGCCAAAGGGTATGTCACCTATGGAGACAACACCAAAGGAAAGATTCTTGGAGTTGGAATAGTTGGCACACCTCCATCCATTCAAATTGAGGATGTTCTCTATGTTGAAGGATTAAAGCACAACCTTCTTAGCATAAGTCAACTTTGCGATAGAGGGTTCAAAATCAAATTCAATAAAGAAGAATGCCTAATTATGGATGAGGCAACCAATGAGGTAAAACTCAAAGGTATAAGATCTAACAATATTTTTATGATTACTTTAGATGATTTTCCTATGAAGGTATAATGTCTCATGGTAAACAACAATGACGCTTGGTTATGGCACAAGAGGATTGCTCACATACACATGGAGCACTTGAACAAATTAGTTAAGCATGACTTAGTTATTGTTCTACCAAAGATGAAATTCATCAAAGACAAATTATGTAGTGCATGCCAAAAGGGCAAACAAACAAATTAACTTTCAAACCAAAGAATATGGTTTCAACAACAAGACCACTTGAATTGTTGCACATGGATCTTTTTGGTCCATCTAGAACAAGAAGCTTCGGAGGTAACATTTATGCTTTAGTTATTGTAGATGATTTTTCCCGTTTTACTTAGACTTTGTTTTTAGTGCACAAAAATGACGCATTCAAGGCATTCAAGAGATATGCAAAACAAGTTCAAAATGAGAAGTCATTAAAGATAACATCAATCCGAAGTGATCAAGGTGGAGAGTTCCAAAATAGTCTGTTTGAAGAATTTTGTGAAGAAAATGGGATCTTCCACAATTTTTCAGCACCAAGAACTCCACAACAAAATGGAGTAGTTGAAAGGAAAAATAGGTCTTTGATAGAACTTGCAAGAACCATGCTAAGTGACTCAAGTTTGCCTAACTATTTTTGGGCGGATGCGGTAAGCACGGCATGTTACGTAAGCAATCGTGTGATCATAAGACATATACTAAAGAAAACTCCATATGAGATTTACAAAGGAAGAAAACCAAATATCTCTCACTTTCACATTTTCGGGTGCAAATGTTTTGTCCTTAACAACGACAAAGACAATCTCGGTAAGTTTGATGAAAAATCGGATAAAGAGATCACGTACTCAAAGGAGATGTCGAGATTACTTTTGTGGACACTCAAAATCAACTCGCGGACATTTTCACAAAACCACTTGCAAAGGATGCATTCTTCAAAATTCGTCGTGAACTCGAAATCCTAGAAGAACAAGATATATAAGGTGCACTCTATCCTTAACTATACATTAATGTACATTTATATGGGCTTAGAAAATGTTTCAAATGTTAAAAAAAAATTTTAAATTTTTTTTTGAAGTAAATCGATTTACCAAGTGTGTAAATCGATTTACCACTGAAGCAAAACTTTTTTTATAGAATCTTTTTGAGTAAATCGATTTACCAAGTATGTAAATCGATTTACCACTGAACCAAAAACAATTTTAATAAAATTTTTTTTGTGTAAATCGATTTATCAAATGGCCAAATCGATTTATCACTGAAACTGAAGCGTTTTTACTTAATTTTTCACTGTTCAAATCGATTGATCCTACACACCAATCGATTTACACCTGTTCAGCATGTGATATTTTTATGAGTCTTTAATATATTGGTCAACCTTACCTTGTCTTTCAACCTCCCACCTTCTTTTTAACCAATCATGTAACCTTGACCAACCCCAATCAATTAAGTCTCATAAAGACCTCATTTATCCTACTCTACTATTTAATCTCACCAAAACTCCCTCACTATCTCATAACACCAAAACTCACTCACTATCTCTTAACAACACCAAAAAATCTCTATCTTCCTTACTCAAAACCCTAACCATCGCCATGGGTCCCAAAAGAAAAGCAACAGCCTCAGAAAAAGGAAAGAAGAAAACTTGTGCAGCCTCTGAAAACTCATTGCTCGAGTACCTCTCGGATACACAACGTGAAAGATTCATCAAGCACTTTCAAAGGAAAATAATTTCAGCTCCCAAATTCGGTAAGTTATCTACCTTTCCCGATGAATGCTTCACTTTTCAAAGGTATTTGATTGCTTATGGGTTAGAACCGTTAATATCATCTCGTGGTTACTATTATCCGGATCTAGTTCGAGTATTTTACAGCAACATGCATTATGATAACAACAAATGCTACACCCATGTGCTCGGAACAAGAATTCCTCTGCATTCAAAAACAATAGGAAGAATTTTGAACGTTCCATATACTGGAAGTTCTCTCTATGACCCAGAGGATGCTGACTGGGAAAATTATAGGAAGAAAGAATTCTTCTACAACATTGGCCGATTGTCAGAAGCAGAATAGCATGCAAAGCGGATCCGTAGTCTTAGCGGTGTTATTCCGGCTCGGGACACTTGGAGTGCTGGTAATTTTCACATTGATGATAGATTGTTCCATTATTTTCTGGGATATATTTTATTTCCTAGAGCAGGAAATCACTGTACTGAAACCGATCTAGAATTGCAAATTCTCTATGCAAGGAAAAATGGCATTTCGGTAAATTGGGCTAAACTGATTGTGGTGCATATGCTAAGAGTTGCCACAAGGGCTACTTTTCTGCCATATGCATACTTCATCACAAGGATCTTGGAAGCATTTGATATTGATTTTAATGGGTTTGAGAGGGTTGAAATGGATCCAATCAGCAATAGGATCTCCATCAAAAATGTTGATTCTCGGATGGGTGTTCATTTCGATTTTGAAGCAAAAACCATCACATATATTGGAGAGGATGTTGTAGGTGATGAAGGCAATAATGTGGATGAAGAAGAAAATGAAGTTCCTCCTCCTGCTGCCTCTTCTGGTCCAACCAACCAAGATGTTATGGATTATATGACTCAACATTTTGCATCTCTCAACACTAACATCAATGCTCAATGGACCGCGATAAATGATTCTACCTCCTCTCACATCAATGCTTTTCAGAACGATGTAAACCAAAAGTTTTCATACCTCTACTCACATATCCATATTCCTCCATACGATCCAAACAATCCAGCACCTCCGCCTCCTCAATACACCGAACCACCTCTACAACAACATTTTCCATATCAAGGACCCTTCTAATATTTTCCTAACCAATATTATTAAATTCCTGTTATTTATCATTATGTTTTTTGTTTGATAATTGCTTCAAGTGTTAGTTTTGTATTATGTATATTTGAACTTCGTACGATATTTTTAGAAAATTGCGTTTTAGTTTATGTTCATATCTGTTTCAAATTGTTATAAGTATCATCTTATGTTACATCTTTCCCTTCTTTTTGATAATGTCAAAGGGGGAGAAGAATGTGATAGCACTTTATGGTTGTTTGTTTCAGTTTTATTTTCAGGGCAAGTTTTCAAATCTTTTTCTCCATAGGGGGAGAAATCTATCTTAGGGGGAGAAAACTCCTTTTGCTCTAATTCTGAACAACTCATAAAGAAAGATGGTTTTTCATCATCAAAAAGGGGGAGAATGTAATCTCAAGCCTCAACTCAACTTTAGTTTTGATGAAAGACAAACAAGCACTATGGAAAGAAGGAAAAGAAGTGGAATTAGCTTAAAAGCATCATTCACTCAAAGCTTCAAGGATCATGGCAAGCAAATAAGTATATCAATTCTCATTTGAACTAAATTGATTAGAAATGCTAAAAAATGATATACACACTTGCCATAACACTTCACTTAAAGTTTAAAGCAAATTATAATTTTTTCACTAATGTAAATCGATTAACACATCATGTAAATCGATTTACACATGTTTTTTAAAAAAACTGATCGCCCCTGGCAGCAATCGATTTACATGGAGTATAAATCGATTGATTACTGAACTGAGTTAATTTTTTAACACTCGTAAATCGATTAACACATCATGTAAATCGATTTACACTTCAAAATTTTTGAAAACAAGAACGTTACAAACCCGTGCAATCGATTTACATCTAATGCTAATCGATTTACACGTTGAAATTTTTGAAAAATATGAACTTGATTCAAGATATCCTTCACACCTTTTCTCCAATGGTTGCATGGTCATACATTGCATCTTCTCAAGTTTTACAAACAGAAAAGTGGTATCCATTTGGAAAGGTATCTTGATTTCTTTAAATACTAAATCTTTCAAATTATAAAATAACTCTTCTCTCATGCAATAATTCTGAACTTTGTAAAATATTCAAACTTCATATTTCTTAATTTTTAACACTATTTATAAGCAACAAGTTTGGAGACTTGTTGATCAGAATTAAAAAACAAATGTTTAAACTCAACATGTGATTTTTGAGAAATCCAAGTTTCAATGCCTTGTGTACTTACTAATGTAGAGTGGTTATGCTTTAAACAAGTTTGGTTATGACTTTTTAGATGGAGTGTGATCAGAGGGAACAAGTTAAAGGCTCAAGAATTGACTTTGTGCATAAAGCTTGCTTTTCAAGAATGGCATTCTTCACTTTCTTCCCAAAATGGCAATGTGAATTGGATAAAGCTTAAACCACTTGGATTATAGCTCAAAGGTTTATGGGATCTATTAATGATGGATAGATACATAAGTTAAAAGGCCTGCAAAGCAAGATTATGTAGCCTAACATTGAAATTGCATTATGTGTTCATCAAGGAATGACTTGTAATTTAAGAATGAAACCCTAACTTCTTGCCTTCGATTATCCTTGCTCAAGTATGATCTCAATGAGTTCTTGGGTATTTTGGAAAGCTTGTAACATCCTCTACAACCTCTATGTTGGAAATTTTTGAAAATTCATCTTGGAACTATGTGAAAAAATTCCAGGAAGTTAGGTTAAAATCCTGCCTAACTAGGGCAAAATTTCACTAAGTTTCCATGTTTCATGAACATGTATTCACAAAACCATAACATGAAATATATGCATTTCTAGGAGAAGTTATGTTTTGAAATGTTTTATATCTCATTGAGATCTACAACTTTCATGATGGAAGTTTTTTTTTGAATCATCTTGCATCATGGTGAAAAATTGGCTCAAAGTTGTGAAAAAATATGAATTTTCAAACACTTAGAAAATTTTCTAAGTTTAGAAATTTTGAATTTTCAATATGAAATCTTGACTTTTTTATTTCTTGATGAACAAGTTTCATAATTTGACATGTTTTGATGATTTGTGATCTTGGATACTTGATTTTGACCAAAAAGTCAAAGTTTGACTTTTCAGTGTACAATTGACTTTTGATCAGTTGATTGAAATTCATATGTCAATCAATTGATCTTGAGATATGTTTTGAGCCATGCCAATAGGTCAAAATAAACTATTTGAAACCTTGAGATCATGTCTCAGACCAATCAATCATTTGTTAGGTCAAAAATCAGAAATTGCACTTTCTCAATGAAAACCCTAATTTTGACCATTTTTCCCTTTTGATGATCTGATAAAATTTCTTGAGGAATTGTAATCCAAACTTTATAAAATAACATATATGAGTTCATAATGTTGATATGGACCAAAAATTATGAATTTTGACTGTAAATTGACCACAATTGACTTTTTCTCCAATACAGCTGATTTTAGGTCAACTGATCAATTGATTGAGAAAAAATGTGATCCAAGATTTGAAACTTAACATAAGCAATATTGAGAGTTAAAAATGATCCATTTGTCCTTGTGCAAACTCAAACCCTAATTTTCAGTCATCAGTGCTTGAGGAGGTGTTTTGAGCTGATCAACCCTTGTGCAGTCTTGAACCAAAGGAAATTTTGTGAGAGATTACTTGAGAAGTAAGAGGTAAAATTTTGGGGTACAACAAGTAGGTTATGAAAAAGGAAGGTATTAGCACCCTTTTCATCCTTAGCTATCTACGGGCTCTTAGTTTCTTGCTAGATCACTTGCTTTTGTTTGAAAATGTGCTTGTGGTGTGGGTTTTGAAAGTATTTTGAAAACATCTTTGTAATGATTCTCGTTTGTACAAGAACGCGTAAAAAGTGTTGGTTTTGAAAATAGTTCAAAGAGGTGTTTGTGGAATGTGTTTTTGGAATTGATTTTGAAAAGTGTCTTTCTAATTATTTTCGTTTCTATAAGAATGCGTACAAAGAGCTCTGTCCTTCAAAAATGTTTCAAATGAGAGTGTTGGTGTATAAAATGTTTTTTTTGTTGTAAGCAAGAGAGAAACTATGAGCATCCTACCTACTCAAAAGGTCTAATGTTCTTTTCCTCCTCCTTTAGATGTTTCTATCTTACCATTGATTTGGTAAGAAACCCCATCGTTGGATGTGATGGGACGGGTGTGGGACGTTTGTATAGTCGTAGAAAGTAACCTATGAGACGTTTTAGCAATGTTATTTAGGGACTATATTTTTTACCAAAGGCAACATCGAGGGTCATCGAGGGGCTATGATCTTTTATCAAGGGTCTTTGCTAAAACATCCATATTCGAGGGGCATGTGTGTGAATGATGTGTTTGATTTCATGCATTTAGTCTTTGATTTTTAGGTTATCTTCTTGTTGGTTTTATATTTCCATACATCCTAATTATTAACATTTGTATAAAATCTATAAAAATGCAGAAAATAAATCCTACACTATTACAACCATATTGAATAGAAAGAAAATGTAAAGACAAAACAAAATAAAAGGAGGAAAAAATGAGCTTTCGATCTAGGAAGAAACACCCTTCGACTCTGTCGTTCCTGGATTCCTTCAATTTGGCCTGGAAGTAGTGGGGACGCGCCTTTCGATTTGGGCTTAGCCTGAAGCATTAGATGGAACCTTTAACTCTTCCTTTCTGCTTCCTTCGAATGGGGCCTGGAATCAGCATGAGGTGCAATCTTCACCCCAATCTCCTTGCTTCCTTCTTCAATTGGGCTTGGTAGTCAGTGTGGATAACTTTCATTTCTCCCTTTTTTGCTCCTTTCAATGGCCTGGAAGTCTGTGTGTGGCGAAGCCTAAGGCCACGCCCTTTGTTCTGCTTGCAACTGTGAAGCAGCCAAGGGGAAGCCTAAAGCTTCGATTCATACATCCTTCCTCCTGTTTTCTTTCATTTGGGACTTAAATAGAAATATGGCCTGAGGCCATGCTAGTAATGTCTTATGGCCAGGTTAGTTCTTAAAAACATGTTCGATAAATAAAGGAAATAGACCAACAGGTTAGCAATGAAAACAAACTGAAACAAAAAAGGAAACAAATATTATGTACATGTTTTGAAACGAAAAAGCTTAAGGTCAGAGTGACTTACCTTGCTTGAAGCTGGGGTATGTGAGCTGGAACTTTAGCGGCTTCCTTGGATACCCCTAGGTTCGAAGGGAAGAAACAAAGGTGACGTTTCTAATGCTGGATTCGAAGGAGAATAACAAGTGTGATGTTCTTTCTACTGGATTAGAAAGAAAAAAAAGTGTGGGGATTGCTTCAGATTCGAAAGAGAAAAAGAAACAAGTGTTGTGTTTCTTTAGATTCTGGGTTTGTGTTTTATGTTTGGGAATCCTAAGAGTTTTTGAGAGTTTTTTGAAAGTTTGATGATTTCTTGAAGATTTGTTCCACCACCCAAAAAGTTCTCCTCCAGCTTACAAATGTTCCTCTATTTATAGAGAAAGAGTTAGAAGCGCTGAAGTAACCAGGTTTTTAAGATAACAAACCATGGTTTGGTTGAAACAAAAACAAACTTGATCCCTTTCGTTAATCCCAAGTTTCAAGTACATGTGGGGGCCTGTTGGCAGGGGATTGGACTTATGCTTCTGGCATTGCTTTCGTTCAGACACAAATCAGATTTGGAGCTGATTTTGTGATTAAAGTACTCTTTATGAAAAAAGGGTACACAGACTTTTGCTATTTTATCCAAGAATGGTATTATCTAGTAGAAAAAGCTTCAAAGCTTTGCGTAAGCCTCTGATTATGTAAAGATTTGGAAGCAACATAGCTTGACAAATAGGATTTAGAGGATAAGGCTATGAGATTTGCTCAAAGTTCTTCAAACAAACCTGTTTCAAAGGGTCCAGAGTTTGGTTCGAAATATGTTGATTCGAAGGGAATCGAAACTCCAATTGAAGCTTTGTGTGAAGGTGGCTCTTGTCTAATCAAAGGCTTGCCTTCCAGAGGTTACATGGCCAAATGAAAGGGTGTATGCAGGAGGTCCCTTCCTTGTGCCTGCTGGCATGAAGGAAATCCTAGTATTGTGGTGTCAAAGGCAAAGATGGAAAACCAGTGGCTTCTGAGTCGAAGGAGACATGCAGAAGGCCATTGCTTTGTAACTTCAAGCAAGCACGCAAGAGGTCTTTGCTCAAACGAAAGCTTTCATGAAAGGAGCCACATGTCCAAACGAAAGGTGTAACCAAAACTTTGCATTGAAGGAAGCCACACGCCCAAACGAAAGAAGCATGAAGGAGGTCTAAATGCCCAAACGATTCTTGCAACAAGGGGGGCCACATGCCCAAACAAAAGAGGCATGCATGAGGAAAATTGTGCAATCTAAGGATGCCAGAAAAGAGGCCTTTGCCTCCTGAATCGAAGGAAACCAAATAGGATGATTTTGCCTTCTAATTCGAAGGACATCAGCAGAAGGCTTTTTGCCTTGTGAATTGAAGCTAGTTGAAGATAAGTGTTGCCCTGTCGAAGCTTGCAGCAAGTTGTTTCAAAGGGAGACTTTTCCCAGTCAGAGCTTGCATGCAGGTAACCATTGCACTATGGGTGCTAATGTGTATCCAATGAATTCTAGCCATAGGGAGACTTTTGTTAGAACATAGTTTGATTCTACAAAACTTATAAGAGTTTTGATGATAATAAACACAAAGAACAAATATGAACTCTAAATTTGTGTTTTATGTTGTACAGGAGTTCTGACTGAAACGACATCAGAAGTTAAGCCACAGAGGCATTTAAGCTGAGTAATCAGAATGTTCTGATGTATGATGATCAGAATCTACGCTAAAGAGAAAGATATCCTGATTCTGAATAGAAGTCTAACGTGCCAACATATCCTTATGTTTCTGACTTATCAAGTTCTGAAGTAAAGTAGCATGCAAGATTCCTAAGTTCTGAAGCGTTACTTTTCCATTAAGGCAGTATCATGTGCAACGACTTCATTCAGACAAGAATCTTCTCAGTATGGAAAGTGAATTAAGTGTCCATTATCACGTTTCAATTTGGACAGATTTCTATTCCTATATAAACAAGTTCAAAGGGTAAATCGTTTACGATTTCTCACGACTGCTCCACACAATCTCAAAAGGCTGCAAAAATTCATATTCATTCTACATTTAATTTGTGTAATACATCACAGTAGTGATACATTTTTTGTAACGAAAAACAAATAGTACATAGTAAACTTTTCCTTTGATTAAGATATTTTTCCTTGAGATAAACTGGGTTTTGGTTGTACTCAAGAAGACTTTGGTAGTTGTCAAAGTAGATTTGTAATCAGTTTGATTAGTGAATTAAGTCCTCGTTGGAGAGAGGCGAAATCAACTTGGAGGGTGGACTGGGAGTAGTTTGAGGTCAAGCGAACCAGGATAAAATCTCGTGTCTATTGTTCTTGATTTTTTAAAGTTTCAATTCAACCCTCCCTTCTTGTGTTTTTCACTTCTTCAATTGGCATCAGAGCTCTTGGTTCTGAATTGATACACTTAACAGTATCAGTACAAGATCCAAGCTTTAGAAAAACTCTATGGTGGGACCAAGCCAAAACATCAGCAATGACTATCACGATGACAAGGACAGAATCAGAGGTAAACCTCCAGTCTTTGATGGAGAAAATTTTGACTACTGGAAAGAACAAATTGAGAGCTTCTTTCTTGCTCATGATGCTGACTTATGGGATATGATAACTGATGGATACATGCATCCAGTGGATGAAAATGGTCAAAAGATAGATAGTAAAAGAATTTCTAACCAACAAAAGCGTGATTTCAGAAACCATCATAAGACCAGAAAAATAATTCTTTGTTCCATCTCATACTCATAGTATGAGAAGATCTCAAACAGAGAGACAACCAAAAACATGTTTGACTCTCTTAGAATGACGCATGAAGGCAACATACAAGTTAAAGAAACCAAGGCCCTTGTGTTCATTCAGAAATACGAAGCTTTCAAGATGGAATACAATGAATCCATAGAAGTGATGTTCTCAATATTCCAGATTCTAGTTGTTGGGCTGAGAGTTCTTGACAAAGGGTATTCTACTGCTGATCACGTAAAGAAGATCATCAGAAGTTTAACAAAGCAATGGAGGCCAATGGTCACTGCTCTTAAGCTGGCTAAAGATCTCAACAAGATATCTCTTGAGGAACTTGTTAGCTCCCTCAGAAGCCATGAGATAGAACTAAAAGATGACGAGCCTCAGAAGCAAGGTAAGCCTTTAACATTAAAATCTAACAAAAAACTTGATTCTAAGGTTTTGCAGGCTATGGAAGAAACCTCTGATGGATCCTCATCAGAAGAAGACGAATTATCTCGTCTCTCTAGAAGGGTCAATCAGCTGTGAAAGTAGAGGAAAAGAAAATTTAGAAACTCCAGAAGATCAGGGAATCAGAATGAATCCTCCTCTGGATACAAAAAGTATGAGCCCTCCTCTGGACACAGAATGTATGAAGCTTCGTCTAGTCATAGAAAGTCAAACAACAGAGACATCATCTACTATGAGTGCAATGAACAAGGGCACTACTAAAGTGATTGTTCAAGGCTTCAGAAGGAGAATCCCAAAAAGAAGTTCTTCAAGGAGAAGAAGAAAAGTCTCATGGCAACATGGGATGATTCAAATACTTCTGACGCAAAATCAGAATCAGATGATGAAAGAGCCAACATTGCTCTTATGGAAAATGTGACAGAAGATAGTGAAGCATCTCAGTTAGACTCAAAATTAGACACAGAAGAGGTATTTCCTGATTTTACTGTTAATTTTACTAAAGCTAAACTAGCCGAAATCCTGAATGAGATTTTGGAAAGGTATCAGCAGATTAGAGTCAAATTCAAGAACCTGAAAAAGGATCTTGTCTTTGACTCTGAAGAAAATGTGAGTCTTAGATTAGAAAATTCTGAGTTAAAAGAAAAGATTTCAAAATTAGAAAATGATTTACAAAACTCTCAGAAAGAAATAATCTCAGAGGCTCCCAGTAATGCTGATAAGATCATAAAAGAATATGATAACAACTTTCAGAAGTTTCTGGCTAAAAACATAGATAGAAGTAAGATGGCTTCAATGATCTATGGAGTTAGCAGAAATGGCAGAAAAGGAATAGGATACCAAGGTAAGGTATCTCCACCTAAGAAAGTCATGGACCTAGTAATTAAACGCACACCACTAAAATCTCACTTCACCTATGGGCACACACATGATCTGAAATACACTAGCAATGATTATTCTGCCAAACCAAAATTCAAATAGATTTTTGGTGAAACTAACAAACCAGGACCCAAAAGATATGGGTACCTAAGGACAAAATTATATATGTAGCAGATATCTTTAGCAGCAATGTTAAAACACAATTCATAGTACCTGGACTCTGGATGATCTCGGCACATGACAGGAAGAAAGCATATGTTCCAAAGCCTGGAACTTAAACCTAGAGGCTACATAGGTTTTGGAGGCAACCAAAGAGGGAAGATCATTGACTATGTTATCCATAAGTCAATTAAGTGATAACGTTTATGATATAATCTTTAATCAAAATTCATGCAAAGCTGTTAGTCAGAAAGATGGAACTATCATGTTTAATTGAAAGAGGAAAAACAACATTTATAAGATAAAACTTTCTGAACAAAAGAGTCAGAATGTAAAATGTCTTATTTCTATTAACAACGAGCAATGGGTCTGGCACAGAAGATTGGGATATGTTAGTATGAGAAGAATATCTCAGATTAGCAAACTCAATCTGGTCAGAGGACTTCCTAATCTGAAGTTCAGTTCAGATGCTCTATGTGAAGCAGGTCAAAAAGGCAAATTTACAAAATCTACTTTTAAAGCTAAAAATGTTGTTTCCACCTCTAGGCCATTAGAACTTCTGCACATAGATTTATTTGGACCAGTGAAAACTGCGTCTGTTAGTGGCAATAAGTACAGGTTAATGATCGTAGATGATTATAGCATATGGACATGGGTAAAGTACTTAAGACACAAGAACGAGTCACATTCTGTGTTCGTTGCTTTCTGTAACCAAGTTCAGAATGAAAAGGATCTTAGAATTGTCAAAATCATAAGTGATCATGGTGGAGAGTTTGAAAACAAAAAATTTGAAATATTTTTCAATGAAAAAGGCATTTCGCATGACTTCTCTTATCCTAGAACTCCCCAACAAAATGGAGTTGTAGAACAAAAAAACAGGACATTGCAAGAAATGGCCAGAACCATGATCAATGAGACTAACATTGCTAAGATCTTCTGGGCAGAAGCAATTAACGCAGCATGTTACATTCTGAATAGAATCTCTATAAGACATATTCTGGAAAAGACTCCATATGAATTGTGGAAGAACATAAAGCCCAACATTTCTTATTTCCATCCTTTTGGATGTACATGTTTTATTCTGAATACTAAAGATCATCTGAACAAGTTTGACTTTAAAGCACAGAAGTGTATTATGTTAGGATATTCTGAATGCTCAAGAGGGTACCGAGTATACAATACAGAAACGCAGATTGTTGAAGAGTAAATCAGTGTTAGATTTGATGATAAGCTTGGCCCTCAAAAGTCAAAGCAGAATGAATCTTTTGCAGATATAGAAGTTGAATTCACAGGTGCTGAAGGCAACTCATCAAAAGTTCCCCACGGAGATGCTCCAACAAAGTCAGAAGGAAATGTCACAAGCATTCCAGTACCTTATGTTGATCAACTCCAGAAAAAGTTATCCAGAAGCAGCATAGCTCACCCTGAAGATAAGATTCTGGTAAAGAAGGATGATCCAATCAGAACAAGATCAACATTCAGAAACTCTGAAGAATCCCTCATGGGATTGGTATCTCTGATTGAACCAACAATAATTGATGAAGCTCTTCTAGACAACGACTGGATTCTGGCAATGCAGGAGGAGTTAAACCAATTCACAAGAAATGATGTATGGGATCTGGTTCCCAAACCAAAAGGATTCAACGTCATTGGAACAAAATGGGTGTTCAGAAACAAACTAAATGAGCAAGGAGAAGTCATCAGAAATAAGGCACGACTGGTTGCATAAGGTTATAGTCAGCAAGAGTGGATACACTATATAGAAACCTCTGCCCCAGTCGCCAGGTTAGAATCTATCATACTCTTAATCTCTTTTGCTGTAAATAATGGCATCACTCTGTATCAGATGGATGTCAAAACTGCATTCTTAAATGGTTACATTGATGAAGAGGTATATGTGCACCAACCCCCTGGGTTTGAAAATTCTAAACACCCAGAATATGTTTTCAAACTAAAGAAGTCACTTTATCTTCTGAAATAAGCTCCCAGAGCTTGGTATGAAAGGCTAAGTAACTTTCTGTTAGAAAAGGAATTCACCAGAGGGAAAGTGGACCCAACGTTGTTCTGTAAGACATTTAAGAATTTGACATTTTAGTTTGTCAGATTTATGTAGATGATATTATATTTGGATCTAATAAACCTTCTCTGGGAAGAGAATTTGCTAAGTGCATGCAGGCAGAGTTTGAGATGAGCTTGATGGGAGAACTTAAATTCTCTCTAGGCATTCAAATCAATCAAACTCCAGAAGGAACTTACATTCTCCAGAGAAAATACGTTAGAGAAATTCTGAAGAAATTTGACCTCTCATAATGTAAGCCATCAAAGACTCCAATGCATCCCATGTGCATTCTGGAAAAGGAAGAGGTAAGTAAAAAGGTAGAGCAGAAAATCTACAAAGGTATGATTGGTTCTCTCCTTTATCTGACAGCTGATGGGTTTAATCTGTAACGTATAGCCTAAATGTAGTACTGCAAGTGTACAGCCTATCGAAGTAATATATAAGATTATCGAACCACAGAGACCAATTGTCAATCTATCAACTCTATTGCTAAGGTGCTTATCTAAGGCGAACAAGAATATTGATGTGAGTGCAGTGCACAAAGTAAATGAGCGAGGTAAATAACAGTTTTAAAAGACAGGTTGGAATGTAAATCATGTAATCAGATATTGGTCCGGTCATGCGTAGATGAACCTACTTATGGGGCAGTATTTTCTATTGATAGTAAAGAATCAATTTAACGGGAACTTGTAGCTTTTGACTACTAAGAACCGAGTTTACTCTTTAAATTAAATTCCTTTATTGTCACATATAAAGGGTGCCTTCCGCGTTAAAGAGGTAAACCTATTTTTAAGAAATTGATAGTTTTGACTTAACAGAAAAGTGATTTTACTTGGAAAGATTAACTTAAAGAGACTTTTGGCTTTTGACCAAGAGTCAGATTTCAAACCTACAAACGCGTCCGAAAATAGTTCCAAAATCGTTTTTCTAAAAAAGGTCAATGATTCCTATTTAACCAATCAACGGCTTTCGCTCTTTTTGTTTGGTTAAATAATAATCAAGTCGTATCATTAGTTTGGACGGCTTTCGATCTTACCCAATAAACATTTAAACACAATTGACTTAAGTTAGAAGCAAAACATCCCCAGAGTATTTTCACTAGCATGATAATTGGAACACGACCATGATGACAATCATTACATCCTAACCTTTATAGTTTAGCCAGACATAATAAGTGCGAGTCTATAAAACGTGTAGACTATGGTAAGAGCATTTAAAGTCTATAAAACGTGTAGACTATGGTAAGAGCATTTAAAGTCTATAAAACGTGTAGACTATGGTAAGAGCATTTAAAGTCTATAAAACGTGTAGACTATGGTAAGAGCATTTAAAGTCTATAAAACGTGTAGACTATGGTAAGAGCAATTAAATAAAGAAATGCAATAAAATAGAACCTTGCTCCAGTCGGAGACTTGAATCTGATACAAATCTACGGAAAGGTAAGGCTGGTATGATGAACTTCAACCAAAGTGCTCCAAGACTCGATTACAACTCAATCTACACCGCAATAACTCCCCGATGTGAAGAGATTATCACTTTACAGAAACTGATAGTATATGGCTTAAGATTGTACTAAGCTTGGATGAAACTAAAGAATGAAAATCGAAAACTATTTATAGAGGATCCTTGAGATGCGTAAAGACCAGCATGCCCCTTAACTTCTTTTGAGCGGGAAGCTTGTTGTGAAGGTCGCGGGCGCGGTGGGGGTGGCCGCGGGCGCGGTGGCTGGAACTGCCACATCATGGGAACGTGGCAGTTGATCTCTGGGTGAAAGTGGGCCACGTCATCGCGTTCCCTGTAGCCAGCGCGGCGCTGAACGCCATAAGTGCAAAATGTCTTGAAAAACCCTAATTTCTTGGCGTTTTGGCTCGTTTCTTCACAGAAGGCTCTGAAATGACAAGAATCCTAAAAATGAAGGAAAAAGGAACATAATACGAGAAAATGATAATAAAAACTAAGGAAAACATGTGATATTTGAGTCAGAAATATAGTGCGATTCAGTGCGATCAAATCCTCCCACGCTTAGACCTTTGCTTGTCCTCAAGCAACAACTCTTAGGAGTAGATGAAAGAAAATTATGGTGTATACAGGTTTTGGGCAAAGAGGGCTTTTAAGTCCGAGTAAGGGTGTGTTGTCAGGCACTAACTATCTGAATCAAGGGTATCGTAATTACACTACTCGCAGAAATGCGGACATAAACCTCATAAGTATACAGATCGATCCTAATATCCTTACTATGCTAAGACTCCCTTTTTTACGAGGTCCTTTTTCATTCAGGCGCAATCACATTAAGCCCGTTATCCGTACATACTCATGGTGTAGTGACCGGTTAGTGACTCTGATCTCAAGTGATGGGATTCTGGTACAAGAGTTGGTTTAATCCCTTTTTATTTTACCCATTTGCAGTTGCGGGGGATCGGACCGTAGTCCGCCCTACCAAGTCCAGCACCAGATACCTCTGAACCAACTACAACGGATATGCCTTATATATATATATATATATTTTTTCTTTGCTTTTGTTAGTGCTTACAACTTTCTTGAGTTGAGTAATCTTTGTGAGGATCACCCAACTCGTAGTCGTATTCATACTTTATTTTATAACTTTTAAGGCAAAATAGAGATCATCCACTTATATTCATCGATCCCACACTTAGAGCATGCTTAGGACGGAGCTGACTGCTAAGATAAACTACTTGAAGACCTATTTGTACAGTTTTATTCAAAATCATAGCATATTGGGGAGAAAGGATCTAATCTAAATGTTCAAAAAGGCTTACGGTGTAAAAGCGATAACGAATTTTTCAAAAAGTGAGTGTCCAAGAAATAGACCCTATCTAGGACCTGTCTCATAGCCCAAATCCTTAAAAACAACCATAAATCTTTGAAAAAGAAAAATTTTGTAAGGCTAAAAGGTGGGGGAAATGAAAGGGTACACTACGCAGAAAGACTCGCCTATCACATGCATTTTATTAACTACGAATATAACATACCTAAAAGGAAAAATGCGGAAGGGAAAAAAAAGCAGGAAAAACGGAAAATAAAAGCGGAAAATAAAAGCGAAAGCGGGAAATAAAAGCGATAAATGCTCCTCCCACACTTAAATCAGACATTGTCCTCAATGTTCCAAAATAAGGTAGGAGGAGGTACCTGAAAACACTAGTGGGAGCCACTAGGACCTTCACCATCCTGGTTGGTACGACCGGAACGGCGGCTACGGCTGCGACGGCGGCTATCTCGGTCCAAAACAAGCTGCTCCAATCTCTCTGACAAGGCGGCATTTGCCGCTTGTAGCTCTTGGGTCCTACCAATGAGGGTTCCTTGGGTTGCCTCCATCAATTGGAAGTGACGAGCGTATGTGGTCTGGTGTAGGTGATGTTCTCTCTGGAAAGCCAGCTGACTTTCCATAATAGTGCGCAGAGAGCTAGCATTTTGTTCTTGGGATGCTTGCATGAAGGCCATGTTATCGGCCGCCTGTTGCTGTAATGTAGCAAGGAGGGTGTCCCTCTGGGCCTCTCGGGCCATATGCTCACGCCACATGTCCTCAGTGACATGGAAACTAGGAGCTGTACCTGCATGTGGGTTAGAAGTAGATGGTGTCGTGTGTGGTGGTGAAAAATGGGGTGGTTCCTCTGTTTGGAAATCGTACTCATCATCAGTGTTGTTACCCTCATTTAAAGGTAGATTTGGGGGCAACAGACCAATAAAAGCAGGAGCGTTGAGATCGTAGGTCCAGTTACGCTCAAATCTAATATCAGTACGACGGGTGCAAGGAATAACAACACTGGGTACAGCAGCACCTCCAACCATGAGGAAGTAACCACATGCCTTCCTCGTCTTGCATAAACGCATATCCCTGAAAAATTTAAGATTTGCAATCCGAGGAGGAAGTGGCTCAAGGGTGGCAAGTTCCGTATCCAATCCTATGGCACGGGCAATAGTAGTAATCAGTCCACCAAAGGAAATCGGCCCACCTTTTCTTAAAACATGGTGCATGTGGGCAATCATGAATGGGACTGGATTAACTTTGGTGTCTGTGAGGCAGCTCTGCATGATAATTAATTCTTTAGCATTCACCTTGTTTGGGTTTTCCCGAGCAAAGATGGTGGATGCTAAAAGAAATCTAAAGACACAAAGGACAGGATTGTGGATGTGAGAAGCAAGTAGGCCATCGAAAGATGTTGCATTTTGTTTAGTAATTCTGGCCCAAAATGCTTCAAATTCCCAATCCGTGTCTAAAGGTGCTTCACAAATGGCACCATCCCCATAAGGCCATCCTAACATGGGGGCTAGACCGTCAGTGGAGTAGTCATATTCAACATTAAACATTCTAAATTTGACTCCACCTACGGTGCTAGCAGTGTTAGGAGAGACGTTATAAATTAAAGAACTTAAAAATTCGAACGTCAGCCTAGGGTAGGTTGGTGCTTGAGTAGCGAAAATATCATGCATGCCTATTTTATCGAGAAGGAAGAATACACTATGGTATATACCTAATGAATATAGACAGTTTTCATCGATATACCTGGTAGGGTGTATTGGTGTTGTCAGCAATTTTTCAAGCCGCTTTAGTTGCCTTTCTCCGGCTTGGCCACCACGCAAAATGTAACCGTGATACTCAATAGGATTTTCTTGTGGATGAATAGAGAGAAAGAATGGGATGTAGAAGTAATGAAGGTGTGAGGAAGAAAAATGAAATAGTGGGGGTATTTATAGGAAAGGAAGAAAAATGGTGGTTGTAAATATTTATGATGAGAATAATGGGAATAAATGTAGTGGGGTTGGTATGGGTAATAAAGGAAGTTATGGTGGGTTAAAAATGGAAGAAAATGGGATTGGAAATGGAAAAAGTGGTAAAATGGGGGGAAAAACGAGCAACTAGCCGTTAGGTGACCGTTGCGTCACCGCGGGCGCGGCAGGCCCTACCGCGGGCGCGGTGAGGTCGAGGTCAGTTGGGCTGGCTTGGCTTCCTTTCCATTGGGCTTTTCCTTCCTTGCCATTAGCTTCAATTTTCGGAGGCGTACCTATTTTTCTTATGAATGTGCATATATGTATGTGAATACATATACACATGTATATATATTTTTTTTATATTAAAATTATGGTGACCAGAAAAACAAAAACATTAGTAAATAAATGAAACATATGCATATATATATATATATATATATATATATATATATATATATATATATATATATATATATATATATATATATATATATATATATATATATATATATAGGTACGGACATTGGGTCACCAAAATATTAACAACGCAGGGAATAGATAATGCAAAATAAAAATGAGTCTGAAAAGGAAATCAACATAATACTAATAATATTGGAACTAGATATCTTGTGAACAATACAGATCTATTGCCAACCGGTAGGATGCTCTGCAGGAGTGTCTGGGCCACGCAGCTCAGTCAGCTGGCGTCGAATCTCTGCCACCTCGTGAGCTAATTCATCTAACTCACCAGCAAAGGTAACATCATTCACTTCCAACTGCAAATGAAGGTCAGCCACCTCATTGCGGAGAGTGGTTATCTCAGTGCGCATAGCAGTCAATAGAGTGCGAATATCAGGTTCCTGCAAGCTGAGGTTATTAGTAAGAACAGTAGTGTGTGTAACCTCGGGTCGGGATGTGTGATCTGGAGTGGAGTCCTCGGGAGCAGGAGTGTAGTCTTGAGTGGGATCTTCGGAAGCAGGAGTGTATTCTGGAGTGAGATCTTCGGAAGCAGGAGTGTATTCTGGAGTGTACTCTGATATCTCACCCCAACCTTCTACAGAATAGTTCCAATTAGCAGGGTTGGAAACACACGTCATTTGAGGGTCTGGAATTGTGAAGGTGTAAACTGTCTGGTCATCGATGAGCAATCTGTACCGATATGGGTGGAAAGAGGCCCTCCTCATGAGCCCACGATCCATGCAAAAATCTAAATCCAGGAAGGTATATCCACAGTATGGGTTCAGCTGTGCTATCATACTATCCAAACCCAAAGTAGAAGCTATCTGTGTCACATTCCCTCCGGAATGAATGAGTCCTACAGCGGATCGAGCAGTCTGCTCGAGGCTCTCTATCAGAAAACCTCCACTAGCTACAGGTCTGGACTGACTGGCACAGTATAGGAAAAGGATCTCCTCAGCGGTGACCAAGTGGTCACAGTAACTCCTCCCAAAGAAAGTGTGGCACAGAATCATCTCGAAGTATCGGAAAGCCGGGTTATGGATCTTCCGGGACAGCTGGGTAGAGGGGTCAAGGCTGGCTCTATCAGTAATGTCCTGCCAAAATTTATCAATATCTCTGTCCATGTAGTAACTCAATGGAAACTCAGTGATAGCGGTCGGTCCAGTTTGGAAACCAAGCAAATCCCCAAATTCTTTGGTAGTCAGGGTATACTCGGTACCAAACAATCTGAAACTTAGGCATCCTCGCTCATCTCCTTCACCCACTCGTGGGTTATAATCCATAGAGCTAAGAAACTCCAGAGTAAGGTTTCTGTAGGTTTTGTGGACATCATCAGCATAAGAATCCCAGCCAAGTTGGTTGCACAGATACCTAATACTTGGCTCAATCCCGAGTGCCTCCATGCAGCTCTGATCGGGGTACCTAGTGGGTACCATAGGTCTAGCAGATAAGGTAGCAAATCGGGCTTTTTGTGCTTCATCTCTGAAAATCACAACCATACCATCGGGGTAATGCATCCTGAAAATATAAACACAAGAAATTAGTCCAGATAAAATATATAAATTACTAAAATAAAATAAAATAAAATTAAGAATAAACCATGGGTTGCCTCCCATGCAGCGCTTGTTTAACGTCGTTAGCTTGACGATTAGATCTTACTTTATGTGGGTATTGGTGGGTCTATAAGAATATGACTAGAGTAGTCAACAGGCAAATCGCCTCCTTTGTATAGCTTCAGTCTTTGTCCATTTACCACAAATGGAGCGCATGAATTGTTTTTGATTTCTACTGCTCCAGACTTTAGAACTTTTTACACTTCAAATGGACCTGTCCATCTTGAACGAAGCTTACCAGGAAAAAGTCATAACCTTGAGTTAAATAGGAGAACAGGGTCACCAATGTTGAAATCTTTCTTGATGATTTTTTTATCATGCCACATCTTGGTTCTTTCCTTATATATGATGGCATTCTCATAGGCATTCAAGCGAAGCTCTTCCAGCTTGTGAATGTCCAAAATACGTTTTTCTCCGGCTTTTAGGTAATCTAGATTCAAGGATTTAATGGCCCAATAGGCTTTATGTTCTAGTTCGAAGGGTAAATGACAGGACTTTCCATAAACCAATTGATAAGGAGTTGTTCCAATAGGGGTTTTATAAGTCGTTCTATAAGCCCATAAGGCGTCTTTAAGTTTTCCAGACCAGTCTTTTCTGGATAGTGATACGGTTTTTTCTAGGATCTGCTTAATCTCCCTATTCGATACTTCTACTTGGCCACTGGTTTGCGGGTGATATGGTGATGCTACTCTATGTTTTACTCCGTATTTGCTTAGAAGCTTGTCAAATATCTTAGATATAAAATGCGATCCTCCATCACTTATGACTAACCTCGGGGTTCCAAACCTAGGAAAAATAATATTCTTAAACAGTTTGATAACTACCTTGGTATCGTTTGTGGGTGATGCAACAGCTTCGATCCACTTTGAGACATAATCGACAGCTACTAGGATATACTTGTTACCCATTGAGGAAGGAAAAGGTCCCATGAAATCTATACCCCAGACATCAAATATTTCCACTTCTTGGATGTTACTTAAAGGCATTTCATCACGTCTTGAGATGTTCCCAGTGCGTTGGCATCGGTCACATTTTGTAATGTAAGTGTGGACATCGCGCCATACAGTAGGCCAATAAAAACCTGCTTGAAATATTTTGGCGCATGTTTTAGACGTGCTTGCATGTCCACCATAAGGTGAAGCATGACAATGTTTAATGACGTTGCCTACTTCTTCTTCCGGCACACATCGTCTGAATATATTATCTATTCCTCTTTTGAATAGGAGGGGTTCATCCCAAAAGAAATGTTTAACATCTCTAAAAAACTTCTTCTTCTGTTGGTAGCTTAAGTCAGGGGGTATGATATCAGCGGCTAGATAATTCACAATATCTGCGTACCATGGTATGTTGTTCATGGTTGAGATTTCCTCATAGGTCTCTTCTTCAGTTGAGTTTATCCCAGCTATTAATCTTTCATAAGTAGAGTGATCGTCTATAGGTATAAGTTCAGGCTTAAGGTGTTCTAACCTAGAGAGATGATCAGCTACTAAGTTTTCAGCTCCTTTTTTATCCTTAATATCCAAGTCAAATTCTTGGAGTAAAAGTACCCATCTGAGCAATCTAGGCTTATCATCTTTCTTACTTAACAAGTACCGGATTGCTGCATGATCTGTGTATACTATTATTTTTGCTCCCACCAAATAAGATCGAAATTTATCAATAGCAAAAACTACGGCTAGCAATTCCTTTTCTGTGGTTGTATAATTTAGCTGGGCAGCGTCTAGTGTTCTACTAGCGTAGTAAATTGCATGCAATTTCTTGTCTTTTCTTTGCCCTAGTACAGCTCCTACAGCGAAATCACTAGCATCGCACATGATTTCAAAGGGTTGTGTCCAATCAGGTGGTCTTATGATAGGTTCTGAAATAAGAGCTTGCTTTAAAACTTCAAAGGCCTCAAGACATTTTTGGTCGAATTCAAACTCGACATCCTTCATCAATAAGTTAGTTAAAGGTTTTGTTATTCCAGAAAAATTCTTGATGAAACGTCGGTAGAACCCGGCATGTCCTAGAAAACTTCTTATTTCCCTAACGGTCTTAGGTGGGTTTAAGTTTTCTATAACTTCTATCTTGGCCTTATCGACTTCTATACCTCTTTCAGAAATAATGTGTCCCAAGACTATCCCTTCATTTACCATAAAGTGGCACTTTTCCCAATTCAACACAAGGTTTACTTCCACACATCTTTTTAAGATTTTCTCTAAGTTCGAGAGGCAGTTTTTGAAATCAAACCCACACACTGAAAAATCGTCCATAAATACTTCCATAATTCCATCTAGGTAGTCTGCGAAAATTGACATCATACAACGTTGGAAAGTGGCAGGTGCATTACAGAGTCCAAAGGGCATTCGTCTATAAGCGAATGTTCCATAAGGGCAGGTAAATGTGGTTTTTTCTTGGTCCTCTGGGTGAATAGGGATTTGGAAAAACCCCGAATACCCATCAAGATAGCAGAAACATGAGTGTCTTGCTAGACGTTCAAGCATCTGATCTATAAATGGGAGAGGGAAATGGTCTTTTCTCGTTGCCTTATTCAACTTTCTGTAATCTATACACATACGCCATCCTCCTTCTGTTCGTTTTGCCACATGCTCACCTTTCTCATTTTTCAGAACGGTGATACCTCCCTTTTTGGGTACCACATGGACTGGGCTTACCCATTCACTATCCGAAATTTGGTATATGATACCAGCTTCTAATAACTTAAGAGCTTCTTTCTTGACTACATCACTCATGATAGGGTTTATTCTTCTTTGATGTTCTCTTGAGGGTTTTGAATCTTCTTCTAGCATAATCCGATGCATGCATACGGATGGGCTTATACCTCTTAAATCTGAAACTTTATACCCTAAAGCTGAGGGATATTTTCGCAAGGTATCTAAGAGTTGATTTGTTTCTATTTGGTTTAGAGCGGCGCTAATTATAACAGGTCTATTCATCTCCTCATCCAAAAACTCATATCTTAGATTCTTGGGTAGTTCCTTAAGTTCTATAGTGGTTTTCTCAGTACGCGGCATAAGGTCATGGGTAAGAGCTAAGCATTCGAAAAGGTTGTCGTCAATGTACGGTTCGATACTCTCAAATCCGTCATCCTCTAAAATAGGGGTTGATGGTAATTTGATTAAAAATTCGTTTTGTTCGAGCTCATTTACACATTCATCAATGATGTCGATGGCATAACACGCATCTCCTATCACTGGTGCCATTAGAAAGTTTGATAAAATGAACTCAATCTTTTCATCTCCTACCTCGAAAGTCAGTTTCCCTTTCTTAACATCTATTATAGCTCCGGCGGTCGATAGGAAGGGTCTTCCTAAAAGGATTGGGATGTCTTCATCTTCTTTGATATCCACTACGACGAAGTCGGTCGGAATGTACAACTGACCAATCTTGACAGGTATGTCTTCTAAAATACCCATGGGATATTTGACAGATCTATCAGCTAGTTGTAAGGACATCTTAGTAGGTTGAAGTTCTCCTAATTTTAACCTCTTACAGACGGCCAGAGGCATCAGACTTACGCTTGCTCCTAGGTCTAAAAATGCTTTGTCTATCATATGGTTACCTAGGATGCAAGGGATAGAAAAACTTCCAGGGTCTTTATCTTTCTTGGCGAGTTTATTTTCGGATATAGAATGACATTCTAAAGGCTTGGGATCATCGAGTCGCCGTTTATTGGTCAAAATATCTTTCAAAAACTTAGCATATGATGGTATCTGGGTTATAGCTTCAGTAAAAGGAATCTCAACATGGAGTTTCTCTATTACCTTAATAAACTTTTGGTACTGGTTTTCTACTTTGGTGTTTTTCAGCCTCTGTGGGAACGAAATAGGTGGTCTATAAGGTTGTTGAGTGTTATTCCCTACTTCTGGTTTTGATTGCTTTTCTGGTTTCTCTGGTTCCTCTACCTGGTCTTTGGGCGTAGCATCTTCCATAGGTTTTTCTGATGTGCTTAAGTTAGGATTTCTAGGCCCTTCATAAGCAGTTCCACTTCTTAAGGTGATAGAATTTGCTTGGCCTTTTGGATTTGGTTGAGTTTGTCCAGAGAATTGTCCTCCAGGTGCAACTTGTACAGAGGTGTTTTGTGCTACTTGGGAAATCTGAGTCTCAAGCATTTTGGTGTGGGTTATTATCTGGTCAAACTTGGTTGCCAGTTGAGTAACTAGTTCGTTCGTGTGAATGTGTTGGTTCATAAACTCCTTATTTTGCTGAGTTTGAGTATGAATAAAGGTGTCTATGGTTTCTTTAAGGTTTGGTCTTGGGGGTACTATTTGCATAGGTTGGTTTTGTTTTTGCGTTTGGAATCCTTGAGGTCTCGAAGGTCCGGGATTTTGGATAGGGTTGTTGTTTTTGTAAGAGAAATTCGGGTGGTTCCTCCATCCAGGATTGTAGGTATTCGAGAAAGGGTTCCCTTGGGTATAGTTAACTTGGTCTGAGCTTGATTCGTTCAAAAGGTTACAGTCAACGGTTTGATGTCCTTGAGTTCCACAGAGTTCGCATTCCGATTGGATTGCTGCTACTGTGGTTGGGTTTTGAGACATGTTCTCGACTCTCAAAGCTAGGGCGTCCATCTTGGCATTAATCATGTCCATGCAACTTACCTCATGCTTTCCTCCATGGCTCTCCTTTTTCTCTACTGTCGCTCGTTCTAATCCCCACTGGGTGTGGTTTTGGGCCATGTCCTCTATTAGGGCACAAGCGTCAGGGTAAGGTTTGTTCATCAACGCTCCGCCAGCGGCAGCGTCTATGGACATCTTTGTGTTGTAATGGAGTCCATTATAGAAGGTATGTATGATTAACCATTGCTCCAGGCCATGGTGCGGACAAGCTCTTAAAAGTTCTTTATATCTCTCCCAGGCATCAAAAAGTGATTCGCCTTGGTTTTGGGTGAAACAAGTGATCAGGTTCCTAAGAACAGCGGTCTTGCTTGGTGGAAAATACCTCGCAAGAAAAGCTCTCCTAAGGTCTTCCCAAGTTGTTATTGAGTTAGTTGGAAGGGCGTCTAACCAGTCGTGAGCTTTACCTCTAAGGGAAAAAGGAAACAGTCTTAAACGGATAGCTTCGGGTGAGGCTCCATTTGCCTTAAGGGTGTCAGCTAACTGGATAAATACCTTTAAATGTTGATTCGGGTTCTCGGTAGCGAGACCAGCGAATTGGTTTTGTTGTACTAATTGTAATAATGAGGGCTTTAGTTCAAAGTTGTTGGTAGTTATAGCAGGGTTTACTATACTAGAACTAGGTTCCTCGTTAGATGGTTGGGCGAATTCCTTGAGCGGTCTTTGGTTACGATCTTCTGCCGTAGCTCTTCTTATCTTGCGTATAAAAAGACGGGCACGAGCGTAACGTTCAGGTTCTACTAAAGGATTTATTAGGTTACCGGTGCTACGATTTCTACGCATCTACCGGCTAGAATAGCCTTAGTCTAAACGGGATAACAATAGGGTACGAAATTTTACGAAGTTGTTCCCCGGCAACGGCGCCAAAAACTTGATGGGTTTAATCTGTAACGTATAGCCTAAATGTAGTACTGCAAGTGTACAGCCTATCGAAGTAATATATAAGATTATCGAACCACAGAGACCAATTGTCAATCTATCAACTCTATTGCTAAGGTGCTTATCTAAGGCGAACAAGAATATTGATGTGAGTGCAGTGCACAAAGTAAATGAGCGAGGTAAATAACAGTTTTAAAAGACAGGTTGGAATGTAAATCATATAATCAGATATTGGTCCGGTCATGCGTAGATGAACCTACTTATGGGGCAGTATTTTCTATTGATAGTAAAGAATCAATTTAACGGGAACTTGTAGCTTTTGACTACTAAGAACCGAGTTTACTCTTTAAATTAAATTCCTTTATTGTCACATATAAAGGGTGCCTTCCGCGTTAAAGAGGTAAACCTATTTTTAAGAAATTGATAGTTTTGACTTAACAGAAAAGTGATTTTACTTGGAAAGATTAACTTAAAGAGACTTTTGGCTTTTGACCAAGAGTCAGATTTCAAACCTACAAACGCGTCCGAAAATAGTTCCAAAATCGTTTTTCTAAAAAAGGTCAATGATTCCTATTTAACCAATCAACGGCTTTCGCTCTTTTTGTTTGGTTAAATAATAATCAAGTCGTATCATTAGTTTGGACGGCTTTCGATCTTACCCAATAAACATTTAAACACAATTGACTTAAGTTAGAAGCAAAACATCCCCAAAGTATTTTCACTAGCATGATAATTGGAACACGACCATGATGACAATCATTACATCCTAACCTTTATAGTTTAGCCAGACATAATAAGTGCGAGTCTATAAAACGTGTAGACTATGGTAAGAGCATTTAAAGTCTATAAAACGTGTAGACTATGGTAAGAGCATTTAAAGTCTATAAAACGTGTAGACTATGGTAAGAGCATTTAAAGTCTATAAAACGTGTAGACTATGGTAAGAGCATTTAAAGTCTATAAAACGTGTAGACTATGGTAAGAGCAATTAAATAAAGAAATGCAATAAAATAGAACCTTGCTCCAGTCGGAGACTTGAATCTGATACAAATCTACGGAAAGGTAAGGCTGGTATGATGAACTTCAACCAAAGTGCTCCAAGACTCGATTACAACTCAATCTACACCGCAATAACTCCCCGATGTGAAGAGATTATCACTTTACAGAAACTGATAGTATATGGCTTAAGATTGTACTAAGCTTGGATGAAACTAAAGAATGAAAATCGAAAACTATTTATAGAGGATCCTTGAGATGCGTAAAGACCAGCATGCCCCTTAACTTCTTTTGAGCGGGAAGCTTGTTGTGAAGGTCGCGGGCGCGGTGGGGGTGGCCGCGGGCGCGGTGGATGGAACTGCCACATCATGGGAACGTGGCAGTTGATCTCTGGGTGAAAGTGGGCCACGTCATCGCGTTCCCTGTAGCCAGCGCGGCGCTGAACGCCATAAGTGCAAAATGTCTTGAAAAACCCTAATTTCTTGGCGTTTTGGCTCGTTTCTTCACAGAAGGCTCTGAAATGACAAGAATCCTGAAAACGAAGGAAAAAGGAACATAATACGAGAAAATGATAATAAAAACTAAGGAAAACATGTGATATTTGAGTCAGAAATATAGTGCGATTCAGTGCGATCAACAGCTTCAAAGCCTAATATTTTATTCAGTGTTTGTTTATGTGCTAGATTCCAATAAGATACTAGAGAATCTCACTTAATATCATTTAAGTGAATTTTCAAGTATCTGAAAGGTACTACTAACCTGGGTTTGTTTTATAGAAAATCCAATGAGTATAGCTTAGTAGGATATTGTGATGTTGACTTTGCTGGAGACAGAGTAGAACGTAAAAGAACTTCTAGAAGCTACCAGTTTCTGGGAGACAATCTGATCTCATGGACCAATAACAGGCAGTCCACAATTGCATTGTCAACAGCAGAAGCTGAATACATTACAGCTGTTGGATGTAGCACACAAATGCTTTGGATGAAAAGTCAGCTTGAAGACTTCAACATATTTGAGAGTAACATCCCTATTTTTCGTGATAATACTTCTATTATCTATTTATCCATAAATACTATTTTGCATTCTAAGGATAAGCATATAGAAATAAAACATCATTTTATTAGGGACTATATTCATAAAGGAATTCTCTCTTTAAAATTTATTGACACAGACCATGAATGGGCTGATGTGTTCACAAAACCCCTTTCTGAAGATAGATTTAATTTCATTCTGAAACATCTCAGCATGAAATTATGTCCAGAATAAGAAGTTTTATTTGCATATTCTAACCCTCAGATTTTATTTTGTGAACATCTGATCAAACATCTGTCATCCTCTCACAAGCTACCTTCTGAGGCTGAACACAAGTTCAAATTCTGAAGGGTCCAAGGCTCTGATTGGATGCATTGAGACATTTGTCAATGGTAACTGTTCAGTATCTACACGCAATCCCCTAATTTCAGGTTTCATAAATTCAGTATAATCATTCCTTATTTTCTCTTTCTTACTGATTAAGTATTCAAAAGTGTTTATAAACTCAAATTCACTATTTCATTCACTTCTTACTGCTTTCACTATTCTCTCTCGCTCTAGTTTTTCAAAAACCCCTTTTCTCAGTTTTCTTCAACAAATCTGTGTGAACAATGGCATCCACATCAAGCATCAAAAATCTCAACAGTGCTCCTGGTTCTTCTTCAACAGAACAATATGAGGAACCAATTAGAACACTGCTCACTCCGGTCAATAACCTTGAAGTTCTTTGTGAATTGATCATTGATGTTGAGAGTTTAAAGGAAAATGGGTTTGATCTGTATGAAGATGTGATGGCTCAGGGATGGAACATATACTTTGATCGCCTGTTGGGTCCAACATTTCCTATTCTTGTTAAGGAATTCTGGATTCATGCTACTTCATCCAACCATCAGGTTACATCATATGTTATGGGGAAGAAGATAGTGATTACAGAAGACTTGATTGTGAAACTTATTGGGTACAATTGTGGCGGAGTCAGATGCATTGACATGGCTACAAGTGTTCTGACCTAAAATCTATTGCTAGGGTCATTTTGACTTTTGGACAGCCATCTAGCAAGATAAATGACTTGAAAGATCATTACAGAATCTGGGCCAGGATCATTCTGGGATGTATCAATCACAGGAAGCCTACAAGTTCTCCTGATTACATAAACATTGATCAATAGTTTCTGTTATACTTCATTGCAAAGAAGACCAAAATAAATCTTCCACATTTTATTTTCAACCATCTGAGAACAAGTGTGAAAGAGACAAAAGAAGAAGAAAGAACAAAGAGGGATTGGATTCCTCTGGGAAGATTGATTTTAGACATTCTGACAGAAAACAGGCTGATGGAACATCTAAAAGAGGCTCAGAAGATCAGCACTCTGGAAGCAAGTGTTGGGAAACCACTAAATGCCAAGAATCTGAAGAAAATGAAGATTATTGAAAGCATTAAGAAGGAACCAACAATTTCTTCTCATGAAGTCATCACGTCTATGAGAATCCCTCTGAAGGATTTTCCACTATTCTGAGATAGATGCTTCTCCAGAGATTTTGGTCAGATACCTTGAAGCTTGCAAGGAAGATGGAACTATTCCAGAACTCAACATCTGTGACCTGCACAAGCCAACTCCAGAGGTTGGGCTGAAGAAATCCAGAAAGAGGAAGGAAGCAAGAGAAGGATTCTCTCAGAGGACACCCAAAGCTGCGAAAAAGAAAGATAACACATCTTTTGTTTCTATTGTAGTATCTATATATTTTCCAACATCTGAAACCATTCCCCCTCAACCAATAGAAAATCCCTCACCATAAACATTGGAGTATTTTGACATAGAGTTTGATCCATCTGTAACTCTTGGCAGTTTCTTAAATGAACCACACTCCCCCAATCCAAATCCAGAACAAAATCAACCAGAACTTGCAAGAGTTCTTTCTGATATTAAACTGTTTGATCAAGACTTTCACTCACTGTGATACGGTGGGAGAACTGACTTGGGATTTTGCGTTTGTGTTTGCAAATGTTTCGGTTTAGCAAGAGTCGCCACCGACTTTTTATTTTATCCTAAGGAAAGGTCAAAAAGCACAGGAAAAACCTTTGAGATGTTTTCTTGGGTTCGAGGAGTAGATTATAGAAAGGGAAGGTATTAGCACCCTTTCTATCAATGGTTATCCATGGGCTCTTAGTTACTTGCTTAGATCACTTGCTTTGCTTTTCAATTGTTTGAAATTGTGCTCTTCAATTGTTTGAAATGGTGCTTTGTGTGTGGTTTTGAAAGATGTTTTGAAAAGAGGCCATCGTTGTGGCAACCTTTGTAATGATTCTTGTTTGAATATATACAAAGGTGTTTTTGTCTTTTGAAAAGTTTTCAATGTTTGAAAGTAGGGTTTTGAAATTGTATTGGTGAAGTGTGTTTTGAAAATAGCAAGGATATTTTTTTGCAAGCTTTGATCAAGTAACTAGGAGTTGTCTACCCTATTTTTACTCAAAGATCTTTCTTATGTTTTTAACCCTTTTAACAGTGTTTCTTCACCATTGTATTTGCTGAACAACCTTGTGTTAGGATGTTAAACCCGACAGGCGCGGGTCATTGTATAGACCATGATAGCAATAGTGTCAAGTATTTTTTGGCAATTTTCTTGAGGGACTTGATCATTTTGTTTAGGCAACTCAGATAGCGTCATCGAGGGACTATGATATTTTGTTTTGTTTTTGTTTTGCCAAATTACTTGACATGCATACCATGGCCCATTTTTGAAGGCAACAAGTGGATTGTAAACCTAGGGGTGCAAGTGTGCATTGTGTTTGTTTTCATGTATTGTTATCTTGGATTAGGTCAAGCTATTGGTTAATTTGATTTTTGCATACAGACCCTAGGTCTAAACATGGCATAATTGAAAGCATAAGGGTGCGAGAATTTAAATTCTACACTATTACAACATGATATATGGAAGGGGTACAAATGTGAATTGGGGATTATTTTGCAAGAAATTAAATCCTAAATTATTACAACCATATTGAATGGGTAAGACATAATAATTAAATGTACAATATTTAAATAAATACAATATATAAATATTAAATAAAATGTATTATGCAAAAAAAAGTTTTTATGTATGTAAAAAGTATTTTTAATATGAAATGTAAATAAATAAAAAAGTCAATTTCAAATATTTTTGTTTTTTTTTTAGGGCAAAAACCCTAATTTCTTAAATAAATAGTATTATTTATTATTTATAATCAATAATGTATTAATTTAAACAAATAAAAGTATATTGAAAAAAGGTTTTTTTAGCATAAAATATTAATAAAAATAAAAATGTATCATTTTTGTGTTTTTTGTTCTTATTATTTAATAAAATATATTATATATGTATATATATGTAGTATATTAAATGTATATAAAAATAAAATAAATTATTTACAAAAAAAAGGTATATATTTCAACAAAATGTTTTCAAATGTGTATAAAATAATAAATGAAAATAAATATATTTTTTACATTATTTTTAAGTTTTAATAAAAAGAATATAAAGTATTTAAACATTTTTATACTAGTAAAAATAAAAATAAATACCAAATAAATGTAAAAATAATATGAAAATAATTTTTGGCATTTTTTATATTTGGACATAAAATAATAAAGTCGGAATAAAAAATAAAAAATGCAAAAATGACAAATATACAAAGAAATGGGCCAGTGGGGTGTGAACTGAAAATGCATGTGTGAGAAGCAAAAGCAATCAGGCACAGCCCAAGCAACTTCATCTTCCTCCTCAGTTCAAACAAAAACGCGTGTTCTGTACATCAAATGCTATCTCCTGATTCCTTGCTTTTTTGACAATACTCATAACATGAAACTTGTAGAGCATCAAACAACGAATCTAACCATATAAAAAACTTAAGCTAACTCTCAAAGACAAGAGAGAATTTCTCTGGCCCTAATTCTTAACCTAGTTTTTTCAGAAAGTTCATGAACAAAATTCTCCTAGCACGATTAATATAAATGAAAACTACGCACATGTATGGTTTCAGGGCTATGAATACAACATCTTTCATTCACAAACCTAAGTCTAACTATTCCTAAATAGAGAGATAGAAGTTCATGAAATACCTGTTTCAGTTGACTTCGAGCTGGACAATGCAGCAACTTCCAAGGGTGCTTGAGGTTCTTTTGAGCTTTCCCGAGGTCCACTGAAGCTTCTCCAATGCTTGGCTTGTTTTGAAGTAGCCTGAATCGTGCTACAGAACTCAACCTGCAAAGATTCCAAACAAAAATGGCAATGTGTGTTAATGGTGTTACAACTGGCAATGGAGGTCTTGAATAGTTTAGGTGAGTTGAATGGAAGGTATTGGAATAAGTTTGAGGCCAAACGCACGAGGCAAAGTGGAGATGGAGGTGATTCTGCAGGGCTTGCCCTGTTTTGCAGAAAAATGGTGATTTTATGTACAAGGAGGTTTATGGGGCCAAGGGCTCGTGCTACTGACATGTGAGGATATGAAAAACTTGTTTGACTACTTTATTCTTGTTGGTTTTATCAAATATGAGAGATACAAGCTTTTGGCCCTTTGACTTGTTTTGAAAGCAAAGTTGGAAGTGAAGTGTGATAGGCCTGTACAGGCTATCTCCAAGCATGCACAAACTTCTTGTACTATGCCTGAGATTGTGGAGCTTGTTTGCTGCAAAGGAAGAAAGTCCAAGGCTCAAGAAAAAGCAACTTGACATAAAGTGCTCTTTATGAAAATGGAAGTGTGGCCTTTATGCTTAAAATGGCAATGTTCATTGTACAAAGCTCTCTTAATCAGAACAATGCCAATATCCAATGTATTTGAATTCAATTTTGGAGTGTAAATTGGTTTAGGGTCCTGTAATCATGTACTAAGCTATCTTGGTCAGATTTGCAACTTGGTATGAACATGTATTGGCCATGGATAAAAGTGAATTTTTGCAAACTTCAAGCATTCGATTCTCCCTAACCACAAAGGTGTTTGAGGAGTTCTTGGACAAATTGGAAAGCTTGCAACATGTATTATATTCCATATTTGAAATTCAACTTGAAACTCCAAGTGGAACTATGTGAAAAATGGCCAAGAGATGGGTCAAAATCCTGCCTAAACTAGGGCAAACTTTTTCTAAGTTAAAAGTTTTAGGTACCCTTGTTCCAAAAATCATAACTTGAGATACAAGCTTATTTTGAGAAAACTTTGTGAATAAAAGTTGTAGAATTTGTGATGGACTACAACCTTAATGTTGCAAGTTTTGTTTGAATCCATTTGCATCTTGGTGAAAAAATGGGACAAAGTTAGGAAAAAATAAGAATTTTATAACTTAGAAAAATTCTAAGTTATGAAAATTTTCCATTTTAAACCCTAATTTGCATTTTTGGATTTCTTGATGAACAAGTTTCATAATTTGACATGTCTTGATGAAAAATGACCCTTGTCACTTGATTTTGACCAAAAAGTCAAAGTTTGACTTTTCAGTGTACAATCAAATTTTGATCAGTTGCTTGAAAAAAATTCATCTGTCAATCATGTGCATTTGAGATCTTTTGAACTTGTTGAATGGATCAAGATAATTTCATTGAGTTCTTGAGTCCATGATTGAGCTTGATTTGCCATTGGTTAGGTCAGACAGTCAAAAATTGCCTTTGTACAATCAAAACCCTAAAAATGACCATTTTGCCCTTTTGATAATCTGATCAAAATTCTTGTGGAATTGTGATCCAAACTTGATCAAATGGTTCATATGAGTTCATAATGTTGATGTGGGTCAAAATTCATGAGGTTTGACTGTCAATTGGCCACAGTTGACTTTTCCCCCAATACAGCTGATTTCTAGGTCAACTGTCCAATTGACTGGGCAAAATTTTGAATCAAGGCTTGAAACTTGGTATGGACAAACTTGTGAGTCCAATATGAAGTATGAAAGTCAATTTGGGCATTGTAGGTCAAAACATCACTGTGCAAACTCAAACCCTAATTTAGGCTAATAGTGCAAGGAGGTGTCTTGAGCAGAGCAAACCCTAGCTTGATCCTGAGTTCCAAGAGTCTTGTGATGAGAAACGTTGATGAAATAAGAGGGAAAATTTTAGGGTAAAACAATTGCCCCTGTTCTATCTTCTTGAACCTGAAGAGTTAGATTGGCAAGTTTGCCTTTCGCGACTCGAAGGTAAAAGAGGATTGGACACTAGAGTGCCCGTAAATTTGCACTCGTCAAAACATAGATGCGGGAATAGGCTTAAAGATTCCATTTGGAGGTGGTGGAATCTTGCTGGAGATGGGATTAAAGATGCCATCCAAGAATGTTTGTTGAATTGCAATGTGGTTGGTCAGAAGAATGAGTATTAAAATGGTATCCGTGTCTGGAATGCATTTGAACTGTATCTTGAAGACTGGGTATGTATGGGCAAAAGAATGGCGTCCGTGTCTGGATCTTATCTGAGCGGTAACGGTATTTGAACTTCGAATGAATATCTGAATGACTGCCGTATCTGGAGTGTATCTGTATTGTATCTGAATTCTGAATGAGCGATAGAGAAATATCACTGTATGGAGGATCTCTGGGTTGGGGGTAACTTCTGAATGAGTGAAAAAATGGAAACCGTGTCTAGAGCGTGTCTGGACTGTATCTGAAGTTGAGATTTGTATGAGTAGCAGAATGACTTCCGTGTCTGGAGTGTATCTATACTGTAACTGGGATCTGGGCACGTGACAAAATGACTTCCATGGCGATTGCACTGGGAAGAATCAAACTGCTGGTGTAAATGTCAGAATGGCATCCGTGTCTGGAGCGTGTCTGAACTTGTGATTGATAGTTGAATCTGAATGAGAGATAGAATGTCTGCCGTGTCTGGAGCGTATATAGTCTGTATCGGATTGTTGAAGTCTGAATGAGTAGTAGAATGACCACCGTGTCTGAGGTGTATCTATATTGTTTCTGAACAATTGTTAACGATAGCCTTTTCATCTTATCCTGAAAAGGGTAAAATGTTAGCTAAAACACAAAGTTATGTTGTATGATATGTATGATGCAATGAACTGTGTTTCATCAATGTTTATGATATATGAATGTAATGGATGTGCATGTAAGCTGAGTAGCCGTCTTGCTGAGGAAAATAAATCCTTGACAACTGGAGATAAAGAAATCTTTGACCACTGTTGGGGAAAGTAAATCCTTGACCGATGCTGGGGATTCCAAAAATCTTTGAATATTGAAGATGAGAAATCCTTGCTGACTGATTGAGGATTAAAGATCTCTGATTGCTTGAGAAGGAGAAATCCCTGGGACCATCGCTGGCGATTGGAAATCCTCGGCGACTTGTGGGGATTAACAAGGCCTTTGACAACTTCTGCAGGGGATGAGGATCCTTCATGATTTTCCTGGGATGCAGGGAAAACTCTGAAAATCTCTACTGGGGAGTTAAAACCTAGGAGGCTTCTGCTTGGAGAAATGAGACCGAGAATCTTCGATCTTGTTGAGAGATAACTTTGTAGGGGAAATGTTCACTATTCTGGTTCCGCTAGGAATATGATTTTCAGGGTTTTTGGGCTCCACTGGGGATCTTGAAGCTTAACTCTGACGGGAGTTTTGAAACTTAACTCAGTTGGGGAATCATGTTTTTAGAACGTATTGGCTCCGCTGAGGATCTTGAAGTTTAACTCCGCTGGGGAATTTATACTCCAAACTTTAGCTTTGTTGAGAATCTGAATGATGTATCGTAATGGCACAAAGATATCTTCCTACACCTTCAATATATCAGCAATTATCCTTTTTTCAATTTCGTTTTATTTGTAAGCAGTGATTATATTCAAATGCATATGCCTATTTAACAAAACATTGGACATTTTCAAATAAAACATGAGTGTAAAAAAAAAAAAAAGGCAAGCAAATTTTTTCACTTTGAAGTATCTTTGCATTAACTTTTGTAAGTATCTTTGTACAAAGGATACATACATCCTAGTAAGAGAATGTTGTCATAAAAATTGAAAAATTTTATACAAAAGAAAGATGGCTATGTGTAACAATTCCATGGGATTCCCATTCTACTATAGCCTTCACAACTCTGAATATCTTGTCCATTCTCCGCTTCGTCTGTCGATGAATAGATTGATCAGAAGCTTGGAGCTTGTTGGTGAAGAGATTGTTCCTAAATTGATCCGACGAGACATAGTCATACGCTTTAATTCCCTAACTTTGCCTGGACCGCCCTTTCGGGTTTTCGATCCACCGGGAAACCCTTTTTTTCCCAAGTCGCCCTTTCGGGTTTTCAACTTGCCGGGTGTACAGATTTTTTTGTTTTATCCCTAATTTTTTCCTGAACCGCCCTTTCGGGTTTTCGATTCACCGGGATGCCCATTTTTGCCCAAGTCGCCCTTTCAGGTTTTCAACTTGCCGGGTTGTTTTATGCGTAGTATCTTTTGACTATGTATGTGTTCGCATGGTGCAGCAAGTCATCACCGTCCATGGTGGTCAGAATCATTGCCCCACCAGAAAAGATGCTCTTAATCACAAATGGTCCTTCGTAAGTAGGAGTCCATTTTCCCCTGGGATTACTTTGCGGTAAGATGATCCGCTTGATTACAAGATCTCCGACTTGATATACTTGGCGTCTGACTTTCTTGTTGAAAGCTTTGATCATCCGTTTTTGATACGTCTGACCATGACAAACAACAGTAAGTCGCTTCTCGTCGATCAAATTAAGTTGATCAAGCCGGGTCTGAATCCAATCGTCTTCACACAAACCAGCGTCCTTCATAATCCTTAAGGAAGGTATCTGAACTTCCATTGGTAAAACAACTTCCATGCCATACACCAAAGAAAATGGGGTTTCCCCTGTCGAAGTACGTTCTGTGGTACGATATCCATGCAGAGCAAATGGTAACATCTCATGCCAGTCCTTGTAGGTGACTGTCATCTTTTGAATGATCTTCTTGATATTTTTGTTCGCGGCTTCAATAGCATCGTTCATCTTCGGCCGATAGGGAGATGAATTGTGATGATAAATCTTGAACTGTTCGCATAGAGCGGTGATCATGGTGTTGTTCAAATTTGTACGGTTGTTTGTGATGATCCTGTCGGGGACACCATACCGGCATATGAGGTTTTGCTTGATGAAGCGGGCAACCACATTCTTTGTAACTGAGGCATGGGAAGCTGCTTCGACCCACTTGGTGAAGTAGTCAATAGCGACCAAGATGAAGCTATGTCCATTGGATGTCGTGGGCTTGGTATCTCCAATCATGTCAATGCCCCACATTGCGAATGGCCAAGGAGCTGTCAGAACGTTGAGAGGAACAGGAGGGATATGCACCTTGTCGGCATAGACTTGGCATTTGTGGCAAGTACGGGAATGTTGATGACAATCAGCTTCCATGGTAGACCAGTAGTAGCCTTCCCTTAGAATCTTCTTAGACATCGTATGTCCGCTCAAGTGGGTGCCAAATGTGCCACTGTGTATCTCAGTCATGATCAACTCTACTTCAGCTTTGTCCACACAACGAAGTAAAACACAATCATGGCTGCGCTTATAAAGGATGCCATTGCTTAGGAAGAACTTGGCAGCAAATCTCCTTAAGAACTTTTTGTCATTGACTGAATCTCCTTCAGGGTATTCTCTAGTCTGGAGATACCTTTTGATTTCATGAAACCAAGGTTGTTCCACTGATTCTTCGGTATTAATCTCATGACAGTGCGCAGGTTAGTCCATTCGCTCGATGGTAATTTGGGGAGCCTCATTATCCCAGTTGAGTTTAAACATGGAAGACATTGTAGCCAAAGCATCTGTTAGCTGATTTTCTTCTCGCGGGAAGTGCTCGAAGGTAATCTGCTCGAAATGAGGCAACAACGTCAAGACGTGTTCTTTGTATGGGATAAGATTAGGATGCTTGGTGTCCCACTCTCCTTTGACTTGACTAATAACCAAAGCCGAGTCCCCAAATACGACCAAAGATTTGATTCCCAGGTCTATAGCAGCCTTGAGACCAAAGATGCAAGCTTCATATTCAGCCATGTTGTTGGTACAGCTGAAGCACAGTCGGGAAGTGAAGGGTGTATGGCAACCTTCCGGAGAAATGAGTACTGCACTGATACTGTTTCCAAGTGCATTTGAAGCACCATCAAAGTACAGGGTCCATCGGGATCCTTGTTCAAGTCCGTCATACGGTGTGTTACCTTCAATGTTGTCCAATGTCATGATGTCCTCGTCAGGGAAGTCGAATCTCATAGATTGGTAATCTTCGACAACTTGGGAGCTAGATGGTCAGCTAGTACATTCCCCTTTATAGCTTTTTGGGTAGTATACTAGATATCATACTCAGTCAGAATCATTTGCCATCTAGCAATTCTTCCAGATAAAGCAGGCTTCTCAAAGATATACTTGATCGGATCCATTTTGGAAGTTAGCAAAGTGGTGTGAGTCAACATATACTGCCTTAGCCGGCGAGCAGCCCATACCAAAGCGCAACAAGTTTTCTTGAGAAGTGAGTAGCGGGTCTCACAGTGGGTAAAATTTTTGCTAAGGTAATAAATGGCATGCTCTTTTCGGCCAGACTCGTCATGTTGTCCCAGCACGCACCCCATTGAGTTATCCAAAACAGTCAGATACATGATTAACGACCTTCCTTCGACGGGTGGCATCAAAATAGGAGGTTCTAGCAAATACTCCTTGATCTTATCAAAAGCAACTTGACAATCATTGTTCCATTCAACCACCTGATCTTTCTTCAATAGTTTGAAAATTGGCTCACAGGTAAATGTCAGGTGAGAGATAAACCTGGAAATATAGTTCAAGCATCCCAAGAATCCTCTAACCTCCTTTTCAGTACGGGGGGCAGGCATTTCTTGTATAGCCTTTACTTTAGCTGGATCAACCTCAATACCTTTGTTGCTGACAATAAATCCCAAAAGTTTACCAGACCTGACCCCAAAAGTGCACTTGCTTGGGTTTAGTCTGAGCTTATACTCCTTCAACCTGGCAAACAGCTTTTGCAAATGACAAAGGTGTTCTTCTTCTGTCTGTGATCGAGCTATCATGTCGTCTACGTAAACTTCGATCTCATGATGTATCATATCATGAAACAAAGCTACCATGGCATGTTGATAGGTTACCCCTGCATTCTTCAGTCTGAATGGCATCACCTTGTAGCAGAAGGTACCCCATTGCGTGACAAAAGTAGTTTTCTCCATGTCCTCTGGGGCCATTTTGATCTGGTTGTATCCCGAGAATCCATCCATGAAGGAAAATACTTTGTGATGAGCTGTGTTGTCAAGCAAGATGTCGATGTGTGGTAGTGGAAAGTCGTCTTTAGGGCTAGCCCTATTCAAATCTCGATAGTCCACACACATTCTGACTTTGCCGTCCTTCTTAGGGACGGGCACAATGTTAGCAACCCATTGTGGATAGGAAGTAACAGCCAGAAAGCCATCGTTGAATTGCTTCATTACCTCAGCTTTGATCTTCTCAGACATGTCGGGTCTCATTCGGCGGACCTTTTGTTTGATCGGTGGACAGTCTTCTCTTGTAGGGAGATGGTGAACCACGATATCCGTGTCTAGTCCCGGCATGTCTTCATAAGACCAGGCGAAGATTTCAACATATTCGTTCAACAACTGCACAAAGTGCTCCTTGACACTTGGTTCCAGGTTGGCACCCATCTTTACTTCTTTCCTGTCTTCCTCTGTCCCCAATTTGATGGTTTCTAGCAACTCTTCATGAGGCAGAATAGCCCTCTCTTATTGTTGCAAAAGTCTGGCTAACTGTCCCGGCACTTCACAATCTTCGTCCACTTTGTACTCAGCATGATTAACCAAATCTTTAGAGTTATCGAAGGCCAAAGCAGAATAGTCACCCATGGAATCCGGAGTGGATGGGTACCTGCATTTGTGAGTGTGGGTGTGTGTAAGGGATAGCCATCCTTAAACAAACAAAAATGCAAAAGGAAAGAAAATGAACACAACAGTTTATAGATGAAAAACGTCCAATGATTCATTAAAACATGGCATATGATTATGAAGAAATTCAAGCCCTTACAAATGGACCTACATGCCCCAGGAAAGGCATGAGGTGAAATATAGTGTGCAAATTGTTTAGTTATTACAGACCATAAATGGGAAATTGTTCAAAGATAAAAATTACTGGTTGATAAAGGTGATGGGAATAAAATCATTTGCTTCCCAGTTGCTTAAGCCCCCTTCGACGGTCAGAAAGATCCAATCTTCAAAGTGGCCCTCTTCATCTTCATCTTCTACAGCATTGATTCCATGGTGAAAGATCTTGACGGGTGGTCCTCCAGCCTTGGAGCGACGCGTAGCCTTTTGTCCCGTAGCCATGAACCCTAACCCAAACTTGTCCGTCTTATGGGGAAAGTTAGGAAATTGTCCCCATACTGTGCTCTTCCCTTATTTAATTACAGTCTATGCGTCCTTGAGAGATGCCATCCTAGATACATGCTTGGGAACGACAAGCACCTCAACCATTGTCTTCGCAACTGCTACTTCAGGAGAAACTTCCTCAAAATGTTGGAAAGGAGTTTCGATGAACTCGCCATCCAACTCCACATAGCGGAAGGAATTGAGATGACTTATCATGTACTCTTCCTCTCCGTGCACTGTTATAATCTTGCCCTTAACAGGATATTTCAGCATTTGGTGCAAAGAGGAGGTAACTGCCCCAGCATAATGGATCCACGGTCCCCCCAACAAACAAGAATATGATGGATGGATGTCCATCACATAAAAGGTGGAGTTGAAGACTTCCATGCCTACTTTGATAGGAATGTCAACCTCTCCATGAACCATTCTTTTGGACCCATTGATGGCCCTAACAATAATGTTACTAGGTTTGAGGGTCAATCTTTCGCAGTCCAAACGGTCTAAGGCTTTCTTCGGCAGCACATTCAAGGAAGAACTAGTATCAACTAAGACATGGGCGAGCGTGGTTCCCCTGCATTCAACTGAAACATGTAGCGCGTCGTTGTGTTTCCTTCCTTTGGGAGTCAAGTCAACATCGGAAAACCCAAGGCCATTATCAGCAGTAAGACTGGCCATACACTCCTGAAACTGATCAGCCGAAGTCTCTTGGGGTACATGTGCCGCCTTCAAGAATTTGATCAGGGCCTTAGCATGGGCCTCAGAGCAGAGTAAAAGAGCCAACATTGAAATTTTAGAAGGGGTCTGCCCTAGCTGTTCCACAACGTCGTAGTTACTTTTTCTGATTATTTTCAAGATTTCATCCATTTCTTTCTGAGTGGTTTCGGGGATAACCATAGCATGAGCCTTTGTCCTGACAGGAATTTCTAGTATCCCCTTACCCTTATTGGTAATATCAGTAGATGGTCTTTCTTCAAGAGTATCCAATTCTTCAATCACTGGGCCTTGCATAGATGGCCCAACAGGTACAGAAGCTTTCAAGGGTCCGAAAACTGCTCGAGGGGGAGAAATTTCCGGAGAAAAGATCTGGTTGTTGCGGGTTATCTTACTTGTACCCGCAATGTTTCCTATATCAGGGTTTTCTTCTTCAGAATCTTCTTGGACTGCCTCAATTTGTTTGATACCATGGTAGAAGATTTCTCCTCCATAGTTCCATGGTATCGTTTTGCTTGATTGGTACGGGACAGGTCCCGGCATGGTGATCTTTAATGGTACACATTTAGAGTTGGGTGTAATCCTGACAGGCCTTTTGCAAGCCTTGGGAGGATTGTCGGAAATGGTTATGATCGCAATATCGTTGGATGAAGTAGAAAAAGTAGCAGGAGTAACAGGAAGGTATCAACAGGGGTTTTCTGAAAAAGTATCTCTTGGGTATCCATCAGGCGTTGGACACCTGACTTCAACATTGGGCAATCACCTCGGATGTTCAAACAAAAATAGCAGTCTTTACCACAACCAGGAAAGATCCCGGCTCTCATCAAATTCTCTTTAATCACAAGTAACAGCGTCAACAGGTCAACAACATCAGTAACATGAAGGTCCTCCATAACAGCATGAACATTATTACCGTGCTTAGGCATCGGAGCAGAAATCACATTGGGCTTCTCAGGCGCATCAAATTCTACTTCTTTGGCATCAATCAAGTCCTGGATTTTGTTCTTAAGCGCCCAACAATTATTGGTATCGTGCCCAACACTGTCGGAATGGTAAGCACATTTGGCATTGGAGTGCTAGTATGGAGAGGAGGTGTTAGGGTTTTTTGGCGCTTCCTTAAAACCGGTAAGATTCAGTTTCAACAAATGGGGGAGTACCTGAGCTAGCGTCATGTTGATGCGGGTAAACTGCCGTTGTGGCCTTTCTACCCGTTGTTGATTAGGTCTCGACTGATTGCCGCGAGGTTGATCATTTGACGAGTTTTGAATCATCACAGCCCCTACAGTTGGTCGGTGCTCGGTTCTTCCCTGACCCATTAATAGGGTGTCAGTATACACAACAAATAGTTCTGTCGGATTAGGCAAAATAAAAATAGGAGCAATCATCAACCTTCTCTTAAGCTCTTGAAAATCAGCTTCACACTATGCACTCCAAATAAAAGCTTGACCCTTCCTAGTCAATTGCGTCAATGAAAAATATAACTTGGAAAATCCTTCAATAAACTTCCAATAGTACCTTACTAAACCAAGAAAGATTTTAATCTCAAACAGATTTTAGAGCTTCCCATTAAGACACAACCTCAATCTTCAATAGACCAATAACAATACCATCACCCGATATCACATGACAAGGAAACTCACTTCCTTCAACTAAAACTCACACTTAGAAAGTTTAGCATAAAACTGCTTCGCTTTCAACATAGATAGCACAATCTTCAGATGCTTAGCATGATCCTCTTCTCTCTTTGAACATATTAAAATATCATCAATGAAAACAACCTCAAACTTATCCAAATACTGATGGAAAATCCTATTCATGTATTCCATAAATACACAAGGTGCATTGGTCACACTGAATGATATCACATAATACTCATAGTGATCATACCTTATTCTAAAAGTAGTTTTCTGAGTATCTTCAGCCTACACACAAATCAGATGATACCCATACCTCAAATCTATCTTACTAAACACACTTGCACCAACCAATTGATCCATCAAATCATCAATCCTTGGAAGTGGATACTTATTCTTGATTGTCACCTTGTTCAGTTGTCTATAATCCATACATAACCTCATAGTACCTTCTTTCTTCTTAAAAAACAAAATCGGTTCACCCTACAGTGACACACTAGGAAGAAAGAATCTCTTATCAAGAAAATTATCAAGTTGAATCTTCAACTCTTTCAATTTAGATGCTGACATTCTATATAGAGCCATCGATACCGGACTAGCTCTAGGAACTAAGATGATCATAAATCTCACCTCACGCTCTGGCGGCAAATCACTTACATATTTAGGAAATACCTCTGGAAAATAATGAACTATTTATAATACATCAATCGTTCATTTCTCACCAATATCCAATGTTGCCATCAAAGCCAACAATACAACTCTATCCTACACAAGCTCACTCACTTGCTTGGTAGACATAAACAAATCTCTCTCAAAACCAAATTTAAGAAAGATAATGGTCTTATCAAAATAGTTGATATAAACATGGTTGTATTCCAACCAGTTCATCCCAAGAATAACATTAAGTTGATCTAAAGAAAGACACACTAAATCAACTCCAAAGTCTTTACCAAAAATACTCAACAGTCAATTCAAACACACATATGATGTAGTCATTGAACCCATAGCAGGAGTGTCAATAACCATACTTTCATTCATATCAGATAACTCAAGATTTAATCTATTAACACAATCCAAAGAAATGTGTCGCACCAGTATCAATAATAACAATTAAAGGTCTACCATTAATAAAGCATATACCTAAGATTTGTCTATCCTCAACAACAGTCTCAGAACTAGATAGAGCAAACACTTTCCCTCTAGCTTGTTCCTTCTTCGACTTGTCACACTTGGTACTAATGTGCCCTTTCTCACCATAATTGTAGCAAGTCACACTCGCACCTCCTCTGCAATCATAAGATTTGTGACCTAACTTTCCACACTTGAAACACTTCACATCAACACTTGTGCATTCAGGTGCATGATGTCCTTCAACACCACACTTGTAGCATCTAACTTGACTTAGAGCTCCTTCCCCACTCGGATTCTTGTCATAACTACACTTTTGTTTCCCCTTATCAGTAGGAGTCATATATGACTTTCTTTTGAATTGGTATTTTCCCTTCTTATCATTCAAAGACTTATAGTGAGCAGCATTATCTCTACTATCCTCATTGGTGTACCCCAAAATTTTCCCTCTCATTTCTCAAGACATTTCCTAAACAAGGATTTTCAAATGTTCAAATTTGCACAAATACAATTGGATTTTTAATTCCCTTGTATTTTCTATGGATCATATTGGATTTCCAAGCATCAGGTCAAAGAGGAAACCATTGAAAGAGCAGAGTATATAAATTTGAGTTTTGACAAAATTGAAGAAAAACAAGTTTGCTTCGATTCATGCTTAACTTCGACTGAACTCTCCCCTGCATGCAAGCTTCGATTGAGTATTTGTTTCCCTTGGAAATAACAACCTTCGACTCAGGAGGCAATGGCCTCCTGTTAGTGTCCTTCGATTCAGGAGGCAAAGGCCTCCTGTTTGGCTTCCTTCGATTGCACCTTTTACCTCCTTTTAGCATTCCCCGATTGCATAATTTATTTCTTGCATACATCATTTACCTCCTGCATGCATCTTTCGTTTGGGTAGGTGGCCCTTCTTTGATGCAAGCTTCGTTTGGGCATTTTTACTCCCTGCGTGCCTATTTTTTTGGGCATGTTGCCCTCCCTTGATGCACGCCTCATTTAGGCATTTTTTCTTCCTGCATACCTCTTACGTTTGGGCATGTGTCCCTCCTTTAATACAAGCTAGGGTTTCTTTCTTCATATGGGTTTATGGTTTCCTTCGAATGCAAGTTTGGGTACATCTTTTGTTTGGCCATATGACCCCTTGAAGGAAAGTTTGAGTCGACAATGGTTCTTCATGGAAGCTTTCGTTTGAGCAAAGGCTCCTTGCATGTTTTCTTGGAGTCATAAAGCAATAGCCTCTTAATGCTTTACTTCGATTCAGAGGCCATTTTCCCTTTTCATGATCCATTCGACTCACAAAAACCAGGACTCCCTTTAGGCCAGGATGCACAAGGCAAAAACTTCCCCATGGCTAGCATTCATAAGGCAATGTTTCCCACAAAGCATTGACTACTTTCATGCTAGTTTCAACTGGGCAGTGTCTTCCTTGGAAATAGTTTGCTTTAACACACAAGAAATGTTGAAGCCATTCAAAGGATACACATATGATCCATTCGAAGAACACTTTGATTTGAAAAGAAATGTTGTTGTTTGAAAAGGAGTCTGGTCGAAGGATAGGGCTAGGGGGTCAAAACAAAAGGTTGAGATATCCAAAGATACTTGCTGGCCAGAATCCCATGTACTGCCAAGTTCAGGCCTGATACACTGGCCATAACACTCCAAAACTGCTGCACAACAGTCCTGCAACACTGCCCTTATTCTTGATCCAATTTGGCATATGAATATTTCCTATCGAAAGCTACAAGAAAAACCTTCCCTTTTTGTTCAAATTTCTTTTGTTTTCCCTCCTAAAACATCAGCCAAATCACCTATAAATACGAGCCTCCATCACAAATCTTGGGGGCCCCTGGATAGTTGCAAAAAAACTCTTGTAGTAAAAAAAGTGATAAATTTCTCAAAAAAAAATTCTCAAACACTATCCAACATTTTTTTAAAATATTCCAAACACTTCTAAAAAACTCAGACCCCTCCACACACTAAGTGAACCCTTCGATTCACTCTTCATGTTGCCTGATAACTAACCTTCGACCCATTCCCCCAACTGCAATATAATAATCTTTTGATTCAGTCCCTTACCTGTTATAGAGTAACCTTCAATTCACTCATATACCCTCCTTTGATTCAGTGACTACTCAAACAAGGTAGTAACTGAACTAGACTCAGGAAGACTCCAACGAACTTCCATTCACTACCAAGGAAGTCACTTATAGTTTCCTTTTATTTAAGCGCTTCAAGAGGTAAGTTATCTCCAAACTTGGAACTATTTCATTTAAATATCATGTGTACATACCAATAAAGAGAAAATGTAGATATTTATTCCTAGGAGTTTGACCATGCTTTAACCTTCGATCCTTACTGGCTATATGTTAAAAGTCTCAACCCTGACTAGTTAGGCTCTGGATTTTGAGGCACAATAATTTTTTGCTAACCCCTGGCCTGTAGCTTTCGAAATTTACACTTGAATGCTGCATTTTAAAAAGTTTAAAACAGGTTCTCTGTATCCTTCGATTGGCTAAATTCTCAACCCTTTCAAATCTCAACCTGATGGTCTAACATTCTCGAACTCGAAGAAGGCAGCAATAATCTTGAGGAGAAGAGTATACCTTACGTTGACTCCAGGCCCCAATCGAAAGAACCAGGAAATGGATGAAATCGAAAGGGGTGACCTCACTGACTCCAGGCCCAAATCGAAGGAATCCAGGAAAGGCTGAATCAAAAGATGTCTCTGCCTAGATCAAAAGGATCATTTTTCTTCCTTTTATTTTTGTTTTTGTCTTTACATTTTCTTGCTATTCAATATGGTTGTAATAGTGTAGCATTTTTTTTCTACATTATTTATTACTTGTGTACAAATGTTAGTAATTAGGATGTATGGCAAGATAAAACCAACAAGTAGATCACCCTAATCAAAGACTAAATGCATGCAAACCAAACACATTATTCACACACATGCACCCCTAGGGTAATCTCACTTGTTGCCTCAAAAAAATAGTCATGTCGCTCGAATATGGGTATTTTAGCTAAGACCCTCGATAAAAGATTGTAGTCCCTCGATGTTGCCTTTGGTAAACGATCTAGTCCCTAAATGACATTGCTAAAACGTTCCATAGGTTGCTTTCTATGACTATACAAACGTCCCACGCCCGTCCCTTCACATCCAATGATGGGGCTTCTTACCAAATCAATGGTAAGATAACAACATCTAAAGGATGAGGAAAAGAACATTAGACTTTTTGAGTAGATAGGACGCTCATAGTTGCTCGCTTGCTCACAATAAAAACATTTTTACACACCAACACTTTCATTTGAAACATTTTCAAAAGACAAAGCTTTTTGTACGCATTCTTATAGAAACGAGAATCATTACAAAGACACTTTTCAAAATCACTTTCAAAAACACATTCCACAAACACCTCTTTGAAATATTTTCAAAAAACAACACTTTGTACGTGTTCTTATAGAAACGAGAACCAATATAAAGACGTTTTTAAAATACTTTCAAAACCCACACCACAAGCGCACTTTCAAATAAAATCAAGTGATCTAGCAAGAAACTAAGAGCCCGTAGATAACTACAGATGAAAAGGGTGCTAATACCTTCCCTTTTCATAACCTACCCCCTGAACTCAAGAAATAATCTCGAAAGGTCTTTCCTGTTCTTTTCAACCTTTCCCTATTGGATAAAAGAAAATTCGATGGCGACTCTTGCTATCCGCAACAATTGCGATCAAATGCAAAACACCCAAGTCAGTTCTCCCACCGTATTACAGAACTGGCGACTCTGCTGGTGATTTACTTAAAAGTGGGGTTACCTTAGGGCTAGATCACCATTACTTTCTTTTTATTGTTTGACTTGATTGCTTTACCTTATGGTTCTTTGTTTGGGTTTGTTTTGATCCTCTACACGGATCTGGGGCACCTTTTAGTTAAGTAGCAATAAGTTGTGCAAATTGTACAGGGTATACCGACATGGTCAAAGCAATAGCTATGTTAGTGTGACACATTTGTTGGTACCGGTAGCCCTTAAGTAGTCAAGGAGAATACGGGGCCGCTGTGTGGTGTCATGAAGCAATAACTGACTTTAGAACCTTACTTGAACAACTTGGCCATCAGGAAGTAGTGAGGTAGCCGGCTTTGGTGCAGTCTGAAGTTCGATGACACTCGATACTACGCTCATTGAGATTGGACTTTCGAGATATTTCGGTCGCTAATAAAGAGGCTTGCGCTGAAACAATGCCCGATGAAGAAAGATCAGTTATATTGAGATTCCCTAGAACCCATTTAATTTCTAAGACAGGTTGAACCAACTAAACTTCAAGAGGGTACTTACCTATGAACCTCATGCAAGCCTAAACCTAAGGACTTGTTTGATTCTCCTGTGCATATGCTTGTACATAACATCATGACATCATACCATAGAGTTTTAGAATAACCATTTTAAGGATCTTGAGATTCATCTTTGTTCTGTTTTGTAGGACATGAATCCCACTCACAGGAATACAATCCAAGTCAATCTCGTACGAGTACCTTTTCAGCTCAAAGAATTAGCATCAAGGGTCCTTGAGAATTCTTCGTTCACCAAAAGACATAGACGACTTCTCAATCTGGTTACCTCAAGCTTTGATGAAGACATGATGAAGGTGCTTTTCATGTTCCTCGACCCTTTGCACCATTGCTTTACCTTCCCCAATTACTAACTTATGCCTATTATGGAAGAATTATCTCAACTCTTAGGAATTCCTATCCTCAATAAATTACCTTTCAACGGTATTGAAAGAGACCCAAGCACTGAAGATGTTGCTCGAGCTTTACACTTGCAACAATCCGACGTCATGGTTAACTGAGAAACAAGAAGTGGTGTCAAAGGTTTCCTAGCCAAGTTCCCGTTGGAAAGAGCTCAAGACTATTGGAACACTCTGGATTTACAAGCCTTTGAAGAAATCTTGGCTCTTCTCATCTATGGAATGGTACTATTTCCTAATCCTGACCAACTTATAGATGTAAATGCAGTCAAAATTTTTATATCTCGCAATCCAGTGTCTACTTTGTTGGGATATATCCTGCATTCTCTCCACCCTCGCACCATGAAGAGAAGAGGAGACCTCATGTGTTGCACTCCCCTGTTGTCTAGGTGGTCTGTTTCGCACCTACCCCGATCTGTTATGAAGAACGAGAAAGGTTTGAGATGGTCCAATAGGTTGATCTCACTCAGACATTCAGATATTCACTGGTGTTCTCGATTCTTAGAGGACATTACTATCATCGACCGTTGTGGGGAATTCCCTAATGTCCCTTTGCTTGGCATTAGGGGAGGTATCACTTACACCCCTTGCTTAGCTTTGCGACAGTTTGGGTATGCACGAAGAGATGATCCTCATGATGCGCTCATCCAAGGTGTGGTGTTCGACTACGAGAGTGACGACCAAGGCCACCGTCAAAGGTTTATACGAGCTTGGAGAATGGTAAACAAAGTGGATAGTAAGACATTGGGACACAAAAATTCTATTCCCCTTGAGCCTTACCTTAGGTGGGTACGAACTCGTGCTCAGAGTCTCGTAATGCCTTACCCCTCTATTATACCTATCATCAAGGAGCCTGTTGCTGAAGGAGATGTTATGTACATTGTCCTTTATCCCAACATGCCTACCTCTCTTGAAGACTTGCAAAAGGATTGGATTCAGCTAAAGGAAGAGAGAGACACCCTCGAAGCCCAGTTCTACGTGAGTGAGAAGAAAGTTCTAGAACATACAAAGCAGCTTCATGAAGAGCGATGTTTGAATCCTATATTGCACCGAAGAGGATGCGTTCGACCTTTTTCTCTTAGGAGTTATATTTTTGTATTTTATTTCTTCCATTGTAAGCCCCAAGAGGCATGATGTAATCAAACTTGGATTTATTAATGAAATGTGTGTTTCTTGTTGTCTAAATAAATTTAAATCTCTTAGTTTCCTTGAAATCATTTGCATATGCATTTTCATTCATCATAACACAGACATGTTTTTCACAACAGATATCCTTATCTTTCTACTGTTTATTTCAATGAGATGGATATTGAACAAACAATAAAGGATGTTCAAGCACATAATGCTCAATTACAACAGATGTTTCTGGCTCTGGCTTAAGCGCAAGAGGACCTGAAGGCTCTTATGATCAAAGATAAGAAGAAGAAGGCTAAGAAACAAGTCGGCGATTTAAATTTGGGAAGAAGGTTCAGAGGACCAGCCAAGCGAACTCTAGATTTTGCAACCTCGTCGGGTGAAGGAGATAATCAAGAAGGAAAGAACAAGGAAGGAAATGAAAACCCAGAGTGTGAGGAAGATGAAGCTGACTACTCAGACGAACAGTATCCTGCCACTGATTATAAATACAAACAGCTGGAGGATCACCTCAATGCTAAGGAGATCTACAGGGTACCCGGGCTGGATTTTAAAGAGCTAAGACTGGTCTCAGGGGTGGTTATCCCGCATAAGTTCAAGGTCCCCACATTTGCTAAATATGACGGTGTCACTTATCCTAAGCTGCATTTAAGGTCATACGCCAGGAAGATTCAACCCCATACTACTGATAGGAACCTATGGGTACATTTCTTCCAAGAAAGTTTGGCAGGGACGTAGTTGGATTGGTTCTAACAGTTAGAAGGAACCAATATTTGCAATTGGGAGGATCTGGCTGCTGCTTTTTACAAGCAATACCAATATAATGTTGACCTAGCTCCAACTCGAACACAACTGCAAGGTATGTCTGTAGGTGCTGGTGAGGTTTTCAAAAATTATGCCCAAAAATGGAAGGATCTTGCAGGAAGAGTCCAGTCCCCATTATCTGATAGAGAGTTGGTGGATATGTTCTTGGGCACGTTGTCTGGTCCATTCTTCAACCATTTGATCGGAAGCTCTTCAGCTGGATTTACGGAGCTAATCATGACTGGTGAGTGGGTAGAAGCCTATATTAAGAGTGGAAAGATTAAAAGGGATGAATCCTCAAGCACTGTGAAGAAACCCTTCACTGGAAAGAAGGAGGTCAGCGTTGCTTATGGCCACAAGAGTCAAAATAAAACTGAATGTCGTCCGACGGTAGGGGCTGTTATGATCTCCAATATTGTATCAAATCAACAATGAAACCATCAACATAGGCCAGAGGCGCCCATAAGACGATTCACCCAGATCAACATGAAGTTGTCCTAGGTTTTTCCACATCTATTGAAGTCAAATCTGGTGACTCTAAAGGAAGCTCCCAAGAACCCCAATACTGCTTCTCCCCGCTACAACCTGAATGCTCAATTTTCCTATCATTATGAGAGTCTAGGGCATGATACAAACAATTGTTAGGCCCTGAAGAATAAGGTACAAGAACTTATCGAGGCGAAAGAGATTGAGTTTGACCCTCCAAAAACACCTAATGTAATAACGGCACCAATGCCTAAAAATGGCCAAGGTGTCAATGCTATTAATGATGACCATTTTGTTTCCTCCATGGATGAATTAAATACTCCCCTTTTGACAATTAAACATAATCTATTGTGAGCCGGTTTATTTCCGGGCTATGATGAAAGTTGTCACTTACGTATGTGTCTATCAGATGTCTATTTGTTACTGAAGATAGGTGTCCAACGCCTGATGGTTAAAAAATAAATCTTGTTCGAGAAAGTTCCTCTTGCCAAAAATTTATGTTAAGATGTTTCAATAATCACCATTTCTGACAATCCTCTCAGGGTCTCCACCAAAAGAACCGTCATAATTACATCTGTTCCAAAGATTACTCCCCTAATCATCACCATGCCAGGGCCAATACTTTATTCCTCGGATAAAGTTGTTCCCTGGAATTATGGGGATGACATATATTACCATGGCATCAAGCAAGACCTGCTGGCTATCAAAGACAAAGTTGTTGAAGGTAATAATCCTGACTTCGACAATACCATTGTGTGATACAGTGGCAGAACCGATTGTTATACTGGTTTGTATTTTGCGTTTTATGTTCGCAAAATGTCGCGGTAAGCAAGAGTCGCCACCGACTTTTATTTCATCCAATCGGAAAGGAAAAAAGTATAGAAAAAATCCTTTTTCGAGATTTTGAATACGGGGGGGGGGGGGGGGGGGGGGGGGGTAGATTATAGAAAGGGAACGTGTTATCACCCTTTCCATCCATGGTTTTCCATGGGCTCTTAGGTACTTGCTCATTTTGAAAACTGCTTGTGTGTGCTTTGTTTTGAAAAAGTTCTGTTTTACTTCGTTTTAACCCTTGTTTCTGTCCTCAAGAGTGTTACTAAGTTGTTTTTGAAAACTTTGTTTGAAAAAAGTGTAAGTGTGAAAAGTTTGATCTTGAGCAAGTACCTACTAGCATCTACCTACTCTAAAAAGGATCGTTTCTATTCTTGTTTCCTTTAGACAATGATATCCTACTATTGAGAAATAGGTAGCACCGTCGTTGGAATTTGTAAGAGTCAATTCGAAAGGGACGTAATGGTCATTGAAGGCAACATGTAAGGATACCTTAGCATTTCGAAGGGACTGTCATCATATATTCGTAGGCAACATCGAGGGACAAGATCATATACTGTAGGCAACTTCGAGGGACATCGGAGGACCATGATCTTTATGATGATTTTAACTGAGGGTCTTTGCTAAGGGTATCCCTATGTTCGAGGGACATGACCATTGTTTTCCGAGGAAACCAAGTGAGGAGTACCCTAGGAGTGAATATGTGCATATTATTTATTTCAGTTATTTAATCTTTGCACATTAGGTGATCTACCATTTTAATTTTCACTTAGTCTTTCCATACAATCCTATTAACATTCATCTAAGCAGTTTATAGTGTGTGAAAATTAAAATGCGAGACAAACTCTCTCCTAAGGCAGTCTACCTTAAATTAGGGTTTCGGTTTGCATCAAGATGTTTGAGTCCAAAGGGTCCCAAATGCTCCCCATTGTCCTAATATGTTCTCAAGATCATCCATGTCAAGTTTCAAGCCTTGCAGAGGAAGTTTGCTCAGTCAATTGCTCAAAGGCCTGAAAATCGATTGTGCTAGGGATTGTCTCACATAGCTGTTTTTCTTGGTTTTTCATAAATTGTATAATTTCTATCTTTCGGCGGTGTTCTCTTACTAGGATGTCAGCCTCTTGTACAAAACACCTATTACAAGACAACTTCAAAATCAATAAAATTCATTTTACAATAAAATTCAAAATTGTTTTTCTTTTCCTATTTTGTTTTGCAAGAGCCTCCAATGATTCATTTTTGATATATGCATTTGAAAATAATTGTTGCTCATAAATATTTACATGCGAAACAAAAGACGATTACTCGTAATTTCAGGAACAGGGGCAAACAGAAGTGCCCAAACCTGATAGTTGCTCTACCCACTAGGTACAGGGACAAAGCCAGCTTGAGAATATGACTAAAAGTACATACACTCCCCGCAGAGTAAAAGGTATCTAAAAACATTTGTGCTAATTCTCCCCAAGCAGAGTTCATCTATCACCAACAATGGAAGATTATCCCCAGTGGAGTTTAGTTCTTCCACAAGCAGAAACTCAATCCCCAATAGGGTTCATTATCACCAGTAACGGTAATTCAATCCCAGCTGAGGATATTTCTCCAGATCAGCAGATCTTCTGGCAGAGTATTTCTTCCCCACAGAGTCATTCTCTCGCTAATTTACTCTCAAATCATCTTCGGTTGTTACCCCCAGCGAGCGCGAAGAACTCAACTCCTTGAACTCTTCAACAGAAGTCCGGGATTTATTCTCCCCAACTAGAGAACATCATAAAAAACATTGCATACATCATGGCATGCGCATGCACATCATACAGTACAATCTCATTTATTTTGAGAGCATCATTACTGGATACATGTTATATATCATGACATTACATACGACTAAGTCTTTACCTTTCAGGGAAAGATACAATTAAATTCTCACAAGTTTTCTCTGGTTCAGTCAAATCAATGCGAAGATTTCTATTCCAGTTCAAGCTATGAAGCCCGGATCCGACCGGATAATATCTTGATTTCTCCATCATACTGTGAAGCCCGGAGAACGACCGGATAACAATACCAAGATACTACGAAGCCTGGAATCGACCAGATAGTGGTATATCCAAAATTCAAAGCTATGAAGCCTGGAAATCGACCGGAAAATAGTTGAATCCCCAGCAAGTTATTGTAAAGCCTGGAATCGACCAGATAGCAGTACAAAACACCATGAAGCATGGAATCGACTAGATAGTGGTATATCCTAAATTCAAGCTATGAAGACCGGACTCGACCGGATAATATCTTGATTTCTCCAAAACACCATGAAGCCTGGAATCGACCAGATAGTGGTATATCATAAACACAAACTGTGAAGCCCGGAGATCAACCGGAAAACAACTTAACAAGGTATTGTGAAGCCTGGAACTCCACCAGATAGCAATACAAGATACCATGAAGCCTAGACTCGACCAGATAATGGTATAAGACACCGTGAAGCCTAGATCACGACCAGATAGCGGTAAAGGATACTGAAGCCTGAATCACGACCAAATAACTGTATAAGACACTACGAAGCTTGGATTTCGACCAAATAGCAGTTTACCTGGCCAATTACTAAGAAGCCCAGAATCGACCGGATATTAGTAGGCCTTAAAATCAAATGGAAGCCTGGATGCGACCGGATAACCACTTGATACCTTCTGAAGCCTGGAGCACGACCAGATAAGAACTAAGAAGTTGCGAAGCCTGGAGAACGACCTGATAGAAAGGTTAATCTCATCGCCCAGTAAGTCATTGTGAAGCCTGAAGCACGACCAAATAGCAGTCAATCTTATCACTATGAAGCCTGGATCACGACCAGATAGCAGTTCATTTTCACCTCCTCGACTAAGATATAATTCCCCAGTAGAGTAACGGACAACTAAAGCTCCTAAAATTATATTTATCTCAAGACAGAGACCAGCATTCCCCAGCAAAGTCCTCCTCAACAACAAGTATACGGGCTCTCGCAAAGGAATCTCTTATGCGATCGACGCTTCCTATGATGGCATCTTTAAGCCCATTTTCTGTCATTAACTTCCAAATGGCATCTATAAGCCCATTCCCGAAATCGCAAGGTCAGTACCACCTCATGCGAGTGCAAATTTCTGGGCACTCTAGTGTTCAATCACATTCAACCTTCAGATCACGAAAGCCAAACGAGCCAATCTAAATCCTCAGGTTTAAGAAGATTGAACAGGGGAAACTGTTGTACCCTAAAATTTGCCCTCCCGTATTTCTCAATACATTTCTAGTGAGGTCCTGAAATTGCTCAAGGAAGTCCAAGGGTTGAATAGACAAACTCTCTCCTAAGGCAGTCTACCTCAAATTAGGGTTTCGGTTTGCATCAATATGTTTGAGTACAAAGGGTCCCAAATGCTTACCATTGTCCTCATATGTTCTCAATATCATCCATGTCAAGTTTAAAGCCTTGCAGAGAAAGTTTGCTCAGTCAATTGCTCAAAGGCCTGAAAATCGACTATGCTAGGGCAAAAGTCAATTGTGGCCCACATACAGTCAAACTTCAAGATTTTAGGTCAACATCCTCATTTTGAAGCATTATTCATCATTTGATCAAGGGTTGATCATGATTCCTCAAGGATTGCTCACAATTCATCAAAACCCAAAAGTTGCTAAATTAGGGTTTTGCAGGAAAAGTCAACTCAACTTTGACCAAGCATAAATTTCTCATACTTTATCAAAAATGACCCATCCAAAGCTCATTTTGAAGAGGATGCAATTCCCTACAATCCATCTTCAGCTCCCAAGTTCAAAATATGCACTCACAAGAAGATATGAATTTGGACATTATAGGTCATTTTGAAAAGTCAACAAAAACACCTTTTTTGTCAAAGCTTCATACATGAACATGGAAGACTCAATTAAGATGAGACCAAAAGGATACAAAAGGATACGTCGTCAAGTGAAGTAAAGAATCCTTTCACCAGTAAGAAAGAAGCTAGTGCAGTTTACGGCCCGAGGGGCCAAAGCAGACCTGAACACCATCAAGCAGTAAATGCGGTAGTGATATCAAGACCCACAGTTGCTCCACAATGCAACAATCAACAGAAGGTAAAAAGACCACAGAGACAGTTCACTCAGATCAATATGACCTTGTCTCAAATTCTACCACAATTATTGAAGACCAACCTGGTAACTCTGAGGGAAGCCCCGAAGAATCCCAACACCACATCTCCGCTATATAACCCGAATGCCCATTGCGCCACTCCGATGGCCTAGGTCATGATACAAACAACTGTTGGGCCTTGAAGAATAAGGTACAAGACTTGATCGAAGCTAAAGAGATTGAGTTTGACGCTCCGGAGAAACCCAACGTCATAACTGCTCCCATGCCCAAACATGATCAGGGAGTTAATGCAATTGAGGATGATGAAGAAGAGTCAGATATCGACAGCTAGATCTACCCGACTACCAACGGTGGCTTGAACAACTAGACGGCGAAATACTTCATACCTATTTCTTTTATTACACAGTAATTGACTTTTGTTTTGAGATTTGTAACAGACAGTTTGAAACTTTACGGCCCGGTGCCTTGCCCGAGGCACCTTGGCTTTGTTTGTGAGGGCTTATTATTTGTCATTTTCATATATCATCAATAAAGCATTGGACGTTTTTTTTGCATTAAAAATTTTACGCTCCTTATTTTTCTTTTCTATCTCGCACTTTATCAAAACAACTATTGTCTTACACACACTCACATATCATAATGCAGATCCACATCCAGTCTGGATTCCATTGATAAAAACTCTGCTACTGCCAGTTATGACTTCGAAAATCCGATCAACCAAGCCGAGGACGAAGGTGAGTATGATTGTGAGGTGCCTGGAGAGCTTGCTAGACTGTTGATACAGGAAGAGAGGGCCATACAGCTTCATGAAGAGCTAGTGGAATCAGTGAATTTAGGTATAGAGGAAGACATGAAAGAGGTTAAGATAGGTGCAAATCTGGAACCTAGTGTCTAGCAACGGTTGATATAGATGCTACATGACTATGTTGAGATCTTCGCTTGTTCATATGAAGATATGCCTGGTTTAGACACTGATATTGTGGTACACCGCCTGCCAACTAAAGAAGATTGTCCTCCGGTAAAGCAGAAGGTTCGTCGTATGCGCCCTGAGATGTCTGAGAATATCAAAGCTGAAGTCATGAAACAGTTTGACGTCGGATTTCTAGTTGTCACTTCTTACCCACAGTGGGTCGCCAATGTTGTTCCAGTACCTAAGAAGGATGGTAAGGTACAGATGTGTGTGGACTATATAGATCTGAATAGGGCGAGCCCCAAAGATGATTTCCCACTTCCTCACATTGATGTTCTAGTCGACAACACCACGCATCATAAGATCTTCTCCTTTATGGATGGTTTTTCTGGTTACAATCAGATCAAGATGGCTCCCGAAGACATGGAGAAGACAACCTTCGTTACACAATGGGGCACCTTCTGTTACAAGGTAATGCCCTTTGGGTTGAAGAATGCTGGGGCAACTTATCAGCGCGCCATGGTCGCTTTGTTCCACGACATGATTCATCATGAGATTGAGGTTTACATTGATGACATGATCGCAAGGTCCCTGGCTGAGGAAGAGCACCTTGACCATCTCCAGAAACTATTCGATAGGTTGAAGATGTATAAGCTAAGGTTGAACCCGAACAAGTGCACCTTCGAGGTAAGGTCTGGTAAGCTGTTGGGTTTCGTTGTTAGTGATAAAGGTATTCAAGTGGATCCTGCAAAGGTGAAGTCTATACAGGAGATGCCAGCTCCCCAAACGGAAAGGAAGTTAGAGGATTTTTGGGACGTCTGAATTACATTGCCAGATTCATTTCACATCTGACTGCTACTTGTGAGCCAATCTTCAAGCTGCTAAAGAAAGATCGAGTGGTAAAATGGAATGATTAATGTTAGACTGCCTTCGAAAGGATCAAGGAATACCTCCAAGAACCACCTATCATGATGCCTCCAGTGGAAGGAAGACCCTTGATCTTATACTTAACAGTGTTGGATAATTCAATGGGGTGTGTGTTGGGGCAGCATGACGAGTCTGGCCGAAAAGAGCACGCTATTTACTACCTTAGCAAAAAGTTTACCGAATGTGAGACCCGATACTCACTGCTCGAGAAGACTTGTTGCGCTTTGGCATGGGCTGCTCGCCGGCTGAGACAGTATATGCTAACTCACACCACCCTATTGATATCAAAAATGGATCCAATCAAGTATATCTTCGAAAAGCCTGCCTTGTCCGGAAGAATAGCAAGATGGCAGATGATCTTAACTGAGTATGACATCCAATACACAACCCAGAAAGCAATCAAGGGGAGTGTATTGGCAGATCATTTGGCACATCAGGCCATGGACGACTACCAATCCATAAATTTCGAGTTCCCGCATGAGAACATCATGTTGGTGACCGATTGTGAAGAACCTGGACGGGATGAAGGACCTGAGGAAGGATCCCGATGGTCCATGTATTTTTACGGAGCCTCAAATGTGTTGGGTAATGGCATTGGCACTATGATCATATCTCCCAAGGGCTGTCATACTCCATTCACCGCCCGATTATGTTTTAACTGCACCAACAATATGGCAGAGTATGAGGCATGTATCTTGAGCCTTCGAGCTGATATCGACCTAAGGAGTAAGTTCTTGAGTGTATTCGGAGATTCCGCTCTAGTGATCAGTCAGATCAAAGGTGAGTGGGATACGAAACACCCAAATCTTATTCCTTACAAAGAGTATGTACTGACGTTGCTCCCACAGTTTGAGGAGATAACCTTTGAACACTTTCTAAGAGAGGAGAATCAGTTAGAGGATGCGCTAGCTACCATGTCTTCTATGTTCAAAGTCAGGTGGGACAATGAAGCTCCCCAGATTACCATTGAGAGGTTGGATGAACCCTCACATTGATGTGACATTGAGACTAAAGAGGTAGCAGATAAACCTTGGTTTCATGAGGTAAAGAGATATCTTGAGGCTCTAGAGTACCCCGAGGGTGCATCTGTTAATGATAAGAAGTTTCTGAGAAGATTCGTTGCGAAGTTCTTAATTAGCAATGGGATTATTTATAAGCGTAACCATGATTCAACCTTGCTGCGATGTATGGACAAGAATGAGGCAGAAGGGATTATGGCAGAGTTACATGAAGGTCCTTTTGGAACTCATTCCAGTGGACATACTATGGCGAAGAAAATCCTACGGGCAGGATATTACTGGTCCACTATGGAAGCCGATTGTTATCACCACTCTCGAACTTGTCATAAGTGCCAAGTCTATGCTAATAAGGTACATGTATCTCCAGTTCCTATGAATATCTTGACAGCTCCTTGGCCCTTTGCAATGTGGGGCATCGATATGATCGGCGAGATCAGACCTACCGCGTCCAATGGGCATTGTTTCATCCTGGTAGCCATTGATTACTTTACAAAGTGGGTTGAGGAAGCTTCCTTTGCTACTGTAACCAAGAACGTCATGGTGCGGTTCATCTGACACAACTTGATTTGTCGATATGGTGTACCAGAGAGGATCATTATAGACAATGGTATAAATCTCAACAACACGATGATCACCGAGATCTGCAAACAGTTTAAGATACAACATCATAACTCTTCTCCCTACCGTCCGAAGATGAATGGGGATGTTGAAGCGGCTAATAAGAACATCAAGAAGATTGTGCAGAAGATGACGATGACATACAAAGACTGGAATGAGATGTTACCATTCGCTCTTCATGGCTACCATACCTCGGCAAGGACATCGACAGGGGGCGATACCCTACTCTCTGGTGTATAGCATGGAGGAAGTCCTACCCATTGAGGTCCAGATACCCTCACTCCGGATTATGAAGGATGCAGGTTTGAGCGAAGATGACTGGATCCAGACCCGACTTGACTAGCTGAACCTAATTGATGAAAAGAGACTTACTGCTATTTGTCATGGTCAGACGTATCAAAAACAAATGATCAAGGCTTTTAACAAGAAAGTCAGACGATAAGAGTATCAAGTCGGGGATCTGGTGATCAAACACATCATATTACCGCAAGGTGATCCCAGGGGCAAGTGGACCCCCACTTACGAAAGGCCATTTGTGGTTAAGAACATTTTCTTGGGAAGAGCTGTGATTCTAACCACCATGGATGGTGACGACCTTCCTCACCCTGTCAACGCATACATAGTGAAAAAATACTACGCATAATCAAAGACCCGCTAGGTCGACTGGCCTAGGAAAAAATAAGGGCTTCTCGGCGAACCAAAAGGGTTCGGGAAAAAGTAAGGGATGAAAATGAAAAAAACTGTACACCTGGCAAGTCGAAAAACCTGAAAAGGCGGATTGGAAAAAATGGGTATCCCGGTGGACCGAAAACCCGAAAGGGAGGTTCAGGCAAAAATTAGGGATTAAAGCGTAACACTATGTCTCATTGGATCATCTTGCGACCAGACTTCGGTATCGACTATCAAGCTCGGACGACGCCAATAAATGTGATCTACCTTCAACCAAGTAGCAAAGTGATGAGATGCTCAAAGATATAAAAGCAATATCAGAGTTGGAACCCAGTGGGATTGTTTCACATGGCTATTTTTCTTGGTTTTTCATAATTTATATAATTTCTATCTTTCGGCGATGTTCTCTTACTAGGACGTCAGCCTCTTGTACAAAACTCCTATTATAGGCCAACTTCAAAATCAATACAATTCATTTTATAATAAAATTCAATTTTTTTTCTTTTCCTGTTTTGTTTTGCAAGAGCCTCCAATGATTCATTTTTGATATATGCATTTGAAAATAATTGTTGCTCATAAATATTTACATGCGAAAACAGAAGTGCCCAAACCTAATAGTTGCTCTACCCACCAGGTAAAGGGAAAAAGCCAACTTGAGAATATGACTAAAAGTACATACACTCCCAGCAGAGTAAAAGGTATCTAAAAACATTGGTGTTAATTCTCCCCAAGCAGAGTTCATCTATCACCAATAATGGAAGATTATCCCCAGTGGAGTTTAGTTCTTCCACAAGCAGAAACTCAATCCCCAACAGGGTTCATTATCACCAGCAACGGTAATTCATCCCCAGTTGAGGATATTTCTCCAGATCAGCAGATCTTCTGGAAGAGTATCTCTTCCCCATAGAGTCATTCTCTCGCTAATTTATTCTCAAATCATCTTCGGTCGTTACCCCCAGCGAGCGCGAAGAACTCAACTCCTTGAACTCTGGAACAACAGTCCGGGATTTATTCTCCCCAGCTAGAGAACTTCACAAAAAACATTGCATACATCATGGCATGCGCATGCGCATCATACAGTACAATCTCATTTATTTTGAGAGCATCATTACTCGATACATGTCATACATCATGACATTACATACGACTAACTCTTTACCTTTCAGGGAAAGATACAATCAAATTCTCACAAGTTTTCTCTGGTTCAGTCAAATAAATGCGAAGATTTCTATTCCAGTTCAAGCTACGAAGCCCGGATCCGACCGGATAATATCTTGATTTCTCCATCATACTATGAAGCCCGGAGAACGACCGGATAACAGTACCAAGATACTACGAAGCCTGGAATTGACCAGATAGTGGTATATCCCAAATTCAAAGCTATAAAGCCCGGAAATCGACCGGAAAATAGTTGAATCCCCAACAAGTTACTGTAAAGCCTGGAACCGACCAGATATCAGTACAAAACACCATGAAGCCTGGAATCGGCCAGATAGTGGTATATCTTAAATTCAAACTATGAAGCCCGAATTCGACTGGATAATATCTTGATTTCTCCAAAACACCATGAAGCCTGGAATCGACTAGATAGTGGTATATCATAAACACTAACTGTGAATCCCGAAGATCAACCTGAAAACAGCTTAACAAGGTATTGTGAAGCCTGGAAATCGGCCAGATAGCAATACAAGATGCCATGAAGCCTAGACTCGACCAGATAATGGTATAAGACACCGTGAAGCCTGCATCATGACCGAATAGCGGCAAAGGATACTGAAGCCTAGATCACGACCAGATAACAGTATAAGACACTTCGAAGCTTGGATTTCAACCAAATAGCAGTTTACCTGGCCAATTACTAAGAAGCTCGGAATCGACCGGATATTGGTAGGGCTTAAAATCAAATGGAAGCCTGGATGGGACCGGATAACCACTTGATACCTTCTAAAGCCTTGAGCACGACCAGATAAGAAGTAAGAAGTTGTGAAGCCTGGAGAACGACCAGATGGCAAGTTTAATCGCATCCCCCAGTAAGTTGCTATGAAGCCTGGAACACGACCAAATAGAAGTCGATCTTATCACTATGAAGCCTGGATCACAACTAGATAGCAGTTCATTTTCACCTGCTCGACTAAGAGATTATTCCCCAGTAGAGTAACGGACAACTGAAGCTCCTAAAATTCTATTTCTCTCAAGACAGAGACCAGCATTCCCCAGCGAAGTCCTCCTCAACAACAGGTATACGGGCTCTCGCAAAGGAATCTCTTATGCGATCGACGCTTCCTCTGGTGGCATCTTTAAGCCCATTTTCCGTCATTAACTTCCAAATGGCATCTATAAGCCCATTCTCGAAATCAAAAGATCAATACCACCTCAGGCGAGTGAAAATTTATGGGCACTCTAGTGTTCAATCACCTTCAACCTTCATATTACGAAAGGCAGACGAGCCAATATACATCCTCAGGTTTAAGAAGATTGAACAGCGGCAGCTGTTGTACCCCAAAATTTTCCCTCCCATATTTCTCAATACATTTCAAGTGAGGTCCTCAAATTTCTCAAGGAAGTCCAAGGGTTGACTGTAACGCCCGTAATTTAATTAATTATTTAATTAAATTATTTTTTTGAATATTTGTGAAGAAGTGTTATTAAATTGGATTTATTTTATTAAATGGAGAAATAATAATATATTTGAGGTATTATATTATTATGTGAAATAATGTTAGAAGCTAATATTATTTAATGTGGGCATATATGGTGTGAGTGGAAGTAATAAGGGGGTGTAGGTTTTGAGCCCAATAAGGAATGATATAATAATATTAGGTTATTTTATTATTTGTTCAAATAATAGAAGGAGGCAGTAGTAAGAAGAGAAATAAGGATTGTGAAGAACGTGAAGCTGCAGGAAAATAGAAGGAGACGGCAAGCACAAAGATTCAACCCATAAATTGTAGAGCGACCTTCGATCCAAGGTAAAGGTGGGGTTTTGGCTTTATAATTGGGTTCATGATGTTTGATATATGGGATTTGATGTAATTGCTGTTTGTTCTTGCATAAATTGCATTATGAATGATGTATGATGAATATTGATGAATTCTGGATGAATAATGATGTTATAATGTTGTGTAATTGATGTAGTATTATAGGTTAATGTTAGGTGATGATTTAGTATGTTTATAATAAGGTTTTTAGGGCTGTAGTATAATTCCCGTAGTGAAATTACAAAAGAAGCGCAGAAAATTATGCAGACTGTCGAAGGATGTGTGGACCCCAAGTTGCATGTGTCGATACATGCTGTGTTTTGAAGTCAAGATGAGTCGATGCATGGAGGCTTTAAGTCAATGCATGTTCGTTGCAAGACTTAGGATGAGTCGATGCATGGAGGGTTGCATCGATACATGATGAGTACAAGACTCAGGATGAGTCGACACGAAGAGTGCATGTGTCGATACATGCTGTATTGAAAGCCAGAATGAGTCGATCCATAAGGAGGATGTGTTGACTCATAGTGTTCAGATGAAGCAGGATGACTCGATCCATAAGGTTTCATGTCGATAAATAATGTCTATTTTTTGACAGAATTGACTTTTAATTGTTGTAACTTGAGTTTTAGGATGTTGTTTGAGATGTCGTTCGAAGCGTTGATTAGCTAACGCGATGAACTCAATTCTAGATGATTAAAAAGATGAATAAGAAGTGTAATCCTAGTATCTAATTTAGGATTTAGGATTGATTCCCGTAGATGACAGTTATGCTGAATTTTGGACACATTGATGAATGTGTGATGTTTAGAGGTTGCTGTTAGGAATTATGACAGTAGGATTAATGACAGAAATGAAGTAGAACTGCAGAATAACAGTATGGCTTACTGTATTATTAATATACAGCAGAGTTATTAGTAAGATGTGGTTATTAAAGTGGTGTTTGATAATTTATGATGAACAAATGATGTTTGATAAATAAGTAATGTTTAATAAATTATTTTGAGATGTTTACGAGATGCTGTAATTGAGATGTTTTAAGATGTTTATGAGATGTTGTTATTTTGAGATGATTGAGATGTTGTTGTTTTGAGATGTTTATGAGATGTTGGTATTTTGAGATGATTGAGATGTTGTTGTTTTGAGATGTTTATGAGATGTTGTTATTTTGAGATGATTGAGATGTTGTTGTTCTGAGATGTTTATGAGATGTTGTTCTGAGATGTTGTTCTGAGATGTTTATGAGATGTTGTTCTGAGATGATTGAGATGTTCTTGTTTGAGATGACTGAAATGTTGTCGTTTTGAGATGATTGAGATGTTGTTGTTTTGAGATGTGTTTTGAGATGTTGTTAACTGAGTGTGCTATTACATTCATGTTGAGTCGCATACATTGCATTTTTTGAGATGGAGCTTATGCTAGTTGAGATGGCCTGGATTGGTAAATTTTGAGATGAAGGCTATGCCTTGTTGATGCCTCTATTAATTGGCAGATTAGATTTTTGAGATGGGAGTTCTGCTCCAATGGTACTGTTGGCTCCTAAATTCGACCCCTTTGTTTTGATTGATGGCAGCCATTAAAAGCTGAAAGATGCTTTCGACTGGCTAAGCCTGTCGAAGTGCCCGTCGAAAGATGGCAAAATACTTAGAAGATTTCTTCCAAGGAAGAAGGCTGATTGCCTTCGACGTCGAAGGAGTTTTCGTCGAAGACGTCTCTTGATGAAGGTGTTCGATGGTCCAGAGTGGAGCAGTTTGAAATTCAAAGCTTTGGAGGGAAAACGGTTTCCAGCAGTTACTACGTGCAAACGTGCAAGGATCTGGAGCGTCGAGCATGGAGAACGTGCCAAGTGGCTTAATCTCGAAGCAGTGTAACTGCCCGACGGTTACTTGGAATGTTTTAGTATAAATAGGAGTAGACATGTAGTTTCTCGCGTGTGTTCACAAAAAAATACATAGTCACTCATTTAGATTCAAGTACCCAGTGTGAGCGAAAGAATTGTTGAGAAATGTATGTGTGAAACACCAATTTTATCAATTAAAGTCATTTACTTTTCCAGTATTTTACATGCTTTTCTCCTTTAAGATTCCTGTCGAACCTTTACTTTAAAGCCTTGTTTATTTTACCAAGCCTTTCCTTTATGCAATTTACTTGAAACATTTTACTTAAAGCCTTATCCACATTAATCAAACTTCAAAATCAACCTATGTCCATAGGATCAATCTGATCGATCCTGCGAGTAACCAAATAAGTAACCATTTGGAGGATCAGCGGTTGTTTACCAAAACCCAAGGTAAACAAATTGGCACACCCGGTGGGACTGTGTGTTGATTGTTGAAAAATAATCTCATCTTTTCGAGTTGTATGTTATTGAGGAGTGGTAGAATATACACCAACGATAACAATACTGCCAGAAGAAGGGAAGAGATGGCGAATCCGCCAAACAACAACGAAATTCCACCACCAAGTGTGGGAGCAACGGTTAATATGACCGTAAGTGAAGCGACGAATGTTGGTTCGACACCAGCAGTGTCAGTCACAACCACGGGGCCAATAACTTCGTTTACAGGCCCCAGAATACCTTTGGGAACCCCCCCTCCAAGGGGAAATATAGGCACAAGGCCTGTGGTTCCCCCAGGATTTATTCCATTCTATGGTATGCCAACTTCTGAAGTGGCAAGCCTGACGAATGCTGCGTCCACTTATTCAGACCCTTTCGTGAGTGCCTCTTCGCCACTCCAAGGCTCTGGAGTAGGCATGGCGAATAGAAATAGGACCCAACTCTTAGGAGGAACGTCCCAAGTAGCCCATGGCCTTACAAATGCCTCGACAGCAGTCTTGAGGCAACAGATGGACGAAAGCAACCATGATATGGTGCAAATGTTGGCACAAACCTTGAGTACAGTGCTAAATCCTCTAATACAAAATACTACTCAATCGAATCAGCAAGTTACAGCGCAAATGACGCGTTTGGCTGACTTCTTTGGAGTACCCCCACCTATTCGACAGCCCCAAAGGGCGCAAATAAGAGGAAATCAGGGGATATTTGTAGAGGAAGAAACCACCATTAATCAGGCTCAACAGCCTGTAGAACAACCTGTCGAAGAACCTAGGGTAATAGCCCCAGAGGTAAGGTTAGTTAACAGAAACCAAAATGCTGACGAAGTGGTTCAGCATATCCAACACCAAAACATGGGTTTGGAAAACAATCTGGCAACCATGATCGAAAGGATCATGAATCAGAATGGGATGAACATGTGCTTTCGAAGGCCCAACTTTACATCTCCATTGTCAGAATATGTGTTACAAACTGACTTACCTCCAAGAAGCAAAGTCCCCAAATTTACTAAGTTCTCTGGGGACACGACAGAATCTACTGTCGAGCATGTGGCAAGATATTTGATCGAAGCAGGAGACATCTCAAATAACGAAAACCTAAGGATCAAATACTTCCCAAGTTCTTTAACCAAGAACGCTTTTACTTGGTTTACAACTCTCCCCCCCAATTCGATCCATCATTGGACCCAGTTGGAAAGATTGTTCCATGAACAATTCTACATGGGGCAAACCAAGATAAGCCTGAAAGAACTGGCGAGTGTGAAGAGACGTTTCACTGAACCTATAGACGAATATCTGAATAGGTTTAGGTTGCTTAAGGCGAGATGTTTTACACAAGTGCCAAAACATGAGCTGGTCGAAATAGCCGCAGGCGGTTTAGATTATTCCATTAGGAAGAAGCTAGATACCCAGTACCTAAGAGACATGGCCCAACTGGCCGATAGAGTTCGACAGGTCGAACGCCTCAAAGCTGAAAAAGCTAAGGCAACGAAAACTCATAAAAGAGAGAGAATAGCGTACATTGAGTTGGATGACGAAGATCTAGAATCCTTCGACGATACTTTAGCTGTCGAAGAAGGAGAAGTCGATTTAGCAGAACTAAAACAAGGGCCACCATACTCTTGTAAACAGTTAGTCCCCTCAAATGGGAAAAATCCCATTGGTCCAGACAGGACCAACGATAGGTTCCCAAAAAAGACTTATAGTTTTGACATCACAAAATGTGATGAAATATTCGACTTGCTAGTTAAAGATGGCCAAATGATAGTACCCCCTGGGGTAAAAGTGCCTCCTCTTGATCAAAGAAAGAAGAGAGGTTTTTGCAAATATCATAATTTTTTGGGCCATAAAACTTCTCAATGTTTTCTTTTCAGGAATCTTGTGCAAGACGCTATTGAGGAAGGGAGATTAAAGTTTGCTGACAAATCCCCCATGGCTGTCGACTCCAATCCACTGAAGGCTGAAGCCCACTATGCAGAACCCTCTGAGGTGAACATGATAGAGGCAACCAGGATCCAGTCGAAGAAGCCAGGCATTACCATGGTCGAAGTCTCAAAGGACCACATCAACATGCCAATCTTTGGCAGTTTTTCTGGAAATTTATCCAGGAAGACAATTGAGGCTGTCCAGAAAGCGGTCGAAGACCCGAAGTCGAAGACTGCTGAAGCACAAAAAACTGGACCAAAGCCCAGTTCCCATTTGGCCACTATACAAGGCCAGACGGAGAATCTGGAGACACAAATGAAGCAACTAACTCTTGCTAATAAGGATACAATGAATATCAACATGGTTGAACTTTCTGACCCTAAAACTTCAGAAGAAGCCATAAGGCAAGAGCAGGCAAATAAAACGGCTTTCCCTAGGGAAAACGAAAACTTGGCAGATTTTTTACAAAGATGCCAGAAGAAGAAATCAGAGGTGATGCTGTGTCCAAGATGCAGTTCTATCTTTGATAAAAAAGCTGCTGAGCACATACAAGGCGTGAGAGCAGCGAACAAGAGAAGGGAGAACGCTGACCTTCGACATGATCCCAGGAGGGGTTCTCATCAAGACAAGAGGCCTTTGACTTTTAGGCCTCCAACAAATGTACCAGTAGACACTTGGTACAAAACATCTGGCCGGAAAAGGCCAAGTGAAGAGAAATGGCATTCTTTCGAAGTGCCAAGAGGTTCCTCTTTAATTCAGAAGAAAGATCCTCAAGTTGCTGCACCCAAGGTTGCTCAAGTGTCCAGCAACTACAAGGGAAAAAATCCTATGTCGAGATCCCAATGGAGGAGATATCAAAGAAGGCGAAAAGCTGAAAGGGAGGCTGCCAACGAACCTAAAGCAGAAACTAGTTCGAATGTGCCTCAAAGGAAACAAAGAAAGCCTCTTGAGAGAGAACCAGTTACCAACAGGCTGGTTTGGCCTAACCAAAGTGAAGTCGAAGACGAAGATGATGCTGAGTCCGACGATACTCTGGATATAATGGTGAATATTGTTTCAGTACTGCCTAGGGAATTCAATCGACAGGTAGAAGTCGAAGCCAGTGACTGGGAGGTGGAACAAGAAATGGCCAAACATAGGCCAGTGTGCTATTTTGTCATGGACAATGGCACTACAGAGGAACAAAATGGCTTCTTCGAGCCACCTACAGAGGCGATGAAGAATCACCTCAAACCTTTGTTCATAAGGGCTAAGCTCGAAGAGACCACTGTGAACAAAATATTGGTCGACTGTGGGGCCACTATCAATATTATCCCTCATTCTATGCTAAGGAAGATTGGCAAAAGGGATGAAGAAATCAAACCTCACAATATGGTCCTGTCCAACTATGAGGGAGGCATTGGGACCACCATGGGAGTGATCCAGCTCGACATAAAAGTTGGGTCGATCCTTCGACCAACAATGTTCATGGTCATATCGGCCAAACCTAACTACAACCTTTTGTTAGGCCGTGAGTGGATTCATGGTGTAGGTGCTGTGCCTTCATCGATGCATCAAAGGTTGCTTCTATGGCGTCCAGATGGGATGGTCGAAAACATAGAGGCGGATCAAAGTTACTACCTTGGCGAAGTCAATCACTTGGGTGTAACAGATTTCGACAAAAACTTGGCTCACATAGGGCCATGTCCAACTCCTGACTTCGACATGGCGCCAGCGCCAAACACCTTTTGTTCCCTATACCTGCATCCTGAGCATGGTTTCCAATGGGACAGAGAAGACTTGTCCCACATAGACTTCAGTGGGCTAACTGATATCCAACCAACTGGTTGGGGAAGTGAATTCAGTGATAATGACTGAGTCACAATCTCTGAAGCGAATTTCGGCTTATGTGGCCGAAACCAAGATGATAACGGCTCTCGAAGCCGAAGTAAAGTACATGGCCACACAGGCCAATGATCAACAATTATCTGCTGTTGGCCCAGGAAAGGATTTCGATCCAAGACCTCCTGATATCATGCCAGATGAAATGCAGGAACAGAGGCTCGACGCCATCTATGACGATGAGCCTTTGGGCTTCGAAAAGGACCCCTTGGCGAACAACATTAAGATGTTAGCACAAGACCCTTTAGAAGAAATCAACTTAGGCGAAGGATCAGAGAATAGGCCAACTTACATCAGCGCCAAAATTGATCCAGAACTTAGGATGGAAGTAATCCAATTGCTGAAAGAGTTTAAAGACTGTTTTGCATGGGATTATGACGAAATGCCAGGTCTCGACAGAGGATTGGTAGAACTTCAGTTGCCAATCAAACCTGGAAAGAAGCCAATCAAGCAAAATCCAAGACGCTTCGCTCCAGAAATATTGTCGAAGATCAAAATTGAGGTCGAAAGACTTCTGAAATGCAAATTCATCCGTGTTACAAGGTATGTCGAATGGATTGCAAATATTGTGCCAGTAATTAAGAAAAATGGCACATTAAGGGTGTGCATAGATTTCAGAGATTTGAATGCTGCCACCCCCAAAGATGAATATCCTATGCCTGTGGCGGAAATGCTAGTCGATTCTGCCGCTGGTTACGAATACCTGAGTATGCTCGATGGTTATTCAGGATATAATCAAATATTCATTGCTGAAGAGGATGTGTCGAAAACAGCCTTTCGATGCCCTGGGGCCTTAGGCACTTACGAATGGGTAGTGATGCCTTTTGGCCTAAAGAACGCTGGGGCAACGTACCAGCGAGCAATGAATACTATCTTCCATGATTTTATTAACACTTTTATGCAAGTTTATATTGATGATATTGTTATAAAATCTGTTTCCAGGAAGAGTCACATTGACCACCTTCGACAATCATTCGAAAGAATGAGAGAACATGGTCTGAAGATGAACCCTTTGAAGTGTGCGTTCTGTGTAAAAGCTGGAGATTTCTTGGGTTTCGTTGTCCACAAGAAAGGAATCGAAATAAATCAGAACAAGACGAAGGCAATTTTGGAAGCGAAAGCGCCATCGAATAAGAAGGAATTGCAATCCCTCTTAGGCAAGATAAATTTCTTGAGAAGGTTTATATCTAACCTAAGTGGGAAAGCTCAGGCCTTTTCACCCTTACTTAGACTGAATAAAGAGGGGTTCGAATGGGGGCAAGAGCAGCAAGAAGCCTTCGACAAAATCAAAGGGTACCTCACTAAGCCACCTATTTTGGTGCCTCCTTGTAGCAATAGGAGTATGAGATTGTACATAGCTGCATCTGACAAAACTCTGGGAAGTATGTTAGCCCAAGAGGATGAGAATGGAGTCGAAAGACCCATTTATTATCTCAGTCGAGTTTTGAATGATGCAGAAACTAGATATAGCGAAGTTGAAAAATTGTGTCTATGTCTGTATTTCTCTTGTACAAAACTCAAGCAATATATAAAACCAGTTGATGTTTATGTTTCGTCTCATTTTGATGTTTTCAAATATATGTTGTCGAAACCTATCTTGCATAGTCGAATTGGCAAGTGGGCATTAGCATTGACTGAATACTCCTTGACCTTTATGCCTCTTAAGGCAGTAAAAGGACAAGTGGTTGCAGACTTCATAGTCGACCACTCAATTCAAGTCGAGGAGATTACTTATGTGGAGATAGAACCTTGGAAATTCTACTTCGATGGTTCCAGCCATAAAAATGGAACAGGAGTAGGAGTCTTGATTATTTCTCCAGATAAAATTCCAACAACATTCAAGTACCAAATCGAAGGTTCTTGTTCGAACAATGAGGCTGAGTATGAAGCTCTAATTACTGGCCTTGAAATATTGTTGGAATTGGGGGCAACTCGAGTCGAAATAATGGGAGACTCAGAGTTAGTCATCAAGCAAGTCACAAAGGAGTATAAATGCATAAGAGAAAATCTCATTATGTACTTTGTGATAGCAAATCGTTTATTGAAACAATTTGAAAGTGTCAATATTCGACACATACCTAGAGTCGAAAATCAAATAGCCAATGACTTGGCACAAATTGCATCAGGGTATAAGATTTCAAAAACGAGATTACAAAGAGCAATCGAAGTTCGAGAAAAGATAAAGGCAACTTGTCTATCACCATCAGACTTGGAATCGACGAGGCTAGGTTATGCTGATCACTCAAACTTCGAGATTTCGTTCATTGATAATTTGTCAGAGCAAGATTGGAGGAAACCCATTGTGGACTATCTTCAAAATCCAGGAGCTCCGACAGAACGAAAGACAAAATACAGGGCGTTGAGTTTTGTACTCATGGGTAATGAGTTATTCAAGAAGACGCCTGAAGGGGTGTTGCTGAAATGTTTAAGTGAAACTGAAGCATACATAGCCCTTTCGACTACGCATGCTGGGGCATGTGGGGCTCACCAAGCAGGCCATAAGATGAAATGGTTGTTGTTTCGACAAGGACTATATTGGCCCACTATGTTAAAAGATTGTGTTGAGTTCGCCAAAGGTTGCCAAGAGTGTCAAGTTCATACAGGCATCCAACATGTACCAGCAAGCGAACTTCACTCGATAGTGAAGCCTTGGCCCTTTCGAGGATGGGCGTTGGATCTTATTGGAGAGATTCGACCAGCATCATCAAAGAGTCAGAAATACATATTGGTAGGCATTGATTATTTTACTAAGTGGATCGAAGCTGTCCCTTTAGTCAATGTAGACCAAGAAAATGTCATTGAATTCATTCAAAAGAACATTATATTTAGGTATGGAATCCCTGAGACAATAACAACTGACCAAGGTTCAGTTTTCACTGGTCGAAAGATGCAGGAATTTGCTCAGGAAACAGGTTTCAAACTCCTAACATCCACGCCTTACTATGCGCAGGCGAATGGTCAAGTCGAAGCAGCTAACAAAGTGGTGATTGGCTTGATAAAGAAACATGTTGGGAAGAAACCAAAGAATTGGCATAAGACGTTAGACCAGATTTTATGGGCTTGTCGAACGTCCCCAAAAGAAGCCACTGGTACAACACCATATAGGCTAACTTTTGGCCATGATGCAGTATTGCCAGCAGAAATTTGTCTTCAATCTGCAAGAGTTCAGAGGCATTATGATATTCCTTCTGAGGTTTATTGGAATATGATGTTAGATGAACTGGTGGATTTAGACGAAGAGAGATTACACGCTCTCGACTTACTCAGGCTTCAGAAGAAAAGAGTAGAAGACTCTTATAATAGAAAGGTAAAACCTAAGGTATTTTTGCCTGAAGATTTAGTTTGGAAGGTAATTCTTCCCATGGATCGACGGGATCGAAGCATGGGGAAATGGTCACCCAAATGGGAAGGACCCTTCAGAGTTATCCAAACTTTTTCTGGTGGAGCCTATGAAGTCGAAGAGATAAGTGGTGATAAAAGGCTCTTGAGAGTAAATGGTAAATATTTGAAAAAATATAAGCCTATACTTCAAGAGATAAAAATAAAATAATAAAAAAGAATAAACTAAATTAACCATAAAAATGCCAAAATGGAAATTTTTATTAATTTCAGCCAAAATGGCAATTGTTGTCGAAAGCGATTACAGAAGATGGTTACAAAAGAGAATCAATCAAAAGGAAAGAGAATTCTTGAGTCGAAGATACTTGGCATACTGCAGCTCCAACCTCTTTTTGCACCAAGATTTTTCTTGCACCAGTTTGGCAATTTGGGCGTCGAGGCTTTGAGCCCTCTCAGCGAATTCCAGGCCTTGCTTGATCTCAGTCTGGCTCTCAGTGTCTGGGATGGTCGAAAGAATTTCCTCCTGGAGTACAGTGTTGGCGTTTATCTTCGCCTCTATCTCTGCAATTTGTGCTCGGAAGGAGATATTCTCTCGCTCAATAGCATCGACCCTTTCCTGTGCAGACGCTTTCTGTTTCGACAACTCGGCAATTCGAGAAGTCGAATCTGAGACAGCAGTCCACGCAGATGAGCTTTTGCCATGCAGCACTTCGAGCTGACTGTTAAAAGTTCGTTGGCGCCTGTAATCCGCTGAGACTTGATCAATCATAGAATGTAATTCCATGATTAAGTCTGAGATTTCTGGGGCTACAGCTTCGAAGTCAACAGCATTCAAAACCTCTTTTAAGCATGATGGAGCAGTGGGGTCCCCCTCTAAAGCCTTCATTAAATCTCTCTTGAAGAACTGGGCCTTAACCTTCGCCAACGCATCATCAAGAGGAGAAGTCTCAGTAGATTTCCCCGACAGAGTAGGAATTTCCTGACTAGTGTCAGAAGAACTCTTACTCTCGACGATTGCATTAAGGTAGCTGACAGGGTCAGTTTGTTTCAAGATTTCCAAGTCCTCTTTTGACCTGTGCTTTGAGGAGGTGACCCTTGCCGCAGTATTATCTTGGGCTTGAGGCGGTTGAATGCTGAGTGCCTCGTTTGGTTGCTTTTCGACTTGGACTGAGGCGGTACTAGCGTCGACTTGTGGTTCTTCGTTAACATCACCTTGGGGTCCTTCGCCAGCATCATTTTGTGGCTCTTCGCTAGCGTCACCCTGGTGTTCTTCGCCAGTACCACCTTGGTGCTCTTCGTCAACAGCATCTTGATTCTCTTCGCCATTGCCTTGGTCTCTTCCTTCAGGATTCTCTTCTGATGACAAGACCACCACAGGAACCGTTTCTGGCTGTGTTTCCTCCGCCATAGGTTCTTCAGTTGTCTTCTCCACTGTTTCAGCATTGGCCTCATTCTCAGTGTGGGCTTCGTCATTGCCCAAATCTTTCTCCTGAGGCCTGCTGAGGTCAGCAGATTCTAGAGTTTCTGAAGTCCTTGGTGGGGAACTTCCAGTAGTATCCTGAAAAAGAGAAAGAAGACAAGTCTTCAGATGTCGAAAGAGACATAATCGAATACCGGTATCTATGCCTAAGTTATAAGGAGGGTCCAATAGATTACCTGTGGATTAACTTCAGCCCCAGGGCTGGAATTGTCACTTTCGACAGGCTTGGTAACAAGAGCGTTCAGTTCCTCCTCAGTTGGTTCCTCGATGACCACTGCAGGTGGCCTAGGCTTTCTCACAGCGACCTTTATTCTGACGGTTCGACCTTCAGGAGCAGGAGTAGGAACAGAAGCGTCCTTCGTTAACTTTCGCCTCTTTAAGGGAGAAGGAGGGGAATCACTGTCGTCATCACTCCCCGATTCGACCACCAATGCTGCCCTTTTCTTGGGCGAAGGGGCCTAGAAAACCAATAGGAATTCGATTGAATAATTACGTCGAAAATAAAAAATCGAAAGCCAGAATGAAAATGAAGAAAATCTGGTTACCGATGCAGGAGGCCTCCTCGAAGAGCCTTCCCCCTGTTGGTTGCCCGTTGTCTTCGCTGGCGCTATAGTCTTCGCCGGCGGTGGAGGTTTTGTCGAAGGGACTCTTCCTTGTGGGCCTTCTGTAGCCTTCTTGGCTAGGGGCTTTCGAACAACTGAAAGCGAAAAGGAAAGTTAACAGGCTAACAGTCGAAGAGAAAGATAAAAAGTAATGTGAGAGCATGAACTTACATTTCTTTACTTTGTCCAACACAAGGACAAAAGACTTCTGCAACTCTGCTATGAAGTCCTTCTCGTCGAAGAAGTACTCAGCATAATAGCTTCTCCACCACTCTTCAAAAGATGGTGAGCAAAGGAAGTTAAGCTGGTAGTTAAACAGCGAGAGGATTGTTCGACCAGCATATCTTCTGATATGCTTGGTGGCAGCTTCTTCTGTATAATCGTTGCAGAAGTACAACATTGACTTCTCTCTTTGAAAAATGGGAGAAGGCAGGGTTTGGATGATACCAAACTGGCGAGATACCAGATTGGGTTGATAGGCAAGCAGACTCAAATGAGTCTTAGAACTCTTAAATCGAAGAGGCATGATCCTGGGTGTCAGGAACGCCTCCCAAAGTATAGTGTGCTCATCGACATTGGGACCACTCGACTCCTTTGGATGTGGCCTTGTGAACCATGCTGGCCCCACCTTCCGTTGAGCAAATGGAGCCATAGTTGAAACAAATTCCTTCCTTCGAGCGAACATCAGAACGAAGTTAGTGAAGGTTTGTTGGAACTCTAGCCCATCTTCCACAGGTGTCAGTAGAGCCAGCCTAATTCCTTCGATACGTCTATTAGCTATCGCTGGGGCTTGTTCATTTATCTGAATCTTCTTGGGTAAGAAAGATTCGAAAGTGGCGTTGAGCCACAGTTGAAGTAGCCAGAAAGGCCCAGCGAGTAGCAAACTGTTCCTATCTTCGACATGTTTCAAGAGAGTAACCCCATTGCTGATTGAGTCATAAAGACTGGCCAGAATTAGTTCTGCCAAACAGATGTTTTGGCGGTGATGCAGTTGGGTGGCAAGAGTGACCATCTTTTTGGTCACTTGTAGAGATTTCGAGCAAAACACAAAGCGAGTTAGCCATAAGGCTAGAAACGCTATGTGTTCGACATCCGACACTGTATCCGTCGACCTGTCGTGATAATGGTTGATAAAGGTGGTATATGTTGGCTTGGTCTCAGAAAAGCCAATTTGGTCCTCCGACATCTCCTCCGGGTCGAAGTAATCTCCGGTTGGTCGAAGGCCAGTAATGGCCGCTACGTCGAAGAGTGTGGGAGTTAACATCCCACATGGAAGGTGAAAGGTGAAGTGAGAGTTATCCCAGAACAACAGCGAAGCTATAAGCATCTCTGGGGAGTAGTTTAAACCTGTCTTCGACAGCATTACTAGGTCAAAGATTCCCATTTCCTTCCAGACTGGAGTTTGATGTTTCTCCAACTTTGTTAGCCAAGCAACATAGTCAGAGGTCAGATTAGGGCAAGACCTGAAGACCCTAACACTTCTGTTGAAGAAACGGAGGTCGATCTTCTCGTGTGTAGGGTCTTCGTTGTCTTCTGCGTCCTTCTTGGCGCATGCTACTGGCTTGAGTTTCTCGATGATGGGGAAATAGCTCTTGATCTTCAGAGCTTCAGAGATGCTTGGGTTCATGGGTCCAGACATTGCGAAGATTTGGTTGGAGTATCCAACCGGAATCATCAAGTGACGTGAGTAAGCATCGCGAACGGAGATGTCAGAAGGTTCAGGGACCCTTCGTTTCCCTGTAGAGTTCACTACCGGAGCAGTAACAAAGACCTTGGGTTTAACAAGTTGTTCAGTTGGTGCGTTAGTCTTGGGGGCAGTGGAAGCAGAGGCCATTGTTGAGGATGAAGTTGAAGTGAAAAAGGAAGAGTTTTTCTGCAAAGAGAGCAAGTTTGTATGAAAGCAAGGGAGTTTGAGGGCTAGTTTGCGTAAAAAGTCCCACAATGGGATATTCACCACTATTTATAGTAGTGGGAGAAATTCCCAATAACGAGGACATTAAATGTCATTTAATGCTGCAGGAATTAGTGGGACGCGTGGCAGCATCCTGTTGTTTTGGCCGTTTCTGCAGAAACAGAGAGACGCAGCGTGCGTCCTCGTTTTTGGGATTTGTCATAATGACAAATTCTAAAGTGATGTTTGGTACTGCACGCCGTACTGAAAGTGACGTCCTAGGATCAAATCAATGATGGTTCCTTGGGATTGCCAATAGTTGGTAAAAAGCAACAAAAAGTGCACAAGTTAACTTGTGACTAAGCGTGGAAAAACAGGTGTCGAATGGCGTTTTCAAAGAATGCCTTTTTCTTTCAGAGTCGAAATAAGGCATTCTTGGGGGGCAATTTGTTGGCTCCTAAATTCGACCCCTTTGTTTTGATTGATGGCAGCCATTAAAAGCTGAAAGATGCTTTCGACTGGCTAAGCCTGTCGAAGTGCCCGTCGAAAGATGGCAAAATACTTAGAAGATTTCTTCCAAGGAAGAAGGCTGATTGCCTTCGACGTCGAAGGAGTTTTCGTCGAAGACGTCTCTTGATGAAGGTGTTCGATGGTCCAGAGTGGAGCAGTTTGAAATTCAAAGCTTTGGAGGGAAAACGGTTTCCAGCAGTTACTACGTGCAAACGTGCAAGGATCTGGAGCGTCGAGCATGGAGAACGTGCCAAGTGGCTTAATCTCGAAGCAGTGTAACTGCCCGACGGTTACTTGGAATGTTTTAGTATAAATAGGAGTAGACATGTAGTTTCTCGCGTGTGTTCACAAAAAAATACATAGTCACTCATTTAGATTCAAGTACCCAGTGTGAGCGAAAGAATTGTTGAGAAATGTATGTGTGAAACACCAATTTTATCAATTAAAGTCATTTACTTTTCCAGTATTTTACATGCTTTTCTCCTTTAAGATTCCTGTCGAACCTTTACTTTAAAGCCTTGTTTATTTTACCAAGCCTTTCCTTTATGCAATTTACTTGAAACATTTTACTTAAAGCCTTATCCACATTAATCAAACTTCAAAATCAACCTATGTCCATAGGATCAATCTGATCGATCCTGCGAGTAACCAAATAAGTAACCATTTGGAGGATCAGCGGTTGTTTACCAAAACCCAAGGTAAACAGGTACCACATGCATTTGCATAGTTTTGAGTCTCATTATATGAATGAATAACGAGATGTATTTGATGTTGATGAATGAATATATATGCTGTAATTATTGTTGATTATGAGATGAGAAGAGTTGATATTATTGATCTGATTTAATATATTAATTATCATGTGCTTTATTATATTGTTAGATATCTCACCCCTTTTGTTTGAATGCTCCCCTTATGTTGGTAACGTGCAGGTAATCGAGAGTGAATATCGTATACCTTCAATAGATCGAGTCGGTGTCATTGCTCTGATATGTAACACTCGGGGGGATGAACGCTTGCTGATTTTTGATTGTTGATTTTCAGTTGCTAAATTTTGAATTGATTATTATTAAATATGAGATGTTTCGAAGTTGATGTTTTATTTAAAAATGTTATTGAAGAATTCGGCTGCGTAGTTGTTGAATTATTTAATGAAAGATGTCATGTTGATGGTTCATCCGATGATTTGAAAAGTGTTATATATCCATGATGAATGCAATGAATTTGTTAGAAAATTTATGACGTCCCGATTCACTTGTGTGATTGAAATTTTATAACTCTGATTTATCTTGCATAATTGCTTGGGGTAGAATTAGGGTGTTACAAAGTTGGTATCAGAGAAAAAGGTTGGTCCGACCTTGTCGTCGAGTCGTAGTTGTCTAACAATCGAGTATTGTTATTTTGATGTTCTAATCGTTGTTTATGTTGTAAGACCAAGTGTATCGCCGTGGGGAGCTCCAGTGTTGTTAGTTAAGAAGAAAGATGGAAGCATGAGGCTTTGTGTTAATTATAGACAGTTGAACAAGGTTACAATTAAGAACAAGTATCCGCTTCCAAGAATAGATGACTTGATGGACCAATTGGTGGACGCCCGTGTGTTTAGCAAGATTGATTTCAGGTCGGGTTATCATCAGATTAAAGTGAAGGATGAAGATATCCAGAAGACAGCTTTCAGAATGCGTTATGGACATTACGAGTATTCGGTGAATCTTTTCGATGTTACTAATGTGCCGGGAGTATTCATGGAATATATGAATCGTATCTTTCACACTTATTTGAATCAGTTTGTAGTTGTGTTCATTGATGATATTTTGATTTACTCTAAGTCAGAAGAAGAGCGTGCTGAACATTTAAGAGTAGTATTGCAGATTCTGAAAGAGAAGAAGTTGTATGCAAAGCTGTCCAAGTGTGAATTTTGGCTAAAAGAGGTTAGTTTTCTTGGTCATGTGATTTCAGGTAGGGCATTGTTGTAGATCCATCGAAGGTTGATACTGTGTTGCAATGGGAAACTCCAAAGTCAGCTACTGAGATTAGAAGCTTCTTAGGATTAGCTGGTTATTATAGAAGGTTTATTGAAGGGTTTTCTAAGTTGTCACTTCCGTTGACTAAGTTGAATTGTAAAGGTAGAGCTTTTGTATGGGATGTTCATTGCAAAGAAAGTTTTACAAAATTGAAGAAGAGTTTGACGTCGGCTCTGATTTTGGCGTTGCCTAATCCAGGAGAGCCTTTTGTGGTGTATTGTGATGCTTCCAAGATGAGTTTAGGAGGTGTGCTTATGCAGAATGGTAAGGTAGTTGCTTATGCGTTAAGGCAGTTGAGGACTCATGAGAAGAACTATCCTACGCATGATTTAGAGCTTGATGCAGTTGTTTTTGTGTTGAAGATTTGGAGGCATTATCTTTATGGTTCTAGATTTGAAGTGTTTAGTGACCATAAGAGCTTAAAGTATTTGTTTGACCAGAAGGAGTTGAATATGAGGCAACGAAGATGGTTAGAATTATTAAAGGATTATGATTTCAGTTTGAATTATCATCCAGGAAAAGCGAATGCGGTAGCTGATGCATTGAGTCTAAAGACTTTACATATGTCAGCAATGATGATTAAAGAGTTGGAATTGATTGAGCAGTTCAGAGATATGAGCTTAGTTTGCGAGGTTACTCCGCAGAGTGTTATGTTGAAGATTAATAATTAATTTTTAGACAGTATCAGAGAAGCTCAGCAGTTGGATGTGAAATTGGTAAATTCTATGGTTGGGATCGATCAATCTGAGAATAGTGATTTCAAGTTAGATGAGCAAGGTGTGTTGAGGTTTTGTAATCGGATTTGTATTCTTGATGATACTGAGATGAAGAAAGTGATACTTGAAGAGAGTCATAGAAGTAAGTTGAGTATTCATCCAGGAGCTAAAAATATGTGTCAAGAATTGAAAGGTTTGTTTTGGTGGCCTGGGATGAAGAGTGATGTGGCTCGATTTGTGTATGCATGTTTGACTTGTCAGGAGTCGAAAGTTGAACATCAGAAGCCTGCAGGATTGATGCAACCGTTAGAAGTTCCGGAATGGAAATGGGATAGCATTTCAATGGACTTTGTGATGGGGTTTCCTAGTACTTCAAGGGGACATGTTTCGATTTGGGTGATTGTTGATAGGCTTATGAAGTCAGCTCATTTTATTCTTATTAACATCAGTTTTCCAGTGTCGAAGTTGGCTGAGATTTATGTTAGTGTGATTGTGAAACTGCATGGTGTTCCTTTGTGCATTGTGTCAGATAGAGATCCAAGATTTACTTCTGATTTTTGGAAGAGTTTGCAAGAAGCGTTGGGTTCTAAGTTGAGGTTGAGTTCAGCGTATCATCCTCGGGCAGATGGTCAGATTAAACGGACGATTCAATCGTTAGAAGACTTGTTGAGGGCATGTGTTCACATATATAAACAGTTACCATTCTAGTATTGGGATGTCACCTTTTGAAGCATTGTATGGTCGAAGATGTAGAACTCCGTTATGTTGGCATGAATCTGGTGAAAGTCTAGTACTTGGACCTGAACTTGTTCGTGAGTCTACTGAGAAGGTGAAGTTGATTCAAGGAAAGATGAAAGCTTCACAAAGTAGACAGAAGAGTTATCATGACAAGCGAAGGAAGGATTTAGAATTTCAAGTCGGTGATCATGTGTTTTTTAGAGTTATACATGTGACTGGTGTTGGGCGAGAAATGAAGTCTAAGAAGCTTACTTCTCATTTTATTGGACCGTATCAGATTTCAGAGAGAGTGGGGAATGTTGCTTATAGAGTGGCTTTACCGCCTAATATTTCGAATCTGCATGATGTGTTTCATGTGTCGCAACTTCGGAAGTATATTTCAGATCCATCTCATGTGATTCATATGGATGATGTGCAAGTACGGGATAATCTTACGGTGGAGACGATGCCTGTACGGATCGCGGATCGTGAAATGAAGACTCTGAGGGGCAAAGAGATTTCCTTGATTAAAGTGGTTTGGTCAGGAGCTGCAGGAGAAAGCATGACTTGGGAATTGGAGAGCAAGATGCGAGACTCCTATCCTGAATTGTTTAATTGAGGTAAATTTTCGAGGACGAAAATATTCTAAGTGGGGGAGAGTTGTAATGCCCGTAATTTAATTAATTATTTAATTAAATTATTTTTTTGAATATTTGTGAAGAAGTGTTATTAAATTGGATTTATTTTATTAAATGGAGAAATAATAATATATTTGAGGTATTATATTATTATGTGAAATAATGTTAGAAGCTAATATTATTTAATGTGGGCCTATATGGTGTGAGTGGAAGTAATAAGGGGGTGTAGGTTTTGAGCCCAATAAGGAATAATATAATAATATTAGGTTATTTTATTATTTGTTGAAAGAATAGAAGGAGGCAGTAGTAAGAAGAGAAATAAGGATTGTGAAGAACGTGAAGCTGCTGGAAAATAGAAGGAGACGGCAAGAACAAAGATTCAACCCGGAAATTGTAGAGCGACCTTTGATCCAAGGTAAGGGTGGGGTTCTGGCTTTATAATTGGGTTCATGATGTTTGATATATGGGATTAGATGTAATTGTTGTTTGTTCTTGCATAAATTGCATTATGAATGATGTATGATGAAGATTGATGAATACTGGATGAATAATGATGTTATGATGTTGTGTAATCGATGTAGTATTATAAGTTAATGTTAGGTGATTATTTAGTATGTTTATAATAAGGATTTTAGGGCTGTAGTATAATTCCCGTAGTGAAATTACAGAAGAAACACAGAAAATTATGCAGACTGTCGAAGGATGTGTCGACCCCAAGCTGCATGTGTCGATACATGTTGTGTTTTGAAGTCAGGATGAGTCGATGCATGGAGGGTTTGCATCTATGCATGTTCGTTGCAAGACTCAGGATGAGTCAATGCATGGAGGGTTGCGTCGATACATGATGAGTACAAGACTCAGGATGAGTCGACACGAAGAGTGCATATGTCGATACATGCTGTATTGAAAGGCAGAATGAGTCGATCCATAAGGAGGATGTGTCGACTCATAGTGTTCAGATGAAGCAGGATGAGTCAATCCATAAGGTTTCGTGTCGATACATAATGTCTAGTTTTTGACAGAATTGACTTTTAATTGCTGTAACTTGATATTTAGGATGCTGTTTGAGATGCCGTTCGAAGCGTTGATTAGCTAACACGATGAACTCTATTCTAGATGATTAAAATGATGAATAAGAAGTGTAATCCTAGTAACTAATTTAGGATTTAGGATTGATTCCCGTAGATGATAGTTATGCTGGATTTTGGACAGATTGATGAATGTGTGATGTTTAGAGGTTGTTGTTAGGAATTATGACAGTAGGATTAATGACAGAAACAAAGTAGAACTGCAGAATAACAGTATGGCTTACTATATTATTAATATACAGTTGAGTTATTAGTAAGATGTGGTTATTAAAGTGGTGTTTGATAATTTATGATGAACAAATGATGTTTGATAAATAAGTAATGTTTAATAAATTATTTTGAGATGTTTACGAGATGCTGTAATTGAGATGTTTTGAGATGTTTATGAGATGTTGTTATTTTGATATGATAGAGATGTTGTTGTTTTGAGATGTTTATGAGATGTTATTATTTTGAGATGATTGAGATGTTATTGTTTTGAGATGTTTATGAGATGTTGTTATTTTGAGATGATTGAGATGTTGTTGTTCTGAGATGTTTATGAGATGTTATTGTTCTGAGATGTTTATGAGATGTTGTTCTGAGATATTTATGAGATGTTGTTCCGAGATGATTGAGATGTTGTTGTTTGATATGACTGAAATGTTGTCGTTTTGAGATGATTGAGATGTGTTTTGAGATGTTGTTAACTGAGTGTGTTATTACATTCATGTTGAGTCGCATACATTGCATTTTTTGAGATGGAGCTTATGCTCGTTGAGATGGCCTGGATTGGAAAATTTTGAGATGAAGGCTATGCCTTGTTGATGCCTCTATTAATTGGCAGATTAGATTTTTGAGATGGGAGTTCTGCTCCAATGGTACCACATGCATTTGCATAGTTTTGAGTCGCATTATATGAATGAATAACGAGATGTATTTGATGTTGATGAATGAATATATATGCTGTAATTATTGTTGATTATGAGATAATAAGTGGTGATATTATTGATCTCATTTAATATATTAATTATCATGCGCTTTATTATATTGTTAGATATATAACCCCTTCTGTTTGAATGTTGCCCTTATGTTGTTAACGTGCAGGTAATCGAGAGTGAAGGCCGTATACCTTCAATAGATCGAATCGGTGTCATTGCTCTGATATGTATCACTCGGGGGGGATGAACGCTTGCTGGTTTTTGATTGTTGATTTTCAGTTGCTGAATTTTGAATTGATTATTATTAAATATGAGATGTTTCGAAGTTGATGTTTTATTTAAAGATGTTATTGAAGAATTTGGTTGCGTAGTTGTTGAATTATTTAATGAAAGATGTCATGTTGATGGTTCATCCGATATTTTGAAAAGTGTTATATATATCCATGATGAATACAATGAATTTTTTAGAAGAATTTGTGACGTCCCGATTCAATTGTGTGATTGAAATTTTATAACTCTGATTTATCTTGCATAATTTCTTGGGGTAGAATTGGGGTGTTACATTGACCAGACAAACTCTCTCCTAAGGTAGTCTACCTATAATTAGGGTTTCGGTTTGCATCAAGATATTTGAGTCCAAAGGGTCCCAAATTCTCACCATTGTCCTAATATGTTCTCAATATCATCCATGTCAAGTTTCAAGCCTTGCAGAGGAAGTTTGCTCAGTCAATTGCTCAAAGGCCTAAAAATCGACTATGATAGGGCAAAAGTCAACTGTGGCCCACATACAGTCAAACTTCAATATTTTAGGTCAACATCCTCATTTTTAAGCATTATTCATAATTTTATAAAGGGTTGATCATGGCTCCTCAAGGATTGCTCACAATTCATCAAAATCCAAAAGTTGCTAAATTAGGGTTTTGCAGGAAAAGTCAACTCAACTTTGACCAAGCATAACTTTCTCATACTTTATCAACAATGACCCATCCAAAACTAATTTTTAAGAGGATGAAATTACCTACAATCCATCTTCAGCTCCCAAGTTCAGAATATGCACTCACAAGAAGATATGAATTTGGACATTATAGGTCATTTTGAAAAGTCAACAAAAACACCTTTTTTGTCAAAGCTTCATACATGAACATGGAAGACTCAATTGAGATGATACCAAAAGGGTTGCTTATAGGACATCTTAATCTTTCTAAAAAGTCAAAGAACAAATATCTAGGGTCAAAATTGAAGGAGTTATGCATTGGCAAAGTTGAACCTTTTTGCAAAATTGCCAAAAGTCAAATGTGGCCAAAATTGCAATTTTTGTCAAATGTGCCCAACTTTTTATGCTTGCACTGAGTTTGTAACATGACCCACGACCCATGATCTCTCCCAATTGTCTTTATTTTATTTTTGTCATTTATTTTGATTTTTATTTCAATAAAATCAAATAAAGTCAAAATAAAATCATGAAAATATCAAAACTAATCAAAGTTTGAGATTTTGCGCATGTTTAGGCCTCTTATACAGCTGGAAAGAGAATCTATTCATGCAAGATTCAAGTGGACAAAAAAAGATTAGATTTTCTCAATTTGGAAAGATTGGCACAAAGGATCAAATCTTGAATCAATGATCATTATTGGAGAAGATTTGAAACCAAATTGCAACCCTAATTCATTCTAAGGTACATATAGAAAAAGTGCAGATAAAAAGCAGAAGGGGGCAGGCGTGTGAACAGGAGAGCAAGTTTCAAGAAATTGGAAAAAAGTGGCACACTGATTTTTAAGTTGCAGACCAATTCAAAGCATTCTAAGCATTCCAATCGTTTGCTGGACATCCCAGGAACATGTTTCAACCACTAGCAAGCTTCCTGGCACTCAGAGTCGCGCTGTAAGTTTCACGTGATTTCCATATTTTCTTGAATTTGAATATCATAATTCTAGCATAGTTAGCATGTTTTATTGGTATATTCATAATCCTTGAGATGTTTGCAAGCTAATGGTTGTATTTGATTGCATTTCTATTAACCATGTACCAAGATGCCATGGCTAGGGTTCATGGTTCGTTTTTAGGGATTTCTCATACAGGAAAAATTGGCCCTAATGGAGGAGACCATTGTGATCAGCGGGCAAAACCCAGTTGATCCATGATCTTGAATTTTATTTATATTGCTTGTATGCAATTTCTGGCCGGTTTAAATTCTGGCGCGTTTATTCTGGCCAGAAGTCGATGGCGTGTCATAACTTTACTGGCCGGTTTAAATTCTGGCGCGTTTATTCTGGCCAGAAGCCTGTAGTTCTGATCTCTTTGTTTGTTTCTATTGTATTGATAAACTAACACCCAACGCAGTTGGTCAGAAGAAGGAAGCCAGAAGATGATGATTCTGGATTCGATCCCAGGCGTGAGCTTTTGGCATGTTTCCCCTTTGTATTCACCAGATCCAGCGCCTGCACCTTCTGAGGATCATATTCTGGACCCATCAACCAGGACCCGATTCAGCATCCTCTGGTCATAATCTGCTGGATCCACTAGCCAAGAGCAGGCCAAGGACCACCATCCTCTAGACCATTATCCTCTGGACCACCATCCTCTGGACCACCGTCCTCTGATCACCATCCTCTGATCACCATCCTCTGGACCATTATCCTCTGATCAGAGCCACTGACAGCAGGCCCTTGGGATATTTCTTATTTTTCTCTAATTTACCTTTCTTTAGTTATTCTGTTTTTTTATCAACACCAAAATTACCCATTTTTTTTACCCAACAAAATCATAAAATAAATTTCATGAATTTAGATTTAGGTTTTTCTTATTTAACAAATTTAATTTAATATTAGTTTAATTTAACTTAGGCTTATTCTAACTTTTTATCATGTAATTAAAATAAATTAGAAAATTAGGGTTTGCTTGATTTAATTTTTATTTCTTTTCTCAAATTAAATAAAAGTAAAAAAAATAGTTAACTTAATTATTTTTCTCAAATAAAATTAATTAGTCATTAGGTTTTCTTTATTTATTCACTAAAAATCTCATTTTCTCAAAATAACACAAAAATCACAAAAATATGATTTTTCTTTCAATTAGGTTTAGACGGGGTCAAAACCCTAATTTCTATTGTTCTTAATTCATCGCGCGCATTTATTATTTTGCGATATTAAGGTAACTGCTCATGGTATGTAATAGTTTAATTCGGATTTTCTTTTATTTATCGTTTTACGGGTTTTTGGCTATGTAATCAATCCCCCTCCCCGAAGCCTTGTAATAGCGTAGTTTTATTTCTTGCATTTTGATTTTCGCAAATATTAACTGTTAGATGTATGATAATAGGATTGCATGACAAGACTGTATGTTAATTTAAAATGGTTAGCAAACCCTAATGTGCAAAGATAATAACTGAAATCAAATCACCCGCACATGCGCACTCCTAGGGTATACTCTCACTTCGGTTGCCTTCGGTAAACGATCATCAAGTATAGGGTTTTTTAATGGTCACCCTCCTGTCTAAACAAAGATCAAAAGGCCCGTTCAGAAATGTTGCCTCGGAAATTTTTCCTCGAATATGATCTTAAGACATTAGGGTTATTACTAAGACATCCTAACATTGCTTTAGTGATCGTACGTCCCTTTCGAATTGACCCTTACAACTCCAACAATGGTGCTACCTACTCTTTAATAGTGGGATAGCGCTGTCTAAAGGAAACAAGAATAGGAACGATCTACTTTCGAGTAGGTAGATGCTAGTAGGTACTTGCTCAAAAACAAACTTTTTCACACTTACACTTTTTCAAACAAAATTTTCAAAAACACTTCATAACACTCTTGAAGACAAAAGCAAGGGTTAAAAGGAAGTAAACAAAAAATTTCCAAACAAACGCACAAGCAATTTTAAAAGATGAGCAAGTACCTAAGAGCCCGTAGAAAACTACGGATAGAAAGGGTGCTAATACCTTCCCTTTCTATAATCTACCCCCCGTACTCAAAATCTCGAAAAAGGAATTTTTCTGTGTTTTTTTCCTTTCCAGTTGGATAAAATAAAAGTCGGTGGCGACTCTTGCTTACCGCGACATTTTGCGAGTAAAAAACGTAAAACGCAAACCAGCATTTTCCTAAAACAGTCTGGTTCTGCCACCGTATCAAACCTAAAATTTTAAGTTAATGTTTTTGGTATTTTTTTTGTAGAAAATAATTTTAAGTTAATTAAAAAACCTAATTCTAACTAATTTTAATTAAAAAAAGTTAATTAACTTAATTTATTAATAAATGAAAAAAAGCCAAAAATTCAGTTACTAACTAAAACAAAAACCTAATCCTAATTTGTTAAAAAAAGGTTAATTAAAGTATTAATTAAAAAATCCTAAAACCTAATTAATTTTAATTAATAAAAAAAAAAGGTTAGTTTTGAAAAAAAAGGTTAATTAAAAAAACCTAAAACCTAATTAATTTTAATAAAAAAAAGTTTTAAAAAAAGTTTATGTCTAATGATTAATAAAAAAGATTAAGTTTGCCATAAATTAGATAGGGGAAGAAACATCAATGAAAAATAGGGTTAGAAAATAAAAATAATGCAAATGTCATGGGTGGTTGTTGAACAAAAAATTAATTTAAAACCTAAAATTAAATTTAAAAAAAAACCTATAATTAATTATTCAAGTTTATTATAAAAAATCAAAGGTTTGTGAAAAATGTTAAGTTTTATGAAAAAAATTTAAACAGAAAGAATATAAATAGGTAAAAGGATAAATAGAAAGGAAGAAAACCAAAACCAATAGGGGTGGTTGTTGAACTCACGCCCTTAACCTTCTCAGGATGTCTGCCTCACCATGCATTGGTGGTTCTTCTGTTTTGGCCATCAGCTTCTGTTTTGGCCATCAACGTTTTGTAATAATCCTGCATGGGATCTTGTCTAAATATGCAGTGTTGAATCTCATGAACACATTAAATAAGTTACTATATCATGAAATACAAAGAAAATAAATATATAAACATTTTTAATGTTAAAACGGATATGAGATTTATGAATGTTTCTACGCCCTTTTGATCATGGAGATCAAACCAGCCTTACTCTTACTGGAGAAGTAGTGAGATGAATGCTTCTATGCCCTTTTGATCATGGAGATCAAACCAGCCTTACCCTTACTGGAGAAGTAGTGAGATGTGGGTTTGTAATAAGGATTTAAAGGTTTTAGGGTTCTTGAAAGAATTTGATATTCTGACAGGGTTGTGGCAAAGGTTTTTTTGTCTCCCCTTCTTTGTGTTAAAAGAATGAGATTATATAATGGAAATTAGAGCAAAGATATGGGCTTTGAATGTACAATTGGGCCTCCAATGTTCACTTGAGTCCGTCACATTCCAGGCTAAATCGCAGGGGCTTAAGTGAAATTTTTGAAGTTGAAATGTGAAAACAAAATGTAGCCAACATCAAGAACTAACTCCTGTCCCAAAATGGGCTCAATCGGATAAAGAGTGATTTAGTTATGAATTTTTGAAATTTTGGCTTAGACAAACTTATTTTGGGCTCCAGTGTCAACTCTGACACGTTCTTCAATAAAAATTGGTATTGATCGGAGCATAATCCGATCTAGAATTTGGAATAAAAGTTGTAGATATCTTAGTCAGTGACCTTGTGTAAACATATGGGCCCGATCCGATAAAAATTGACCGAGTTATGAATTTTCGAAGTTTCGACCCAGATGAAATAATATTCAGCATTCAGGATTTTCGACGCGTCACATGCATTCTGAGCAAAAAACGAAGGCCTTTTGGATACCATTCGAACTCAATACCTCCTGTGAAAACTTAGTCAACTCAATTTGTGAAATTTGGCACCGGAACCAGCTCGATACAATGAAAATCGACCAAGTTATAATTTTCTGAACATGACGCAAATAAACTTCTGTCACAAATTTTCTGTATGAAAATATTTGATAAATCTGCATTTTTGAAGACCTTCTGATCGAAATTGGCTTCCAGCCGTGAGAGATGAAAACGTAGATGACGTCAATAAGGAATTTTGGCCACCGGAACGGGTTCAAAACGAGCCACGATCTTTAAGTTATGAATTTTTTAGCGCGTAAAAACTGCACTTTCAACACAATTTTTCACCACATTTCTTCGAGAAAACTCACATATTCTGATACCTTCTTTAAAGAATTGACTCTTGAGCTGAACCTGAATTTGAGAATACGTTATCAGAGATATCTTTCCGAAAGAACACATGAATATGACGCGCCGGGTTGGACTTGTGAATCTTTGAATTCCGAATCGTTGCAAAACGGCGAACCGATCTTTAACACGGAAAATACTCTGAGAATATCCATTGACGAAATAAACGTCACTTGTAACCTGAAGAACCTTGATAAATATACCTTTATTCCATAACCATAAAACCAATAAAATAACGAGAAGCGGAAGAGTTTTATCCCCCGAGATCTCTCCGAAGACCATTGCTACTCCTGTGATCATTCCTGCTGCTGCTCCTATTAGTATTCCCACAGTTATTCCCGCTTCAAGCCCTGCTGTTATCCCTGCTACCGAGTCGGTCGAGACACGGGGCAAAGAGGTATTGGTTGAGCCTGTACAGACGAAGGCACATCCAGAATTCATTCCTAAGGCTTCAAACAAAGAGATGGTAGAGCTATTAAAGATAATCAAGAAGAGTGATTATAACATCATGGAGCAGTTGGGGCAAACCCCCTCAAAAATATCAATGTTGGACTTACTTTTATGCTTTGAGGCCCACGCTAAAGCTTTAGTAAAATCTATGAAGACCGCCCAAGAGACCTCTGTTGATCAATTCGAGAATTGTGTGGCCAGTCTAACTGCTGATAATGGACTGGGTTTTTTTGACATTGGTTTAACTCCCAAGGGAAGGAAACACAATGATGCCCTACATGTCTCCATTGAGTGCAAGGGCACTACATTAGCCCACTTCTGGTGGATACAGGTTCGTCGCTAAATGTCTTACCCAAGAATGCTCTTGACTGGTTAGATTGCGAAGGAATCACATTAAAGCCCAGCAACATTATGGTGAGGGCCTTCGATGGTTCTAAAAGAACGATGCACGGGGAGGTGGAAATCCCTATTAAAGTTGGAACTCAGAGTTTTGATTCAACTTTCTATGTGATGGATATCTGCCCATCTTATTCATGTTTATTGGGTCGACCTTGGATCCATGGGGCTGGTGCTGTCACTTCTACCCTACATCAGATATTGAAGTGCCCAGTCAAGGGAAAGATTATCACAGTCCATGCGGAGGAGGAATACATGGTTAGCCACCTGAACTCTTTCAGGTATGTTTAAATGGACGGCGAGTTCATTGAGATCCCCTGTCAGAATTTTGAGGAGGTTCCACAGACGGTTGCTACGACCAAGACTGCTACCAAGGCTCCGAAGATTACCAGACATCTATTGGAAATGGCTTCTCTGAAGGATGCTAGAGCAGTGGTTGAGGAAGGTGGATGTACCATTTAGGGCCAACTTCTGGATATTTCCTACAAATCTAAAAAATTTGGTTTGGGTTTTACTTCGGAGGCCCAAAGAGCTGTTCGGCATACTCGCGCTGGGGGACCACCATTACGCATCAGCAATCATGGAATCAATGCATTGGAAGACAGTGATAGGAACTGTGACATAGACGAGTGGATTTTTCCAACCATCGGCGGTGGACTCAACAATTGGGAGGCCAAAGATTTTGTTCCTATTACTTTTATGCAAAAGTAATTGTGTTTTAAATTTTTGGACTTGTAATATTTAAAAAATTTAAACTTTAAAACCTTTTGTCTTACCCGAGGCACAATGGTCCATCTGTGAGGGTTGTTACTTCATCTTCATATGTCACTAATAAATCATGGGATGTTTATGCATGCAAATTTTACGCTCTTTGTTTTGTTTTTCTACCTTTTATTTTATCAAAGATAGACATGCTCTTACACACACTCACATATCGAAATGCAGATCCACATCCACTTGGGATCCCATTGGTAATGGTTCTACTATTGCCTATTATGACTTTGAAAATCTGATCTACCAAGCCGAGGACGAAGGTGAGGAAGATTGTGAGGTACCAGGGGAACTTGCTAGACTATTACAACAGGAAGAAAGGACAATACAACCCTACAAAGAGCCGGTTGAAACAGTTAACTTAGGTACTGAATAGGACATGAAAGAAGTCAAGATAGGTGCAGATCTGGAGCATAGTGTCAAGAAGCGTTTAACTCAAATACTACATGACTATGTTGAGGTCTTTGTCTAGTCATACAAATACATGCCAGGACTCGACACTGATATCGTGGTCCATCATCTTCCGACAAAATAAGACTGCCCTCCAGTGAAATATAAGGTTCGTCGTATGCGGCCAGAAATGTCGAAAAAAATCAAGACTGAAGTCATGAAGCAGTTGAACGGAAAATTCTTAGTTGTCACCTCTTATCCAAAATGGGTTACCAATGTCGTTCTGGTGCCCAAGAAGGATGGTAAGGTATGTATGTGTATGGATTATAGAGACCTGAATAGGGCAAGCCCCAAGGATGACATCCCGCTTCCCCATATCGATATTCTGGTTGACAACATCGCATAGCATAAAGTATTCTTCTTCATGGATGGTTTCTCTGGATACAATCAGATTAAAATGGCACCTGAGGACATGGAGAAAACGACCTTCGTCACACAATTGGGAACTTTCTGTTATAAAGTTATGCCATTTGGGCTGAAGAACGCCGAGGCAACCTATCAGCATGCCATGGTAGCTTTGTTTCATCATATAATCCATCACGAGATAGAGGTATATGTGGATGATATGATAGCCAGATCTCAACCTGAGGGTCTAGCATTCCTGCAGTCGAAGAAGGCAGCAAGAAGCTTAAGACGAAGAGTGTACCTTATGTTGACTTCAGGCCCCAATCGAAAGAAGCAGGAAAAGGATGAAATCAAAAGGGGTGACCTCACTGACTCCAGGCCCAAATCAAAGGAATCCAAGAAGGTCAGAATCGAAGGGTGTCTCTGCCTAGATCAAAAAGCTCATTTTTCTTCCTTTTATCTTTGTTTTGTCTTTACATTTTCTTGCTATTCAATATGGTTGTAATAGTTTAGGATTTATTTTCTGCATTTTTTATTGCTTTTGTACAAATGTTAGTAATTAGGATGTATGGCAAGATAAAACCAACAAGTATATCACCCTAATCTAGGACTAAATGCATGCAAATCAAACACATTATTCACACACATGCATCCCTAGGTTAATCTTACTTGTTGCCTCGCAAAAGTAGTCATGTCCCTCAAATATGGGTGTATTAGAAAAGATCCTCGATAAAAGATCGTAGTCCCTCGATGACCCTCGATGTTGCCTTCGGCAAACGATCTAGTCCCTAAACGACATTGCTAAAACGTTCCATAGGTTGCTTTCTATGACTATACAAACGTCCCACGCCCTTCCCTTCACATCTAATGATGGGGCTTCTTACCAAATCAATGGTAAGATAGCAACATCTAAAGGAGGAGGAAAAGAACATTAGACCTTTTGAGTAGGTAGGTTGCTCATAGTTGCTCGCTTCCTCACAATAAAAACATTTTTACACACCAACACTTCCACTTGAATCATTTTCAAAAGACAGAGCTTTTTGTACGCATTCTTATAGAAACGAGAATCATTACAAAGACACTTTTCAAAAACACTTTCAAAAACACATTCCACAAACACCTCTTTAAAATATTAAAAAAAAAACAATTTGTACGCGTTCTTATAGAAACGAGAACAAATACAAAGACGTTTTTAAAATACTTTCAAAACCCACATCACAAGCACACTTTCAAATAAAAGCAAGTGATCTAGAAAGCAACTAAGAGCCCGTAGATAACTACGGATGAAAAGGGTGCTAATACCTTCCCTTTTCATAACCTACCCCCCGAACTCAAGAAATAATCTCGAAAGGTCTTTCTTGTTCTTTTCAACCTTTCCTTATTGGATAAAATAAAAGTCGGTGACGACTCTTGCTATCTGCAACAATTGCGATCAAACGCAAAACACCCAAGTCAGTTCTCCCACCGTATTACAGAACTGGCGACTTTGTTGGGGATTTACTTAAAAGTGGGGTTACCTTAGGGCTAGATCACCTTTACTTTCTTTTCATTGTTTGACTTGCTTGTTTTACCTTATGGTTCTTTGTTTGGGTTTATTTTGATCCTCTACCCGGATCTGAGGCACCTTTTAGGTAAGTAGCAATAAGTTATGGAAATTGTGCGGGGTATACCGACATGGTCAAAGAAATAACTACGTTAGTGTGACACATTTGTCTGTATCGGTAGCCCTTGAGTAGTCAAGGATAATACAGGGCCGCTGTGTGGTGTCATGAAGCACTAACTGACTTTAGAACCTTACTTGAACAACTTGGCCATGAGGAAGTAGTGAGGTATCCGGCTTTGGTGCACTGAAGTTGGATGACACTCGATACTACGCTCATTGAGATCGTACTTTCGGGATATTTCGGTCACTAATAAAGAGGCTTGCGCTGAAACAATTCCCGATGAAGAAAGATCAATGATATTGAGATTCCCTAGAACCCGTTTACTTTCTAGGACAGGTTAAACCAACTAAACTTTAAGAGGGTACTTACCTATGAACCTCATGCAAGCCTAAACCGAAGGACTTATTTTATTCGCTTGTGCATATTCTTGTACATAACATCATGGCATTATACCATAGCATTTTAGACTAACCATTTCAAGGATCTTGAGATTCATATTTGTTCTATTTTGTAGGACATGACTCCCACTCGCAGGAATACAATCCAAGTCAATCTCGTACGAGTACCTTTTCAGCTCAAAGAATTAGCATCAAGGGTCCCTGAGAATTCTCCGTTCACCAAAAGACATGGACGACTTCTTAATCTGGTTACCTCAAGCTTTGATGAAGACATGATGAAGGTACTTTTCCAATTCTTCGACCCTTTGCACCATTGCTTTACCTTCCCCGATTACTAACTTGTGCCTACTATGGAGGAATTCTCTTAACTCTTGGGAATTCCTATCCTTAATCAATTACCTTTCAACGGTATTGAAAGATACCCAAGCCCTAAAGAGATTGCTTGAGCTTTACACTTGCAACAATCCAACGTCATGGTTAACTGGGAAACAAGAAGTGGTGTCAAAGAGTTCCTAGCCAAGTTCCTGTTGGAAAAAGCTCAAGATTGTTGGAACACTATGGATTTACAAGCCTTTGAATAAATCTTGGCTGTTATCATCTATGGGATGGTACTATTTCCTAATCCTGACCAACTTATAAATGTGAATGCAATCAAAATTTTTATATCTTGCAATCTGGTGCCTACTTTGTTGGGAGATATCATGCATTCTCTCCACTCTCGCACCATGAAGAGAAGAGGAGCCCTCATGTGTTGCACTCCTCTATTGGCGAGGTGTGTTGTTTCTCACCTACCACGATCCGTTGTGAAGAACGAGCAAGGTTTGAGATGGTCCAATAGGTTGATGTCACTCAGACATTTAGATATTCACTGGTGTTCTCGATCCTTAGAGGACATTAATATCATCAACCATTGTAGGGAATTCCCTAATGTCCCTTTGCTTGGCATAAGGGGAGGTATCACTTACAACCCTTGCTTAGCTTTGCGACAGTTTGGGTATGCACGAAGAGATGGTCCTCATGATGCGCTCATCCAATGTGTCGTGTTCGACTACGAGAGTGACGACCAAGGCCACCTTCAAAGGTTTATACGAGCTTGGAGGATGGTAAACAAAGTGGATAGTAAGACATTAGGACACAAAAATTATATTCCCCTTGAGCCTTACCTTATGTGGGTACAAACTCGTACTCAGAGTCTCGTAATGTCTTACCCCTCCATCCTACTTGTCATCATGGAGCCCGTTGCTGAAGGAGATCTTCCGCATACTTTCCTTTATCCCAACATGCCAACCTCTCTTGAAGACTTGCAAAAGGATTGGATTCAGCTAAAGGAAGAACAAGACACCCTCGAAGCCTAGTTCCACGCGAGTGAGAAGAAAGTTCTGGAACTCACAAAGAAGCTTCATGAAGAGCGAAGTTTAAACCCTATATTGCACCAAAGAGGATGCGTTCGACCTTTTTGTCTTAGGAGTTTTATTTTTGTATTTTATTTCTTCCATTGTACGCCCCAAGAGGCATGATGTAATCAAACTTGGATTTATTAATGCAATGTGTGTTTCCTGTTATCTAAACAAATTTAGATCTCTTAGTTTCCTTGAAATCATTTGCATATGCATTTTCATTCTTCATAACAAAAACAGTTTTTTCACAACATATCTCCTTATCTTTCTACTGTTTATTTCAGTGAGATGGATATTGAACAGACAGTAAAGGATCTTCAAGCGCATAATTCTCAATTTCAACAGATGTTCCTGGCTATGGCTAACGGACAAGAGGACCTGAAGGCTCTTATGATCAAAGATAAGAAGAAGAAGGTGAATAAACCAGTCGGCGATTTGAATTTGGGAAGAAGGTTCAGAGGACCAGCCAAGAGAACTCTAGATTTTGTAACCTCTTCGGGTGAAGGAGATAATCAAGAAGGAAAGAACAAGGAAGGAAATGACAACCCAAAGTCTGAGGAAGATAAAGCTGACTACTCTGAAGAATAATATCCTCCTACTGATGATAAATACAAATAGCTGGAAGATCGCCTCAATGCTATGGAGATCTAGAGGGTACCCGGGCTGGATTTTAAAGAGCTAGGACTGGTCTCAGGGGTGGTCATCCCACAGAAATTCAAGGTCCCCATATTTTCTAAATATGACGGTGTCTCTTATCCTAAGCTGCATTTAAGGTCATACATCAGGAAGATTCAATCCCATACTACTGATAGGAACCTATGGGTACATTTCTTCCATGAAAGTTTGGCAGGGACGCAATTGGATTGGTTCTATTAGTTACAAAGAACCAATATTCGCATTTGGGAGGATCTGGCTGCTGCTTTTTACAAGCAATACCAGTATAATGCTGACCTAGCTCCAACTTGAACACAACTGCAAGGTATGTCTTTAGGTACTGGTGAGGGTTTTAAAAATTATGCCCAAAAATGGAGGGATCTCGCAGGAAGAGTCCAACCCCCTTTATCTGATTGAGAGTTGGTGGATATGTTCTTGGGCACGTTGTCTGGTCCATTATTCAACCATATGATCAGAAGTTCTTCAACTGGATTTATTGAGCTAATCATGACTAGTGAGCGGGTAGAAGCCGGTATTAAGAGTGGCAAGATTCAAAGGGATGCATCCTCAAACACGATGCAGAAACCCTTCACTGGAAAGAAGGAGGTCAATGTTGCTTATGGCCATAGGAGTCAAAATAAAACTGAATGTCGTCCGATGGTAGGGGCTGTTATGATCTCCAATCTTGTATTAAATAAATAGGGAAACCATCAACGCAGGCCAGAGGTGCCCATAAGACGATTCACCCAGATCAACATGAACTTGTCCCAGGTTTTTCCATATCTATTGAAGTCCAATCTGGTGACTCTAAAAGAATCTCCCAATAACCCCAATATTGCTTCTCCCTGCTACAACCCGAATGCTCGATGTGTCTCTCATTCTGAAAGTCTGGGGCATGATACAAACGATTGTTGGGCCCTGAAGAATAAGGTACAAGACCTTACCGAGGCGAAAGAGTTTGAGTTTGACCCTCCAGAAACACCTAATGTAATAATGGCTCTAATGCCCAAACATTGCCAAGCTGTCAATGCTGTTAATGATGACCGTATTTTTCCTCCGTGGATGAATTAACCACTCCCCTTTTGACTGTTAAACATAATCTATTGCGAGTCGGTTTATTTCTGGGCTGTGATGAAAGTTGTCACTTATGTATGTCTCTATCAGATGGCTGTTTGTTACTAAAGATAGGCGTCCAGCGCCTGATGGTTAACAAATAAATCTTGTTCGAGAAAGTTCCGCTTGCCAGAAATTCATGTGAAGATGTTTCAATAATCACCATTTCCGACAATCCTCCCAGGGTCTCCACCAAAAGACCCGTCAGGATTATATATGTTCCAAAGATTTCTCCCCTAATCATCACCATTCTAGGGCCAATACCTTATTCCTCGGATAAAGTTGTTCCTTGGAATTATGGGGTTGATGTTTATTACCATGGTGTCAAGCAAGACCTGTTGGCTATCAAAGACAATGTTGCTGAAGGTACTGATCCTGGCGTCAACAATATCATTGGGACCGATAAGATAACAAGAAGTGGAAGAGTTTTCTCCCCCGAGATCTCTCTGAAGACCATTTCTACTCCTTTGATCATTCCTGTTGTTGTTCACGTCAGTATTCCCATGGTTATTTTCGCTGCTAGCCCTGTTGTTATCCCTGCTACCGAGTCGGTCGAGACACGGGGCAAAGAGGTATTGGTTGAGCCTGTCCAGACGAAGGCACATCCAGAAGTCATTTATGAGGCTTCAAAGAAAGAGATGGAAGAGATATTTAAGATAATAAAGAAGAGTGATTATAACGTCATGGAGCAGTTGGGGCAGACCCCCTCAAAAATATAAATGATGGCCTTACTCTTGTGCTTTGAGGCCCTTGCTAACGCTTTAGTAAAATTTTTGAAGACCGCCCACGTGGCCCAAGAGACCTCTGTTAATCAATTCGAGAATTGTTTGGCCAGTCTAATTGCTGATAATGAACTGGGTTTTTCTGGCGCTAATTTAACTCTGAAGGGAAGGAAACACAATGATGCCCTGCATGTCTCCATTGAGTGCATGGGCAATACATTAGCCCACGTTCTGGTGGATACAGGTTTGTCGTTGAATGTCTTACCCAAGAATGCTCTAGACCGGATAGATTGCAAAGGACTCACATTGAAGCCCAACAACATTATGGTAAGGGCCTTCGATGGTTCTAAAAGAACGGTGCATGGGGAGGTGGACATCCCTATCAAAGTTGGAACTCAGACTTTTGATTCAACCTTCTATGTGATGGATATCCGCACATCTTATTCCTATTTATTGGGTCGACTCTGGATCCATGGGGATGATGCTGTCACTTCTACCCTAAATCAGATGTTGAAGTACCCAGTCAAGGGAAAGATTATCACAATCCATGGGGAGGAGGAATACATGGTTAGCCACCTGAACTCTTTCAGGTATGTTGAAATAGACGGTGATATCATTGAGACCCCCTGTCTGAATTTTTAGGAGGTTCCATAGATAGTTGTTGCGACCAAGACTGCTACGAAGGCTCCTAAGGTTACCAGACCTCTATTGAAAATGGATTCTCTAAAGGATGCCAGAGTAGTAGTTAAGGAAGGTGGATGTACCATTTGGGGCCAACTTCCACATATTCCCTACAAATCTAACAAGTTTGGTTTGGGTTTTACTTCGGAGGCCCAAAGAGTTGTCGGCATACTCGCGCTGGGGGACCACCATTACGCATCAACAATCATGGATTAAATGCATTGGAAGACAGTGATAGCAACTGTGACATGGACAAGTGGATTTTTCCAACCATCGACGGTGGACTCAACAATTGGGAGGCCAAAGATTTTGTTCCTATTACTTTTATTCAAGAGTAATTGTCTTTTAAATATTCGTACTTGTAATATTTAAACAATTTAAACTTTAAAACCTTGTGTCTTACCCGAGGCACAATGGTCCATCTGTGATGGTTGTTACTTCATCTTCATATGTCATTAATATATCATGGGACATTTTTGCATGCAAATTTTACGCTCTTTGTTTTATTTTTCTACCTTTTATTTTATCAAAGATAGCTATGCTCTTACACACACTCACATATCGAAATGCAGATCCACATCCACTTGGGATCCCATTGGTAACGGTTCTGTTATTGCCTATTATGACTTTGAAAATACGATCTACCAAGACGAGGAAGAAGGTGAGAAAGATTGTGAGGTACAAGAGGAACTTGCTAGACTATTACAACAGGAATAAAGGACAATACAGCCCCACGAAGAGCCCCTGAAACAATTAACTTAGGTACTGAAGAGGACAAGAAAGAAGTCAAGATAGGTGCCAATCTGGAGCATAGTGTCAAGAAGAATTTAACTCAGATACTACATGACTATGTTGAGGTATTTGCCCGGTCATACGAAGACATGCCAGGACTTGACATTGATATCATTGACCATCGTCTGCCGACAAAAGAAGACTTCCCTCCAGTGAAATAGAAGGTTCGTCGTATATGGCCAGAAATGTAAAAAAAATCAGGACTGAAGTTATGAAGTAGTTCAACACCAAATTCTTAGTTGTCACATATTATCCACAATGGGTTGCCAATGTCGTTCCGGTGCCCATGAAGGACAGTAAGGTACGTATGTTTTTGGATTACAGAGACCTGAATAGGGAAAGCCCCAAGGATGACTTCCCGCTTCCCCACATCGATATTCTGGTTGACAACACCGCACAGCATAAAGTATTCTCCTTCATGGATGGTTTCTTCGGATACAATCAAATTAAAATGGCACCTGAGGACATGGAGAAAACGACCTTCGTCATACAATGGGGCACTTTTTGTTATAAAGTTATGCCATTTGGGCTGAAGAACTCTGAGGCAACCTATCAGCGTTCCATGGTAGCTTTGCTTCACAATATGATCCATCACGAGATAGAGGTCTACGTTGATGATATGATAGCCAGATCTCAAACTGAAGAGGAACACATGGACCACCTGCAGAAGCTATTTGAAAGACTGAAGAAATACAAACTAAGGTTGAACCCGAATAAATGCACTTTTGGAGTAAGGTCCGGTAAGCTCTTAGGCGTCGTTGTCAGTGGAAAAGGTATTGAAGTAGACCCTGCAAAGGTAAAATTAATACAAGAAATGCCCGCTCCTTGCACTAAGAAGGAAGTTATGGGATTCTTAGGACGGCTAAACTACATTGCCAGATTCATTTCCCATCTAACCGCTAGTTGTGAACCAATCTTCAAATTACTGAAGAAATATCAAGTGGTGGAATGGAATGACGACTTCCAGGCTGCCTTTGACAGGATCAAGGAGTACCTTCAAGAGCCTCCCATTTTGATGCCGCCAGTTGAGAGAAGACCTCTGATCATGTACCTAAAAGTTTTGGAAAATTGAATGGGGTGTGTGTTGGGGAAGCATGACGAGTCTGGCCGAAAAGAGCATGCAATATACTACCTGAGCAAAAAGTTTACTGACTGTGAAACCAGATATTCACTGCTCGAGAAAACTTGTTGCACTCTGACATGGGCTGCTCGTCGGCTAAGACATTATATGCTGACTCACACTACCTTATTGATATCCAAGATGGATCCTATTAAATACATATTCGAGAAGCCCTCCCTCTCTGGAAGAATAGCGAGATGGCAGATGGTCCTGACCGAATACGACATTCAGTACACTACCCAAAAAGAAATAAAAGAAAGTGTACTAGGTGATCATTTGGTTTATCAGGCTGTGGATGACTATCAATCCATGAACTTCGAATTCTCGGATGAAGACATCATGTTGGTAAATGATTGTGAAGAACTATGACCATATGACAGACTTGAACAAGGATCCTGATGTACCATGGTTTTTGACGAAGCTTCCAACACACTCGGCAATGGCATCGGCGCTGTGATCATATCTCCTGAAGGATGTCATACTCCCTTCACTGTCAGGTTGTGTTTCAACTGTACCAACAATATGGATGAAAATGAAGCGTGCATTATGGGTCTCAAAGCTGCCATAGATTTGGGGATCAAATCTTTAAGTGTATTTGGAGACTCAGCCTTAGTTTCACTCAGATCAGAGGAGAATGGGACACGAAGCATGCTTACTTTATCCCTTACAAAGAACATGTGTTGACACTAATCCCACATTTTGATAAAATTACCTTTGAGCATTTTCCACGAGAGGAAAATCAACTAGTGGACGCGCTAGCTACTATGTCATCCATGTTCAAAATCAGTTGGGATAATGAGGCTCCTCAGATCACTATTGAGAGGGTGGATGAACCAGCATATTGTCATGAGATTGACACTGAAGAAGTAGTGGACAAACCTTGGTTCCATGAAATTAAAAGATATCTCGTGGCCCAAGATTATCCTGAGGGAGCTTTAGTCAATGATAAGAAGTTCCTAAGAAGGTTCTCTTCTAAATTCTTCCTCAGTAACAGAATCCTCTATAAGCGCAACCACGACTCTACTTTGCTTCGGTGTGTAGACAAGAGTGATGCAGAAAAGATCATGGCTGATTTACACGAAGGTATCTTTGGCACCCATTCTAGTGGGCACACAATGGCTAAATAGATCCTACGGGCAGGATACTACTGGTCTACCATGGAAGCAGACTGTTATCAGCATTCACGGACTTGACACAAGTGCCAGATCTATGCTGAAAAATACATGTGCCTCTGGTTCCTCTAAATGTCCTAACTGCTCCTTGGCCATTCGCAATGTGGGGCATTGACATGATTGGAGAGATCAGACCTACAACTTCTAATGGACACCGCTTCATCCTGGTTGCCATTGATTACTTCATGAAGTGGGTCGAGCTAGCTTCATTTGCTTCTATTACCAAGAACGTTGTGGCCCGATTCATCAGACATAATATTATCTGCCAGTATGGTATTCCGGAGAGAATCATTACAGATAATGGTACCAATCTAAACAATACTATGATCACCGGACCATGCGCGCAATTCAAAATCCAGCATCATAACTCTTCTCCTTACCGGCCAAATATGAATGGCGTTGTAGAAGCCGCTAATAAAAACATCAAAAAGATCATATAGAAGATGATAGTGACCTATGAATATTGGTATGATATGTTACCATTTTCTCTCCACGGTTACAGTACTACGGCGTGCACATCAACAAGGGAAACTCCTTTCTCTTTGGTATATGGTATGGAAGATATCCTACCAATTGAAGTCCAGTTACCTTCTTTGAGAATCATGAAGGATGTAGGGTTGAATGAAGATGAATGGATTCAAACTCAACTTGACCAATTGGACCTGATTGATGAGAAGAGGCTTACGGTTGTCTGCCATGGTCAGATGTACCAAAAACGTGTGATTAAAGCTTTTAACAAGAAGGTCAGACATCAGGTATATGAGGTTCGTGACCTGGTAATCAAGAGTTTCATACTGCCACAAGGTGATCCCAGGGGAAAATGGACCCCTACATATGAAGGACCATTTGTGATCAAAAATATATTTTCCGATGGGGCCATGATTTTAACAACTATGGACGGCGACGGGCTTCTGCACCCTGTAAACACAGACATAGTTAAAAGATACTATGCATAAAAAAAATACCCGCTAGGTTGACTGTCCTAGGAAAAAATTAGGGATATACACAAAAATAATTTGTACACCCGGCTAGCCGAAAACCTGAAAAGGAGGCTTGGGAAAAAAAGGGTATCCCGGTGGACTGAAAACCCGAAAGGGAGGTCCAGACAAAAGTTAGGGATTTAAAGCGTATGACTATGTCCCGTTGGAAAACCTTACAGTCAACCTTCAGTATCAATTGTCAAACTCAAATGGTACTAATCAATCCAATTAGCTTCATACAAAGCAACAAGTGGATGAGACACTCAAAGACATAAAGGCTATAGCAGAATGGGAACCCCGTGGGATTGTTTCACATAGTTGTCTTTCTTTGTATAGTTTTCATTCTTACGACGACATTCTCTTACTAGGATGTTCGTCTCTTTGTACAAAAATTCTTATTCAAGTTAGTACAAAGTTATTCCTTTAAAAGTGCAAAGCTGTCTGTTTTTACTTTCCTGTTTTGTTTGCAAAAACGTCCAGTGATTATTTTTGAACATATGCATTTAAACATAATTACTGCTTAAAAATGTACGCATAAAAAAGGAAAAGAGAACAGAAATACAATTACTAATGGCTTTAAGAAATAGGATAACATCTATAGGCCATCCCATAAAATCCCCGCAGGTACTTTCTCCAATGGGAGCAGAGGCAGAGGCGTCCTGCTACAGGACCACTGTCATATCTCCAAAATGCAACCTAATGGTATCAGGATTCCCCAGCAGGATTTCAAAAAATCCCCAAACAATGCATAGAGTTTCCCTTCCCCAACATGGTTTATTTTTCTAAAAAATTGAAACCCATCTATCAACACTTCAACTCCATCAAGATATGAAGACTTAAACTCCTCATTCCCAGCAGCAGTCAGGGATTTATTTTCCCCAGTCCAACAACACTGAAATAGAACAACTAATACGTTCGCACATTGCATTCATACATCATATCATCGACAACACGAATTCATATATCGCAATCTCATTTATTTTGAGAAACATCATTACCCCATACACTTAATACATCATGACATTGCATACAAGTAACTCCTTACCTTTTCAAGAAAGATCAATCAACGAAAAATTATCATCCAACAATTTTCGTCGAGAAAGGACAACTATCTCTACGACCAACAAAAATAAGTTCCAGATTAATACCTGAAACGAAACAAGACAACTATCTGTGAACAAATTGATTGTAGATCAATCCCCGAAATAGGATAGACTGACTATCTACATGAAAAATACTTCCTTCAGACCTCTACTGGTTAAGTTTAAATCCATCAATGGTTTATCCTGATTCCTTTCTGGTAGACACTTTCTCTGGTTCAGATAAATAGCTCCAAAGATTTATTCTAATTCTTCTTCAGACCTCTGTTGGTTCAGTTAAAATCGATCAATGGTTTATCCTGATTCCTTTTGGGTAAACACTTTCTCTGGTTCAGATAAATCGCTCCAAAGATTTCTCCTGATTCTTTCCAGTTAAAGAGTATTCAAGACCTCTGCTGGTTCAGTTTAAATTGATCAATGGTTTATCATGATTCCTTTTCGGTATACACTTTCTCTGGTTCAGATAAATCGTTCCAAATATCTATCCTGATTATTTCCAATTAAAGAATTTTCAAGACATCTGTTGGTTCAGTTTAAATCGATCAACGATTTATCCTGATTTCCTTTCAGGTAGACACTTTCTCTGGTTCAGATATATCGCTCCAAATATTTATCCTGATTCTTTCCAGTTAAATAATTTTAAAGACCTCTACTGGTTCAGTTTAAATAGATCAATGTTTTATCCTGATTTCCTTTCCAGTAGACACTTTCTATAGTTCAGATAATTCACTCCAAAGATTCATCTTGATTCTTTCCAGTTAAAGAATATTCAAGATCTCTGTTGGGTCAGTTTAAATCGATCAATGGTTTATCCTAATTCCTTTCCGGTAGACACTTTCTCTGGTTCAGATAAATCTCTCTAAAGATTTATCCTGATTCTTTCTAGGTAAAGAATATTCAAGATCTTTGTTGTTTCAGTTTAAATCGATCAATGGTTAATCCTGATTCCTTTCCGATAGACACTTTCTCTGATTCAGATAAATCTCTCCAAATATTTATCCTGATTGTTTCCAGGTAAAGAGTATTCAAGATCTCTGCTGTTTCAGTTTAAATCGATCAATGGTTTATTCTAATTCCTTTCCAGTAGACACTTTCTCTGGTTCAGATAAATCACTCCAAAGATTTATTCTGATTCTTTTCCAGACCTCTGCTGGTTCAGTTTAAATCGATCAATGGTTTATCCTGATTCCTTTTTGGTAGACGCTTTCTCTAGTTCAGATAAATCACTCCAAGGATTTATCATGAATCTTTCCAATTAAAGATTATTCAAGACCTCTGCTGTTTTAGTTTAAATCGATCAATGGTTTATCCTGTTTCCTTTCTGGTAGACACTTTCTCTGGTTCAGACAAATCACTCCAAAGATTTATTCTGATTCTTTTCCATACCTCTGCTGGTTCAGTCTAAATCGATCAATGGTTTATTCTGATTCCGTTCCGGTATACATTTTTTCTATTTCAGCTTAAATCAACCAAAGATTTATTATGATTCTTTTCCAGTTAAAGTCAAGCTTAGACTTAGTCTAGTTTCTGTCAACAATCACCTTTGGATGGCATCTGTAAGCCCATCTCTGACAACTATCCATCATTTCTCCAAATGACATCTTTAAGCACATTCCCTACACAACCAACCACCACATCATCAAGTGCAAATTTCTGAGCACTCTAGCGTTCAATCATCTTCCACCTTCAAGTCACGAATGGCAGACTCGCCAATCTAACTCTTCAGGTTTAAGAAGATTGAACAGGGGCAACTGTTGTACCCCAAAATATTCCCTCTCATTTGTCAAGACATTTCTGCAACAAGGATTTTCAAATTTTCAAATTTGCACAAGTACAATTGGATTTTTAATTCCCTTGTATTTTCTATGGATCATATTGGATTTCCAAGCATCAGGTCAAAGAGGAAACCATTGAAAGGACAGAGTAGATAAATTTGAGTTTTGACAAAATTGAAGAAAAACAGGTTTGCTTCGATCCATGCTTAACTTCGACTGAACTCTCCCCTGCATTCAAGCTTCAACTGAGTATTTGTTTCCCTTTGAAATAACAACCTTCGATTCAGGAGGCAAGAGCCTCCTGTTAGCGTCCTTCGATTCATGAGGAAAAGGCCTCATGTTTGGCTTCATTCGATTGCACCTTTTATTTCCTTTTGGCATCCTCCGATTGCACAATTTATCTCCTGCATACATCTTTTACCTCCTGCACGCATCTTTCGTTTGGGCAGGTGACCCTCCTTTGATGCAAGCTTCATTTGGGAATATTTACTCCTTGCATGCCTCTTTCGCTTGGGCATGTTGCCCTCCCTTGATGCACGCCTTGTTTGGGAATTTTTGCTTCCTGCATACCTCTTTCGTTTGGGCATGTGGCCCTCCTTCGATACAAGCTCTGGTTGCTTTCTTCGTATGTGTTTTTGGTTTCCTTCGAATGCAAGTTTGGGTACATCTTTCGTTTGTCCATATGACCCCTTGAAGGCAAGTTTGAGTGGGCAGTGGTTCTTCATGTAAGCTTTCGTTTGAGCAAAGGCTCCTTGCATGTTTGCATGCAGTTAAAAAGAAATAGCCTCCTAAAGCTTTCCTTAGATTCATAGGCCATTTACCCTTTGCATGACCCCTTCGACTCAAAAAAACCAAGACTCCCTTTAGGCCAGGATGCACAAGGCAAAAACTTCCCCATGGCTAGCATTCACAAGGCAATAGCGCCCACAAAGCATTGGCTACTTTCATGCTAGTTTCGATTGGGCATTATCTCCCTTGGAAATAGTTTGCTTCAACACACAATTTCTACACTATGATACATAGCTATTGTCTCGTTCGAAAGACGTACCATGGTGGCACATTCGAAGGACTTTCTAGACATACCTGGATGTCCCAATCGAATGACATATTTTGGTGATCCATTCCAGCGGCATGCATTTGGTCCATTCGAAGGAACATACAAAAGGCCTATTCGAAAGACACCTATTTGGGCCCCTTCAAAGAATACACATATGAGTCATTCGAAGAACACTTTGATTTGAAAAGAAATGTTATTGTTTGAAAAGGAGTTTGGTCGAAGGATAGGGCTACGGGGTCAAAACAAAAGGTTGGATATCCAAAGATTCTTGCTGGCCAGAGTCCCATGTACTGCCAAGTTCAGGCCTGATACATTGGCCATAACACTCCAAAATTGATGCACATCAGTCCTGCGACACTGCCCTTATTCTTGCACCAATTTGGAATACGAATACTGCCCCTCAAAATCTACAAGAACAACATGCCCTTTTTGTTCAAATTTCTTTTGTTTTCCCTCCTAAGACATCATCCAAATCACCTATAAATATGAGCCTCCACCACACATCTTTGGGGCCCTTGGATAGTTGCAAAAAAAACTCTTGTAGTATGAAAAGGGATAAATTTCTCAAAAAAAACTCTCAAACACTATCCAACGTTTTTTTCAAATATTCCAAATACTTCTAAAAAATTTGGACCCCTCCTCACACTAAGTGAACCCTTCGATTCACTCCTCAAGTTGCCAGATAACTAACCTTCGACCCATTTCCCCAACTGCAATATAATAATCTTTTGATTCACTCCCTTACCTGTTATAGAGTAACCTTCGATTAACTCATATACTATCCTTCAATTCAGTGACTACTCAAACAAGGTAGTAATTGAACTAGCCTCAGGAAGACTCCAACGAACTTCCATTCACCACCAAGGAAGTCACTTGCAGTTTCCTTTGATTTAAGCGCTTCAAGAGGTAAGTTCTCTCCATACTTGGAACTATTTCATTTAAATATCATGTGTACATACCAATAAAGAGAAAATGTAGATATTTCATCTGGGGAGTTTTACCATGCTTTAACCTTCGATCCTTACTGCCTATATGTTAAAAGTCTCAACCCTGACTAGTTAGGCTCTGGATTTTGAGACCGAAAAATTTTTTGCTAAGCCCTGGCCTGTAGATTTCGAAAGTTACACTTGAATGCTGCATTTTTAAAAGTTTAAACTAGGTTCTCTGTATCCTTCGATTGGTTAAATACTCAAGCCTTTCGAATCTCAACCTGATGGCCTAGCATTCCTGCAGTCGAAGAAGGAAGCAAGAGTGTACCTTACATTGACTCCTGGCCCCAATCTAAAGAAGCAAGAAAAGGATGAAATCGAAACGGGTGACCTCATTGACTCCAGGCCCAAATTGAAGGAAGCTGGGAAGGGAAGAATCGAAGGGTGTCTCTGTCTAGATCGAAAAGCTCATTTTTCTTCCTTTTATTTTTGTTTTTTCTTTACATTTTCTTGCTATTCAATATGGTTGTAATAGTGTAGGATTTATTTTCGGCATTTTTTATTGCGTTTGTACAAATGTTAGTAATTAGGATGTATGGAAAGATAAAACCAACAAGTAGATCACCCTAATCAGAGACTAAATTCATTCAAATCAAACACATTATTCACACACATGCACCCCTAGGGTAATCTCACTTGTTTCCTCGGAAAAATAGTCATGTCCCTCGAATATGGGCATTTTAGGAAAGACCCTCGATAAAAGATTGTAGTCCCTCGATGACCCTCGATGTTGCCTTCGGTAAATGATCTAGTCCCCAAACGACACTGCTAAAACGTTCCATAGATTTCTTTCTATGACTATACAAACGTCCCACGCCCGTCCCTTCACATCCAATAATGGGGCTTCTTACCAAATCAATGGTAAGATAGCAACATCTAAAGGAGGAGGAAAAGAACATTAGAACTTTTGGGTAGGTAGGACGCTCATATTTGCTCGCTTCCTCATAATAAAAACATTTTTACACACCAACACTTTCATTTTAAACATTTTCAAAAGACAAAGCTTTTTGTACGCATTCTTATAGAAACGAGAATCATTACAAAGAAACTTTTCAAAATCACTTTCAAAAACACATTCCACAAACACCTCTTTGAAATATTTTCAAAAAACAACACTTTGTACGCGTTCTTATAGAAACGAGAACCAATACAAATAAGTTTTTAAAATACTTTCAAAACCCACACCACAAGCACACTTTAAAATAAAAGCAAGTGATCTAGCAAGCAACTAAGAGCCTGTAGATAACTACGGATGAAAAGGGTACTAATACCTTCCCTTTTCATAACCTACCCCCCGAACTCAAGAAATAATCTTGAAAGGTCTTTCCTGTTCTTTTCAACCTTTCCTTATTTGATAATAGTAAAGTCGGTGGCGACTCTTGCTATCTGCAACAATTGCGATCAAACACAAAATAACCAAGTCAGTTCCCCCACCGTATTACAATCATCATAGATCCTACTCTTGTTAACCAGCTCAGAAAATTGCCTAATATGCTGATAACCCATAACTTTCTTGATCTAAGTTCACAAACCATTCACAAACTTAAGACACTTGGATATCTCGGCATTAGTCGTGTTATAATGAGGGTAAAACTTAATCAACTCCTCAAACTTTGCAGCACACTCAGCCACAGTTCCATTACTCTGCTTCAGCTCAAGAAGTTCAATCTCCTTCTTCTCACACACATCCTCTATAAAATAATTCTCCATAAATGCATCTCTGAAAAGTTCCCAAGTAACCTGAATCTCATCTTCACCAAACCTCTGAACAGTGTTATGTGAGTACAACTTCAACATAAGGTGTTTTGCATGATGTCAAAACTGAGAAAGATGGCACGACGATAAAATTAATTGTATCTCTTTATCTTGTGGCATTCCTCTATCTCATAGGTCTTAGGAATCATCAAAAAGAATTTTGAAATTAACCAATCTCATTGAAAAACACTTTATGCGCATTTTTGCATAACATGTGTCGACACATTCGATTTTCAGGATGACACATGCAACTCAGTTTTTAAGGCTGTAAGCTTTTGTAAGTCACAAGTCGACACATATTGAAAGAATTCTGAAATTGTAGAAATTCTTATTTTATGTTTCGACACATCCATATTTTAGGTCGACACATTTATTCACATTTTAAAGTCTGTAGCTACTGACTTGCTCAGGTCGACACATAGAGTCCTTTAGGTCGACACATGCAACCTTTTTATAAAGTATGTGTCGACACATATGATTTTGAGGTCGGCACATAAATTCTATTTTTGTCAAATTTACATTTTCTTTTATTCTGAATGTGTCCTTTTTTCCCTAAACTTTTCAAAACTATAAATACCCTTTCATGCATTATTTCTAACTTGATGATACCATAAAATTAACCTACTTTTTCTCTTCATTTTCAAACTTCTAATCTATGTATACACACCAACATTACATTGTGATAATGTTCTGTCGGGGTGCCATCTAGACAAAGTATTTAAGATTTCCAATTGGTTTGGGTTGAGTTCTTGTAGGGGTCTTTATCCGGAAAAACCATCAGGTTTGTCCTCCAACATCATTTGTTGAATTAGGGGTTTTCGTGCAAGATCGTGCGAGAAGAAATCGTCCATGTGAAAAATCCTTTGGAGTGTTTGAAATCTTTTCAAGGAACCTTAGAGTGGTTAAAATCTTTTTAAGTAAATAGCAAGAATTGGATGATAGAATCGGGGATCTTGTCTTGATAATTTGCAATGGGATTTACTTGAGTGAAAAATACTTTGGAGTGTTTGAAATCTTTGCAAGGAACCATGGGTAGTTTGAAATCCTTTTAAGGAAATATCTTAAGAGGAAAATAGGTTGCATTTATCGGTTGATTTGATCTTGCTTAAAATCAAAGGTTGGAAGAAGGAGCATCAATGCCAAATTGGAGAATTTTGTATTGTTGTTTCTAAGTCTTCAATTGTATTAAACATTTTGCATATAAGAATTACCCTAGTTCCATTGGAATTAGGCGCAGATGTACCCACACGCGAGAACGACAGTGGGGAACTGTGTAGATAAGTTCCTTGTGTGTTTTTATTTTTCCATATTTACTTTCTTTCAATTTTATCAATCTTTATTATCAGATAGCATTTTGATAGTAATTGAATTGTAATAATTTTTCTCATAAAATATGTTTTTGAAATAGGTGTGGATATAGCTTATAATAAATTTTGGTTATAAGTGGTTTTGTATATCAACACTACTCAAAGAGAAATTCTGAAAATTCACTTGAATGCTAAGTGTTTAATAAAATAATCAAGTTAGTTCTTTGATTATTTAGGCTTGGAAATAGCATTGCAAAGTGAGTCTGTTCAAACAATAAATAAGTGGATTATTGATTTGAGTTTATATTAATCAATTACTCAATTTTATCTCATAAATTTATCTTTCTTAATTTGTATATCCGAGTTTCCAATAAGTTGTTTTTTAAACGACTTATCTAGTTAATTGCTTCCGCTTCAAAAAGTTTGAAAACTAATTAAATTCTAGATTTGTGTCTAGAAATATTTTTTGTGCCTATATTCACCCCCTCTAGATACGCGCCGTCATCTAACAAGTGGTATCAAGAGCCCGGTTCATTCCGGCTTAAGAACACTCTTTAGAAAATGGCTTATGAACCTAAGGGGAATCATAAGGGAGCTTCAATTTTCACGGGAGAAAATTATAATTTTTAGAAACTTGTATGCAAATTCATATCAAATCATATGAAAAAGGTGTTTGAGAAGTTATTCAAAATGGTCCAGCAATGGTGACATATGATGTTAATGGTATTACTATGCCTAAGCCGGAAAATCTGTGGGATGAGAATGATAATAAAAAGTGGTCTTATGATTGGAAAACTAAGAATATCATCATATCCACACTTGGTGTTGATGAGTTCTATCACATTTCCTATTGTTAAATTGCTAAGGCTATGTGGCAGACTCTACAAGTTATCCACGAGGGAACTAATGAGGTCAAAAAAGCTAGTATTAATACACTCATTCAATATTTTTGAACTCTTTCGCATAAAAAAATGGTGAAACCATTGCAGATATGAAAAAGAGATTCTCTCATCTTATTAATCGTTTGAACTTACTAGGTAATCCTATTTCCAATTCTATTTCTACTAATAAAGTTTTGAGATGTCTTACTAGGTGTTGGAAACCTAAGGTCACCGTGATCAAGGAAGCTAACAATCTTGAAACACTTGATCTCATCACACTTTTTGGTAAGCTTGAAGAACACGAGGAAGAACTCAATTGCTTGGATAAATATAAAAAGAAGCTTGAGAAGAAAAAGAAGAATAAGGAAATTCACAAGGAGAAAGTTATGTAGTCCAAAGCTCTTAAGGCTTCTAGCTCTAAATCCTCAAAAGAATAGCAAAGTAAGGGTAGTGACTCTAGTGATAATGAGATTTCGGATGATGAATAAATAGGACTATTTGTGATGAAATACAATAGGTGTGCTTGGAAAAATGGAATTAAACATTCCATAAGTAATCTCATTAAGTATAAAAGGAAATCCTCCTCCCTGAAAGAAGAATACAACAAAAAGGACAAAGGAAAGGTTATTTTCTATGAATGTGGTAAACTCAGTCACTATAAACCAAATTGTCCATATCTTTCCAAAAAGAAAGTAAAAGGCCAAAGAAACAAGCCTACACAAGCATATGTTTCTTGGGAAAGTGAAAGTGAATCCTCAAGCGACGAAAGCTCAAGTGAGAGTGATGAATAGGCAAATTATTATTTCATGGAAAATCATCGACAAGGAAAGAAAAAGGATGTAAGTTCTTAATACTCAAATATTTCCACTTTGTCTTATAACAAATTAGAAAGGGAATTTGAAAAACTACAAATTGATTTTATAAATGCTAACAAAAAATTGGCCTACCAAGAAAAAGTCCTCACATTTTTAGAGGCCAAGGTTGACAAAATCAATGATGAGTTAGAAGCATTAAAAGAATTTATTGTTGATAGTTCAAATCATGGAAAAATGGATGATCCTTCTTACAATTATGGTTGTGACCCATGTCAAATTTGGCAACAAGAAGTGAGTACTCTTTTTCACAAATTAGATGGTATACATCATCCCATGGAGGACATGTCTATTAGGTCCGTGAAGGTTGAAAAGCTTCATAAAAATTACTCTTTGATTAAAAAAGTTCCTAATAGAATTATTATTTCTTATCATAGGATATTTTTACACTATTGTTGCAAAAATGGTCACACTATTGAAAAGTGAAAGTTTAGGACGTCTTTGATTCCTAAGGGTGATTTTCAATGGTTTCCCAAATGCAACATTTATTTAACTCAATATCAAGGACCCAATGAGAACTGGGTACCTACAACCTCTTTTTAGTTTTGTAGGATGAATGTCTTGATGCTATGACGGGAAAGTGGATTCTCGATAGTGGATGTTCAAGACATATGACGGGAGACATATGACTCTTTTCCGACTTTGTGGCAAAGAAGAAAGGATTTATGTCCTATGGTGATCACAAAAAAGGTGCAATACTTGGAAAATATAGTATAGGTAATCCCTCAACTATTACTATCTCAAATGTTATGTTAATTGAAGGTCTTAGATATAATCTTCTTAGAATTAGTCAATTATGTGATAATGGATATAAAGTGTCGTTTGCAAAAGATTGTTGTATGATTGAACATAATGAAAAGAAGGATTGTATGTTTAAGGGTTTAAGGGTTAGTAAAATTTATATGCTTAACTTAAGAGAGATTTCCTTGAATAATGCTCAATGTCTTGTTACCTTGAGTGAAGACTCTTGGAGACGGCATAGACGTTTAGCTCATATGAACTTTGACTTACTTAATAAAATTGTCTCAAAAGATTTAGTAATCGGTCTACCAAAAATAAAATTTTCTAAAGATCACCTATATGATTCATGTAAAAAGGGTAAACAAACAAAGGCCTCTTTTAAATCTAATAAATTTATTTCTACATCAAGGCCACTTGAGCTCCTTCACATGGATTTGTTTGGTCCCTCACAATCTAAAAGCATAGGTGGAAACTACTATAGTTTAGTGATTGTAGATGATTACCCTAGATTTTTTGGACTTTTTTTCTTACATAGCAAGAATGAAACATTCATAGCTTTCACATGTTTTGCCAAGATTGCTTAAAATAAAATGAACTCAGAGATAGTTGCTATTCAAAGCGATCATATAGGTGAATTTGAAAACCACCTCTTTGAAAAATATTTTGATAAATTTGGTATTGAATATAACTTTTCATATCCTAGAAATCTGCATTAAAATGATGTTGTTGAGAGGAAAAATGTCATTTTAGCAGAGTTGGAAAGAACAATGCTCAATGATTATGGTCTACCAAAATATTTTTGGTCAGATGCTATTTGCATGACATGTTATGTTTTAAATAAGATAATTATTCGTCCAATTCTTGACAAAACTCTTTATAAACTTTTGAAAGGTAGAAAACAAATTTATCTCATCTTCATGTCTCTGGATGTAAATATTTTGTTGTAAATAAGGGGAAAGACAATCTTGGAAAATTTGATGCAAAAGTCGATGAAGGTATTTTTCATAGATACTCTCAATCTAGTAAAGCATATAAAGTTTTCAACAAGAGATTACTTATCATTGAAGAGTCTGTTCATGTTACTTTTGATAAGACTTCCCCAAAAAGTGTTGGGAAAGGTACTTCTTTTCATGGTCTAGGTGCATCCACGAAAGACATACTCAAAGACACTGACGAAGGAGTTGATCAACCTAAGTTATGGAAATTGGGAAGGACGGTGAAACAACCGGATGAAAATCATCAAACAATGAAGTCACCATTGAACCTCTTTTATCCAACATGAAGGGAAAGGTAAACATTGAGAAAACCTGAGAAAGGAGAAGTCACGGTCTTGCGACCGAGAGATCGGGTAAGAGAGTCTGTTACGCAAGGGGAAGGTATTAGCACCCCACATACCTATAGTACTCTATGGTATTCACTCTTGTTATCTATCTTATGGGCGTGTTTAAACTATGCTAACTGTTTACTACTAAGGAAGAATTCATGCAAAATAAATGAGAAAAGAATGTAGGGAAAATAAAGTTGTACTTGCTTGGGCCCTACCCTAATGCCTACGTATCCTTTTTGAGGAATCAGAGTTAACATAGTTCGACTCACTTGTTTTTGTTTTTTTAAGAACAATGTTAATTCTTCCTTCTACCGTAGCTCGACCTTTGGAGACTCACGCGTTGGCACAAAAGTAAATTAATCATGTCCTTACTGAATATGGTTTTGAGTTACACCCTCGAGGCAAGATGCCACATTTTATTGGTTTATGTTTTGTTACCTTGAAAAAGGGTTTAAGTTGTTAGCATGTTTTATGTTTTGCTAAAAAAGGAAGTTCTAGTTTTGAATGCAAGGATGCAAAAATTGAAGAAAAGAGTCTAAGGAAGACTAGCCTATTTGTAAACCTAGTGTTATCATACAATGGTGGCCCTATGTCAAGGATGAAAGGGAAATCTATACCTAATGTTAGCATGCATGGTTTGCAACCTAAAGTCTAACTTGCATCCGAAAGGAGCAAGTGCATCCTAAGGGAACATGGAATATACAAGGATAAAACAAACAAGCTCTAAAGAGAACATACATAAAATGGTAAGGAAAAGAAGCAAAATTCTTTAGTCAATGGGAGTGTATCACCTGAGGCAAACAAGCGGGAGTAGGATGTAAAACAAAAATGTGATGTCCAAAGCGACTGAACACCTAACAAAGATATAAAGATCGTGGTAGGTGACAGAAGGAAATATGAAAAATCACGAAGTATACACATCGGCTAATGCAAACTCCTGACAATGTTTGGGGGTTCGATTGTGGAACCCTTCCCCACTTGACGACTCGATAACAAGAGCAGGCATAACTCCGAAGCGTCGTGGTGCGTCACGAGCTAAGAAGGACAGGGACGAAATTGAGGGAGTTGATTGTGAGCCCTCTCCACTCGCCTCTTTTTGAGGACTTATCACTTATACATATGCGGGTACAAATATAAACACGCGTGTTGAATACCTACTTCAAATGTAGGGTTTTAAACAAACACAAATAGCACACAAAAAGCACACAATGCGGAATTGCCCTAAATTGGTCTTTAAATAAACCAGAGGGATTCCTGACATGATCAACAATGAAGATCCCCTTCATACATCTCTAGCCTACTTCTCATGGCATCAATAAGTGGTAAAGTTCTTACTTCTCATGGTATCTAGGAAAGTGGTAAACTGAGGAAAGGAGGAATAAAAGTGAAGCCATGATAATACCTAACGGAGAAGGTATGTTGCCTCTTTGAAATCACGCAAGCAAAGAGAAAAGTCTATAGAAGCTTCTTCACACAAGTGATAAAACAAATTAATCCCCAAGTATTCCATATTGTGACAATTACAACAACATTCTATCATAAAATCTTAGCTAAAAATGACAATGAAAATGATTATTAAACATAAAATAATAGAAAACTGTAAGGAAAATTCTAAAGGGAGACCTTAAAGGGATCTAAAATATTCTATTATTTTTGTATCATTTTCAACATCAAAGTTATGAGAAGAAAAATAATGTATATAAAAACAATTAAATCCAAAACAGAGGGGTGTTAAAATTTAGATTAGGTGTGTAGTGAAGTCGGTCTGGTGCTAGGCCCATCCAAAAAGATCCAATAAGAAGTTTTTTGTGTATGGATCCATGTTGTACCAAAAACACATTTAACATGGGCCTGAAGGATCTTCGGCCCAGCTAAACCCAACATCATCAATAATCTAATCAAAAAAATTTATTTACCATTGAATTGAAAATTTAAACAGAAAATAAATAAAAATGATGAAGCATTATTTAGAAGTGAATTAGGGTTTAAACTCATGACCTTTCAGCTTCTGTAACAAAGAACTCTTTTCTCCTCTTCGCGGAGCCGTTAACCCCAAACTTCTCTTCCTTCCTCGTTCAGTGAACACCATCTCCACCACCAAAAAACCACCCTTCGTATCGCACCTCCGCCTCTCTCCGTCTCCAGTTCTCCTTAAATTTTGAATTCCTTATCACCTTTTTCGTTTGTTATCTTTTTCATCTAACCAATCAGACGCAAGAAATAGACAAAGGAGGTTGTCGTTCCAATGAGTTTTGAAGCTCACCTTATCCTTCTCCTATAAAAAATGTTGCCTCAAAAACCGCCAGAGTATCACCGTCGTCCCTTCAATCGCGAAGAAGACGACAAAGAAACAATCAACAAGATTTTTCCAGAACTTAATTGCATTCTTGTTTTATAATTCCTCTTATCTTCTTCCCCGATTTCTTCTTTGATTTCGTGCTTTCCTGCGTTTTTGAACTATTTGTTATAATTCTTGAACGGTGATGTCATTGTTTAAGATTGAACAACGATGAATATGATGATATTTTTTCAGTGTGATGGTAAATTAAGCAGTTAAGAAGAGCTTGCAGATGAAAATGATGATGGACATTGAAACCAATTGAAGGTGCAAGATGATTGGAGGATATATGGCACTGTGAAGTTGCGTTTGATGCAGGTTGAACATTGAAGATGTGTATGATGATGCGATAGATTCAAAGTTAAAGAGAACCTTGGAGGTTGATTTTGATTATTGACGGAGCGTGATGATTATTGTGGTTTGTGGTTTTGCAATCGTGAAACTGATGAAGAAGATTATAGAGTTCCAAGAAAGAGTGAATGTGATGATGATTAAGGTTGCAGAAAGTTGTTGCAGTTTGATGAAAATGAAGAGAGAATGGTGTATTTAGAAACGATGAAGATGAAGATGAAGAGAGTTAAGGAGCTTCTTGCAGAGAAAAGGTGAGGTGAATTTTCTGAAATTTTTTCTGTTATGTTTCTCTGCTGCTGGAAGTTTTGTTTTTGGAAGGAGGTAGGAGACTTAGTAGAATTCAGTTTGAAGTTGGTTGGTTCTGCTAACAGTTAGGAAGGTGTTTCTGTTATTGGAGAACTAGGCCTATGGGCGATCTCAGAATTCTACGATGAGACATCAAGGTGATCTGTTGGAGAACTAGGCCTATGGGCGACCTCAGGATTCTATAAAGATACATATGGGCGATATGCTAAAGAACTAGACCTATGGGTGACCTCAGAATTCTAAAAGACGATCTAAAGAGAGAATTAGGCCTACGGGTGACCTCAGAGTTCTAAGATGAAACCTCGTTTACTAGAGAACTAGGCCTATGGGCGACCTCAAAATTATACAATGAGACATCAAGACGGTCTGTAGGAGAACTAGGCCTATGCGTGTCCTAAAGATTCTACGAAGATACCTATGGACGATCTGCTAAAGAACTAGGCCTATGGGCGACCTTAGAATTCTAAAACGGGATCTAAAGGGAGAACTAGGCCTACGGGTAACCTCAGGGTTCTAAGATGAAACCTCATCTACTAGAGAACTAGGCCTATGGGCGACCTCATAATTCTACGAAGATACCTATGGGTGATCTCCTAAAGAACTAGGCATATGGGCGACTTGAGAATTCTAAAACAGTGTCTAAAGGGAGAACTAGGCCTACAGGAAACCTCAGGTTTCTAATATGAAACCTCATCTACTAGAGAACTAGGCCTATGGGCGACCTCAGGATTCTATGAAGATACTTATGGGAGATCTGCTAAAGAACTGGGCCTATGAGCGACCTCTGAATTCTAAAACAGGATCTAAAGGGATCACTAGGCCTGCTGCCGACCTCAGGGTTCTAAGATGAAAACATGTGTTACAACATGACGAGTGAAGGTACATGGTACAATTGACTGTATTGATTTTATTGGAATCAGGAGGGAAAATAGATCTGGCGATTATTTGAAAACTCTTACCCGAATAAGTTTTTGGCAAACTGACGGAGACGAGTGTTTAGAAAACTAACACAAAAGAGTGTTTTAGAAGTATGATATACTAACACCATTAGCTGGATTTCGTGATATAACTAAGGACGTTAGCTGAAAGTTTGTGAGCGATATCCTTTTGTGGGGATGTATCGCTGTCTTCAAAAGATTCAGGTCTTTTGTGTAAGGTACCCGATCTGGCTTATGCTTCGAATGTATGTTCGAATTTCTTTCACCGCAAAGATCCTTTCTGATGGATCAGCTATGCACTTTTGAGGATGAAATTTTATGCGGTGATAACTATATGTAATGCAAAGAAATAAACTTCATGTGGATAAACGAAGGCTCGTTGGGAACTGTTGCTCATCACCGGGGATGCAAATTCATATCGACACTGGAAACCTGCAGTACCAAAGATCGGTGAGGATACTGATACAAATTTGCACTTGGGAGCTCATGATTCCGAAGATTATTGATGACTCCGTTGAAGATTGAATTGCTGACGAAGCGAGCCTAAAGGAAAGCCACTGAATTCTGAATTATGTTGTTGGGGAAGAAGATAATCTGGCCCAACTTCCCTATATCTCGAACTGCTGAGAGGATGGTAAAGCTGAATATGACAAGTAACAAATACTGAACACTATACGAATCTCTTAAACACATGCCTCAAGTTTACGCCACATTAAGGAATCACATCTTGATTCATTTAGGGATAAAAGATTGACATGAACACTTGTGAATGCCATGGTTTACTCCACCGGGGATGCCTCGGTTCGTCTCTACGAATTCCCCAATTTACTTCACTCGGGATGCCCCAATTTACTCCACTGAGATGTGCACTTCAACGTGCCAATCAAACAATGACTTCAGACTTTCTGAATTCACTTGGGGAATCCAGTTTGAAGTTGTCTGTAGCAGATGAAGGCAGCTTCGTGCCCTGGCCAGGTCAGGACGACTGTTATGATTCTTTTAGCTCGATTGTAGTCGTCTCGTACAACATAATTGGCTTGAGCAGCTTTGCGAGTACGGAGAGGGAATACCCCTGTCTGTGGGAATCATGAAAGAATTTGTGTTGAATAGAAGACCAGAATATTCGTGGCACAATATGATATGAGGTGGCTTGCCCTAATATCTAGAGTCTCAAAATAAAATTCTCTTGATTACAGCTTTCTTGGAGAGATTTATAGAATCTCGACGTAACTTCCCCAGGTTGAATGAATTCTGAATAGATTTCTCGATGTAATTTCCCCAAGTTAATGGAAACATGAATAAGATTGTCGACATGATGGCTTCAGATTTGTCGAGCTTGAAGAGATTTATTGAAGCCATAGCCTCTGATTGACTAAACTCCTACTCAATGGGGTGTTCTCATGTTTGTCTTCTAAAAAGTCTTTCCCAGAATAGGATCATTCTTTAAGATGATTTACTTTCCGATAGATTCCTGAAGCAATTTGTCCCTTGGGATAATCAAGTTTTCATTTGATTCTCATTATGCAAGTTGCTTGATGTTTAAGCACTCATTCATATGCCAAGAATGTTTCTCTAAGAATGATAATTCTAATGCAAATTTTATGATTGTCTTGAAGTTAAAAAACTTTTATCGAAAAGATGTCAAAGCATCGAGTTTTTCTTGTACGAATGATAGTAAAAAGATAGAGTGATATCAACTCAAAAGTTTTAGCAAGCCTCTTAGGAGTCATATTACTGTACTCTCATTACAGTGTGTTCTCGAATTGAACCATGCTTCAGTTAGGACTTTTAAGGGTTGTAATGTGGCCTGGTTCACGGTTTTAGAAAATAGGATTTAAGGCTCAAAATTATTTGGTTCCCACCCATTCTCCATGATGTTCTCCAGTCCTAAGTTCATTTAACCCGATACAAGCATTCATCTCTTGAGAAGAGTTTGTGATGGTTGAGGAACCATTGAGATTTCTTAGACACGACAGTCGCTATCTTTTAATTTTGGTGTCTGATCACATGACCTTGTTCTTTCGATAAGGGTTTTCATTGGTAATCCTTTTCTTGTCTTTTAGGCTTTTTCAAATTTTCATCTTCCCTAACTTTTTCCTTGACAAATTCTTTTGAATTTAGATTCGAAAGTCCAGCGGGATGCCCTAACTTTTTCCTAAGCGACTTGTTTTCAAGTTTCTACTTAGCGGGGCTTTTTATTTCTTTCTTATTCATAATTTCCATTCTAAACAAGTCATTGATCTTTACGTCGTCTTTGATTTGTTGGAAGTGATCGCAACTGTATGAGTCTTTAGTAGATGATGTATAGCCATTGTTGTATCATCATCTGATCTCGGCTTCTTGATTTGTGAGACATACCCATTAGGATATCGTCAACTAGTGCACACTTCTGATAAGCGAAAGCTAGACATTACGGTTTTGACATTTCCCAGCCTTTTGAAGGATGACCAATGTTGTATCCTTACATGTGCACTCTTGATGAGTTCTGAATGCTTGATCTGATTAACTGAACACTACCCGCCTAGGATTAAAATGAGGTTTTTTTCTAAACAGAAAAGAAACTTCTACTTTGAAGGCTTAGAGGGGTTAACGAGGGTCTATCTCCCTTATATCTTCGATGTTTAGGAATTGAAACAATGTTTGTACATCATCAACATTGGTTTATTCAAAAGCATATCATTTAAGATTTTTGGTATATTTCTCATCATCCTCCCTCCAGAGTCATTTTGCTTTATTTAACAAGAGTTGAGTATCAAAAGCATAGTAAAACAAATAAGAGTGGTAACAAATGGATTAATTCAAGACAATCATATTCAACGCATTGTGATTTAATATTCAAAACAAACATTTTTGCATACAAGAAAGTAATGAACAAAACAAGAAAGGTTACAAATGAGAATAGAAATCAAATACAACTAAAGTAGAAATTGCCATGTTAAGGAGACATCTTCGGGCTTATTGCTTCAGAAGATGCTCTTTGTAGTCTTGACACCTGTCTTCGCAAGTGGATTCAATCCATCATTAGACCCCTCGGAGTGAATATGATAGCGTTGGCATCAAGGAGGTCCTGAAATTTGTATTTCAATGCCCTACAATTCTCAATTGTGTGGCCTGGAGCCCCTGAATGGAATTCACAATGAGCGTTTGCATCATAATATCGAGGGAAAGGATTTGGAGGAGGACCAAGCTATCTCAACTAGACTAAATGGCCTTTCAAAAAATGGGGGAGGAGTTAAGCATAACACATAAGTATAGGATTCATCCATTTTTCAGGACCTTTCTTCCTTTTTTGTCCTCGTTTTCCCCGGGGTTGTTGGTTCAGTTGAAGAAGTGCATATTGTGTTTGCTGCATAAACGACTGTCTTTGTGTGTACTATTGTTGATGAGGGATTGGCTGATGCCTGACCACCTTAGGCTGTTGAGCTGAAATTGTAACATATGCTCGAGGAGCATACTGATTAGGATGAACAACTGATGCTTGATGATACGGAGCTTGATCTTGATGATAGACCGGGGCTACTTCTTTCTTCTTGGGAGTGCCAAAGCAAGGTTCCTTGTTACTTCCACTAATAGTTCTAGATGGACCTTGGATTTTTCTTGACTTGAGGTCGTCTTCAATACATTCCCTAATGGTAACCAGGTCAGAAAAGGAATTTGAAGTACTACCAAGCATGTGTTGGAGATATGGGCCTTGCAAGGTACCCATGAACAAATTAGTCAACTCACATTCCAAGAGAGGGGGTTGAACCTTTGCAGCTAATCCATGCCACCTCTGGGCGTACTCTTTGAATGACTCTTCAGATTTCTTTGCCATACCCTGAAGTTGTGCATGACTGGGAGCCATAGCGGTGTTGTGGTGGTAATGTTTCAAGAAAGCATCAGCAAGCTCTCCCCATGTTTTAACACAAGTTATTTCTAACTACATATACCATTCTAACGGAGCCCCGACCAAGTTGTCTTGAAATAAGTATATGAGCAATGGTTCATTATTGGCATGAGCTCCCATCTTGCTACAATAGTGACGAAGATAGGCTTCAAAATCAGGAATCTTAAACTCTAAAGGGATAATGATCTCAAGTATTAGGCATACGGTAGTGGCACTGAAACCAAAAATCTTAGAGGTTTCCATGGCATCAAGACTCTCCTTAGTAGCATGATGCATTTTAGTAGTTTCAGCAGGATCAACAGTGGGATCACCTGGTGGTCCATTAAGATTAATGGTGTTGTCATAGTTGCCAAGCACATTCTTTTGAAACACCGGATTATTAGGAGTAATCCCATCAATAGAATCTTCAAGAATCCCATTAAGAGGATTAGGAAACTCATTAGAAGTGGGAGAGAAAGCCTCTGAAATCTTGGTAACACTCTGACGAAGCACTTCTTGATCTTTAACAACAACTTGAAAATTATTAAAAAGTTGATTCATTTTATCACTCATAATGTCCATGTCCATGCGGAGTGCGGCATGGTTCTGCTCAATCGGCTCTATAATCCCCAGCTTGTTGGCTAGAGTGCGATAAGGATGTAAGGAAGTCATCTTGTAGATTATGATAATAAGAGGCAAAACAGTTAGATAATAATTCCGGCCATAAAACTTGCAATTCATGAAATGCATAATATGTATGATGTATGAAATAATTATCCATTCTGGTTTTTTACAGCTCAGTTAATGTCAGTAATAATCGAGCAACATGATAATAAGAATGACCATAAAAATATCCAAAAATAGGAGAAAATCTAGAGGATTTCAAAACAAGAAGGTTGCGAAAGTATAAGATAAGTGATTCCTTCTAACAAGCCTAGTGGTAACCGAAACAACAATACAATAATTAATCTCTTAGATCTGAAGAGTGCAACGGACTGTGCCCCGAGTATTCAAAACCAGACTTTGAAACACCTCATCCTTCTTGAGCATCATGATCTTCAGACTACAGAATCGAGTAAAAAAATCAACATATTCCTCGTTTGTGGAATGATGTTTTTTCACCCGTTATAGCCTTCAACCTGCTTTTTGGGATTTTCAATCTTCTTGTTGAAACGTGTCATAGACTGCGCAACAAGTACCATCTTTATGCTCTAATAACCATGAAGTATGAGGGTAGGCTACCATTATTTCTCCACTTTTACATCACATCACTAAGGCCCAAATAAAGTGCCTTAGAAACAACTTCGAGATTGGGCTCATTTGGAAGAGCAACAAACATATGATCGGTGATATTGAGCAAATGAGAGTACTCTTTCAAAGTCGGAGCGATCTGATAGTCCTAGAGGCTGAAATAGCGTAACTCATAGTCGTAAAACTGAGGTAGAGTTCGGAGAGCTCCATTATCAACTCTGACAAATAATATAGTCAAAGTACCACCATGTCTTTCACTAAAAGCCTTTGCATTAGGACAAACTAAATGGTCTTTCAATCCCTTCAAAGAAGGCCAAGAACTTGAGCGGATCTGATAAGTAAAATTGTCTCTTATGTTCCTCTTGGGAACACCAATGTTGCTAGACATTACTGACGGAAACTATAACTTCGTGAGATACCCCGGAATGGACATGCGCATGCGAGGTTAGTATATAGTTTCATTTTTATGACATTTCTTTTTGAAAAGTAAACATGCTATGATGTAAATGCAAATGATCATGGGATTACTACTTCCATGATACTGGTTTCTGTTGTATTGTCTTTGCATAGTCTGCTAGTACCAAGATCACAAGTTTGGGACATAACCGAAAGAACCTCATGAACATCAAACTCGGAACTTAGAAAATACATCTGAGAACCTCCTAGTCACCAACAGAAATCCAGAACATAATCATTAGAACAAATAACCACCATATGAACATGAGTAACCATCTGAACATAGTCACCATCTGTATCTGTGATAATAATTCCCTCCCTACTCACGAGTGTAAAATAGGTCAAGGCAAGGCAAGGGTAACTCAGAATCATGGGTCCTCCTAAGGCCACTATCATCGAAACACCTACGTGAAACGATAGCATCTCATTTGTACTTCAACTGAGCGTGGACGACATGATCGTACTAGAAAACCAAATTCGACTAACCATTCATGTTCCACTCTATTCCTAGGGTTCCTAGTGGTATACAAATCTAGCCTAGGTATTGGGCCTTTTACCTCATAGTAACACCTACGACAACAGTGAAACAGATATAGTACAGTAGTAGTATATGGAAAACAGTAAAATGCATTGCACACATATGCTCAGGTAATCATGTATGAATGAATAAACTATAAATCATATAAATAAAACACACAAAGGAAAGGAAAACAAGAGCTAGGAGTGAATCCGGGATTGACCAGTATTTGGTCTTCCTATCCCCAATGAATTCGCCAGCTGAAACAACAGGATGAAGATCATCAAACAATGAAGTCGCCATCGAACGTCCTTTACCCCACATGAAGGGAAATGTAAACATTGAGAAAACCTGAGAAGGGAGAAGTCACGGTCTTACGACCGAGAGATCGGGTAAGGGAGTCTATTATGCAAGGGGAAGGTATTAGCACCCCACACGCCCGTAGTACTCTTTGGTATCCACTCTTGTTATTTATCTTATGGGTGTGTTTAAATTATGCTTATTGTTTGCTACTGAGGACGAATGCATGCAAAAGAAATAAGAAAAGAATATAGGGAAAATAAAGTTGTACTCACTTGGGCCCTACCTCAATGCCTACGTATCCTTTTTGAGGAATCAGAGTTACCGTAGTTAGGCTCACATGTTTTTGTATGTTTTGTGTTTTTACGAGCAATGTTAATTTCTCCTTCTGCCGCAGCTCGACCTTTGGAGACTCACACGTTGGCACAAAAGTAAATTAATCATGTCCTTACTGAAGATGGTTTTGAGTTACGCCCTCGAGGCAAGATGCCACATTTAATTGGTTTGTATTTTGTCACCTTGAAAAAGGGTGTAAGTTGTTAGAATGTTTTATGTTTTGTTAAAAAAGGAAGTTTTAGTTTTGAATGCAAGGATGCAAAAAAGGAAGAAAAGAGTCTAAGGGAGACTAACCTATTTCTAAACCTAGTGTTATCATACAATGGTGGCCCTACGTCAAGGATGAAAGGGAAATTTTTACTTAATGTTAGCATGCATGGTTTGCAACCTAAGGTCTAACTTGCACCTGAAAGGAGCAAGTGCATTCTAAGGGAGCATGGTATGTACAAGGATAAAACAAACAAGCTCGAAAGAGTACAAACATAAAACGGTAAGAAAAAGAAGTGAAATGCTTTAGTCCAAGGGAGCGTATCACCTGAGGAAAACAAGCGGGAGTAGGATGTAAAACAAAAATGTGACGTCCAAAGCGACTGAACACCTAACCAAGATATAGGAGATCGAGGTAGGAGACAGAAGGAAATATGAACGATCACAGAGTATCATCATCAACCAATGAAAACTCCTGACAAAGCTTAGGGGTTTGATTGCGGAACCCTTCCCCACTTGATGACTCGATAACAAGAGCAGGCATAACTCTGAAGCATCATGGTGCATCACGAACTAAGGATGACACAGATGAAATTGCGAGAGTTGATTGTGAACCCTCTCTGCTCTTCTCTTTTGGAGGACTTATCACTTGTACATATGCAGGTACAAATATAAACACACATGCAGAATACCTACTTTAAAGGTAGAGTTTTAAACAAACACAAATAGCACACAAAAAGCACACAATGGGGAATTTCCCTAAACAGATCTTTAAATAAACCAGAGGGATTCCTAACATGATCAGCAATGGAGATCCCCTTCATACATCTCTACCCTACTTCTCATGGCATCAAAAAGTAGTAAAGTTCTTACTTCTCATGGTATCTAGGAAAGCGGTAAAGTGCGAAAAGGAGGAATAAAAGTGAAGCCTCGATAATACCTAATGGAGAAGGTCTGTTGCCTCTTCGAAATCACACAAGCAAAGAGAAAACCCTACAGAAGTTGCTTCGCACAAGTGATCAAACGAATTAATTCTCAAGTATTCCATATTGTGAAAATTACACCAACATTATATCATAAATCTTAGCTAAAAATGACAATGAAAATTATTAATAAACATAAATTAATAGAAAACTTTAAGGATAATTCTAAAGGGAGACCTTAAAGGGTTCTAAAATATTCTATTATTTTTTCATCATTTTCATCATCAAAGTTATGAAAAGAAAAATAATATATATAAAAACAAAAAAAATCCAAAACAGAGGGGTGTTGAAATCTGGATTAGGTATGTAGTGAAGAATGTCTGATGCTAGGCCCATCCAAAAAGATCCAATAAGCAGTATTTTGTATATGGATCCATGTTGTACTAAAAACACATTTAAGATGGGCATGAAGGATCTTCGGCCCAACTAATTCCAACGTCATCAATAATCTAATCAAAATTTTTTATTTACCATTGAATTGAAAATTTAAAAAATAAATAAATAAAAATGATGAAGCATTGTTTAGAAGGGAATTAAGGTTTAAATGCATCCCCTCTCAACTTTCGTGACATAGAACTCTCTTCTCCTCTTCTCGGCGCCTTTAACCCCAACCTTCTCTTCCTTCCTCGCTCAGCAAACACCATTGCCACCTCCACAAATCCCCCTTCGTATCGCACCTCCGCCTCTCTCCTTTTCCAGTTCTCCTTAAATTTTGAATTCCTTCTCACCTCTTTCGTTTGTTATCTTCTTCATCTAACAAAACAGATGCATGGAATAGACAGAGGAGGTATTCGATCCAATGTGTTTTGATGCTCATCTTCTCCTTCTCCTATAAAAAACGTTGCCTCAAAAACCGAGGGAGTACCACCTCCAGCCCTTCAATCGCTATAATGATGATGAAGAAACAACGAACAAGCATTTTCCAAAACTCAGGTACGTTCTTGTTTTATAATTCCTCTTCTCTTCTTCCCCAATTTCTTCTTCGATTTTGTGCTTTCCTGCGTTTCTGAACTGTTTTTTATTGTACTTGAGCGGTGATGTCGTTGATGTAGATTGAACAACAATGAAGATGATGATATTGTTGCAGTGTGACGAAAAATGAAGTGGTTACGAAGAGCTTGCAGATGAAAATGATGATGGATATTGAAACCAGTTGAAGGTTCAAGATGATTGGAGGATATGTTGTATTGTGAAGTTGCGCTTGAAGCAGATTAATGATTGAAGATGCGTATGATGATGAGAGAGATTCAAATTTGAAGAGAACCTTGGAAGTTGATGATGATTATTGATGGAGCGTTATGATTATTGTATTTTGTGGTGCTGCAATTGTGAAACTGATGAAGAAGATTATGGAGTGTCGAGAAAGAGTGAAGGTGATGATTATTGAGGTTGCAAAAATTTGTTGCGGTTTGATGAAAATGTAGAGAGAATGGTGGATTGAGAAATGATGAAGATGAAGAGAGTGAAGGAGATTCTTGCAGAGAAAAGGTGAGGTGAATTTTCTAATATTTTTTCTGTTATGTTTCTCTGCTGCTGGAAGTTTTGTTTTTTGAAGCAGTTAGGAGGCTTAGTCAGAATTTGGTTAGTAGTTGGTTGGTTCTATTAACAACTAGGAAGGTGTTTCTGTTACGATTCTATTAGAATTCTGTTATAGGTTATAGGAGGTTATGGTTAGAGCTTTGCTAAATTCTGTTAGTTAGGATGTTGGTTGAGAACAATTAGTTATTATTATTTTTTGGTTATTTTCTATTATACTGAGCTGGATTTCTTTTATGATCTGTTTGAAATAAGTTACAGATGGATTAAATCTGAATTGTTGAATTTGTATTCATTTCCATAATTTGGAGGGTGAGATTTGAATTAGATTGCACTATGAAACTTGATATGAAAATCTGACTTAGCTCTGAAAAATAAACTAAAGCTGAACTGGACTTTTGTTTTTACTAGTGAACTGCAATGTCAAGGTTTTTTTGATATGTATTTTCCCGACTTTTCCCCTAAATTGAATTGTGTTGTTAATTTACCATGAACTGGTACATCAATCACTTTTTTATTTTAGTCATGAGGCTGTTAGAATATTCTGGCTTCTGAATTGGTTTATTTCCTCTCCATTCCAAATTTTCCTGGTTTTGTTTTATGATGTTTTTTGGACAACAAGATATTTTATTCTCTCTTGGATTTATGTTTGGTTAATGGTCATATGCAAGGCGAGTTGTCTGGATCTGATTCCGTGTAGATGCAGGTTTGGAGCAAGACTCCTGGAACTTATCCCTGGTGTATTATTGAAGCACCATATTCAGAAAAGTATGGCAGCATGTATTGGTGTAAGTCATAGCAATGTTTTGGGGCTGAATCAAAGATGTGCCATGGAATCTTGGAGTTTTGACTTTAGATTTAGACAATCTGATTGATTTTGTGTATTTCTTATGAAGAATTTATAATGAACTCGTGATGTTTGTAATGAAATTTAATAGCTTTTGAAATGAATCAACCATGTACTTTAACTTGTAATTCACCAAGGATTCGAAATGATTAATGGTGTCTAGTTTCGTGATGGTTATGGTGTAATGAACATAATGTACGACAATTGAAACGGAAATAAACTTGAATCATTTTTGAATGAAGTCAATGGATGAACTAGTTTGATTTTGATATTTTTGCTTCTTCAATTCCGAATGAACTCCACTTGAATGAATCACATCTTAAATCACAACTTGAGTATTGTTGAATGAATTTTGATGAACTTAGAATAAAAAACAATGTTGAATGGTATTGAAAGTGATAACATGAATGATGCCTTGAATGACCTATGATATGTTGAATCCCTAATGCATTAGCCCTTATATTTGTGTTTGCTCTCCATAAGAAATGCATTCAAAACCAACTTGCCTTCTATGCTCGCATCTTATTAGAGACCCTAATCTCACGATTGAATTTCCAATGATAATGTCTTGATTGTCGAGGAACGAGGCCTTCAAATAAAGTATTTGAATCATGATCTAGACAACCCTAATTGATTGACTGTTGAATAGATGAATCCAATGCGCCAATGCCATAATCAGTACCTTGTGATTTAAACAACAAGTGCACCTTGAATTGATGAAAGATGAATCCCCAATAGCCATCACCAGATAAACCATACTTTGACTAAAGGATGAAAACCCCATAGGAGAAGACGACTTGATTCACCCTCCACAAAGAAAGTCTGAAATCTAAATATTCATCCTTGAGAAAATCAACTGATTGTAATTAGAAATACAGGACAAAAACCCCACCAAGGCTGACCATAAAGGATTATAAACCCTAATTCCTCACTTTACTGCTTGAAGAAGAAACAGAAGAATCAGAAGAATCAAAAGAATTAGGCTTCATTGGATACAAACAGCTTAACCATTGTGAAACCCTAATATCACACAACCACCAAACATTGAACCTCAGGCACTTCATTGAATAAAAATGCGTGTTATGGAAATGACTTAGTAGAATGTATGCAGATGAATGCAAAAACCTAAGCCAAACAATAAGTGAAAGGGTAGGACAATTTGGGGTATTACAGACAGGGATAGCTCCCAAGAAAAGAAATATGATAAAGACCAAGAAGAAAATGATGGTTTTCCTTTGGAGTTGAGAACCTCCAAAGATCATCCACTTGACAACATTATAGGTGATACAAAAAAGGGGGTAACAAATCGCTCTAAAATAAGTAGTCTTTGTTGTCATCATGCTTATGTATCACAAGTTGAACCTAAACACACCAATGATGCCTTACTTGATGAGCATTGGCTTATTGCCATGCAAGAAGAGTTAAACCAATTTGAAACAGATGACGTTTGGGATCTCGTCCCTCGTCCTACAAATCATTAAATCATAGGCATCTGATGGGTATTTAGGAATAAGCTTGACGAACATGGTGTGATAACAAGAAATAAGGGTCGTCTTGTGGCTCAAGGGTTTAACCAAGAGGAGGGTATTTACTATGAGGAGAGTTATGCTCCAGTGGACCGACTTGAGGCTATACGCCTTTTAATAGCTTATGCTTGTTATAAGAATTTCAAATTATTTCAAATGGACGTAAAAAGTGCATTCCTTAAAGGATACATAAGTGAAGAGGTGTATGTTTCTCAATCTCCCGGATTTGAAAATGATGAGTTTCCTAATCATGTTTTCAAGCTTAAACGTGCATTCTATGGTTTTAAACAAGCCCCTAGGGCATGGTATGATAGACTTAGCAAATTTTTGCTTTAATAAGGATACTCTAGAGGGAAAGTTGACACTACTCTCTTTATTAAGCGTCAAGGAAAGCATATTTTATTAGTTCAAATTTATGTAGATGATATCATTTTTGGATATACTAATATGCATCTTGTCAAGGACTTATCTAAACTTATGCAAGGAGAGTTTGAGATGAGCCTAATGGGGAGTTGAATTACTTTCTCGGGCTAAATCAAACAACTCGATGAAGGAACGTTTGTATGTCAAACCAAGTATTGTCTCGAATTACTTAAGAGACTTAGAATGGATAGTGCTAAGGAAATTGACACTCCAATGGCAACAAACGGTAATCTGGACAAGGATGAAAAAGGTATAGAGGTATGATTGGTTCTCTTCTGTACATTACAGCATCTCGTCTCGATATTGTTTAGTGTTTGTATGTGTGCAAGATATCAAGCGGTTCCCAAGGAATCTCATTTAAAAGTCATAAAACGAATCTTTAGATACCTTATTGGTACCTCAAAATTTAGGATTTGGTATTCCAAGGGAAACCGTTATAATTTGGTTGGTTATTTCGATTCTGATTTTTTTGGTTACAAATTGGATAGGAAAAGTACTAGTGGAACTTTTCACTTGTTTTCAAAATCCTTGGTAAGTTGGCATACTAAAAAGAAAGTTTATGTAGCTTTATCAACTACCAAGGAGGAATACATAGTAGCTGGTTATTGTTGTGCTCAAATATTATGGCTCAAACAACAACTATTGGACTTTGATATTAAACTATCACGTATTCATATCATGCGCGATAACACTAGTGCCATAAATCTAACCAAAAATATGGTGCTACATTCAAGGACTAAACACAATGAGATATGTCCCCACTTTCTTCGTGATAATGTTGAAAAAGGAGATGTTACGTTTGAGCATGTTGATAGTAAAAATCAACATATCAATATTTTCACTAAACCACTCGCAACTGAATCTTTTGTCAATATACATGGAGAATTTGGGACCATTGATATCTCAAATTTTCCCTAGTTCTCTCTCGTTACTTGCATGTTAAGTATTCACTCTAACTTTATGTTTAAGTGTGTAATTCTTTGTGAGTGCAACTTCCAATCCTTCAGCAGTAATATGGTATCGTTTCAATTTCTCCTTGTGTTGTAACTGGTTTTAAAATAAGAGTAGACACCCTTAATTTTTATCCTAAGGAAGGGAATATAAAGTTTAACCCTAAAAAGTCATAGATTCTAAATTTTTGACTTGGTTTTAAAAGGGGAACTCGCCACGATTTTTATCATATTCCTATGTATCCTCTTATGAGGAATCATAGTCCTAATTCGTACTTCGCAAATGGTTTGTGTTTTTTATGAATTACGAAGATATTTGAATTTCCCGCATCCTTGGTCAAGTTGTGTGAATAGTGATATATTTAGACAAAGCGTGTAGTTAATTAAAATATGCTTCGTAGTCCTTTTCGAAAATTAATTGTTAGATTAATTCAATTATGAAAAAACAATTTATTGTTGGTAAAATGTTTTTTATGTATTAATTGTGGAAAATATCTTTATTTAAATGCACGATTAAAAAAATAATTTAATCCAATAAATAAAATATATTTGAATGTGTATGTAGAAAAAATAAAATTTTATTTATTATAATAATAAATATAAAATTAATATAATTTATAAATATATAAAAACATAATAAAAAAAATTATAAAAAAAAATTATAAAAATAAAAAAATAAAAACGCAGGGGGGGTGAGAATCTAGTTTAGGAGTAAAACAAGGAGGCACTAACATCATAGGCCTGAATTCAGATATTAAATTCAGGCTCCAAAGACAGAAGGGTGCTTTTTAGAACTAACCAGTAAAAATGGAGGTGTGTAAGGAGTATGCCCAAGTCCAGATTTTAGACTTGGCCCATTTGGCCTGGGGTATGTTTTTTTGCGCTGATTAATAAAAAAAAACAAAGGGAGCGTGTTTAGATATGGGCCAGGCCCAAAAGGGTTGGGAGTCTGTTTGGACTCTGTATCTGTGGTCGCACGGTACTACTGTGAGTACGCATGTTGGTGACACATGATGATGGCTAGATGTCTATGATTGAGAGTACACGGTAATAAACATGAGATGGAATGTATGAGATTGCTGGACAAAATATATTGTTTTACAAACATTATTTCTTCATTTTTCATTTTTCATCCCTCTTTCTCAGCCTTGTCTCTCATCTCTTTCCACACAATAAAACCCCAATGCAGCAAATCCCTAACCCCAAATCGGAGGCGGCGCCACCTCAAACCAAAACCTTTATAACCTAATCACAACCCTTAACCTAGATTCAATGTGACAAACAACAACGAAAAAAATAGATTGCAAAAGCTAAGAGTTCGCAATAGTTTACCTCTAATGTGCGTTATGCATTCTTTTTTGTCCGATATGGAGTTCTAGTCTGTTCTTCTTATTTTTTTCATAGGTTTGACGACGGATAGGGGAGAAGAGACTAGGGTTTCAGATGTTGAAACCCTAGATCTTTGTTGGAAGGAGCTCTGGTAATGCGATTTCCAACAAAGCGAAGTGGCGTCTCGAGCGATTACCCACATGAGCATCTTCTTCGTATCCAATTTTATTCTCTCTGAAGTTTCTTTCCTTCTGTCAATCCTCCACTCTCTCAATTTTCTCTGTCAATATTTTTGTCCCTTTCTTCTGTAAGTTTTAGGTTTTTATAGTGTTTTAGGGGATTTACAAATTAGGAAATAGATTAATTTGTCTACGATTTTAATATGATTTTAATTAGGTTTTTGATTTTGTCTGCAAATTTGTTCTAGGCTTTGATTAGGTTTCTGTTTTGGTTTGTAATCTGATTTTGTATTAATGTAAATAGTCAAAACTTGATTTGTTCTACATTAGTCTGATTCTGCTGTTAAAGTATTGTTCATATTGATTTGTTATGTTCTTGCAACATTGAATGTATGATTTGAAAAAAACAAGATTTTGATTCTGTTTGGATCTTCGATTTGCACAATACTCGTTTTAGCATGTGTTATTTTTCTTTAATTTGCACAGTGGATGTTTTACAAGCTTAAAATGTGCGTTTTTCTCAACTGAACTGGGTTGTGAGTAATGGGCCGGTAATGTGTTTGTGATTTAATGTCAACGTTCTTTGTTCTTAAATATAAACAAACACCACTTTTTTGTAATTAATCATAAAATATAATGTTTAACAAGGAAAATGTCAAAAATAATATTAATTAACAAAAATATAGTAATGTTAATAATAGTAGTAACAATCATTTAAATAATGTAATGTTTGAAACAAAAAACCATCTTCAAATCAAGAACAAGAAACCAAACGAGCCTCCTAATTGGGCCCTAAATGAAAAAAGATTGATTATGGGCCTTTTTTGAAAAAAACCACACCCCCTAACTTATTCTAAAAAATAGACTTTAATAATTTTGTGGGTCGGTCTGAAAACTCTAATGGGCCTCAATCTGATTAAAACAAATACAAACCCCATAGTTTATTATTCAACAACCAAAAACGAATGGGCCAGCTGAACAACTTAATGGGCCTGTGTCAAGAAACTTATACCCCCTCATTATTGAAAACTAGCTAAAAAAACCTTAATGGGCCTCTCTTTTCATCAACAACCTCTTTAAATAGCACATCTCTTTTTCTAAAAAATCACAAATAGACCTAAAATTTTAACTAACACACCCTTCTTTCTAAATGGGATATAATTTTTAACAAATAGCTCCCCCCTGAATGGGCTTTCAAAAATCACATGGTCTAAGAAACTGAAATGTGTCTTTTTAGAACCTAATGGGCCATCAAATATTGATGGTCCATTTTGAATCAATACACCCCTCTTTAACAATTAATCCCCCCTATAAAATTAATTCTCGAACAAACAAATATTATGACTAATAATTAGAAACAACAGTAATAGCACGACTATCAAATTGATGGGGCAAATTTCGGGTATGACAGCTGCCCCTATTTAATTAACTTTCGATTGGATAGTCTGAGAATACGCAGGTCTTGCACATTCTGATTGGAAGCTCATTAAATATTGGAAGACTCCAAAATTTGTATGAAAGATTATACGGATACGTTGTACAATGTTCCCCTGAGTATGAAGAGTAAGCATAGATGATGATGATGTATCATCTAACCAGCGTTTGAACTAAAGTTGATTTGACATAGATATGATGATGCGGATAACCCATCAATATCTAAGAAGAGATTGTTTGCATATTTACCATAACCTAGGAGGTAACATAATACAAGTTTTGTAAAGTTGACTTACTAATGCTTGGAGACTAATATAGTAAGTTTTGATTTGATTTTGTCTATTCATCGTGACCTAGGGTGTAAATAAAATAAAATCTGATAACAAATTGCTGCATGGAGACTGATGCAATGGATTATGCAGATTTATTCGCATATCTATCGCAACCTAGGGGATAGATAATTTGAAAACTTGTTTGATAACTAAATCACTGCATGGAGACTGAAGCAATGGGTTATATCGCAGATTTCACACATTACTGCATGGAGCTTGACGCAATTAGCTATATTGCATAGGAGGAAACTGTGTATTTATCACAACCTAGGGGATAAATGAAACACCATTTGATAATACATTGATGCATGTAGACTGATGCAATGGATTACGCGTATTTATTCACATATCTATCGCAACCTAGGGAATAAATAATTGAAAAAAGCTTGATAACTATATCGCTGGATGGAGACTGAGGCAATGATTTATATCATGAATTTTACACATTGTTGCATGAAGATTGAGGCAATGGGTTATATCGCAGAGGAGGAACCTGTGTATTTATCACAACCTAGGGGATGAATAAAACACAGTTTGATAATACATTGCTTCATGTAGGCTGATGCAATGGATCATCAAATTTATTCTCATATCTATCGCAACCTAGGAGATAGATAATTTAAAAAAAAGCTTGATAACTACATTGATGTATGGAGACTGAGGCAATGAGTTATATCACGGATTAGGAAACATATCGCTACATGGAGACTGACGCAATGGGTTACATTGTAGATTTCTCACATTGTTGCATGGAGCCTAATGCAATGAGCAATATCATAGAGGAAGCTATTTTTTTATGATCAAATCTTAGATAACTAAGTCCAAGATGATATTGGGTTTTTACCGGTTGTGTCTGTTCTCAACCAAGGTAATAATCTGATGGAGGGCCCAAGAATATTGGTTCCACCCAAAGTATGTTTGCAAAAATGTCATGTATTATGTATATGGATGATGTCTTAGATTGATATGAACCCAGAGTGATATGCACTGAGTGTCTGTATATGCCCCAAATACTTATATATGTATAAAATGTGTGTATATGCCCCAAAATGTTATGGAATATGTTTTTTTTTTGGTATTCTCTCCTTTTAAACTAATGGTTTTGTGTTACCAACTCCCTGATGTTATAGGTTGCATCATCGTGGTATAATCAATTTGAACATGGTGAAAAGTGTCAACAAGATCTTGATATTTGTATCGTAGGTGCAGGCATAGACGTTTGCACAGGCATGGACGTGGACACATACATGGATTTTCTTTTAATGTGTTTCTAACCAAAACATTTTTCGATGTTTTACCTAGTGATTTTATTTTTCAAATCCCCAAAATGATCTCAACACAGTATTCACATGAAATAATTGTAGTATTTTGCAAACAAGTCTGAAAAGAAAAACACAATTTGCAAGATGGAAAAAGTAAATGTTTTATTGATATGCCTCTGAATAAGCGAGAGTACAAGATGTAATTCCTAAAAAGAGGTAATTACATAAAGTTATAAAACTTTAAATGGCAATGAAAATGATAATTGTTACTGCTTCCTCTCCAATCTCATCTGCTTCTGAGTTGAATGATTTTGATCCATCTCTTCCTTCGTTGTTTGTAGTCGCAGTTCTTAGATCGTAGTCTTTCTTTTCTTTATTTCTTTTGAGTAAGATCTCTAATTTTTTCTTGGATCTCACTTTCAGGTTTTTAATCCACCAGAATAATTTTTTTGTGTATGTCCCAAATTTTTTCCTGGATTGCCCTTTAGGGTTTTCAATTCACCGTGACGCTCCGTTTTTTCCCAAGTCGCCTGTTTAAGGTTTGAACTTAGTAAGCTTTCTTATACATAGTATTTGTAACTGCATCTGAATTTTCCGAATGCGGTAGTTCTTCCCCATCCAATGTTGTGAGGATGAGACCACCACTAGAGAATGTTGTTTTTACCACATATGGACCTTCATAGTTGGGTGTCCATTTATCACATGAATCGAGGCAAGGTAGCAGAATCTTCTTGATCACCAAATCCCCTTCTTTGAATACTCGAGGGCAGACTTTCTTGTCAAAGGCTTTCTTCATCCGCTTCTGATATAATTGACTGTGGCACAAAGCTCTCACGCGTTTCTCTTTAATGAATTTTAGTTGACCAAGTTGCATATGAATCCACTCAGCTTCTTTAAGCTTTGTTTCCATTAGAACTCAAAATGATGGAATCTATATTTTAACTAGAAGCACTGCCTTCATGCCATATACTAGAGAGAAAGGAATTGCACTTGTTGATGTGCGTACAAAGGTACGATAGCCATGTAGAGAAAAGGGAATCATTTTGTACCAATGTCTTCACCATTTTCTGAATGCTTTTCTTGATATTTTTTTTAATGGCTTCAATGGCCCCGTTCATCTTGGGTCGACATGTTGAGGAATTATGATGCTCGATCTTGAAATCGTCTCATAACTCCTTCATCATTTTGTTGTTCAGATTATACCTGTTATCCGTTATCATCCTGTTTGGAATCCCATATCTACATATCATACTTTTCTTGATGAATCGAGTAACCACTTGACTTGTCACATTTGTGTAGGATGCCGCTTCTACCCATTTGGTGAAGTAATCAATGGCGACTAGTATGAAATGGCGTCTGTTAGATGCTTTCAATTTGTTCATGCCTATCATATTAATTCCCCATATAAAAAATGGCCAAGGAGAGCTCATGACATTTAGAGGAGTAGGTGGAACATTCATTTTGTTGGCATAGATTTGGCACTTGTGACATGTTTTTGTATAATGGTAGCAATCAGCTTCCATTGTTAACCAATAATAACCTGCTCGCAAGATTTCCAAAAGTACCTTCATGGATTTCTCTCATAAGCGTATCTGCTTCTTGTTTCTCCCAACACCTAAGTAGCATCATATCGTAGTTTCTTTTGTATAATACATCACCACTCAGAATGAATTTTGAGGTTAGCCTTTGCAGCGTTTGTTTATCAATGATAGAGGCATTTTTTGGATACTCTTATTTTTCAAGGTACCTCTTGATGTTATAGAACCAGGGCTTGTTATCCGTTCCCTCTTCAATAGCAAGGCAATGTGAAGGCTCTTCAAAATGTCTGATTGTAATATATGGTTCGTGGTTTGGCCAAGTCACCTTGAACATGGATGATAGAGTTGCCAAGGCATCTTCCATCTGATTTTATTCTCGTGGGATGTGACTGAAGGTAATCTCAGTGAATTCTATAGCTAGCTTTTAAACATGATCTCAATATGGAATCAATTTGGGATGTTTAGTGTCACATTCACCGTTGACTTGGTATATGACTAGTGCATAGTCTCCAAATACTTTGAGATGTTTGATTCTTAGATCAATGGCAGCTTCTAGACACAGGATACAAGCTTCGTATTCGGCGATATTATTGGTGCAGTAAAAACATAACCTTGCATTGTAAGTTTTGTGATAATTCTTCAAAGAAGTCAAAACGGCCCTGATGCCATGCCCTAGTGCGTTTGAAGCTCTGTCGAACATGAGTGTCCAACGTGCCCCTGGTTCTGGTCCTTCATTGGGCCCTGGTATTTCGTAGTTACCTTTAACCATAACATCTTCGCTTGGGAAGTCGAACTTCATTGGTTGATATTCTGGAAACAGATGATGAGCTAGGTGATCAGCTAGTACACTACCCTTGATGTCCTTTGAGTAACATATTGGATGTCATTCTCTGATAGTAGCATCCGCCATCGGGAAATCGTTCCTGTAAGAGGCGATTATTCAAACACATACTTTAAAAGTTTGCATCATTACACACACACACACACACACACACACACACACACACACATATGCTCTTATTTGCAAAATTAGCCTTTGTATGGTATTTGTTAACTGTTTGGAAACTTTGGTACTTCTAATCGGATGTTATCTTCTTTTTGATATTGTCAAAGGGGGAGAAGCGTATGTGAGAAGAAGATAGGAAGCACAAAGACAGGGGGAGTTTTTTTTGAAAATTACAATAAATGCATCGTCGAATGGTTTTTCATCATCAAAAAGGGGGAGTTTATGAGTACAACTTCAACATATGGTGTTTTGGATTATATCAAACTCTGGAAAGATGGCACAATTGTAAAATTAATTGTATCTCTTTATCTTGTGGCCCTCCTCTTCATCTTAGGTCTTAGGAATCATCAAAAAGCATTTTGGAATTGACCAATCTCATTGAAAAACACTTTTTGTGCATTTTTGCATTGCATGTGTCGATACATTGTAATTTCAAGTTGACACATGGAACTCATTTTTTAAGTTTGTATGCTTTTGTAAGTCACGGGTTGACACATACTGAAAGAATTTTGAAATTGCAGAAATTCTGATTTTATGTGTCAACACATCCATATTTCAGGCCGACATGTTTACTCATGTTTTAAAGCCTGTAGCTACTGACTTGCTCAGGTCGACAAATAGAGTCCTTCAAGTCGACACATGTATCCTTTTTATAAAGTATGTGTCGACACATACGATTTTGAGGTCGACACATAAATTCTGTTTTGGTCAAATTTTCATTTTCTTTTATTCAGAATCTGTCCTTTTTGCCATAAACTTTTCCAAACTACAAATACCCTTTCATGCATAATTTCTAACTTGATGATACCATAAAATTAGCCTACTTTTTCTCTTCATCTTCAATCTTTCAATCTATGCATACATACCAACATTACATTGTGATAATGTTCCATCGGGGTGCCATCTAGATAAAGAATTGAAGATTTCCAATTGGTTTGGGTTGAGTTCTTGTAGGGGGTCTTCATCCGGAAAATTAATTGGGTTTGTCCTCCAACATCATTTGTTGAATTGGGGGTTTTCATGCAAGATCGTGTGAGAAGGAATCATCCAAGTGAAAAATCCCTTGGAGTGTCTTAAATTTTTTTGAGGAACCTTAGAATGGTTGAAATCTTTTTAAGGAAGTAGAAAGAATTGGATGATAGAATCAGTGATCTTGTGTTGATAGTTTGAAATCGGATTTACTCGAGTGAAAAATCTCTTGAAGTGTTTGAAATCTTTTCAAGGAACCTTGAGGTGTTTGAAATCCTTCTAACGAAGTAGCTTAAGTGGAGAATAGGTTGCATCTATTGGTTGAATTGATCTTGCTTAAGATCAAAGGTTGGTAGAAGGAGCATCAACACCAAATTGGAGAATTTTGTATTGTTGTTTCTAAATCTTCCATTGTGTTGTACCCCAAAATTTTCCTTCTCATATTTCCCAAGACATTGCAAGAATAATCTCCAAGTTGCTCAAGATTGCTCAAGAATTAGACAGTCAAGTCATCTCCTAAAGGCAGTCAATCTCAAATTAGGGTTTTGTGTTGCATCAAGGTCCTTGCATCCAAATGACCTCAAGTGTTACCCAATGTCCTAATATGTTCTCAAGATCATCCATTTCAAATTTCAAGCCTTGCAGAGGAAGTTTGGTCAGTCAATTGCTCAAGAGGTCCAAAAATCGACTATGCTTGGGAAAAAGTCAACTGTGACCCAAATACAGTCAAACTTCAAGATTTTTTGTCAACATTCTCATTTGGAATGATATTTAATCATTTGATCAAGGTTTGATCATGATTCATCAAGGATTGCTCAAAATTCATCAAGATTCAAAAGTTGCTAAATTAGGGTTTTGTAGGAAAAGTCAACTCAACTTTGACCAAGCATAACTTTCTCATACTTTATGAGAAATGACCCATCAAAAGCTCATTTTGAATAGGATGCAATTTCCTACAATCCATCTTCATACCCCAAGATCAAGAAATGCACTCACAAAAAGTTACAAATTTGGACATTATAGGTCATTTTTGAAAGTCAACAAAAACACCTTTTTTGCCAAAGCTTATAACTTAAGAATGGAATATCAAAATGCGATGAGACAAAAAGGGTTGGTTATAGGATATCACAAGGTTTCTAAAAAGTCAAAGAACACTTCAAAAAGTTCAAAATTGAAGAAGTTATGCATTGTTTAAGTTGGGCATTTTTGCAAAATTGCCAAAAGTCAACTATCCCCAAAACTTCAAATTTTGTCAAATGGGCCCATTCTTTTCCCCTTGATTTGGTCTTGTCACACTACACACGTGTCCTAGCTTCAGCCTTGTGTCCATTTATTAATTTTTCTATTTTATTTGATTTTTATTGAATTAATTCATTTTAAATCCAAATAAAATCCAAATATTGATCATTTAGGATCTTTTTGATTGATATAGGTCTTAATTGTCATCATAGACATGATCAAATCCGTATCAAGCTATATCATGAACAAAATATTGGATTTTGGACAAAATTTGAAGCTTTTTAATGGTGAATCAAATCATATCTCCAAACATCAATGCATAAGGATTCAACCCAAGAAAGTTAACCTAATTCACTCCATGTTACATATACAACCTAAAGGCACGAGAATCAGAGGTTAGAAGCTGCCAAATCACAAGAACCAAACTTGAGAAAATTGCAAAAAAGTGTGGAATTGAAATCACTCTTAGAGGCCAATTCGGAACCAAATCTCAACGTGAATCAATTGATGGGCAACCACTGAGTGAGAAGCAATCAAAAGCAGGCCATCACACCCTCCCAATCGCGCTGTAAGTCCCTCTGAAAACCGCTTGGCATTTGAAATCGCATATCATTATTGTTGCACTTTTTGGACAAATCTTTGACATATTCATGATGCTCATGCAATTTCTAAGCTTTCTGCATTATTTGATTGTATTCATATGGACTGTAGCCTTGTGACCGAACCTAGGGTTTCGTAGCTTGTGTTTTTGGGCTTTTTATTTACAGGAAAAATTGATGCAATCAATGGACATGGACGTGATCAGGGAAAAGAGACGAGCATGACTATGTTTTTAGGTTGAGTTTTAATGGCCTAAAATTGATTTTAGGAGACACCTATGGATTTAGCTGCGGATACAAATCCGCAGGTAAATATCCAGGGTTCAGTGGAGAAGACGAAGACGTGTCCCCATCCAATTCGCTCATTCAAACTTTCGCGCTTTTTTATTTTTTAATTCTGGCATTTTATTTGTTTTTTAATATAATAATTGTTGTCCAATATTATGACAAATGAAGCGTAGTGGCTCAGTGGCGAAGGCGTTAGTGCGTGATACAACAGGACCTGGGTTCGAATCCCAGGTCCCCCCATGCATTTGTGTTATTTTTATTCAGGTGATTCAATACTATTCCAGGCGTGCAGCATATCATACTCCCTCATTCCAATGCTTGCCAGATGGCCCCAGGCCAGATCTGGTTGTCCAAATGAGATGTGCACCATACGCCCAAGTCAACATGCCATAGGGAATCAGGAAAGGTCAATAAAGGGCCAATTTGTTTGGGCCATCCAATTGTTATTCTCCCATCCAAATCTGGGCCCAAACCCCCTTGAGTATTTAGATTTCTTTCTTTTCATTTTACTTATTTATTTATTTGTTTTATTAATTATTTTTATTATCACTAACCAATCACATTTTTCCCCTCATAAAACAAAAACACAAAAAATATTTTATTTATTAAAATTAAAATTCAGCACTTTATTTTTATTAATAAATATTAATTGAATTAACTTAGTTTTAATTAGGTATAATTTTAATATTTTTTTGCAATATTTAAAATTAATTTAGATAATTAGGTTTTACTAACTTTAAATCAAATTTATTTTATTTCCTTAAATATCAAAAACTCTAAAAAAATATCTTTTTTAATTAATTAATTAATTTATTTATTTAATTGTTAACTTAATTTAATTTCTTTTAATCCAAAAATAACAAAAAAATCACTTTCTTTCAAAAATGGTCAAAACCCTAAAAAACTCGCATCCGATTTAATTTCCCGCACGCGATCCATTTTACCATATTGATGTAATTGTTTCCCGGATTGTAATAGTTTAATTAGGACTTTAAATATTTTTACCGCTTTATTTACTTTCCGCATTTTAATTTAAAGGGTTGCTTTTGGCGATGTAAATACCCGACGCCTTGTAATTTAATTTCCGCAATTTATTTTCCGCAAAATATAACTGCTAGATGTTTGATAATAGGGATGCATGACAAGGCTGAATGTTTTAACCTAAAGTCAACATAGATAACCGTTGACATGTACAAAGATAAAATTAACCGACACAACACACTCGCACATGCGCACTCTTAGGGTACACCTCGCTTGGTTGCCTCCGAACGTGGTCATTGAGTATAAGAAGTTTTAGGGTACACTTTCTCTGGTTCAGATATATCGGTCCAAATATTTATCCTGATTCTTTCCAGTTAAATAATTTTAAAGACCTCTATTGGTTCAGTTTAAATAGATCAATGTTTTATCCTGATTTCCTTTCCAGTAGACACTTTCTCTAATTCAGATAATTCACTCCAAAGATTTATCTTGATTCTTTCCAGTTAAAGAATATTCAAGATCTTTGTTGGGTCAGTTTAAATTGATCAATGGTTTATCCTGATTCCTTTCCGGTAGACACTTTCTCTGGTTCAGATAAATCTCTCCAAAGATTTATCCTGATTCTTTCTAGGTAAAGAATATTCAATATCTCTGCTGGTTCAGTTTAAATCGATCAATGGTTAATCCTGATTCCTTTCCGATAGACACTTTCTCTGGTTCAGATAAATCTCTCCAAAGATTTATCCTGATTGTTTCCAGGTAAAGAGTATTAAAGATCTCTACTGGTTCAGTTTAAATCGATCAATGGTTTATTCTAATTCCTTTCCAGTAGACACTTTCTCTGGTTCAGATAAATCACACCAAAGATTTATTCTGATTCTTTTCCAGACCTCTGCTGGTTCAGTTTAAATCCATCAATGGTTTATCCTGATTCCTTTTTGGTAGATGCTTTCTCTGGTTCAGATAAATCACTCCAAGGATTTATCCTGATTCTTTCCAATTAAAGATTATTCAAGACCTCTACTGTTTTAGTTTAAATCGATCAATGGTTTATCTTGTTTCCTTTCTGGTAGACACTTTCTCTGGTTCAGACAAATCACTCCAAAGATTTATTCTGATTCTTTTCCAGACCTCTGTTGGTTCAGTCTAAATCGATCAATGGTTTATTCTGATCCTGTTCCGGTATACATTTTTTCTGTTTCAGCTTAAATCAACCAAAGATTTATTATGATTCTTTTCCAGTTAAAGTCAAGCTTAGACTTAGCCTAGTTTCTGTCAACAATCACCTTTGGATGGCATATGTAAGCCCATCTCCGACAACTATCCATCATTTCTCCAAATGACATCTTTAAGCCCATTCCCTACACAACCAACCACCACATCATCAAGTGCAAATTTTTGAGCACTCTAGTGTTCAATCATCTTCCACCTTCAAGTCACGAATGGCAGACTCGCCAATCTAACTCTTCAGGTTTAAGAAGATTGAACAGGGGAAGATGTTGTACCCCAAAATATTCCCTCTCATTTCTCAAGACATTTCTGCAATAAGGATTTTCAAATTTTCAAATTTGCACAAGTACAATTGGATTTTTAATTCCCTTGTATTTTCTATGGATCATATTGGATTTCCAAGCATCAGGTCAAAGAGGAAACCATTGAAAGGACAGAGTAGACAAATTTGAGTTTTGACAAAATTGAAGAAAAACAGGTTTGCTTCGATCCATGCTTAACTTCGACTGAACTCTCCCCTGCATGCAAGCTTCAACTGAGTATTTGTTTCCCTTTGAAATAACAACCTTCGATTCAGGAGGAAAGAGCCTCCTATTAGCGTCCTTCGATTCATGAGGAAAAGTCCTCATGTTTGGCTTCATTCGATTGCACCTTTTACTTCCTTTTGGCATCCTCCAATTGCATAATTTATCTCCTGCATACATCCTTTACCTCCTGCACGCATCTTTCGTTTGGGCAGGTGACCCTCCTTTGATGCAAGCTTCATTTTGGAATATTTACTCCTTGCATGCCTCTTTCGTTTGGGCATGTTGCCCTCCCTGGATGCACGCCTTGTTTGGGAATTTTTGCTTCCTGCATACCTCTTTCGTTTGGGCATGTGGCCCTCCTTCGATACAAGCTCTGGTTGCTTTCTTCGTATGTGTTTCTGGTTTCCTTCGAATGCAAGTTTGGGTACATCTTTCGTTTGGCCATATGACCCCTTGAAGGCAAGTTTGAGTGAGCAGTGGTTCTTCATGCAAGCTTTCGTTTGAGCAAAGGCTCCTTGCATGTTTGCATGCAGTTATAAAGAAATAGCCTCCTAAAGCTTTCCTTCGATTCATAGGCCATTTTCCCTTTGCATGACCCCTTCGACTCAAAAAAACCAAGACTCCCTTTAGGCCAGGATGCACAAGGCAAAAACTTCCCCATGGCTAGTATTCACAAGGCAATAGCGCCCATAAAGCATTGGCTACTTTCATGCTAGTTTCGATTGGGCATTATCTCCCTTGGAAATAGTTTGCTTCAACACACAATTTCTACACTATGATACATAGCTATTGTCTCGTTCGAAAGACGTACCATGGTGGCACATTCGAAGGACTTTCTAGACATACCTGGATGTCCCAATCGAATGACATATTTTAGTGATCCATTCCAGGGCATGCATTTGGTCCATTCGAAGGAACGTACAAAAGGCCTATTCGAAAGACACCTATTTGGGCCCCTTCAAAGGATACACATATGAGTCATTCGAAGAACACTTTGATTTGAAAATAAATGTTATTGTTTGAAAAGGATTCTGGTCGAAGGATAGGGATACGGGGTCAAAACAAAAGGTTGGATATCCAAAGATTCTTGCTGGCCAGAGTCCCATGTACTGCCAAGTTCAGGCCTGATACACTGGCCATAACACTCCAAAATTGCTGCACATCAGTCCTGCAACACTGCCTTTATTCTTGCACCAAATTGGAATACGAATACTGCCCCTCGAAATCTACAAGAACAACATGACCTTTTTGATCAAATTTCTTTTGTTTTCCCTCCTAAGACATCAGCCAAATCACCTATAAATATGAGCCTCCACCACACATCTTTGGGGCCCTTGGATAGTTGCAAAAAAACTCTTGTAGTATGAAAAGGGATAAATTTCTCAAAAAAAAAACTCTCAAACACTATCCAACGTTTTTTTCAAATATTCCAAATACTTCTAAAAAATTCGGACCCCTCCTCATACTAAGTGAACCCTTCGATTCACTCCTCAAGTTGCCAGATAACTAACCTTCGACCCATTTTCCCAACTGCAATATAATAATCTTTTGATTCACTCCCTTACCTGTTATAGAGTAACCTTCGATTAACTCATATACTCTCCTTCAATTCAGTGACTACTCAAACAAGGTAGTAACTGAACTAGCCTCAGGAAGACTCCAACGAACTTCCATTCACCACCAAGGAAGTCACTTGCAGTTTCCTTTTATTTAATCGCTTCAAGAGGTAAGTTCTCTCCATACTTGGAACTATTTCATTTAAATATCATGTGTACATAGCAATAAAGAGAAAATGTAGATATTTCATCTAGGGAGTTTAACCATGCTTTAACCTTCGATCCTTACTGCTTATATGTTAAAAGTCTCAACCCTGACTAGTTAGGCTATGGATTTTGATACCGAATAATTTTTTTCTAACCCCTGGCCTGTAGATTTCGAAAGTTACACTTGAATGCTGCATTTTTTAAAGTTTAAACTAAGTTCTCTATATCCTTCGATTGGTTAAATACTCAAGCTTTTCGAATCTCAACCTGATGGCCTAGCATTCCTGCAGTCGAAGAAGGAAACAAGACTCTTGAGGCGAAGAGTGTACCTTACGTTGACTCCTGGCCCCAATCTAAAGAAGCAAGAAAATGATGAAATCGAAACGGGTGACCTCATTGACTCCAGGACCAAATTGAAGGAAGCCGGGAAGGGAAGAATTGAAGGGTGTCTCTGTCTAGATCGAAAAGCTCATTTTTCTTCCTTTTATTTTTATTTTGTCTTTACATTTTCTTGCTATTCAATATGGTTGTAATAGTGTAGGATTTATTTTCGGCATTTTTTATTGCGTTTGTACAAATGTTAGTAATTAGGATGTATGGAAAGATAAAACCAACAAGTAGATCACCCTAATCAAAGACTAAATGCATTCAAGTCAAACACATTATTCACACACATGCACCCCTAGGGTAATCTCACTTGTTTCCTCGGAAAAATAATCATGTCCCTCGAATATGGGCGTTTTAGGAAAGACCCTCGATAAAAGATTGTAGTCCCTCGATGACCCTCGATGTTGCCTTCGGTAAATGATCTAGTCCCCAAACGACACTGCTAAAACGTTCCATAGATTTCTTTCTATGACTATACAAACCTCCCACGCCCGTCCCTTCACATCCAATAATGGGGCTTCTTACCAAATCAATGGTAAGATAGCAACATCTAAAGGAGGAGGAAAAGAACATTAGAACTTTTGGGTAGGTAAGACGCTCATAGTTGCTCGCTTCCTCATAATAAAAACGTTTTTACACACCAACACTTTCATTTGAAACATTTTCAAAAGACAAAGCTTTTTGTACGCATTCTTATAGAAACGAGAATCATTACAAATAAACTTTTCAAAATCAATTTCAAAAACACATTCCACAAACACCTCTTTGAAATATTTTCAAAAAACAACACTTTGTACGCGTTCTTATAGAAACGAGAACCAATACAAATAAGTTTTTAAAATACTTTCAAAACCCACACCACAAGCACTTTAAAATAAAAGCAAGTGATCTAGCAAGCAACTAAGAGCCTGTAGATAACTACGGATGAAAAGGGTACTAATACCTTCCCTTTTCATAACCTACTCCCCGAACTCAAGAAATAATCTTGAAAGGTCTTTCCTGTTCTTTTCAACCTTTCCTTATTGGATAATAGTAAAGTCGGTGGCGACTCTTGCTATCTGCAACAATTGCGATCAAACGCAAAATAACCAAGTCAATTCCCCCACCGTATTACAATCATCATAGATCCTACTCTTGTTAACCAGCTCAGAAAATCGCCTAATATGCTGATAACCCATAACTTTCTTGATCTAAGTTCACAAACCATTCACAAACTTAAGACACTTGGATATCTCAGCATTAGTCGTGTTATAATGAGGGTAAAACTTAATTAACTCCTCAAACTTTGCAGCACACTCAGCCACAGTTCCATTACTCTGCTTCAGCTCAAGAAGTTCAATCTCCTTCTTCTCACACACATCCTCTATAAAATAATTCTCCATAAATGCATCTCTGAAAAGTTTCCAAGTAACCTGAATCTCATCTTCACCAAACCTCTGAACAGTGTTATGTGAGTACAACTTCAACATAAGGTGTTTTGCATGATGTCAAAACTGAGAAAGATGGCACGACGGTAAAATTAATTATATCTCTTTATCTTGTGGCATTCCTCTATCTCATAGGTCTTAGGAATCATCAAAAAGAATTTTGAAATTAACCAATCTCATTGAAAAACACTTTATGCGCATTTTTGCATAATATGTGTCGACACATTCGATTTTAAGGACGACACATGCAACTCAGTTTTTAAGGTTGTAAGCTTTTGTGAGTCACAAGTTGACACATATTGAAAGAATTCTGAAATTGTAGAAATTCTTATTTTATGTTTCGACACATCCATATTTTAGGTCGACACATTTACTCACATTTTAAAGTATGTAGCTACTGACTTGCTCAGGTCGACACATAGAGTCCTTCAGGTCGACACATGCAGCCTTTTTATAAAGTATGTGTCGACACATATGATTTTGAGGTCGACACATAAATTCTATTTTTGTCAAATTTACATTTTCTTTTATTCTGAATGTGTCCTTTTTGCCCTAAACTTTTCAAAACCATAAATACCCTTTCATGCATAATTTCTAACTTGATGATACCATAAAATTAACCTACTTTTTCTCTTCATCTTCAAACTTCTAATCTATGTATACACACCAACATTACATTGTGATAATGTTCTGTCGGGGTGCCATCTAGACGAAGTATTAAAGATTTCCAATTGGTTTGGGTTGAGTTCTTGTAGGGGTCTTTATCCGGAAAAACCATCAGGTTTGTCCTCCAACATCATTTGTTGAATTAGGTGTTTTCATGCAAGATCGTGCGAGAAGAAATCGTCCATGTGAAAAATCCCTTGGAGTGTTTGAAATCTTTTCAAGGAACCTTAGAGTGGTTAAAATCTTTTTAAGTAAATAGAAATAATTGGATGATAGAATCGGGGATCTTGTCTTGATAGTTTGCAATGGGATTTACTTGAGTGAAAAATACTTTGGAGTGTTTGAAATCTTTGCAAGGAACCATGGGTAGTTTGAAATCCTTTTAAGGAAATAGCTTAAGCGGAAAATAGGTTGCATTTATTGGTTGATTTGATCTTGCTTAAAATCAAAGGTTGGAAGAAGGAGCATCAATGCCAAATTGGAGAATTTTGTATTGTTGTTTCTAAGTCTTCAATTGTATTAAACATTTTGCATATAAGAATTACCCTAGTTCCATTGGAATTAGGCGCAAATGTACCCACACGCGAGGACGGCAGTGGGGAACTGTGTAGATAAGTTCCTTGTGTGTTTTTACTTTTCCACTTTTACTTTCTTTCAATTTTATCAATCTTTTTATCAAATAGCATTTTGATAGTAATTGAATTGTAATAATTTTTCTCATAAAATATGTTTTTGAAATAGGTTTGGATATAGCTTATAATAAATTTTGGTTATAAGTGGTTTTGTATATCTACACTACTCAAAGAGAAATTCTGAAAATTCACTTGAATGCTAAGTGTTTAATAAAATAATCAAGTTAGTTCTTTGATTATTTAGGCTTGGAAATAGCATTGCAAAGTGAGTCTGTTCAAACAATAAATAAGTGGATTATTGATTTGAGTTTATATTAATCAATTACTCAATTTTATCTCATAGATTTATTTTTCTTAATTTGTATATCCGAGTTTCCAATAAGTTGTTTTTTAAACGACTTATCCAGTTAATTGCTTCCGCTTCAAAAAGTTTGAAAACGAATTAAATTCTAGATTTGTGTCTAGAAATATTTTTTGTGCCTCTATTCACCCCCTCTAGATACGCGCCGTCATCTAACAAGTGGTATCAAGAGCCCGGTTCATTCCGGCTTAAGAACACTCTTTAGAAAATGGCTTATGAACCTAAGGGGAATCATAAGGGAGCTTCAATTTTCACGGGAGAAAATTATAATTTTTAGAAACTTGTATGCAAATTCATATCAAATCATATGACAAAGGTGTTTGAGAAGTTATTCAAAATGGTCCAGCAATGGTGACATATGATGTTAATGGTATTACTATGCCTAAGCCGGAAAATCTGTGGGATGAGAATGATAATAAAAAGTGGTCTTACGATTGGAAAATTAAGAATATCATCATATCCACACTTGGTGTTGATGAGTTCTATCACATTTCCTATTGTTAAATTGCTAAGGCTATGTGGCAGACTCTACAAGTTATCCATGAGGGAACTAATCAGGTCAAAAAATCTAGTATTAATACACTCATTCAATATTTTGAACTCTTTCGCATAAAAAAATGGTGAAACCATTGCAGATATGAAAAAGAGATTCTCTCATCTTATTAATCGTTTGAACTTACTAGGTAATCCTATTTCCAATTCTATTGCTACTAATAAAGTTTTGAGATGTCTTACTAGGTGTTGGAAACCTAAGGTCACTGTGATCAAGGAAGCTAACAATCTTGAAACACTTGATCTCATCACACTTTTTGGTAAGCTTGAAGAACACGAGGAAGAACTCAATTGCTTGGATAAATATAAAAATAAGCTTGAGAAGAAAAAGAAGAATAAGGAAATTCACAAGGAGAAAGTTATGTAGTCCAAAGCTCTTAAGGCTTCTGGCTCTAAATCCTCAAAAGAATAGCAAAGTAAGGGTAATGACTCTAGTGATAATGAGATTTTTGGTGATGAATAAATAGGACTATTTGTGATGAAATATAATAGGTGTGCTTGGAAAAATGGAATTAAACATTCCATAAGTAATCTCATTAAGTATAAAAGGAAATCCTCCTCCCTGAAAGAAGAATACAGCAAAAAGGACAAAGGAAAGGTTATTTTCTATGAATGTGGTAAACTCGATCACTATAAATTAGATTGTCCATATCTTGCCAAAAAGAAAGTAAAAGGCCAAAGAAACAAGCCTACACAAGCATATGTTGCTTGGGAAAGTGAAAGTGAATCCTCAAGCGACGAAAGCTCAAGTGAGAGTGATGAATAGGCAAATTATTATTTCATGGAAAATCATCGACAAGGAAAGAAAAAGGATGTAAGTTCTAAATACTCAAATATTTCCACTTTGTCTTATAACGAATTAGAAAGGGAATTTGAAAAACTACAAATTGATTTTATAAATGCTAACAAAAAATTGGCCTGCAAAGAAAAAGTCCTCACATTTTTATAGGCCAAGGTTGACAAAATCAATGATGAGTTAGAAGCATTAAAAGAATTTATTGTTGATAGTTCAAATCATGGAAAAATGGATGATCCTTCTTACAATTATGGTTGTGACCCATGTCAAATTTGGCAACAAGAAGTGAGTACTCTTTTTCACAAATTAGATGGTATACATCATCCCATGGAGGACATGTCTATTAGGTCCGTGAAGGTTGAAAAGCTTCATAAAAATTACTCTTTGATTAAAAAAGTTCCTAATAGCATTATTATTTCTTATCATAGGATATTTTTACACTATTGTTGCAAAAATGGTCACACTATTGAAAAGTGAAAGTTTAGGACGTCTTTGATTCCTAAGGGTGATTTTCAATGGTTTCCCAAATGCAACATTTATTTAACTCAATATCAAGGACCCAATGAGAACTGGGTACCTACAACCTTTTTTTGGTTTTGTAGGATGAATGTCTTGATGCTATGACGGGAAAGTGGATTCTCGATAGTGGATGTTCAAGACATATGAAGGGAGACATATGACTCTTTTCCGACTTTGTGGCAAAGAAGAAAGGATTTATGTCCTATGGTGATCACAAAAAAGGTGCAATAATTGGAAAATATAGTATAGGTAATCCCTCAACTATTACTATCTCAAATGTTATGTTAATTGAAGGTCTTAGATATAATCTTCTTAGAATTAGTCAATTATGTGATAATGGATATAAAGTGTCGTTTGCAAAAGATTGTTGTATGATTGAACATAATGAAAAGAAGGATTGTATGTTTAAGGGTTTAAGGGTTAGTAAAATTTATATGCTTAACTTAAGAGAGATTTCCTTGAATAATGCTCAATGTCTTGTTACCTTGAGTGAAGACTCTTGGCGACGGCATAGACGTTTAGCTCATATGAACTTTGACTTACTTAATAAAATTGTCTCAAAAGATTTAGTAATCGGTCTACCAAAAATAAAATTTTCTAAAGATCACCTATATGATTCATGTCAAAAGGGTAAACAAACAAAGGCCTCTTTTAAATCTAAGAAATTTATTTCTACATCAAGGACACTTGAGCTCCTTCACATGGATTTGTTTGGTCCCTCACAATCTAAAAGCATAGGTGGAAACTACTATAGTTTAGTGATTGTAGATGATTACCCTAGATTTTGTTGGACTTTTTTTCTTACATAGCAAGAATGAAACATTCATAGCTTTCACATGTTTTGCCAAGATTGCTTAAAATAAAATGAACTCAGAGATAGTTAATATTCGAAGCGATCATATAGGTGAATTTGAAAACCACCTCTTTGAAAAATATTTTGATAAATTTGGTATTGAATATAACTTTTCATATCCTAGAACTCTGCATTAAAATGATGTTGTTGAGAGGAAAAATTGCATTTTAGCAGAGTTGGCAAGAACAATGCTCAATGATTATGGTCTACCAAAATATTTTTGGTCAGGTGCTATTAGCATGACATGTTATGTTTTAAATAAGATAATTATTCGTCCAATTCTTGACAAAACTCTTTATAAACTTTTGAAAGGTAGAAAACAAATTTATCTCATCTTCATGTCTTTGGATGTAAATATTTTGTTGTAAATAAGGGGAAAGACAATCTTGGAAAATTTGATGCAAAAGTAGATGAAGGTATTTTTCATAGATACTCTCAATCTAGTAAAGCATATAAAGTTTTCAACAAGAGATTACTTATCATTGAAGAGTTTGTTCATGTTACTTTTGATAAGACTTCCCCAAAAAGTGTTGGGAAAGGTACTTCTTTTCTTGGTCTAGGTGCATCCACGAAAGACATACTCAAAGACACTGGCGAAGGAGTTGATCAACCTAAGTTGTGGAAATTGGGAAGGACGGTGAAACAACCGGATGAAAATCATCAAACAATGAAGTCGCCATTGAACCTCTTTTATCCCACATGAAGGGAAAGGTAAACATTGAGAAAACCTGAGAAAGGAGAAGTCACGGTCTTGCGACCGAGAGATCGGGTAAGAGAGTCTGTTACGCAAGGGAAAGGTATTAGCACCCCACATACCCATAGTAATCTATGGTATTCACTCTTGTTATCTATCTTATGGGCATGTTTAAACTATGCTAACTGTTTACTACTGAGGAAGAATTCGTGCAAAATAAATGAGAAAAGAATGTAGGGAAGTTGTACTCGCTTGGGCCCTACCCTAATGCCTATGTATCCTTTTTGAGGAATCAAAGTTAACATAGTTCGACTCAGTTGTTTTATTTTATTTTAAGAACAATGTTAATTCTTCCTTCTACCATAGCTCGACCTTTGGAGACTCACGCGTTGGCACAAAAGTAAATTAATCATGTCCTTACTGAATATGGTTTTGAGTTACACCCTCGAGGCAAGATGCCACATTTTATTGGTTTATTTCTTGTTACCTTGAAAAAGGGTTTAAGTTGTTAGCATGTTTTATGTTTTGCTAAAAAAGGAAGTTTTAGTTTTGAATGCAAGGATGCAAAAATTGAAGAAAAGAGTCTAAGGAAGACTAGCCTATTTGTAAACCTAGTGTTATCATACAATGGTGGCCCTATGTCAAGGATGAAAGGGAAATCTATACCTAATGTTAGCATGCATGGTTTGCAACCTAAAGTCTAACTTGCATTTGAAAGGAGCAAGTGCATCCTAAGGGAACATGGCATGTACAAGGATAAAACAAACAAGCTCTAAAGAGAACATACATAAAATGGTAAGGAAAAGAAGCAAAATGCTTTAGTCAATGGGAGTGTATCACCCGAGGCAAACAAGCGGGAGTAGTATGTAAAACAAAAATGTGATGTCCAAAGCGACTGAACACCTAACCAAGATATAAAGATCATGGTAGGTGACAGAAGCAAATATGAAAAATTACGAAGTATACACATCGGCTAATGCAAACTCCTGACAAAGTTTGGGGGTTCGATTGTGGAACCCTTCCCCACTTGACGAATCGATAACAAGAGCAGGCATAACTCCGAAGCGTCGTGGTGCATCACGAGCTAAGAAGGACAGGGACGAAATTGAGGGAGTTGATTGTGAGCCCTCTCCACTCGCCTCTTTTTGAGGACTTATCACTTATACATATGCGGGTACAAATATAAACACGCGTGCTGAATACCTACTTCAAATGTAGGGTTTTAAACAAACACAGATAGCACACAAAAAGCACACAATACGGAATTGCCCTAAACTGGTCTTTAAATAAACCAGAGGGATTCCTGACATGATCAACAATGAAGATCCCCTTCATACATCTCTAGCCTACTTCTCATGGCATCAATAAGCGTTAAAGTTCTTACTTCTCATGGTATCTAGGAAAGTGGTAAACTGAGGAAAGGAGGAATAAAAGTGAAGCCATGATAATACCTAACGGAGAAGGTATGTTGCCTCTTTGAAATCATGCAAGTGAAGAGAAAAGTCTATAGAAGCTTCTTCACACAAGTGATAAAACAAATTAATCCCCAAGTATTCCATATTGTGATAATTACAACAACATTCTATCATAAAATCTTAGCTAAAAATGACAATGAAAATGATTATTAAACATAAAATAATAGAAAACTGTAAGGAAAATTCTAAAGGGAGACCTTAAAGGGATCTAAAATATTCTATTATTTTTGTATCATTTTCAACATCAAAGTTATGAGAAGAAAAATAATGTATATAAAAACAATTAAATCCAAAATAGAGGGGTGTTAAAATTTAGATTAGATGTGTAGTGAAGCCGGTCTAGTGCTAGGCACATCCAAAAAGATCCAATAAGAAGTTTTTTGTGTATGGATCCATGTTGTACCAAAAACACATTTAACATGGGCCTGAAGGATCTTCGGCCCAGCTAAACCCAACATCATCAATAATCTAATCAAAAATTTTTATTTACCATTGAATTGAAAATTTAAACAAAAAATAAATAAAAATGATGAAGCATTATTTAGAAGTGAATTAGGGTTTAAACTCATGACCTTTCAACTTCTGTAACAAAGAACTCTCTTCTCCTCTTCGCGGAGCCGTTAACCCCAAACTTCTCTTCCTTCCTCGTTCAGTGAACACCATCTCCACCACCAAAAAACCACCCTTCGTATCGCACCTCCGCCTCTCTCCGTCTCCAGTTCTCCTTAAATTTTGAATTCCTTCTCACCTTTTACGTTTGTTATCTTTTTCATCTAACCAATTAGACGCACGAAATAGACAAAGGAGGTTGTCGTTCCAATGAGTTTTGAAGCTCACCTTATCCTTCTCCTATAAAAAATGCTGCCTCAAAAACCACCGAAGTACCACCGTCGTCCCTTCAATCGCGAGGAAAACGACAAAGAAGAGAATAATGTATTTAGAAGATTATAGAGTGCCAAGAAAGAGTGAAGGTGATGATGATTGAGGTTGCAGAAAGTTGTTGCAGTTTGATGAAAATGAAAAGAGAATGGTGTATTTAGAAACGATGAAGATGAAGAGAGTTAAGGAGCTTCTTGCAGAGAAAAGGTGAGGTGAATTTTCTGAAATTTTTTCTGTTATGTTTCTCTGCTGCTGGAAGTTTTGTTTTTGGAAGGAGGTAGGAGACTTAGTAGAATTCAGTTTGAAGTTGGTTGGTTCTGCTAACAGTTAGGAAGGTGTTTCTGTTATGATTTTGTTAGAATTTTGTTATAGGTTATAAGAGGTTATGGTTAGAGCTTTGCTAAATTATGCTAGTTAGGAAGTTGGTTGAGAACAATTAGTTATTAGTTTTTTTGGTTATTTTCTATTATGCTGAGCTGGATTTCTGTTATGAGCTGTTTGAAATCAATTGCAGATGGATTAAATCAGAAATGTTGAATTTGTAACTCAATTGCAGGATTTAGAGGGTGATATTTGAATTAGATTGCGCTATGAAACTTGATCTAAATATCTGACTTAGCTCTGAAAAATAAACTGAAGTTGAACTGGATTTTTGATTTTACTAGTGAACTGCAATATCGAGTTTTTTTCGATATGCATTTTCTTGACTTTTCCGCTTAGTTGAACTTTATTGTTAATTTTCTGTGAACTGGTACATCAACCACTTTTTTTATTTTAGTCATGTGGCTGTTAGAATATTTTGGCTTCTGAATTGGTTTATTTCCTCTCCATTCCAAATTTTCCTGGTTTTATTTTATGCTTTTTTTTTAAGAACAAGATATTTTATTCTCTTTTGGATTTATGTTTGGTTGATGGTAATATGCAGGGCAAGTTGTCTGGATCTGATTCCGTGTAGATGAAGGTTTGGAGCAAGACTCCTGGAGCTTATGTCTGGTGTATTATTGAAGCACCTTGTTCAGAAAAGTATGGCAGCATGTATTGGTGCAAATTATAACAATGTTTTGGGGTTGAATCAAAGATGTGCCATGGAAGCTTGGAGTTTAGACTTTAGATTTATACAATCTGATTGATTTTGTGTATTTCTTGTGAAGAATTTATAACGAACTCATGATGTTTGTAATGAAATTTAACAGCTTTTGAAATGAATCAACCTTGTACTTTAACTTGTAATTCACCAAGGATTCGAAATGATTAATGGTGTATAAATTTGTGATGGTTATGGTGTAATGAACATGATATATGATAATCGAAACGAAAATGAACTTGAATCATTTTTGAATAAAGTCAATGGATGAACTAGCTAGATTTTTATATTTTTTTCTTCTTGAATTTCGAATGAACTCCACTTGAATGAATCACATCTTGAATCATAACTTGAGTATTGTTGAATGAATTTTGATGAACTTAGAATCAAAAACAATGTTTAATGGTATTGAAAGTGATAACCTGAACCATGCCTTGAATGACCTATGATATGTTGAATCCCTAATGAATTAGCCCTTATATTTGTGTTTGCTCTCCATAAGAAATGCATTCAAAACCAACTTGCCTTCTATGCTCGCATCTTATTAGAGGCCTTAATCTCACAATTTAATTTCCAATGATAATGCCTTGATTTTCGAGCAACGAGGCCTTCAAATAAAGCATCTTGAATCTGAATCTAGACAAACCTAATTGATTGACTGTTGAATAGATGAATCCAATGCGTCAATGCCATAATCAGTACCTTGTGATTTAAACAACAAGGGCACCTTGGTTTGATGAAAGATAAACCCCCAATAGCCATCACCAGATAAACCATACTTTGACTAAAGGATGAAAACCCAATAGGAGAAGACGACTTGATTCACCATCCACAAAGAAAGTCTTAAATCTAAATATTCATCCTTGAGAAAATCAATTGATCGTAATTAGAAATACACCTTAGACTAAAACCCAACCAAGCCTGGCCATAAAGGATTAGAAACCCTAATTCCTCACTTTACTACTTGAAGAAGAAACAGAAGAATCAGAAGAATTAGGCTTCATTGGATATAAACACCTTAAGCATTGTGAAACCCTAATATCGCACAACCACCGAACATTGAACCTCTAGCACTTCGTTGAATAAAAATGCGTGTTAGGCAAATGAATTAATGGAATGTATGCAGATGATTGCAAAAGCCTAAGCCAAATAATAAGTGAAAAGGGTAGGACTAATTTGGGGTATTACAACTTCCCCTGTTTAATCGTCTTAAACCTGAAAGTACAATTGGCGCATGCCTTTCAGACATTTGAGGTAGAATATGATTAAATACCAATTCCAAAACTTGTCTTGAGAGAAAGTGTAATTATTTCTTTATTTTTGTAATATCTGCCGGGGGAAAGAATTTTATGTTTTTGGTGAGAAAACATAGATTGGAATCATGACATGGCGTGATGCCAATACAAGACTAAGGTTGATATGAAAAGATGGAGGATAAGATCTATGGGAGACCTATGATCCTAAGGTGAAACATAAGAGCGATGTGTCAGAGAACTAGGCCTATGGGTGACCTCAGAATTCTAAAACAAGATTTAAAGGGAGAACTAGGCCTACGAGCAACATCATGGTTTTAAGATGAAACCTCATCTATTGGAGAACTAGGTCTATGGGAGACCTCAGAATTCAACCATGAGACATCAAGGAGATCTGTCGGAGAACTAGGCCTACAGGCGACCTCAGGGTTCTAAGATGAAACCACATCTATTGGAGAACTAGGCCTATGGGCGATCTCAGAATTCTACGATGAGACATCAAGGTGATCTGTCGGAGAACTAGGCCTATGGGCGACCTCGGGATTCTACAAAGATACATATGATCGATATGCTAAAGAACTAGGCCTATGGGTGACCTCAGAATTCTAAAAGAGGATCTAAAGAGAGAATTAGGCCTACGGGTGACCTCAGAGTTCTAAGATGAAACCTCATTTACTAGAGAACTAGGCCTATGGGCGACCTCAAAATTCTACGATGAGACATCAAGACGGTCTGTAGGAGAACTAGGCCTATGCGTGTCCTAAAGATTCTATGAAGATATCTATGGACGATCTGCTAAAGAACTAGGCCTATGGGCGACCTTAGAATTCTAAAACAGGATCTAAAGGGAGAACTAGGCCTACGGGTAACCTCATGGTTCTAATATGAAACCTCATCTACTAGAGAACTAGGCCTATGGGTGACCTCATAATTCTGCGAAGATACCTATGGGTGATCTCCTAAAGAACTAGGCATATGGGCGACTTGAGAATTCTAAAACAGTGTCTAAAGGGAGAACTAGGCCTACAGGCAACCTCAGGGTTCTAAGATGAAACCTCATCTAATAGATAACTAGGCCTATGGGCGACCTCAGGATTCTATGAAGATACTTATGGGCGATCTGCTAAAGAACTAGGCCTATGAGCGACCTCTTAATTCTAAAACAGGATCTAAAGGGATCACTAGGCCTACTGCCGACCTCAGGGTTCTAAGATGAAAACATGGGTTACAACATGACGAGTGAAGGTACATGGTACAATTGACTGTATTGATTTTATTGGAATCAGGAGGGAAAATAGACATGGCGATTATTTGAAAACTCTGACCCGAATAAGTTTTTGGGAAACTGACGGAGACGAGTGTTTAGAAAACTAACACAAAAGAGTGTTTTAGAAGTATGATATACTAACACCATTAGTTGGATTTCGTGATATAACTAAGGACGTTAGCTGAAAGTTTGTGAGCGATATCCTTTTGTGGGGATGTATCGATGTCTTCAAAAGATTCAGGTCTTTTGTGTAAGGTACCCGATCTGGCTTATGCTTCGAATGTATGTTTGAATTTCTTTCGCCGCAAAGATCCTTTCTGATGGATCAGCTATGCACTTTTGAGGATGAAATGTTATGTGGCGATAACTATATGTAATGCAAAGAAATAAACTTCATGTGGATAAATGAAGGCTCGTTGGGAACTCTTGCTCATCACCGGGGATGCAAATTCATATCGACACTGGTAACCTACAGTACCAAAGATCAGTGAGGATACTGATACAAATTTGCACTTGGGAGCTCATGATTCCAAAGATTATTGATGACTCCGTTGAAGATTGAATTGCTGACGAAGCGAGCCTAAGGGCAAGCCACTGAATTCTGAATTATGTTGTTGGGGAAGAAGATAATCTGGCCCAACTTCCCTATATCTCGAACTGCTGAGAGGATGGTAGAGCTGAATATGACAAGTAACAGATACTGAACACTATACGAATCTCTTAAACACATGCCTCAAGTTTACGCCACACTGAGGAATCACATATTGATTCATTTAGGGGTAAAAGATTGACATGAACACTTGTGAATTCCATGGTTTACTCCACCGGGGATGCCTCGGTTCGGCTCTGTGAATTCCCCAATTTACTTCACTCGGGATGCCCCAGTTTACTCCACTGAGATGTGCACTTGAACGTGCCAGTCAAACAATGACTTCAGACTTTCTGAATTCACTTGGGGAATCCAGTTTGAAGTTGTTTGTAGCATATGAAGGCAGCTTCGTGCCCTGGCCAGGTCAGGATGACTGTTATGATTCTTTTAGCTCGATTGTAGTCTTCTCGTGCAACATAATTGGCTTGAGCAGCTTTGCGAGTACGGAGAGGGAATGCCCCTGTCTGTGGGAATTATGAAAGAATCTGTGCTGAATAGAAGACCAGAATATCCGTGGCACAATATGATATGAGGTGGCATGCCCTAATATCTAGAGTCTTGAAATAAACTTCTCTTGATTACAGCTTTCTTGGAGAGATTTATAGAATCTCGACGTAACTTCCCCAAGTTGAATGAATTCCGAATAGATTTCTCGATGTAATTTCCCCAAGTTAATGGAAACATGAATAGGATTGTCGACATGATGGCTTCAGATTTGTCAAGCTTTAAGAGATTTATTGAATCCATAGCCTCTGATTGACTAAACTCCTACTCAATGAGGTGTTCTCATGTTGGTCTTCTAAAAAGTCTTCCCCAGAATAGGATCATTCTTTAAGATGATTTGCTTTCCGACAGATTCCTGAAGCAATTTGTCCCTTGGGATAATCAAGTTTTCATTTGATTCTCATTATGCAAGTTGCTTGATGTTTAAGAACTCATTCATATGCAAAGAATGTTTCTCTAATAATGATAATTCTAATGCAAATTTTATGCTTGTCTTGAAGTTAAAAAACTTTTATCGAAAAGATGTCGAAGCATCGAGTTTTTCTTGTACGAAAGATAGTAAAAAGATAGAGTGATATCAACTCAAAAGTTTTAGCAAGCCTCTTAGGAGTCATATTATTGTACTCTCATTACAGTGTGTTCTCGAATAGAACCATGCTTCAGTTAGGACTTTTAAGGGTTGTAATGTGGCCTGGTTCACGGTTTTAGAAAATAGGATTTAAGGCTCAAAATTATTTGGTTCCCACCCATTCTCCATGATGTTCTCCAGTCCTAAGTTCATTTAACCCGATACAAGCATTCATCTCTCAAGAAGAGTTTGTGATGGTTGAGGAACCACTGAGATTTCTTAGACACGACAGTCGCTATCTTTTAATTTTGGTGTCTGATCACATGACCTTGTTCTTTCGACGAGGGTTTTCATTGGTAATCCTTTTCTTGTCTTTTAGGCTTTTTCAATTTTTCATCTTCCCTAACTTTTTCCTTGACAAATTCTTTTGAATTTAGATTCGAAAGTCCAGCAGGATACCCTAACTTTTTCCTAAGCGACTTGTTTTCAAGTTTCTACTTAGCCGGGCTTTTTGTTTCTTTCTTATTCATAATTTCCATTCTGAACAAGTCATTGATCTTTATGTCGTCTTTGATTTGTTGGAAGTGATCGCGACTGTATGAGTCTTTAGTAGATGATGTATAGCCATTGTTGTATCGTCATCTGATCTCGGCTTCTTGATTTGTGAGACATACCCATTAGGATATCGTCAACTAGTGCACACTTATGATAAGCGAAAGCTAGACATTACGGTTTTGACATTTCCTAGCCTTTTGAAGGATGACCAATGTTGTATCCTTACATGTGCACTCTTGATGAGTTCTGAATGCTTGATCTGATTAACTGAACACTACCCGCCTAGGATTAAAATGAGGTTTTTTTCTAAACATAAAAGAAACTTCTACTTTGAAGGCTTAGAGGGGTTAACGAGGGTCTATCTCCCTTATATCTTTGATGTTTAGGAATTGAAACAATGTTTGTACATCATCAACATTGTTTTATTCAAAAGAATATCGTTTAAGATTTTTGGTATATTTCTCATCATCCTCCCTCTAGAGTCATTTTGCTTTATTTAATAAGAGTTGAGTATCAAAAGCATAGTAAAACAAATAAGAGTGGTAACAAATGGATTAATTCAAGACAATCATATTCAACGCATTGTGATTTAATATTCAAAACAAACATTTTTGCATACAAGAAAGTAATGAACAAAACAAGAAAGGTTACAAATGAGAATAGAAATCAAATACAACTAAAGTAGAAATTGCCATGTTAAGGAGACATCTTCGGGCTTATTGCTTCAGAAGATGCTCTTTGTAGTCTTGACACCTGTCTTTGCAAGTGGATTCAATCCATCATTAGACCCCTTGGAGTGAATATGATAGCGTTGGCATCAAGGAGGTCCTGAAATTTGTATTTCAATGCCCTACAATTCTCAATTGTGTGGCCTGGAGCCCCTGAATGGAATTCACAATGAGCATTTGCATCATAATATCGAGGGAAAGGATTTGGAGGAGGACCAAGCTATCTCAACTAGACTAAATGGCCTTTCAACAAATGGGGGAGGAGTTAAGCATAACACATAAGTATAGGATTCATCCATTTTTCAGGACCTTTCTTCCTTTTTTGTCCTTGTTTTCCCCGAGGTTGTTGGTTCAGTTGAAGAAGTGCATATTGTGTTTGCTGCATAAACGACTGTCTTTGTGTGTACTATTGTTGATGAGGGATTGGCTGATGCCTGACCACCTTAGGCTGTTGAGCTGAAATTGTAACATATGCTCGAGGAGCATACTGATTAGGACGAACAACCGATGCTTGATGATACGGAGCTTGATCTTGATGATAGACTGGGGCTACTTCTTTCTTCTTGGGAGTGCCAAAGCAAGGTTCCTTGTTACTTCCACTAATAGTTCTAGATGGACCCTGGATTTTTCTTGACTTGAGGTCGTCTTCAATACATTCCCTAATGGTAACCAGGTCAGAAAAGGAATTTGAAGTACTACCAAGCATGTGTTGGAGATATGGGCCTTGCAAGGTACCCATGAACAAATTAGTCAACTCACATTCCAAGAGAGGGGCTGAACCTTTGCAGCTAATCCACGCCACCTTTGGGCGTACTCTTTGAAGGACTCTTCAGATTTCTTTGCCATACCCTGAAGTTGTGCATGACTGGGAGCCATAACGGTGTCGTGGTGGTAATGTTTCAAGAAAGCATCAGCAAGCTCTCCCCATGTTTTAACACAATTTCTTTCTAACTACATATACCATTCTAACGGAGCCCCGACCAAGTTGTCTTGAAAGAAGTATATGAGCAATGGTTCATTATTGGCATGAGCTCCCATCTTGCTACAGTAGTGACGAAGATAGGCTTCAAAATCAGGAATCTTAAACTATGAAGGGATAATGATCTCAGGTATTAGGCATACGGTAGTGGCACTGAAACCAAAAATCTTAGAGGTTTCCATGGCATCAAGACTCTCCTTAGTATCATGATGCATTTTAGTAGTTTCAGCAGGATCAACAGCGGGATCACCTGGTGGTCCATTAAGATCAATGGTGTTGTCATAGTTGCCAAGCACCTTCTTTTGAAACACCGGATTATTAGGAGTAATCCCATCAATAGCATCTTCAAGAATCCCATTAAGAGGATTAGGAAACTCATTAGAAGTTGGAGAGAAAGCCTCTGAAATCTTGGTAACACTCTGACGAAGCTCTTCTTGATCTTTAACAACAACTTGAAAATTATTGAAAAGTTGATTCATTTTACCACTCATAATGTCCATGTCCATGCGGAGTGCGACATGGTTCTGCTCAGTCGGCTCTATAATCCTCAGCTTGTTGCCTCGAGTGCGATAAGGATGTAAGGAAGTCATCTTGTAGATTATGATAATAAGAGGCAAAACAGTTACATAAGAATTTCGGCCATAAAACTTGCAATTCATGAAATGCATAATATGTATGATGTATGAAAAAATTGTCCATTATGGTTTTTCACAGCTCAGTTAATGTCAGTAATAATCGAGCAACATGATAATAAGAATGACCATAAAAATATCCAAAAATAGGAGAAAATCTAGAGGATTTCAAAACAAGAAGGTTGCAAAAGTATAAGATAAGTGATTCCTTCCAACAAGCCTGGTGGTAACCGAAACAACAATACAATAATTAATCTCTTAGCTCTGAAGAGTGCAACGGACTGTGCCCCGAGTATTCAAAACCAGACTTTGGAACACCTCATCCTTCTTGAGCATCATGATCTTCAGACTACGGAATTGAGTAAAAAAATCAACATATTCCTCATTTGTGGAATGATGTTTTTCCCCCCGTTATAGCCTTCAACCTGCTTTTTGGGATTTTCAATCTTCTTGTTGAAACGTGTCATAGACTGCGCAGCAAGTACCATCTTTATGCTTTAATGACCAAGAAGTATGAGGGTAGGCTACCATTATTTCTCCACTTTTACATCACATCACTAAGGCCCAAATAAAGTGCCTTAGAAACAACTTCGAGATTGGGCTCATTTGGAAGAGCAACAAACATGTGATCGGTGATATTGAGCAAATGAGAGTACTCTTTCAAAGTCGGAGCGATATGATAGTCCTAGAGGCTGAAATAGTGTAACTCATAGTCGTAAAACTGAGGTAGAGTTCGGAGAGCTCCATTATCAACTCTGACAAATAATATACTCAAAGTACCACCATGTCTTTCACTAAAAGCCTCTGCATTAGGACGAACTAAATGGTCTTTCAAACCCTTCAAAGAAGGCCAAGAACTTGAGCGGATCTGATAAGTAAAATTGTCTCTTTTGTTCCTCTTGGGAACACCAATGTTGCTAGGCGTTACTGACGGAAACTATAACTTCATGAGATACCCCGGAATGGACATGCACATGCGAGGTTAGTATATAGTTTCATTTTTATGACATTTCTTTTTGAAAAGTAAACATGCTATGATGTAAATGCAAATGATCATGGGATTACTACTTCCATGATACTGGTTTCTGTTGTATTGTCTTTGCATAGTCTGCTAGTACCAAGATCACAAGTTTGGGACATAACCGAAAGAACCTCATGAACATCAAACTCGGAACTTAGAAAATACATCTGAGAACCTCCTAGTCACCAACAGAAATCCAGAACATAATCATTAGAACAAATAACCACCATCTGAACATGAGTAACCATCTGAACATAGTCACCATCTGTATCTGTGATAATAATTCCCTCCCTACTCACGAGTGTAAAATAGGTCAAGGTAAGGCAAGGGTAACTCAGAATCATGAGTCCGCCTAAGGCCACTATCATCGAAACACCTACGTGAAACAATAGCATCTCATTTGTACTTCAACTGAGCGTGGACGACATGATCGTACTAGAAAACCAAATTCGACTAGCCATTAATGTTCCACTCTATTCCTAGGGTTCCTAGTGGTATACAAATCTAGCTTAGGTATTGGGCCTTTTACCTCATAGTAACACCTATGACAACAGTGAAACAGATCTAATACAGTAGTAGTATATGGAAAACAGTAAAATGCATTGCACACATATGCTCAGGTAATCATGTATGAATGAATAAACTATAAAGCATATAAATAAAACACACAAAGGAAAGGAAAACAAGAGCTAGGAGTGAATCCGGGATTGACCAGTATTTGGTCGTCCTATCCCCAATGAAGTCGCCAGCTGAAACAACAGGATGAAAATCATCAAACAATGAAGTAGCCATTGAACGTCCTTTATCCCACATGAAGGGAAATGTAAACATTGAGAAAACCTGAGAAGGGAGAAGTCACGGTCTTGCGACCGAGAGATCAGGTAAGGGAGTCTATTACGCAAGGGGAAGGTATTAGCACCCCACACGCCCGTAGTACTCTTTGGTATCCACTCTTGTTATTTATCTTATGGGTGTGTTTAAACTATACTTATTGTTTACTACTGAGGACGAATGCATGCAAAAGAAATAAGAAAAGAATATAGGGAAAATAAAGTTGTACTCACTTGGGCCCTACCTCAATGCCTACGTATCCTTTTTGAGGAATCAGAGTTACCGTAGTTAGGCTCACATGTTTTTGTATGTTTTGTGTTTTTTACGAGCAATGTTAATTTCTCCTTCTGCCGCAGCTCGACCTTTGGAGACTCACACGTTGGCACAAAAGCAAATTAATCATGTCCTTACTAAAGATGGTTTTGAGTTACGCCCTCGAGGCAAGATGCCACATTTAATTGGTTTGTATTTTGTCACCATGAAAAAAGGTGTAAGTTGTTAGAATGTTTTATGTTTTGTTAAAAAAGGAAGTTTTAGTTTTGAATGCAAGGATGCAAAAAAGGAAGAAAAGAGTCTAAGGGAGACTAACCTATTTCTAAACCTAGTGTTATCATACAATGGTGGCTCTACGTCAAGGATGAAAGGGAAATTTTTACTTAATGTTAGCATGCATGGTTTGCAACCTAAGGTCTAACTTGCACCCAAAATGAGCAAGTGCATTCTAAGGGAACATGGTATGTACAAGGATAAAACAAACAAGCTCGAAAGAGTACATACATAAAACGGTAAGAAAAAGAAGTGAAATGCTTTAGTCCAAGGAAGAGTATCACCTGAGGAAAACAAGCGGGAGTAGGATGTAAAACAAAAACATGATGTCCAAAGCGATTGAACACCTAACCAAGATATATGAGATCGAGGTAGGAGACAGAAGGAAATATGAACGATCACAGAGTATCAACATCGACCAATGAAAACTCCTGACAAAGCTTGGGGGTTTGATTGCGGAACCCTTCCCCACTTGATGACTCGATAACAAGAGCAGGCATAACTCTGAAGCATCATGGTGCATCACGAACTAAGGATGACACAGACGAAATTATGAGAGTTGATTGTGAACCCTCTCTGCTCGTCTCTTTTTGAGGACTTATCACTTGTACATATGCAGGTACAAATATAAACACACATGCAGAATACCTACTTTAAAGGTAGAGTTTTAAACAAACACAAATAGCACACAAAAAGCACACAATGGGGAATTGCCCTAAAAAGGTCTTTAAATAAACCAGAGGGATTCCTAACATGATCAGCAATGAAGATCCCCTTCATACATCTCTACCCTACTTCTCATGGCATCAAAAAGTAGTAAAGTTCTTACTTCTCATGGTATCTAGGAAAGCGGTAAAGTGCGAAAAGGAGGAATAAAAGTGAAGCCTCGATAATACCTAATGGAGAAGGTCTGTTGCCTCTTCTAAGTCACACAAGCAAAGAGAAAACCCTACAGAAGCTGCTTCGCACAAGTGATCAAACGAATTAATTCCCAAGTATTCCATATTGTGAAAATTACACCAACATTATATCATAAATCTTAGCTAAAAATGACAATGAAAATTATTAATAAACATAAATTAATAGAAAAATTTAAGGATAATTCTAAAGGGAGACCTTAAAGGGTTCTAAAATATTCTATTATTTTTTCATCATTTTCATCATCAAAGTTATGAGAAGAAAAATAATATATATAAAAACAAAAAAATCCAAAATAGAGGGGTGTTGAAACCTGGATTAGGTATGTAGTGAAGCAGGTCTGATGCTAGGCCCATCCAAAAAGATCTAATAAGCAGTATTTTGTATATGGATCCATGTTGTACTAAAAACACATTTAAGATGGGCATGAAGGATCTTTGGCCCAGCTAATTCCAACGTCATCAATAATCTAATCAAAATTTTTTATTTACCATTTAATTGAAAATTTAAAAAAATAAAAAATAAAAATGATGAAGCATTGTTTAGAAGGGAATTAAGGTTTAAATGCATCCCCTCTCAACTTTCGTGACATAGAACTCTCTTCTCCTCTTCTCGGCGCCTTTAACCCCAACCTTCTCTTCCTTCCTCTCCCAGCAAACACCATTGCCACCTCCACAAATCCCCCTTCATATCGCACCTTCGCCTCTCTCCTTTTCCAGTTCTCCTTAAATTTTGAATTCCTTCTCACCTCTTTCGTTTGTTATCTTCTTCATCTAACAAAACAGATGCACGGAATAGACAGAGGAGGTATTCGATCCAATGTGTTTTGATGCTCATCTTCTCCTTCTCCTATAAAAAACGTTGCCTCAAAAACCGAGGGAGTACCACCGCCAGCCCTTCAATCGCTAGAATGATGATGAAGAAACAACGAACAAGAATTTTCCAAAACTCAGGTACGTTCTTGTTTTATAATTCCTCTTCTCTTCTTCCCCAATTTCTTCTTCGATTTTGTGCTTTCCTGCGTTTCTGAACTGTTTTTTATTGTACTTGAGCGGTGATGTCGTTGATGTAGATTGAACAACGATGAAGATGATGATATTGTTGCAGTGTAACGGAAAATGAAGTGGTTACGAAGAGCTTGCAGATGAAAATGATGATGGATATTGAAACCAGTTGAAGGTTCAAGATGATTGGAGGATATGCTGTATTGTGAAGTTGCGCTTGATTCAGATTAATGATTGAAGATGCGTATGATGATGAGAGAGATTCAAAGTTGAAGAGAACCTTGGAAGTTGATGATGATTATTGATGGAGCGTTATGATTATTGTATTTTGTGGTGCTGCAATTGTGAAACTGATGAAGAAGATTATGGAGTGTCGAGAAAGAGTGAAGGTGATGATTATTGAGGTTGCAGAAATTTGTTGCGGTTTGATGAAAATGTAGAGAGAATGGTGGATTGAGAAATGATGAAGATGAAGAGAGTGAAGGAGATTCTTGCAGAGAAAAGGTGAGGTGAATTTTCTAATATTTTTTCTGTTATGTTTCTCTGCTGCTGGAAGTTTTGTTTTTTGAAGCAGTTAGGAGGCTTTGTCAGAACTTGGTTAGTAGTTGGTTGGTTCTATTAACAACTAGGAAGGTGTTTCTGTTATGATTCTATTAGAATTCTGTTATAGGTTATAGGAGGTTATGGTTAGAGCTTTGCTAAATTCTGTTAGTTAGGATGTTGGTTGAGAATAATTAGTTATTATTATTTTTTGGTTATTTTCTGTTATATTGAGCTGGATTTCTTTTATGATCTGTTTGAAATAAGATACAGATGGATTAAATCTGAATTGTTGAATTTGTATTCATTTCCATAATTTGGAGGGTGAGATTTGAATTAGATTGCACTATGAAACTTGATATGAAAATCTGACTTAGCTCTGAAAAATAAACTGAAGCTGAACTGGACTTTTGTTTTTACTAGTGAACTGCAATGTCAAGGTTTTTTTGATATGTATTTTCCCGACTTTTCCCCTAAATTGAACTGTGTTGTTAATTTACCATGAACAGGTACATCAATCACTTTTTTATTTTAGTCATGAGGCTGTTAGAATATTCTGGCTTCTGAATTGGTTTATTTCCTCTCCATTCCAAATTTTCCTGGTTTTGTTTTATGATGTTTTTTGGACAACAAGATATTTTATTCTCTTTTGGATTTATGTTTGGTTAATGGTCATATGCAAGGCGAGTTGTCTGGATCTGATTCCGTGTAGACGCAGGTTTGGAGCAAGACTCCTGGAACTTATCCCTGGTGTATTATTGAAGCACCATATTCAGAAAAGTATGGCAGCATGTATTGGTGTAAGTCATGGCAATATTTTGGGGCTGAATCAAAGATGTGCCATGGAATCTTGGAGTTTTGACTTTAGATTTAGACAATCTGATTGGTTTTGTGTATTTCTTATGAAGAATTTATAATGAACTCATGATGTTTGTAAAGAAATTTAATAACTTTTGAAATGAATCAACCATGTACTTTAACTTGTAATTCACCAAGGATTCGAAATGATTAATGGTGTCTAGTTTCGTGATGGTTATGGTGTAATGAACATAATTTACGACAATTGAAACGGAAATAAACTTGAATCATTTTTGAATGAAGTCAATGGATTAACTAGTTTGATTTTGATATTTTTGCTTTTTGAATTCCGAATGAACTCCACTTGAATGAATCACATCTTAAATCACAACTTGAGTATTGTTGAATGAATTTTGATGAACTTAGAATAAAAAACAATGTTGAATGGTATTGAAAGTGATAACATGAATGATGCCCTGAATGACCTATGATATGTTGAATCCCTAATGCATTAGCCCTTATATTTGTGTTTGCTCTCCATAAGAAATGCATTCAAAACCAACTTGCCTTCTATGCTCGCATCTTATTAGAGACCCTAATCTCACGATTGAATTTCCAATGATAATGTCTTAATTGTCGAGCAACGAGGCCTTCAAATAAAGTATCTTGAATCATGATCTAGACAACCCTAATTGATTGACTGTTGAATAGATGAATCCAATGCGCCAATGCCATAATCAGTACCTTGTGATTTAAACAACAAGTGCACCTTGAATTGATGAAAGATGAATCCCCAATAGCCATCACCAGATAAACCATACTTTGACTAAAGGATGAAAACCCCATAGGAGAAGACGACTTGATTCACCCTCCACAAAGAAAGTCTGAAATCTAAATATTCATCTTTGAGAAAATAAATTGATTGTAATTAGAAATACACCTCAGACAAAAACCCCACCAAGCCTGACCATAAAGGATTATAAACCCTAATTCCTCACTTTACTGCTTGAAGAAGAAACAGAAGAATCAGAAGAATCAAAAGAGTTAGGCTTCATTTGATACAAACACCTTAACAATTGTGAAACCCTAATATCACACAACCACCGAACATTGAACCTCGGGCACTTCATTGAATAAAAATGCGTGCTATGGAAATGACTTAGTAGAATGTATGCAGATGAATGCAAAAACCTAAGCCAAACAATAAGTGAAAGGGTACGACAATTTGGGGTATTACAGACGGGGATAGCTCCCAAGAAAAGAAATATGATAAAGACCAAGAAGAAAATTATGGTTTTCCTTTGGAGTTGAGAACCTCCAAAGATCATCCACTTGACAACATTATAGGTGATACAAAAAAGGGGGTAACGAATCGCTCTAAAATAAGTAGTCTTTGTTGTCATCATGCTTATTTATCACAAGTTGAACCTAAACACACCAATGATGCCTTACTTGATGAGCATTGGCTTATTGCCATGCAAGAAGAGTTAAACCAATTTGAAACAGATGACGTTTGGGATCTCGTCCCTCGTCCTACAAATCATCAAATCATAGGCATCTGATGGGTATTTAGGAATAAGCTTGACGAACATGGTGCGATAACAAGAAATAAGGGTCGTCTTGTGGCTCAAGGGTATAACCAAGAGGAGGGTATTTACTATGAGGAGAGTTATGCTCCAGTGGACCGACTTGAGGCTATACGCCTTTTAATAGCTTATGCTTGTTATAAGAATTTCAAATTATTTCAAATGGACGTAAAAAGTGCATTCCTTAAAGGATACATAAGTGAAGAGGTGTATGTTTCTCAATCTCCCGGATTTGAAAATGATGAGTTTCCTAATCATGTTTTCAAGCTTAAACGTGCATTCTATGGTTTTAAACAAGCCCCTAGGGCATGGTATGATAGACTTAGCAAATTTTTGCTTTAATAAGGATACTCTAGAGGGAAAGTTGACACTACTTTCTTTATTAAGCGTCAAGGAAAGCATATTTTATTAGTTCAAATTTATGTAGATGATATCATTTTTGGATATACTAATATGCATCTTGTCAAGGACTTATCTAAACTTATGCAAGGAGAGTTTGAGATGAGCCTAATGGGGAGTTGAATTACTTTCTCGGGCTAAATCAAACAACTCGATGAAGGAACGTTTGTATGTCAAACCAAGTATTGTCTCGAATTACTTAAGAGACTTAGAATGGATAGTGCTAAGGAAATTGACACTCCAATGGCAACAAACGGTAATCTGGACAAGGATGAAAAAGGTATAGAGGTATGATTGGTTCTCTTCTGTATCTTACATCATCTCGTCTCGATATTGTTTAGTGTTTGTATGTGTGCAAGATATCAAGCGGTTCCCAAGGAATCTCACTTAAAAGTCATAAAACGAATCTTTAGATACCTTATTGGTACCTCAAAATTTAGGATTTGGTATTCCAAGGGAAACCGTTATAATTTGGTTGGTTATTCTGATTCTGATTTTTCTGGTTACAAATTGGATAGGAAAAGTACTAGTGGAACTTTTCACTTGTTTTCAAAATCCTTGGTAAGTTGGCATACTAAAAAGAAAGTTTATGTAGCTTTATCAACTACCAAGGAGGAATACATAGTAGCTGGTTATTGTTGTGCTCAAATGTTATGGCTCAAACAATAACTATTGGACTTTGATATTAAACTATCACGTATTCATATCATGCGCGATAACACTAGTGCCATAAATCTAACCAAAAATATGGTGCTACATTCAAGGACTAAACACAATGAGATATGTCCCCACTTTCTTCGTGATAATGTTGAAAAAGGAGATGTTACGTTTGAGCATGTTGATAGTAAAAATCAACATATCAATATTTTCACTAAACCACTCGCAACTGAATCTTTTGTCAATATACATGGAGAATTTGGGACCATTGATATCTCAAATTTTGCCTAGTTCTCTCTCGTTACTTGCATGTTAAGTATTCACTCTAACTTTATGTTTAAGTGTGTAATTCTTTGTGAGTGCAACTTCCAATACTTCAGCAGTAATATGGTATCGTTTCAATTTCTCCTTGTGTTGTAACTGGTTTTAAAATAAGAGTAGACACCCTTAATTTTTATCCTAAGGAAGGGAATATAAAGTTTAACCCTAAAAAGTCATAGATTTTAAATTTTTGACTCGGTTTTAAAAGGGGAACTCGCCACGATTTTTATCATATTCCTATGTATCCTCTTATGAGGAATCAGAGTCCTAATTCGTACTTCGCAAATGGTTTGTGTTTTTTATGAATTACGAAGATATTTGAATTTCCCGCATCCTTGGTCAAGTGGTGTGAATAGTGATATATTTAGACAAAGTGTGTAGTTAATTAAAATATGCTTCGTAGTCCTTTTCGAAAATTAATTGTTAGATTAATTCAATTATGAAAAAATAATTTATTGTTGGTAAAATGTTTTTTATGTATTAATTGTGGAAAATATCTTTATTTAAATGCACGATTAAAAAAATAATTTAATCCAATAAATAAAATATATTTGAATGTGTATGTAGAAAAAATAAAATTTTATTTATTATAATAATAAATATAAAATTAATATAATTTATAAACATATAAAAACATAAAAAAAATAAAATAAAAAATAAAAATTATAAAAATAAAAAAATAAAAACGCAGGGGGGGTGCAAATCTAGTTTAGGAGTAAAACAAGGAGGCGCTAACAACATAGGCCTGAATTCAGATATTAAATTCAGGCTCCAAAGACAGGAGGGTGATTTTTAGAACTAACCAGTAAAAATGGAGGTGTGTAAGGAGTATGCCCAAGTCCAGATTTTAGACTTGGCCCATTTGGCCTGGGGTATGTTTTTTTGCGCTGATTAATAAAACAAAAAAACAAAGGGAGCGTGTTTAGATATGGGCCAGGCCCAAAAGGGTTGGGAGTCTGTTTGGACTCTGTATCTGTGGTCGCACGGTACTACTGTGAGTACGCATGTTGGTGACACATGATGATGGCCATATGTCTATGATTGAGAGTACACGGTAATAAACATGAGATGACATGTATGAGATTGCTGGACAAAATATATTGTTTTACAAACATTATTTCTTCATTTTTCGTTTTTCATCCCTCTTTCTCAGCCTTGTCTCTCATCTCTTTCCACACAATAAAACCCCAACGCAGCAAATCCCTAACCCCAAATCGGAGGCGGCGCCACCTCAAACCAAAACCTCTATAACCTAATCACAACCCTTAACCTAGATTCAATGTGACAAACAACAACGAAAAAAATAGATTGCAAAAGCTAAGAGTTTGCAATAGTTTACCTCTACTGTGCGTTATGCATTCTTTTTTGTCCGATATGGAGTTCTAGTCTGTTCTTCTTATTTTTTTTCATAGGTTTGACGACGGATAGGGGAGAAGAGACTAGGGTTTCAGATGTTGAAACCCTAGATCTTTGTTGGAAGGAGCTCTGATAATGCGATTTCCGACGAAGCGAAGTGGCGGCTCAAGCGATTACCCATATGAGCATCTTCTTCCTATCCAATTTTATTCTCTCTGAAGTTTCTTTCCTTCTGTCAATCCTCCACTCTGTCAATTTTCTCTGTCAATATTTTTGTCCCTTTCTTCTGTAAGTTTTAGGTTTTTATAGTGTTTTAGGGGATTTACAAATTAGGAAATAGATTAATTTGTCTACGATTTTAATATGATTTTAATTTGGTTTTTGATTTTGTCTGCAAATTTGTTCTAGGCTTTGATTAGGTTTCTGTTTTGGTTTGTAATCTGATTTTGTATTAATGTAAATAGTCAAAACTTGATTTGTTCTACATTAGTCTGATTCTGCTGTTAAAGTATTGTTCATATTGATTTGTTATGTTCTTGCAACATTGAATGTATGATTTGAAAAAAACAAGATTTTGATTCTGTTTGGATCTTCGATTTGCACAATACTCGTTTTAGCATGTGTTATTTTTCTTTAATTTGCACAGTGGATGTTTTACAAGCTTAAAATGTGCGTTTTTCTCAACTGAACTGGGCTGTGAGTAATGGGCCGGTAATGTGTTTGTGATTTAATGTCAACGTTCTTTGTTCTTAAATAAAAACAAACACCACTTTTTTTAATTAATCATAAAATATAATGTTTAATAAGGAAAATGTCAAAAATAATATTAATTAACAAAAATATAGTAATGTTAATAATAGTAGTAACAATCATTTAAATAATGTAATATTTGAAACAAAAAACCATCTTCAAATCAAGAACAAGAAACCAAACGAGCCTCCTAATTGGGCCCTAAATGAAAAAAGATTGATTATGGGCCTTTTTTGAAAAAAACCACACCCCCTAACTTATTCTAAAAAATATACTTTAATAATTTTGTGGGTCGGTCTGAAAACTCTAATGGGCCTCAATCTGATTAAAACAAATACAAACCCCATAGTTTATTATTCAACAACCAAAAATTAATGGGCCAGCTGAACAACTTAATGGGCATGTGTCAAGAAACTTATACCCCCTCATTATTGAAAACTAGCTAAAACAACCTTAATGGGCCTCTCTTTTCATCAACAACCTCTTTAAACAGCACATCTCTTTTCCTAAAAACTCACAAATAGACCTAAAATTTTAACTAACACACCCATTTTTTTCTAAATGGGCTATAATTTTTACAAATAGCTCCCCCCCTGAATGGGCTTTCAAAAATCACATGGTCTAAGAAACTGAAATGTGTCTTTTTAGAACCTAATGGGCCATCAAATATTGATGGTCTATTTTGAATCAATACACCCCTCTTTAACAATTAATCCCCCCTATAAAATTAATTCTCGAACAAACAAATATTATGACTAATAATTAGAAACAACAGTAATAGCACGACTATCAAATTGATGGGGCAAATTTGGGGTATGACAGCTGCCCCTATTTAATTAACTTTCTATTGGATAGTCTGAGAATACGCAGGTCTTGCACATTCTGATTGGAAGCTCATTAAATATTGGAAGACTCCAAAATTTGTATGAAAGATTATACGGATATGTTGTACAACGTTCCCCTGAGTATGAAGAGTAAGCATAGATGATGATGATGTATCATCTAACCATCATTTGAACCAAAGTTGATTTGACATAGATATGACGATGCGGATAACCCATCAATATCTAAGAAGAGATTGTTTGCATATTTACCATAACCTAGGAGGTAACATAATACAAGTTTTGTAAAGTTGACTTACTTATGCTTGGAGACTAATATAGTAAGTTTTGATTTGATTTTGTCTATTCATCGTGACCTAGGGTGTAAATAAAATAAAATCTGATAACAAATTGCTGCATGGATACTGATGCAATGGATTATGCAGATCTATTCGCATATCTATCGCAACCTAGGGGATAGATAATTTGAAAACTTGTTTGATAACTACATCACTGCATGAAGACTGAAGCAATGGGTTATATCGCAGATTTCACACATTACTGCATGGAGCTTGACGCAATTAGCTATATCGCATAGGAGGAAACTGTGTATTTATCACAACCTAGGGGATAAATGAAACACCATTTGATAATACATTGATGCATGTAGACTGATGCAATGGATTACGCGTATTTATTCACATATCTATCGCAACCTACGGAATAAATAATTGAAAAAAGCTTGATAACTATATCGCTGGATGGAGACTGAGGCAATGATTTATATCATGAATTTTACACATTGTTGCATGAAGACTGAGGCAATGGGTTATATCGCAGAGGAGGAACCTGTGTATTTATCACAACCTAGGGGATGAATAAAACACAGTTTGATAATACATTGCTTCATGTAGGCTGATGCAATGGATCATCAGATTTATTCGCATATCTATCGCAACCTAGGAGATAGATAATTTTAAAAAAAGCTTGATAACTACATCGCTGTATGGAGACTGAGGCAATGAGTTATATCGCGGATGAGGAAACATATCGCTACATGGAGACTGACGCAATGGGTTACATTGTAGATTTCACACATTGTTGCATGGAGCCTAACGCAATGAGCAATATCATAGAGGAAGCTGTTTTTTTATGATCAAATCTTAGATAACTAAGTCCGAGATGATATTGGGTTTTTACCGGTTGTGTCTGTTCTCAACCAAGGTAATAATCTGATGGAGGGCCCAAGAATATTGGTTCCACCCAAAGTATGTTTGCAAAAATGTCATGTATTATGTATATGGATGATGTCTTAGATTGATATGAACCCAGAGTGATATGCACTGAGTGTCTGTATATGCCCCAAATACTTATATATGTATAAAATGTGTGTATGTGCCCCAAAATGTTATGGAATATGTTTTTTTGGTATTCTCTCCTTTTAAACTAAAGGTTTTGTGTTACCAACTCCCTGATGTTGTAGGTTGTATCGTCGTGGTATAATCGATTTGAACATGGTGAAAAGTGTCAACAAGATCTTGATATTTGTATCGTAGGTGCAGGCGTAGATGTTTGCACAGGCATGGACGTGGACACAGACATGGATTTTCTTTTAATGTATTTCTAACCAAAACATTTTTCGATGTTTTACCTAGTGATTTTATTTTTCAAATCCCCAAAATGATCTCAACGCAGTATTCACATGAAATAATTGTAGTATTTTGCAAACAAGTCTGAAAAGAAAAACAAAATTTGCAAGATGGAAAAAGTAAATGTTTTATTGATATGCCTCTGAATAAGCGAGAGTACAAGATGTAATTCCTATAAATAGGTAATTACATAAAGTTATAAAACTTTAAATGGCAATGAAAATGATAATTGTTACTGCTTCCTCTCCAATCTCATCTGCTTCTGAGTTGAATGATTTTGATCCATCTCTTCCTTCGTTGTTTGTAGTCGCAGTTCTTAGATCGTAGTCTTTCTTTTCTTTATTTCTTTTGAGTAAGATCTCTAATTTTTTCTTGGATCTCACTTTCAAGTTTTTAATCCACCAGAATAATTTTTTTGTGTATGTCCCAAATTTTTTCCTGGATTGCCCTTTAGGGTTTTCAATTCACCGTGACGCTCCGTTTTTTCCCAAGTCGCCTGTTTAAGGTTCGAACTTAGTGAGCTTTCTTATACATAGTATTTGTAACTGCATCTGAATTTTCCGAATGCGGTAGTTCTTCCTCATCCAATGTTGTGAGGATGAGACCACCACTAGAGAATGTTGTTTTTACCATATATGGACCTTCATAGTTGGGTGTCCATTTATCACATGAATCGAGGCAAGGTAGCAGAATCTTCTTGATCACCAAATCCCCTTCTTTGTATACTCGAGGGAAGACTTTCTTGTCAAAGGCTTTCTTCATCCGCTTCTGATATAATTGACCGTGGCACAAAGCTCTCACGCGTTTCTCTTTAATGAATTTTAGTTGACCAAGTTGCATATGAATCCACTCGGCTTCTTCAAGCTTTGTTTCCATTAGAACTCAAAATGATGGAATCTATATTTCAACTAGAAGCACTGCCTTCATGCCATATACTAGAGAGAAAGGAATTGCACCTGTTGATGTGCGTACAAAGGTACGATAGCCATGTAGAGAAAAGGGAATCATTTTGTACCAATCTTTGTATGTATTCACCATTTTCTGAATTCTTTTCTTGATATTTTTGGTAACGGCTTCAATGGCCCCGTTCATCTTGGGTCGACATGTTGAGGAATTATGATGCTCGATCTTGAAATCGTCTCATAACTCCTTCATCATTTTGTTGTTCAGATTATACCTGTTATCCATTATCATCCTGTTTGGAACCCCATATCTACATATCATACTTTTCTTGATGAATCGAGTAACCACTTGACTTGTCACATTTGTGTAGGATGCCGCTTCTACCCATTTGGTGAAGTAAACAATGGCGACTAGTATGAAATGGCGTCTATTAGATGCTTTCGATTTGTTCATGCCTATCATATTAATTCCCCATATCAAAAATGGCCAAGGAGAGCTCATGACATTCAGAGGAGTAGGTGGCACATTCATTTTATTGGCATAGATTTGGCACTTGTAACATGTTTTTGTATAATGGTAGCAATCGGCTTCCATTGTTAACCAATAATAACCTGCTCGCAAGATTTTTCTAGCCATGGCGTGCCCATTCGCATGATTTCCAAAAGTACCTTCATGGATTTCTCTCATAAGTGTATCTGCTTCTTGTTTCTCCCAACACCTAAGTAGCATCATATCGTAGTTTCTTTTGTATAATACATCACCACTCAGAATGAATTTTGAGGTTAGCCTTTGCAGAGTTTGTTTATCAATGATATAGGCATTTTTTGGATACTCTTATTTTTCAAGGTACCTCTTGATGTTATAGAACCAAGGCTTGTTATCCGTTCCCTCTTCAATAGCAAGGCAATGTGAAGGCTCTTCAAAATGTCTGATTGTAATATGTGATTCGTGGTTTGTCCAAGTCACCTTGAACATGGATGATAGAGTTGCCAAGGCGTCTTCCATCTGATTTTATTCTCGTGGGATATGACTGAAGGTAATCTCAGTGAATTATATAACTAGCTTTTACACATGATCTCAATATGGAATCAATTTGGGATGTTTAGTGTCACATTCACTGTTGACTTGGTATATGACTAGTGCATAGTCTCCAAATACTTTGAGATGTTTGATTCTTAGATCAATGGCAGCTTCTAGACCCGGGATACAAGCTTCGTATTCGGCGATATTATTGGTGCAGTAAAAACATAACCTTGCATTATAAGTTTTGTGATAATTCTTCAAAGAAGTCAAAACGGCCCTGATGCCATTCCCTAGTGCGTTTGAAGCTCCGTCGAACATGAGTGTCCAACGTGCCCCTGGTTCAGGTCCTTCATTGGGCCCTGGTATTTCGTAGTCACCTTTAACCATAACATCTTCGCTTGGGAAGTCGAACTTCATTGGTTGATATTCTGGCAACAGATGATGAGCTAGGTGATCAGCTAGTACACTACCCTTGATGTCCTTTGAGTAACATATTGGATGTCATTCTCTGATAGTAGCATCCGCCATCGGGAAATCGTTCCTGTAAGAGGCGATTATTCAAACACATACTTTAAAAGTTTGCATCATTACACACACACACACACACACACACACACACACACATATATATATATATATGGGGATATGTAATTGCTGCTCTTATTTGCAAAATTAGCCTTTGTATGGTATTTGTTAACTGTTTGGAAACTTTGGTACATCTAATCGAATGTTATCTTCTTTTTGATGTTGTCAAAGGGGGAGAAGCGTATGTGAGAAGAAGATAGGAAGCACAAAGACAGGGGGAGTTTTTTTTGAAAATTACAATAAATGCATCGTTGAATGGTTTTTCATCATCAAAAAGGGGGAGTTTATGAGTACAACTTCAACATATGGTGTTTTGGATTATATCAAACTCTGGAAAGATGGCACAATGGTAAAAGTAATTGTATCTCTTTATCTTGTGGCCCTCCTCTGCATCTTAGGTCTTAGGAATCATCAAAAAGCATTTTGGAATTGACCAATCTCATTGAAAAACACTTTTTTGTGCATTTTTGCATTGCATGTGTCGATACATTGTAATTTCAGGTCGACACATGGAACTCATTTTTAAAGTTTGTATGCTTTTGTAAGTCACAGGTTGACACATGCTGAAAGAATTTTGAAATTGCAGAAATTCTGATTTTATGTGTCAACACATCCATATTTCAGGTCGACAAGTTTACTCATGTTTTAAAGCCTGTAGCTACTGACTTGCTCAGGTCGACAAATAGAGTCCTTCAAGTCGACACATGTATCCTTTTTATAAAGTATGTGTCGACACATACGATTTTGAGGTCGCCACATAAATTCTGTTTTGGTCAAATTTTCATTTTCTTTTATTCAGAATCTGTCCTTTTTGCCATAAACTTTTCCAAACTATAAATACCCTTTCATGCATAATTTCTAACTTGATGATACCATAAAATTAGCCTACTTTTTCTCTTCATCTTCAATCTTTCAATCTATGCATACATACAAACATTACATTGTGATAATGTTCCATCGGGGTGCCATCTAGATAAAGAATTGAAGATTTCCAATTGGTTTGGGTTAAGTTCTTGTAGGGGGTCTTCATCCGGAAAATTCATTGGGTTTGTCCTCCAACATCATTTGTTGAATTGGGGATTTTCGTGCAAGATCGTGTGAGAAGGAATCATCCAAGTGAAAAATCCCTTGGAGTGTCTTAAATTTTTTTGAGGAACCTTAGAATGGTTGAAATATTTTTAAGGAAGTAGAAAGAATTGGATGATAGAATCAGTGATCTTGTGTTGATAGTTTGCAATCGGATTTACTCGAGTGAAAAATCTCTTGAAGTGTTTGAAATCTTTGCAAGGAACCTTGAGGTGTTTGAAATCCTTCTAACGAAGTAGCTTAAGTGGAGAATAGGTTGCATCTATTGGTTGAATTGATCTTGCTTAAGATCAAAGGTTGGTAGAAGGAGCATCAAAACCAAATTGGAGAATTTTGTATTGTTGTTTCTAACTCTTACATTGTGTTGTACCCCAAAATTTTACTTCTCATATTTCCCAAGACATTTCAAGAATAATCTCCAAGTTGCTCAAGATTGCTCAAGAATTAGATAGTCAAGTCATCTCCTAAAGGCAGTCAATCTCAAATTAGGGTTTTGTGTTGCATCAAGGTCCTTGCATCCAAATGACCTCAATTGTTGCCCAATGTCCTAATATGTTCTCAATATCATCCATGTCAAATTTCAAGCCTTGCGGAGGAAGTTTGGTCAGTCAATTGCTCAAGAGGTCCAAAAATCGACTATGCTAGGGCAAAAGTCAACTGTGACCCAAATACAGTCAAACTTCAAGATTTTTTGTCAACATTATCATTTGGAAGGATATTTAATCATTTGATCAAGGGTTGATCATGATTCATCAAGGATTGCTCAAAATTCATCAAGATTCAAAAGTTGCTAAATTAGGGTTTTGTAGGAAAAGTCACCTCAACTTTGAACAAACATAACTTTCTCATACTTTATTAGAAATGACCCATCCAAAGCTCATTTTGAAGAGGATGCAATTTCCTACAATCCATCTTCATACCCCAAGATCAAGAAATGCACTCTCAAAAAGTTACAAATTTGGACATTATAGGTCATTTTTGAAAGTCAACAAAAACAACTTTTTTGCCAAAGCTTATAACTTAAGCATGGAATATCAAAATGAGATGATAAAAAAAGGTTTGGTTAGAGGATATCACAAGGTTTCTAAATAGTTAAAGAACACTTCCAAAAGTTAAAAATTGAAGAAGTTATGCATTGTTTAAGTTGGGCATTTTTGTAAAATTGCCAAAAGTCAACTATCCCCAAAACTTCAAATTTTGTCAAATGGGCCCATTCTTTTCCCCTTGAATTGGTCTTGTCACACTACACACGTGTCCTAGCTTCAGCCTTGTGTCCATTTATTAATTTTTCTATTTTATTTGATTTTTATTGAATTAATTAATTTTAAATCAATTTAAATCCAAATAAAATCCAAATATTGATCATTTAGGATCTTTTTTATTGATATAGGTCTTAATTGTCATCATAGACATGATCAAATCCGTATCAAGCCATATCATGAACAAAATATTGGATTTTGGACAAAATTGGAAGCTTTTTAATGGTGAATCAAATCATATCTCCAAACATCAATGCATAAGGATTCAGCCCAAGAAAGTTAACCTAATTCACTCTATGTTACATATACAACCTAAAGGCACGAGAATCAGAGGTTAGAAGCTGCCAAATCACAAGAACCAAACTTGAGAAAATTGCAAAAAAGTGTGGAATCGAAATCACTCTTAGAGGCCAATTCGGAACCAAATCTCAACGTGAATCAATTGCTGGGAAACCACTGAGTGAGAAGCAATCAAAAGCAGGCCATCACACCCTCCCAATCGCGCTGTAAGTCCCTCTGAAAACCGCTTGGCATTTGAAATCGCATATCATTATTGTTGCACTTTTTAGACAAATCTTTGATATATTCATGATGCTCATGCAATTTCTAAGCTTTCTGCATTATTTGATTGTATTCATATAGACTGTAGCCTTGTGACCGAACCTAGGGTTTCGTAGCTTGTGTTTTTGGGCTTTTTATTTACAGGCAAAATTGATGTAATCAATGGATATGGACGTGATCAGGGAAAAGAGACGAGCATGACTATGTTTTTAGGTTGAGTTTTAATGGCCTAAAATTGATTTTAGGAGATACCTATGGATTTAGCTGCGGATACAAATCCGCAGGTAAATATCCAGGGTTCAGTGGAGAAGACGAAGACGTGTCCCCATCCAATTCGCTCATTCAAACTTTCGCGCTTTTTTATTTTTTAATTCTGGAATTTTATTTGTTTTTTAATATAATAATTGTTGTCCAATATTATGACAAATGAAGCGTAGTGGCTCAGTGGCGAAGGCGTTAGTGCGTGATACAACAGGACCTGGGTTCGAATCCCAGGTCCCCCCATGCATTTTGTGTTATTTTTATTCAGGTGATTCAATACTATTCCAGGCGTGCAACATATCATACTCGCTCATTCCAATGCTTGCCAGATGGCCCCATGCCAGATCTTGTGGTCCAAATGAGATGTGCACCATACGCCCAAGTCAACATGCCATAGGGAATCAGGAAAGGTCAACAAAGGGCCAATTCGTTTGGGCCATCCAATTGCTATTCTCCCATCCAAATCTGGGCCCAAACCCCCTTGAGTATTTAGATTTCTTTCTTTTTATTTTACTTATTTATTTATTTGTTTTATTAATTATTTTTATTATCACTAACCAATCACATTTTTTCCCCTCATAAAACAAAAATACAAAAAATATTTTATTTATTAAAATTAAAATTCAGCACTTTATTTTTATTAATAAATATTAATTGAATTAACTTAGTTTTAATTAGGTATAATTTTAATATTTTTTTGCAATATTTAAAATTAATTTAGATAATTAGGTTTTACTAACTTTAAATCGAATTTATTTTATTTCCTTAAATATCAAAAACTCCAAAAAAATATCTTTTTTAATTAATTAATTAATTAATTAATTTAATTGTTAACTTAATTTAATTTCTTTTAATCCAAAAATAACAAAAAAATCACTTTCTTTCAAAAAGGGTCAAAACCATAAAAAACTCGCATCTGATTTAATTTCCCGCACGCGATCCATTTTACCATATTGATGTAATTGTTTCCCGTAATGTAATTGTTTAATTAGGACTTTAAATATCTTTACCGCTTTATTTACTTTCCGCATTTTAATTTAAAGGGTTGTTTTTGGCGATGTAAATACCCGACGCCTTGTAATTTAATTTCTGCAATTTATTTTCTGAAAAATATAACTGCTAGATGTTTGATAATAGGGATGCATGACAGGGCTGAATGTTTTAACCTAAAATCAACATAGATAACCATTGACATGTACAAAGATAAAATTAACCGAAACAACACACTCGCACATGCGCACTCTTAGGGTACACCTCGCTTGGTTGCCTCCGATCATGGTCATTGAGTATAGGAAGTTTTAGAGGTCGCCCTCTTGTCCAAAGATCGTAGTTGCCTCGAAACGGTTGCCTCGGAAAAATGATCTAAGACATTAGGGTTACCGCTAAGGCGTCCTAACATTGCTTTAGTGACCACACGTCCCTTAATCGAATTGACCCTTAAACTCCAACGACGATGCTACCTACTCATCAATAGTGGGATAACATTGTCTAAAGGACATTAGCATAAATTGATTCCTTTTTCGAGTAGGTAGATGGTTCTTAAGTACTTGCTCCTTCAAAACAAAAACTTTTCGCACTTACACCTTTCAAAACAAAAACTTCTTTCAAACCCACAAACACAAAGAAAAGCAAATTTTGAAAACACTTTGAGCAAGTACCTAAGAGCCCGTGGATAACCACGGATAGAAAGGGTGCTAACACCTTCCCTTTCTATAATCTACCCCCCGGACCAGAGAAATATCTCGAAAAAGGAATTTTTCTGTTCTTTTTTCCTTTCCTTGTTGGATAAAATAAAAGACGGTGGCGACTCTTGCTTACCGCGACATTTTGCAAAAACAAACGCAAAACGCAAACCAACATTCCAAAAACAGTCAGTTCTTTCCCACCGTATCACACATTGTATTAAACATTTTGCATATAACAATTAACCTAGTTCCATTGGAATTAAGAGCAATGTACCCACACGCGAGGATGATTGTGGGAACCGCGTAGACAAATTCCATGTGTGTTTTTACTTTTCCGCTTTTACTTGCTTTTAATTTCATCAATATTTTTATCAAATAACATTGTGATAGTAATTGAATTGTAAGAATTTTTCTCACAAAATCTATTTTTGAAATAAATGTGGATATAGGTTATAATAAATTTTGATTATAAGTGGTTTTGTATATCAACACTACTCAAAGAGAAATTCTGAATATTCACTTGTGCGCCAAGTGTTTGATAGAACAATCAAGTTTGTTCTTTGGTTATTTAGCCTTAGAAATAGCATTGTGTTCAAAAAATAAATAAGTGGATTGTTGATTTAAGTTTATGTTAATAAATTACTCAATTTTATCTCATATATTTATCTTTCATAATTTGTATATTCGAGTTTCCAATAAGTTGTTTTTTAGACGACTTATCCAGTTAAATGCTTTTGCATCAAAAAGTTTGAAAATGAATTAAATTCTAGATTTGTGTCTAGAAATATTTTTTGCGCATCTATTCAACCCTCCCCCCCCCCTCTAGATACACGTCGTCGTCTAACATGTTACTCCACCAATCCTCAGCTTCCTTCTCAAGCATATAAAGGACACCATTACGGATGAAGAATTTCGCAACAAACCTTCTTAGAAACTTCTTGTCATTAACAGATGCACCCTCGGGGTACTCTTGAGCCTCAAGATACCTCTTTACCTCATGAAACTAGGGTTTATCTGCTACCTCTTCAGTCTCAATGTCAGAGCAATGTGCGGTTTCGTCCAACCTCTCGATGGTAATCTGGGAAGCTTCATTGTCCCACCTGACCTTGAACATAGAAGACATGGTAGCTAGCGCGTCCGCTAACTGATTCTCCTCTCTTGGGAAATGTTCAAAGGTTATCTCCTCAAAGTGCGGGAGCAACATCAATACATACTCTTAGTAAGGAATAAGATTTGGGTGCTTCATATCCCACTCACCTTTGATCTGACTGATCACTAGAGCGGAATCTCCGAATACACTTAAGAACTTAATCCTCAGGTCAATAGCAGCTCGAAGACCCAGGATATATGCTCCATACTTCGCCATATTGTTGGTGCAAGTAAAACATAATCAGGCGGTGAATGGTGTATGACAGCCCTCAAGAGATATAATCATAGCGCCAATGTCATTTCCCAATGCATTCAATGCTCCATCAAAATACATAGACCATTGGGATCCTTCCTCAGTTTCCTTCATCCGGTCCAGGTTCTTCACAGTCGGTCACCAACATGATATTCTCATCCGGGAACTCGAAATTCAAGGATTGATAGTCATCCACGGCCTGATGCGCCAAATGATGCGCCAATACACTCCCCTTGATTGACTTTTGGGTTGTGTATTAGATGTCATACTCATTTAAGATCATATGCCATCTTGCTATTCTTCTGGACAAGGCAGGCTTTTCGAAGATATACTTAATTGGATCCATTTTTTATATCAATAGGGTAGTGTGAGTCAGCTTATACTGTCTCAGCCGGTGAGCAGCCCATGCCAAAGCGCAGCAAGTTTTCTCGAGCAGTGAGTATCGTGTCTCACAGTCGGTAAACTTTTTGCTAAGGTAGTAAATAGCATGCTCTTTTCGACCAGACTCATCATGCTGCCCCAACACGCACCCCATTGAATTATCCAGTACTGTCAAGTATAAGATCAAAGGTCTTCCTTCCATTGGAGGCATCAGAATAGGTGGCTCTTGGAGGTATTCCTTGATCCTTTTGAAGGCGGTCTGACATTCATCATTCTATTTTACCACTTGATCTTTCTTCAGTAGCTTGAAGATTGGCTCATAAGTAGCAGTCATATGTGAAATGAATCGGGCGATGTAGTTCAAACATCCTAAAAAGCCTCTGATTTCTTTTCTGTGCGGGGAGCCGGCATCTCCTGTATAGCCTTTACCTTGGGGGGTCCACCTGAATACCTTTATCACTAACGACGAAACCCAACAGCTTACCAGACCTCACCCTGAAGGTGCACTTGTTCGGGTTAAACCTCAGCTTATACATCTTCAACCTGTCGAACAGTTTCTAGAGATGGTCAAGGTGTTCTTCCTCAGTCTGGGACCTTGCGATCATGTCATCAACGTAAACCTTAATCTCTTGGTGAATCATGTTGTGGAACAAAGCGACCATGGCACACTGATAAGTTTCCCCAGCATTCTTCAACCCGAAAGGCATTACCTTGTAACAGAAGGTGCCCCACTGTGTAACGAAGGTTGTCTTCTCCATGTCCTCGGGAGCCATCTTAATCTGATTGTAACCAGAAAAACCATCCATAAAGGAGAAGATTTTATGCTGTGCGGTGTTGTCCACCAGGACGTCGATGTGAGGAAGTGGGAAGTCATCTTTGGGGCTCGCCCTGTTCAGATCTCTATAGTCCACACACATCCGTACCTTACCATCCTTCTTAGGAACTAGAACAACATTGGCGACCCACTGCGGGTAAGAAGTGATAGCTAGAAATCTGGCGTCAAACTGTTTCATGACCTTAGTTTTGATTTTCTCAGACATCTCAGGGTGCATAAGGCGAACCTTCTGCTTTACCGGAGGACATTCTTCTTTGGTTGGCAGGTAGTGTACCACAATGTCAGTGTCCAAACTAGGCATATCTTCATAGGACCAAGCAAAGATCTCAACATAGTCGCGTAGCATCTGTATCAACCGTTGCTTGACATTAGGCTCCAGATTCGCACCTATCTTGACCTCTTTCCTGTCTTCCTTTGTACCCAAGTTCACTGATTCCACTGGCTCTTCATGAGGCTGTATGGCCCTCTCTTCCTGCAATAACTGTCTAGCAAGTTCTGCGGGCACCTCACAATCATCCTCACCTTCATTCTCGGCTTGGTTGATCGGATTTTCGAAGTCATAACTGGCAGTAGCAGAGTTGTTATCAATGGGATCCAAAGTGGATATGGATCTGCATTATCATACGTGAGTGTGTATAAGACAATAGCTGTTTTGATAAAGTGCGAGATAGAAAAGAAAAACAGGGAGCGTAAAATTTGTAATGCAAGAAAACGTCCAATGCTTTATTGAAGACATATGAAAATGACAAATAATAAGCCCTCACAAACAAAGCCAAGGTGCCTCGGGCAAGGCACTGGGCCGTAAAGTTTCAAACTATCTGTTACAAACTTCAAAACAAAAGTCAATTACTGATGAATAAAAGAAACATGTATGAAATCCTTCGCCGTCCAGTTGTTCAATCCACCATTGGTTGTCGGGTAGATCCAGCTGTCAATATATGAATCTTCTTCACTGTCCTCAATTGCATTCACTCCCTGATTATTGATGTGCATAGGAGGTCTTCCAATCCGTGGGCGCCAAACAGCCCTTTGAGCCCCTGTTTGTCAGTCTTGTGTGTGAAATCAGGGAGCTGACCCCAATTTGCACACCCACCTTTTTCAATTACAGCCCTGGCATCCTTGAGGGAAGCCATCTTCATTAGAGGTTTGCCAGCAGCAACCTCAATCGACGCCAAAGTCTGAGGGACCTCTTCAAAGTTCTGACACGGGGTTTTGATGAACTCCCCATCCATCTCCACATAGAGAAAGGAATTGAGATGACTTACCATATACTCCTCTTCTCCTTGCACCGTAACAATCTTCCCCTTTACTGGATATTTCAACATTTGGTGGAGCGTGGAAGTCACTGCCCCAACTTTATGAATCCAAGGGCGACCCAGTAAGCAAGAATATGATGGTCGGATACCCATCACGTAGAAAGTATATGCAAAAGTCTAAGAGACAAATTTAACAGGGACGTCCACCTCCCCGTGCCCCACCCTTTTTGACCCTTCGAAAGCCCTGACCACAATATTGCTCGGCTTTAGAACCAAATCTTTACAATCCAGACGATCTAATGCTTTCTTTTGCATCACATTCAATGAGGACCCGGTATCCACCAGTACATGGGCCATAATAGTGCCCCTGCACTCAATCGAGACGTGCAGAGCGTCATTATGATTTCTTCCTTTAGCAGTCAGATCTGCATCTAAGAAACCCAACCCATTGTCGGTAGTCAAACTTGCCACACAGTCTTTGAATTGATCGGCTGAAGTTTCCTGCGGAACATGCGCAGTCTTGAGGAAAGCAATTAAAGCCTTTACATGGGCTTCAGAACATAATAACAAGGTCAACATGGAGATTTTTGACGGGGTCTGCCCCAGCTGCTCGACTATGTTGTAGTCGCTTTTCTTGATAATCTTCAAAATTTCCTCTATCTCCTGGTTAGAGGTTTCTACAATGATCTTCTTAGGCGCCTCCGTCCGGGCAGGCTCGCCTGTGATTTCTTTGCCCTGAGTCCCAGATGGCTCGGTGACAGGGGTGATAACTGGAATAGGAATTGGGATAGTAGCTAATGTACTGGCAGATGGAACGACAATAGGTTTGTGAATAGTCAGAGGGGAAATCTCGGGAGAAAAGAGTCTTCCGCTTCTGGTGACCTTGCGAGCCCCGACAATATTGCTGACATCAGCATCAACTTTCTCACTTTTCAAGTCTTGTTTAACTCCATGGTAATACACATCGGCACCATAGTGCCAAGGGACAGACTTATCTGAAGTGTATGGGATAGGACCAGGGACAATAATGATTAACGAAGTGGTTCTTGGAACGGGTGTAATCCTAACAGGCTTTCTCGAGGAAGCCTTGGAAGGATTGGCGGAAATGGTTATGATGGCAACTTCTTCAATTGGAACCAACAGAAACATAGTCTTTTCAAACAGGATCTCTTTGTTATCCATCATGCGTTGAACACCTGATTTCAATAAATGGCAACCAGCAGGAAGAATTGAACACATATGGCAACCTTTGCCACTACCCGGAAATAAACCGGCCAACAATAGATTCTTCTTAACTGTCATCAAAGGAGTAGAAATTTCTTCCACGGAGGTCACAAATAAATCATCGTCCACAACATTCACTCCATGACCATGTTTGGGCATATGAGCAGTTATGACGTTGGGTTTCTCCGGAGCGTCAAACTCAATCTCTTTAGCTTCAATCAAGTCTTGCAACTTATTCTTCAAGGCTCAACAGTTGTTTGTATCATGACCTGGGCCATCGGAGTGTTAGGCGCAGCGGGCATTCAGGTTATATAGCAGAGATGTGGTGTTGGGATTCTTCGGGGCTTCCCTCAGAGTTACCAGGTTGGTCTTCAATAACTGTGGTAGAATTTGAGACAAGGTCATATTGATCCGAGTGTACTCTCTCTGTGGTCTTTCCATCCTTTGTTGATTGTTGTGTTGTGGAGCAACTGTGGGTCTTGATATCACTACTGCATTTACTGCTTGACGGTGTTCAGGTCTGTTTTGGCCCCTCGGGCCGTATACTGCACTAGCTTCTTTCTTACCGGTGAAAGGTTTCTTTGTTGCACTTGATGAAGTATCTTTTTGTATCTTACCGCTTCGCACACCAGCTTCTACTCTCTCCCCAGTCAAAATCAACTCAGTAAACCCAGATGACGAACTGCCGATCAGATGATTGAAAAATGGACCAGATAGCATCCCTAGAAACATGTCAACCAACTCCCTATCAGACAAAGGGGGTTGGACTCTTCCAGCTAAATCTCTCTACTTTTGAGCATAATCCTTAAAACCTTCACTTGCACCCATAGACATACCCTGAAGCTGAGTACGAGTTGGGACAAGGTCGGCGTTATACTGATATTGCTTGTAAAAAGCAGCAACAAGGTCCTCCCAGTTTCGGACATTAGCTCCTTCCAATTGATAAAACCATTCAAGCTGAGTCCCTGACAAACTATCTTGAAAGAAATGCACCCACAAGTTTCTATTAGCAGTGTGAGGTTAGATTTTCCTGACATACGAGCGGAGATGGAGTTTTGGAAAGGATACACCATCATACTTGGCGAAAATAGGAGCTTTGAACTTATGAGGGATCACCACCCCAGATACCAGTCCCAGCTCTCCAAAATCTAAACCAGGGATCTTCTGAATCTCCATAGCACTCAAATGGTCTTCTAGTTGCTTTTACTTATCCTCGGCAGGAGGATATTGCTCATCATCATAATTTGTGTCATTATTAGAAACTGCAGGACTGGGGCCCTTTTCTTCTTCTTGGGTCTCTCCTTCCTTGGATGAAAAGGACAAATCAGCTTGTTGTTTCAACCTATCCCCAAACTTTTTGCCCATACTCAGAAGAACGACCTTCTTCTTCTTCTTCTTCTCTTTCTCTTTCAGAATGAGATTTTCAAGTCCTCTTGCCCTTTAGCCAAGCTCAGGAACATCTCTTGGAATTGGGCATTTTGTGCCTGAAGATCTTTGATAGCTTGATCGGAAGACATTTCTGCTGAAATAAACAGCAAAGAAGATGAGAAACCTGTAATGGTACCTGTAATGATGTGCATGATAATGGGATGCGTATGTAATGATTTCAAAGACTTTGGGAGATTTAAATTTGCAAACCAAAAATTAAACAAACTTAATTAGATTAAACTTGTAAAAAGGTTCAACAATTCCTTTGAGGCATTACAAAGAAATAAACGGAAAATAAATCTAAACTAGAAAAAGCAAAATCAGAAATCCCATGGACGCTTCCCCTTCGTGCTGGCGTACTCATTGATCATTCTTTCATTCTCGAGTTTCCTGGTGAGCTTCAAGATCTTCCTTTCTTGCCCATGATACTTTTCCCGGTAGGTATCCCTCTCCTCTTTCAGCTCAATCCAAGACCTCTTCAATGCCCCAAGATCAATGGGCATGTAGGGATAAAGGTCTGTATAAGGAATGCCCTCTTCATTGGTGGGCTCCACAATCACTGGCAACACAGCTTCATAAGGCATCCCAAGATTTTGAGCACGAGCTCGGACCCATTGTAGGTAAGGCTGCATAGGGAGTGAAGTCCTTGGTCCTAGCTCTTGGGGGTCAAATCTGTTCACCATACGCCAAGCTCGTATAAACCTTCGGTGATGCTCATCAACTTCTTCCTTGTAATCAAATGCAATATCTGTAAGAAGTAGCTCATGAGGACCATCTCTCCGAGCACGACCGAATTGTCGCAAAGCTAAACAAGGACTATAGGTTATTCCCCCTCTGATTCCAAGCAACGGGACATTAGGGTATCTCTCACATCGGTCAATGACAGCAATGCTTTCCATATCCTTGGAACTCCAAAGAATGTCTGTATGGGTAAGCGACATTATTCTGTAAGACCATCCTAAACCTTCCTCATTCTTTAGCACAGACTTGGGGAGGCGCGAACTAAACCAACTTGCCAGCAAAGGCATGCAACACATAAGGGTCCCTCTTCTACGCACAATACGAGTGTAGAGGGCATGCAAGATATCACCCAGTAGAGTAGGCACAAGATTGCGAGACAGGAAGATCTTAACCGCATTCACATCTATAAAGGAATCTGGATTCAGAAAGAGAACCAAACCGTAGATAAGGAGAGCCAAGATATCTTCGAAATCCTGAAAATCCAAACTGTCCCAGAATAGCTGAGCTTGATCTATCAAAAACTTGGCTAAGAAACCTTCAACCCCGCTTCGTGTTTCCCAATTGGATATTACATCAGCCCTTTTTAGATGCAGAGCTGAAGCAATGTCTTCTGGTCTAGGAGTCTCTTCCATACTTGTGAAGGGAATCTGCTCAAGGATGGATATGCCCAATAAGTGAGAAAACTCTTCCAAAGTGGGAACCAGCTGATAATCTGGGAAAGTGAAGCAATGATGCACAGGATCGAAGAACTAGAAAAGCACACTCATCATCTGCTCATCAAACTTTGAGGTAACCAAGCTAAGAAGCTGACCATGTCTCTTAGTGAAGGAAGAAGTCTCAGAAACTTTTGAGGCTAACTCTTTGAGTTGAGCAGGTATTTTCACAAAGTTAACTAGGATGGTGTTTCTGGGCATGGAAGCCATAATCTGCAAAACAGAACAAAGATAAATCCCCTCGGTCTTTGAAATGGTTAGTATAATGAAGTATGCATGCTATGTTATGATGCATGATGTCATGGTAAAACAAGCAACAGGTATAGAAGATAACATACATGGCAAAGGCAAACAATTCACACAAAAGCCCTTAAGTTTTAGGCTTGCAGGGGGTCAAAGGCATTACCCTTTTTAAGTTCAGTTGGTTTCAACCTGTCCTAGCAAAAGTAACCGGGTTCTAGAAGTTCTCAATATCACTGACCATCCTCTATCGGTCATGGTTTCAGCTCACACAATCTTTTCTTGTGGCCGGAGCTATCTCGAGAGTATGGTCTCAATGAGTGTAGTATCGAGTATCAACTAGTTCTCAGCTTTACACCGAGGCCGGCTATCTCACTACTTCCTAATGGCCAAGTTGGTCAATTATGGGTTCTAAGGTCAGTTGATGCTTAATGACACACATAGAAGCCTCATATTCTCCTCGTTTCCCCATAATGGATACCGGTACCAACTAATGTGCCACATTAACGTATCTACTGCTTCAACCGTATCGGTCTATGCTGTACAGTTCCCTCACAGTTTATTGCTACTTACCTAAAAGGTGTCCCGAGATCCGGGTTACGATCTATAGTAACTCCCAAACAACCCTTAAAAGTAAAGAAACAAAAATAAACAAGAGAAGCAATTTATGATGAACTAGATCCTAAGGTATACCCCACTTATCTTTCCCCAACAAAGTCTCCAGTTCTGTGATACGGTGGTAGAACCGGACTGTTTTAGGAAAATGTTGGTTTGCATTTTGCGTTTGTCTTTGCAAAATGTCACGGTAAGCAAGAGTCGCCATCGACTTTTATTTTATCCAACTGGAAAGGAAAAAAGCACAGAAAAATTCCTTTTTCGAGATTTTGAGTACGGGGGGTAGATTATAGAAAGGGAAGGTATTAGCACCCTTTCTATCCATAGTTTTCCATGGGCTCTTAGGTATTTGCTTATCTTTTTAACATTGCTTATGTGTTTGTGTTTTGAAAAAGGTTTTGTTTTACTTGGTTTTAACCCTTGCTTCTGTCTTCAAGAGTGTTATGAAGTGTTTTGAAAAACTTTGTTTGGAAAGAGTGTAAGTGTGAAAAAGTTTATTTTGAGCAAGTACCTACTAGCATCTACCTACTCGAAATAGGATTTGTTTCTGTTCTCGTTTTCTTTAGACAGTGCTATCCTACTATTGAGAAATAGGTAGCACCATCGTTGGAGTTGTAAGGGTCAATTCGTAAGGGACGTACGATCACTAAAGCAATGTTAGGACGTCTTAGTAATAACCCTAATGTCTTAAGATCATATTCGAGGCAACATTTCCGAGGCAACCTTTCCGAGGCAACATTTCCGAACGGGACGTTTGATCTTTGTTTAGACAGGAGGGCCACCACTAAGACACATTATACTTAATGATCGTTTACCGAAGGCAACCGAAGTGAGAGTATACCCTAGGAGTGAGCATGTGCGAGTGATTTAATTTCAAGTTATTATCTTTGCACATTAGGGTTTTCTAGCCATTTTAAATTGTCATGCAATCTTGTCATACAATCCTATTAACATACATCTAACAGTCAATATTTGCGAGAATTAAAATGCGAGAAATAAAAACCTACGCTATTACAAGGCTTCGAGGAGGGGGATTAATTACATAGCCAAGATACCCGTAAAACGATAAATAAGAGAAAATCCTAATTAAACTATTACATATCGTAAGCAGTTACATTAATATTTGCAAAAATAATAAATGCGTGCGATGAATCGAGAACGAGAAAAATTAGGGTTTTTACCCCGTCTAAACTTAATTGAAAGAAAAATCATATTTTTGTGGTTTTTGCGTTATTTTGAGAAAAATAGAGTTTAATTGAATAAATAAAGAAAAACTAATGATTAATTAATTTTATTTAAGAAAAATAATTAAATTAACTATTTTTGTATTTTTTGTTATTTTGTGAAAAGAAATAAAAATTAAATCAAGAACAAACATAATTGTATAATTTGATTTTAATTATTTGCAAAAAAGGTTAGAATTAAACCTAAATTAAAGCTAATATATAATTGATTTTGATAAAATAAAATCTAAATTCTAAATTGGTGAAATTGATTTTATGATTTTTGTTGTAAAAAAGAAATTAATTTGTGGTTAGAAAAATAATTTAAACTAATTAAATTAAATAAAAATTAAAAAGAGGGAATAAGAATGGGCCTGGCAAACAGCAAAAGGGAGGGGTGTCAATTGCATTTTCTGTGCCCAATTGCGCCTAGCCCATTTGACCTTTCCTGATCCCATACGCGTGCTTGACTGGGGTGTATTATGGACCTCCATGTGATAAGGCGTTAGATCTGCCTTGTTGGAGATCTGGTTACAGATGGTGTACGTGAGGCTCCTTGTATGCACGTGTACCTGATAATGTAGAGAAAAATAATATGGAACAAGGTTGGGGGCCTGGGAATCGAACCCAGGCCCTTTGGCATTTTCAATGCACACGCTGACCATCTGAACTGGCTTGTCTTTGTGTATGAATAATAATAAACAAGCATTATATGATAAAGACAAAAAGTGGATTCTGAAAATGCGCAAAAATTTGAATGGGCCATTCACATCATGCCACGCCATCGTCTTCTTCCTCCCTCCGTTGCTAAAAGTTTTTTGGACTTTTACCTACAGTCATCTGGGCATAGGTACAACCCTGTACCTTTCCAAAATCTCATCCCTGCATGAAAAATCAATACCAGTGGTACCAATCAACTCGTTGCAACCTCACGAGCATCATGGTACCACTATCCATTGCTAATTGTTCCTGCACGTAAAACCCCTAAAAATGAAACTAAAACCCTAAACATGGCAACTTGCTGTATAGCCAATAAAAATACAATTGGATATTACCATTAGCTTGCAAACAACATAAAGATTAAGAATATGTCAATAAAACATGCTAACAATGTCAGAATTATGATATACGATTTAAAAACAAACATGGATATCGTGGGACACTTACAACGCGTTTCTGGGGGTTATGAAGCTTGCTAATGATTGTAATAGGATCCTAGAACGTCCAGGAAACGATTTGCGTGACTGGAATGGATTGAGGAAGCCTGGAACTGAGAAATCAGTTTGCAACTTTTCTTGATTTTTTTTTAAATTTGCTTTCACCTTTGCACGCCTCTAATCCCTTTCTTTTGGTCTGCACATTTTCCTTATGTACCCTAGAACGAATTAGGGTTACAAACTTGTTTCAAATCTCCCTCAATTAAGATCATTGATTCAAGATTTGATCCTTATGCAAATATTTCCAAATCAAGCCAAATCCAATCTTTTTGTGTCAAAATGAAGCTTGCACGATTTGATTTTCTTTCCAGCTGTATAATAGGCCTAAACATGCATAAAATCTCAATCTTTGATTATTTTTGATATTTTCATGATTTTATTTTGATTTTATTTGATTTAATTGAAATAAAATCAAAATAAATGACAAAAATAAAGTAAAGACAAGTGGGAGAGATCATGGGTCGTGGGTCATGTTACAAACTCAATGCAAGCATAAAAATTTGGGCCCATTTGATAAAAAATGCAATTTTGGCCACATTTAACTTTTGGCAATTTTACAAAAAATGTCAACTTTGCCAATGCATAACTCCTTCAATTTTGACCCTAGAGATGTGTTCTGGGACTTTTTTGAAAGCTTAGGATGTCCTATAAGCAACCATTTTGGTCTCATCTCAATTGTGTCTTCCATGTTCATGTATGAAGCTTTGACAAAACAAGTGATTTGTTGACTTTTTAAAATGACCTATAATGTCCAAATTTATATATTCTTGTGAGTGCATATTTTGAACTTAAAAGATGAATATGGATTGTAGGGAATTCCATACTCTTCAAAATGAGCTTTGGATGGGTCATTTTTGACAAAGTATGAGAAAGTTATGCTTGGTCAAAGTTGAGTTGACTTTTCCTGCAAAACCCTAATTTAGCAACTTTTGGGTTTTGATGAATTGTGAGCAATCCTTGAGGAATCATGACCAAACCTTGATCAAATGATGAATAATACTTCAAAATGAGAATGTTGACCAAAAATCTTGAAGTTTGACTGCATGTGGGCCATAATTGACTTTTGCCCTAACATAGTCGATTTTCAGGCCTTTGAGCAATTGACTGAGCAAACTTCCTCTGTAAGACTTGAAACTTGACATGGATGATCTTGAGAAAATATTAGGACAATGGTGGGAATTTGGGATCCTTTGGACCCAAGTACCTTGATGCAAACTGAAACCCTAATTTGAGGTAGACTGCCTTAGGAGAGGGTTTATCTAGTCAACCCTTGGACTTCCTTGAGCAATTTGAGGACCTCACTTGAAATGTATTGAGAAATATGGGAGGGAAAATTTTGGGGTACAACATTATGCAATGGATACTTCATAATTCTAATCTATCTTATGTCTGCAACCTGAACCATCTAACTTATGAGTCTTTGACCTTAGAATTTTTGAGCTCTTTCTCCTACAACACTCCAGCTGATGATAACATCTACCTCATGAGCACCGATAACTCTCGATTGTTTAACGACAAATAATCTATGAATCAAGAAGCTCTAAGTAATTTTTTATGTTTTCCTCGTGGAGGAGAAGCACTGTACTGAATCCCTCCAGAAGTCGATTGGGCATCGACAACATCCAGTCTATGGAAAGTTTTAACTGGTGAGTACCTTCAAGTTGGGAGGGTCTTTTTACTTCATCCATCCATAATCCTTCCATCCGCTACTTTCATCGCATCCTTTCCAACACAATTTTCAAAAGGGAAAATAACAAATAAGTTAATTCCAAAGAATTATTCTTCCTGCACTACACCTTCACGCCTGGTTAGAAAATTAATGACAGTGCGTTCCTCTTTGCACACATCCAGTATCTCTGAGAACAAGGTACTACCCCTTTCTGTATTGCAGGTTTAGTTACCTCTATAGCACTTGCTCTAAATTTGCGGGACAAACTAGAAAATCTTCCTTCACTTACAGCTTTATTTATTGATATTGACAATTGTCGAGCTGTACACATTATTAAAGCTAGAGATGATGGAAGATACAGTCTTATGGTGCAGAACAAATTAGTTCTAAGTATTATTTTTCCAAATACCCAACTGACCAATGTAAAATATATGGATAAGTGGTGTTATGATCTTAACTCTCCTTCTCCCGGTGAGAATGTTCAAAATGATCATGTTGGCCTTAGAAATGTTGAGCCAGATGAAATGGACCATGTGCTAGAGCAAGACACTCCCCAGCCTGACACTAACCAACATGCTGCACAAGTTCCTACCGAGAATCTTACAGGTTCATATCTGGGCACCAGCTCTGAAGAAGAACAAAATCAGGGGCAGACAGCTACTCTTGATGACATCTATGCCGAAATGTTGCGGCATAATAAAGTTGAAGCTCAACACTATCAGAGGATGGAAGCACAACAAAATGAGATGATGTAAGAAGTCCGACGACTTCAGAGAGATCAACACGACTACGCCTACTAACATGATCATAGTATGTCGAAGCTTACCGTAGAGATGCAAGCATTGACTTATCAGGTTGAAGGACTGCGTGATTTTGTTACTCGTATTGGACTACAAGGATATGGTTTCCATCCTTTCTAAGGCAAAGATGATGCACGTGGAAGAGCCCGAGCAGGAGCACATCGCGTAGCGCGTGGCCGAGGCGAAGAATAATCATTCATCTTATCTCTTTCCTTTCATTCTCACCTTACTTAGTTGCATTAGGGATAAAGCACAATTTAAGTTTGGGGGAGGAAGCTTTACCGCTTTAGTTTTCATTTTCCATTTTCTAAGTAGATTTTCATTACCGCAAATTTCCCTTCAATAAAACAATTTATGTAATATTAAGTCATTATATGCAGATTTTCATTCATTATTTGACTCTCTTACTTTCTTGAGCCATAACAAAAACTTTTACTTGACACACTAGAAGAGTATATAGGTTGCTCACTCTTAAAGATATGCTAGAAATTTTGAGTGAGATTTAAACAAAATTGATACTGTTTTAACACTCTAAAACCCCCGCTTACGTGAGACAGGTTTAAGTACCTATTATACCGAAACCTTAAACTTTGAAGTAACCCCAACTAGTTTATATAAGCAGTCAACACCATCTTAAAAATAAACTAGGTAGAGGGCCGATGGATATAAGTTAATGGTCTTAAATCATTTTCCTAAACATCTTGTAATGATGAATTAAAAACACGGAATGCACTAATTAAGTTAGGTGACCCTCACCCGGTTACTTAATACAACAGTGCGGAACCTACATATTATGTTATAAAAACCCGATGTAAGTTGGTTCAGAGGTTTCTAGTGTTGAACTTGGTAGGGCGGACTACGGTTCAATCCCCCACATCTTGCCATCAGGTTAATTAAGGGGTTACCAATTTTATGTACCAGAACCCCATGTATAATATAACCATCACCAACTGGCTACTCTAATATGTGCGTGTAATAAGATAAAGGGCTTAATGTGATTGCGCTCAAACGGAATGGGTGAAACAATGCAAAAACAATTAGGTTGAGCTATAATAGCATGATCGGAACTGGTCTGCATAAGAAGGATTTGTCTAGTGTTATTATTGTATCTTTGTTTTTGATATTGAGCTTACATCGTTCTAACAGAAACCTCACGCAACCACGTACAAATTGATTTGTGTCATGCAATTGCATTTAACCTGTGCTTAAAAGATTACCATACTGATTATTTTCTCGGGGACAAGCAAAGTTTAAGTATAAGGGAGTTTGATAACGTGAAAAATACATAGTATATTCAACCCGATTTGCATAAATAAAGTTACGGTTTTATCTCAATTATGTTGCATTATGGTGGCTTTTTAAGTGTGTTTAAGGTAATTATTTCATCCAAGGCCTACATGAGAAAATGAGAAGAAATGGAAAAGAAACAGACTCAAAATCAGAAAAACAACAGAAGTAGAGAAGATTTCATACCAGAAGGTTGTGCCCTCGGCACACTTTCCATTCCACCCGACGCAAGTTGAATTTGAAATTCTGGTATCATATATGTGATGTCAAAAGAGATGTCACGACACAAATATCTGTTTGGAAGTAAGGTGCAGTAAAATCAAAAGCAGTAAAAACCCAAGAGATTGTTCACCTAGTTCAGTGTACAACAACACCTACTTTGAAGGCTACCAAGCCAGGGACAAGTTCGCTAAATAATATCAATTCATAGACCCTCATTAAACAACCAGTTTACGATCTAATCACTTAATCACTGCCTAAGCTAAACTTCTACCTAAGACCCACCTAGTTATGAGGCCATCCTCAAATCCCTTTAATCACTTACAGAATTAATAAGTTTGAAACACTTCAATCATTCAATGCTTAAAAGCTTGTGAATGATAAACTATTAACAACCCATATAACAACTCAAGTACTTAAACTAATACTTAGAGTGTATTAAAAATAACAAGCCTAAACATCTAATAAGAAAGAAAGTATTCTTCTTAAAAAATTTCTTATCTTCGAATAAGGAAGCGGGTCCTTATATATGCGCAGCTTTGGGCTTGGGCTTGAAAACAAATATTCAAATCTTTTGAATGTTTCCATAAAAATAGGCCAAGATATAACTATGCAATTTGAAAAATATTCCTCCATATATTTCTCAACCTATAGTTCACGAATCCTGAATTATAGAATGCTGTAAATCAAGAAACAAAAGACTTAATTTATTTTGGGCTGAGATAAGTTCAGTAGGCAGATGTCAAGGCATCTACTTTGACATCATTCAAAACAATTTTTCTCCAAATGTTAATACATTTAGCAAGACATTAACAAGTCATTGTTTTACCAAAATTGCTACCAACAAACACTTAAAAACTTCCCCTTTGGAAAATTTTGGCTAAAACATTGTTAAAGCACATTATCAGAGCAGCAGCACAATTATCAGAGCATTATCAGGGTAGCAGCAAAAGCAAGGTAATGGAGACATACAATTAGTTAGCATTTAGCTGTTACCACAGAAAGATTTCAAAACATCTTCTGGGACATGAGGCTCCCCCATAAATATTGAGCTCCCCCTCAATTAATGGTCAGTGGTCAGTCAGTGGTTAGTTTCAGTCACTCACTTTCTCTCCCCCTTTTTAGTCATAATATGCCAAAGAAAAGATGCCATCAAAGGAATATCAGTATTAGGGTACATACCATAAAAATTCAAATGTCAAGCACATGCAAGTGCCAAAAAAAGAAACAAAGTGTTCAGAGAAACGTTAGGTAGTCTAACTGTCATCGGACCAGTTGACTTGGTTAAACCAGAACTTCTTTCCATACTGGAGTCTTCACCTTCAGAGTTCACTGCATCATCAAGGATGTTATCCTTTTTCAGGTCCTTGATCATCTTTTCAAAGATTTGCTTCCTAACTGAGCTCAATCTGATCATATCATCTAATTCCTTGTAGGATTCCCTTAGTTCATTGATCATTTCATCCTTAGTGGAGGCCTTTTCAACAGGAGTAGATGTTAAAACAATGTCTGGAACATGTTTTCCTGAAAAGAGCTTAAAATGGAGAGTCAAGGAAGACTCCCTCTTGCACACAACATCATTTCCACTTAGGATTCAGGATGCTGATTTAGGATAATTCCATAGAGGAGGGAAGGAAAAGCAATTGGCATCTTAATGGAACAATTTCATGCATGTTTGATGGTCTTATCAAAGCTATAAGTCCCATAATCAAAAAAATTTGGTTTCCAATAGCATAGATGAAATTTCCTAAACCAATGGAGATGTTTGAAGTGTGATTAGTGGGAACCCAATTTAAAGGCTCCAATCCTATGTAGAATTGCATATTTTACACTCATTTTTCTGACAGGAAGTTTGTTTTTCATTGGCCATTCACTTACTTGATTAGCAGTAATTGCTCTACACACTTGATTGTCTGTTACTTCCAGCTCACAACATATATCTTCAAACCTATCTAGAAATTTGTTTATAATGGCAGGAGAAAATTCTACACACTCTCCTCTAACAAAAACATTCTATGTTCCTTACTCTTATGGCTAGCACAGTCAACAGGAATATTAACAATGAACTCCTTAACAAGAGTTTCAAAGCAATTTGCAAACCTGCTAACTTTTCTCATCAGTCTCGCATAGGAGATCAGCTCCATGATTTCCTTACATTCCAAAGCACCAGCTCCTAGTTCTCTCTCCAGGGTAATCCTTATTTGATACACATACTTCCACTTTTCAGCATTCCCAACAGAGTGAAAGGAGATGTTATCAAGTGGGGCATCAGGAACCCTAACAGACAATTTATTACTTGAATATTTCTTGATAGGAAACATGTCCAGGACATCTTGCTCAACATCATACTCAGAGTCTGTCTCTTCAATTAGGGAAGATTTCTTCTTACTCTTGGACCTTTTTACAGCATCCTCATCATTATCAGTAGAGCTAGCAGTTCTAGCTTTTCTCTTGCTAGATGAAGGGACCACTTTACTTCATGCTTTTGGGGGTCCATACATAATTTTCTTCTTGGCTAATTTGGGAGGGGGAGTGACACTTTCATTTTTCACTTTCCTGGACTTTAGCCTTCTAGAAATACCAGGTACAACATTAGTGATGAGCTCATTGTCAGAGAGCTCTTCAACATTGACTACATTGTTAGCATTTTGATCTTCTCCGTCCTTGGATGCAGTAACATCTTCTTTAAAGGGAGATTTTTCTTCAATATTTTGTTCAACATTTTGATCAACATCTTGATCAACATCTTCTTCTTCCACTTCTTTTAGGGCAGAGGTAGCAAGCTTCTCAAGTTTGCTACCAGCGGCATCTTTCTTGGATGATTCAGCAGCATCATTTTTAGGATTACTTCCTTTGTCAGTAGGAGGAGGCATGCGATCAAGGGGAGTAGAAATCCCAGGCAAAAAAAATCCTTCACTTAAAACTCTATCCACAAGCCTTCTGATGCTTCTATCAACATTGATAATTTCTTCTTCAGTTCTATTGTCAATAGTAGAAGAGGAGTTACCTTTATCATCTTTAGATTTCGTAGTTGGTGATGATCTAGGTTTCTTGACCTTTTTATCAAGCGGAGGGATCGTTGATAGCGGAGTAACATATAGTACTCTGTCAAGAGAAGGATTTTCATTTGTAGATTTTGTGGAAGATGATGTGTGATGTTGAGACATGTTTTAAAAATATCTGGCAAGGAGATGAGGAATGGCAAGGGTTCTTATTCTGTTGAGGAGAATGAAGAGTTTATGAAAGTAGAGAGAAGAATGTAATAACTTGTGGGAAACAATTTTAGGCAGTCTTCTAATGATTGTTTTCTAAAATTTATTTGTTGGAAACACAAACAATATAATATCACTTTAATGATATTCCCACACACTTTTAATTGCTACAAACCCTCATATAAACATATCCCTATTTTTCTTCTTAAATTCTTAAATTGATTTGCATCTAAAGCCTTTGTGAAGATGTCATCCAGTTGCAATTCAGTGGCTACATGTTCTAAGGTCACAATCTTTTCTTCAACAAACTCTCTTATGAAGTGATGACGGATGTCAATATGCTTTGTCATGCTATGTTGAATAGGATTATTTGAAATAGTTTATGGCGCTTAAATTGTCACAGAATAATGTCATGACATCTTGTTTGACATTGTATTCTATTAAAATTTGTTTCATCCAGATAAATTTAGAACAACAACTTCCTACAACAATGTACTCAGCCTCAGCAGTGGATATAGACACACAATTTTGCTTCTTGCTGAACCAATATATGAGGTTATCTCCCAGAGAGAAGCGTCCCCATGATGTACTATTTTTATCATCAGCACTCCCTGCCTAATCAGCATCATAAAAGCCAGTTAAGGCATAATTTGATCCATGAGAGTATAGCATTCCATAGTCACTTGTCCCATTAACATATTTGAGAATCCTCTTTACATGGTTTGCATGACTAAATTTGGGATCAGCTTGATATCTTGCACACACCCCTACAACGAAGGCAATGTCTTGTCTGCTAGCTATGAGATATAGAAGACTGCCTATCATGCTTCTGTAGAGACTTTGATCTACACTTACTCCTTTTTCATCTTTAGTTAACTTCGGATGTGTCGGAGCAGGGGTTCTTTTGTGACAGGCATTCTCCATCCCAAACTTCTTCACTATATTCTTGGCATACTTGCACTAAGATAAAAATATGGAGTCTTCCATTTGTTTAACTTGCAGACCAAGAAAATAGGTTAATTCTCCAACAAGACTCATTTTAAATTCAGACTGCATTTGCTTAACAAAATGTTCCACCATCTCATTTGACATCCCTCCAAATACAATATCATCAACATAAATTTGAGCAATCATAATCTTCCCTTCTTCTTCTTTGACAAAGAGGGTTTTGTCTATGCCACATTTCCTATATCCATTCTCCCCAAGGAATTCTGTCAGTCTTTCAGATCAAGCTCTTGGAGCTTGCTTCAATCCATACAGAGCTTTGTTCAATTTATAGACATGTTTAGGAAAACTTGGATCAACAAATCCTTTTGGGTGTTCAACAAAAACTTCTTCATTCAAGTATCCATTCAAGAAGGCACTTTTTACATCCATTTGAGACAATTTAAATTTCAAAATGCATGCAACTCCTAACAGTAGTCAGATTGATTCAAGTCTAGCCACAGGAGAAAAGGTTTCATCAAAGTACACCCCTTCAATTTGAGTGTATCTTTGAGCAACTAACCTTGCCTTATTTCTAGTGACCACCCATTTTTCATCAGATTTATTCTTGTATACCCATTTAGTGCCAATCACATTTGACCCTTCAGGTCTTGGAACCAGATCCCAAACTCCATTTCTACTGAATTGTTCCAGCTCCTCTTGCATAACATTAATCCATAAATCATCAGTTAGGGCCTCTTTGGCATTCTTAGGCTCAATTATTTATACAAAGCAAGAGTTATAAATCCCTTCTCTTGGTCTGGTAGTAACTCCCTTGTTTGGATCTCCTATGATAAGTTCTTTTGTATGATCTTTCTAAGTTTTGATTGAAGGTCCTTTATTAAGTTGACTTGGCTGGGGATCTTCTTGAGGAGGATTAGATTCAATACTTGTGTCATTTGATTCAATTGGACTATCAAGCAAAGATTTTCCAACATCTTCTGAGACATATTCTTCAACATTCCATCCTCTATCATCAATAGTAACATTTATTGAATCCATCATTACTTTGGTCATGGAGTTAAACACTATGTATGATCTGCTGTTTGTAGAGTATCCCAGGAATATTACTTCACCACTCTTAGGATCCATATTTCTCCTTTGTTCACGATCAGCTAAGATGTAACATTTACTTCCAAAAACATGAAAGTATTTTACAATTGGTTTTCTTCCCTTCCATATTTCATATAGAGTGGATGAAGTGCCTTTCCTTAGAGTGACTCTATTATGAATATAGCATGCAGTATTCATATATTTAGCCTAAAAGTGGTATGGCTCTGGAAGATTCTTGGAGAGTTCTATTCTTGCGTTCTACAATCCCATTCTGTTGAGAAGTAATGGGAGAATAGAATTCATGGTTGATTCCTTCAGAGGAGCAAAACTCATCAAATTTGTTGTTCTCAAATTCTTTTCCATGATCACTCTTGATTCTTATGACATGACTATCCTTTTCCCTTTGAAGTCTTTGACAAAGATCTTTGAACACTTCAAAAGTTTCTTATTTTTCTCTAATAAATCTTATCCATGTGTATCTAGAAAAGTCATCAACAACAACATAAGAATACTTCTTACCACCAAGGCTTTCAACCTGCATAGGTCCCATCAAGTCCATGTGAAGAAGTTCCAATACTTTTGATGTAGTAATATGTTGAATCTTATGATGTGACATCTTAGTCTGCTTTCCGATTTGACAGTCACCACATACCCTTCCTTCTTCTATCTTGAGCTTAGAAATCCCTCTCACTGCTTCTTCGGATATAATTCTCTTCATACCTTTCAGATGCAAGTGCCCAAATTTTTGATGCCATAGTTTAACCTCTTTCTCTTTGGCTGAATCACATGTTGAGGAGAGGTTTAACTCTTGAGGATCCCATAGATAACATTTGTCTTTAGATCTGATTCCATTCATGACAACTTCATTCTTTTTATTGCACACAAGACATTCTTCTTTGGAGAAGTTAACTTTGAATCCTTGATCACATAGTTGGCTTATACTTATCAGGTTAGTTGTTAACCCTTTTACAAGTAACACAGTATCAAGCTTAGGAACTCCTGAACAGTCAAGCTTGCCAATACCTTTGATTTCTCCTTTTGCTCCATCGCTAAAAGTCACATAACTGGTGAAATGAGATTTGACATCCACCAACAGATTCTTGACACTTGTCATGTGTATAGAACAACCACTGTCAAAGTACCAATCATTTATGGTTGATACTCTGAGAGAGGTGTGAGAAATGAGACTTCTAACATTGGACTTGGGAACCCATTGTTTCTTCTTCTTGCTGTTTTGGGGAATCTTATCATTTTTGGGAGGAGGAGAATTTTTAGGATACCTATACAGCTTGAAATAGAAGGACCTTGTATGTCCAAGCCTTCCACAGTGATGACATTTCCATGGCTCGGGATTCTCTCTGGTGTGATTAAGATTTTTATTCCCTTGATGTCCTTTCTTATCATGATGTTTGTCCACATGTTGAGACATCTGATTCAACATCTTTTGTTTAGCCTTGGCATGTGTGGAAACAGATGCAGCCTGTTTGCCATGATGTTCATTCTTTATATGATGTCTGCCAGGATGTCCTTTCTTACCATGATGTTGGTACATTTGATTCTACATATTTGGTTTAGGTTGGCATGAGTGGAAACAGATGAAGGCTCTTCTGAGTTAGGTTCCTTTTTCTCATTGAAACCTAAACCACTCTTATCTCATGTGACTCTTCCTACTTGGAGAATTTCATCTAATGTGTCAGACCTATTATTCAGCATCTTGAGAGACTTGACCATTCTATCAAGATTTAAATTTAGATATGACACTTCACTTTCCAGATCAGAAATAGTTTTAAGATGCTCTTCCCTTTCCTCCTTCAACTGAGTTATACGGGATTTATATTTCTCCCCTTCAAGACATACTTATGCACTTCTGAGACATTATTCTTTATATGAAACAGATAACTCATCAAAGGTTAGTTCCCCGTCACTAGACTCTTCATCAGATACATGTTTTCCTGTCAATGCTTTCACATATTTAGCAGATTCTTCAAGATCACTCTCTGAGTCCTCTTTAGACCAAGTAACAAATAGATTCTTCTTCTGTTTCTTTAGATATGTAGGACATTCAGCTCTAATGTGACCAAAGCCTTCACATTCATGACATTGTATTCCCTTCCCTTGAGAAGTTTTTTCTTCAGCCCTTTTTCTTCCCATGTCAGATGGGATGTTCTTGACATTTGACCTTTGGTTCCTGTTCATTCTTTTTATCACTTTATTAAATTATCTTCCAAGGATAGCTAAGGCATTTGATACTCCTCAATTTGTATCCAGATCACAGTCCTCTTCTTTATCTTCAGTATTAGATACAAAGGCTATGATTTTGTTTTTCTTCTCAAATCTTTCATTTATGCTAAATTCAAATGTTAGAAGGGATCCAACAAGTTCATCCACTTTCATTTTATCAATGTCTTGGGCTTCTTCTATAGAATTTACCTTCATATCAAATATTTTGGGAAGAGACCTGAGCATCTTTCTCACCAATTTGTCTTCAGGTATTTTCTCTCCTAAAGCACTGAAGGCATTAGCAATTTCAAGGATGTTCATATGGAAGTCATTTATACTTTCATCATCTTTCATCCTTAAATTCTGAAATTTCATGGTGAGCAGCTGAAGTCTTGACACCTTAACTTTAGATGTGCCTTCATGAGTAGATTGAAGAATTCCCCATGCATCCTTAGCAACTTCACAAGTATTCACCAATCTGAAAATATTCTTGTCAATTCCATTGAATATAGAATTTAAGGCTTTAGAATTTCCAAGAGAAATTTCACATTCGTCCTTAGACCAATCTTCTAATGGTTTTAATTCAGAAGTAGGTTCTCCATTTTCTACCAATTTGACAGGGTATTTCCATCCTCTTCAAACAGCTTTCCAAGCTCTGATGTCTAAAGACTTTAGAAAGGAAACATACGTGGTTTCCAGTAGTCATAATTGCTTCAATTCAGAATGGATGGTCTGTTCACAAATCCTCATTCCTTGTCCATAGTAGAAGAAAGTATCTTCCCTGGATCTCACCCAGATAAATAGCAGGATGCCTTCTCTGATACCAATTGAAATTCTAGTATCAGACATGTGATGTCGAAAGAGATGTCACAACATAAATATCTGTTTGCAAGTAAGGTGCAGTAAAATCAAAAGCAGTAAAAACACAAGAGATGTTCACCCATTTTAGTGTACAACAACACCTACTCTAGAGGCTACCAAGCTAGGGACAAGTTCACTAAATAGTATCAATTCATAGACCCTCAGTAAACAACCAGTTTATGATCTAATCACTTAATCACTACCCAAGCTAAACTTATACCTAAGACTAACCTAGGTATAAGGCCATCCTCAAATCCCTTCAATCACTTAAAGAATTAATAAGTCTGAAACACTTCAATCATTCAATGCTTAAAAGCTTATGAATGATACACAATTAACAACCCAAATAACAACTCAAGTAATTAAACTAATACTTAGAGCATATTAAAAATAACAAGCCTAAACTTCTAATATGAAAGAAAGTATTCTTCTTCAAAAATTTCTTATCTTTGAATAAGGAAGCGAGTCCTTATATATGCACAGCTTTGGGCTTGGGCTTGAAAACAAATATTCAAATCTTTTGAAAATTTCCATAAAAACAGGCCAAGATATAATTATGCAATTTGAAAAATATTCCTCCATATTTTTCGCAACCTGTAGTTCATGAGTCTTGGATTATAGAATGCTGGAAATCAGGAAACAAAAGACTTAGCTGATTTTGGGCTGAGATCAGTTCAGTAGGCAGATGTCAAGACATCTGCTTTGACATCATTCAAAACAGTTTTTCTCCAAATGTTAAGACATTAACAAGTCACTGCTTTACCAAAATTGCTTCCAACAAACACTTACAGAATTTGTGTGCCCCTCGACACACAAGCCATTTCGATTGGCACAAAGTAAAAATATGTGTGCCCCACGACACACATTGCATGCCAGTCGGCCCAACCTATTTTCTGTTTTGTTTTACCCGTGAATATTTCTCCATGATTCCATGATTCTCCAGTGCCAATGACCTCTATGATTTCTTCCTGATATTTCTCCACACACTGATTTTTGGAAGCAAGAAGTCACATTCCTATATTTTCTCAAGCAATTTTGTTACAGAAGAGATATATTAAGAAGGATAGTTATACAAAGGGCTCTCTCGTCTCTTCTATCTCGTTGTTTTTACATTGTTTTTCACTTTCATTTTTCCTTCCACGCCATTATTCAGTTTAACAGTTCAGAGCTTTGTTTAGATATTAAGCAGAAAAAAACCTCACCTAAACAATAATAGTTTTCTACACCAGGAAACTATTGAAACATTAGGTTTTCTTCATAGCCTCTTGAACTTTGTTTTAGTATTATATTTTGTTCTACATTTTAGTTAGTTTTCCGCAAGCAAATCCTGCCGGCATATTGTGGAGGATTGCTACAGGTACTTAAAGTGTTGCATAATTTTGTCTTCATTATTTAATTCCAGGTTTCTTTTAGTTTAATTTTATTATTTTTCTTTATTTATCATTCATGTCTGAATCATTATATGTTTGTTATTGTTATGTGTTCGTAACGAATAATATGTTCGGCTAATTTCCCTGATACCAGTATGTAAGGTCACGAATCAAAGGAGTTCGGTAATAAATTGGCATAAACATTTTATAAAAATATTTTTCTGGTTTGATTTTCAAATTTCAATATAAAAATTGTTTTGTCATGAGAGTAAGAGATAGTCTAAGGCTTAAACCAATAATCACGAGAGTGTGTGTTTTTAACCGGATAGTGGTCATCAAACATTGGTTTTAAATACAGCGAGAGCAGTTTATGATTAATTAGACTCTATTTGTTTTAAAAAAATATCTTTGGATTTTAAATGAGATAGCGAGAGAAAGCATTTAAGTTTAATTATATAATCTGAATCAACAATCACGAGAGTGTGAGATATAGGTTTATAAACTGATAGTTTCTACTGGACAGTGTTTTTAATACTCAAAGCTATGCCAACGAATTACTGAATTTCCAAATCAGACTATTACGTACCGGTGTCCGTTATTAAATATTTCAATTAAGTCTAACCTTATTTTTTTCGTCTACCCCAAAACCTATGATTTATTAGCCTTAGCTTTACACAGTAGCTTTAGATAGTAGTATTTCAATTACCAGTCCTTGTGGGTTCGATATATTTTAAAACTACACGATTAAACTGTGCACTTGCAGTTAATATACCCGATAGACTCTTATAGTCACCAGATCACTAAACACAATTGAAATAACCAACGGATCCATCAAATCATCAATCCTTGGAAGTGGATACTTATTCTCGATAGTCACGTTCTTCAGTTGTCTATAATCCACACATAACCTCATAGTACATTCTTTCTTCTTAACCAACAAAATTGGTGCACCTCATGGTGACACACTAGGATGAATGAATCTCTTCTCAAGAAAATCATCAAGTTAATTCTTCAACTCTTTAATTTCAAATGCTAACATCTGATATGGAGCCATCGAAATTGGACTAGTTCGAGGAACTAAGTCCATCGTAAACTCCTCCTCATGCTCTGGCAAAAAATCATTTACATCTTCATGAAATACCTCAGGAAAATCACGAACAATTTCTAATTCACCAATCATTCGTTTCCCACCAATATCCAATGTTGCCATCAAAGCCAACAACATAACTCCATCCTGCACAGAGTCATTCACTTGCTTGGCAGACATAAACAAATCTCTCTCAAAACTAGAATCAAGAAAGATAACCGTCTTATCAAAACAGTTGATATAACCATGGTTGTATTCCAACAAGTTCATCCAAGGAATAACATCAAGTTGATCTAATAGAAGACACACTAAATCAACTCCAAATTCTTTACCAAAAATACTCAACGGTTAATTTAACCACACATACGAAGTAGTCACTGAACCCATAACAGTAGTGGAAATAACCGTACTTTCATTCATATTAGATAACTCAAGATTCAATCTCTTAACACAATCCAAAGAAATGAAAGCATGTGTCGCACCAGTATCAATAATAGCATTCAAAGTTCTACCATTAATAAAGCACATACCTCAGATTAGTTTATCATCAGAGCAGACTCAGAACCAGATACTGAAAACACTTTCCCCATAGCTTGTTCCTTCTTCGGATTGTCACACTTGGTACTAATGTGCCCGTGCTCACCACAGTTGTAGCAAGTCACACTCGCACCTCCTTTGCAATCATAAGATCTGTGACCTAACTTGCCACACTTGAAACACTTCACATCAACACTTATACACTCAGGAGCATGATGTCCTTCAACACCACACTTGTAGCACCTAACTTGAGTTGGAGTTCCTCCCTCAGTCGACTTCCTATATTAACCAGCTTTGTGTTTCCCCTTATCTCTAAGAGTCACATACGAATTTCCTCTTAATTGACCTTTTCCCTTCTTATCATTCAAAGACTTATAGTGAACAATACTATCTCTACTATCTTTATCATAGATCCTACTCTTGTTAACCAGCTCAAAAAATTGCCTAATCTTCTGATAACCCATAGTTTTCTTGATCTCAGGTCTCAAACCACTCACAAACTTAAGACACTTAGATCTCTCAGCATTAGTAGTGTTCTAATGATGACAAAACATAATCAACTCCTCAAACATTGCAGCATACTCAGCCACAGTTCTTTTACCTCGCTTCAGCTCAATAAATTCAATCTCCTTCTTCCCACGCACATCCTCTCGAAAATACTTCTCCAGAAATGCATCTCTGAAAAGTGACCAAGTAACCTAAATTCGATCTTCACCAAACCTCTGAACAATGTTACTCCACCAATCCTCAGTTTCCTTCTCAAGCATATGGGTGCCAAACAAAACATTTTGCGCATCCGAACAATTCATGACTCGAAAGATCTTCTCAATCTCTTTCATCCATACTTATACCTTGTCAGGTTCATGAGCTCCCTCAAATATTTATGTGTTGTTCCTATGAAGATTTCCCAAGGCATGAAATTCATCATTATCCCCGATACCAGCATTCACATTCAGAACCTTCCCAATAGCACCAGCCAACATTACCAACACCTCGACAATAACATTATCATTCCCTCCTCCAACCATCGTCTTGAGATTTACAATCAACCAACTATTCTCATTAGACAAACAATACCAATTGTGTCATATACACATATCAAATACAAAAGTAAATAAACACATTAGCAAGCTGGCCAACTGGCCGACCATGCTCTGATACCACTAATGTAACACCCCCTAAATCCTCGAGCAATAATATGGCATAATCAGAGTAAAATTATCATGCATATCAAAAGAGGGTGTCACATGCATTTCAAAACCAACACAAATACACTAGTCATGCTCATAAGACGCATTTAAAATCATTCTCCATATACTAACACATATGCATATCACATTGGAATAATTCTCTTTTAAAATGATACCAATAACATAATCTCATAATAGAAATAATGTGTTAAAACATTAGGCACTAAAGGTCACTCATCACATAATCTCAAATACAATATAAAATAAAAGAGTATATCAAACATCTCTTAAAACAACATGAGTTCAAAGGTTTTCCCGTGTTACATAATCAGAACATGACTCAGTACCTAAATATGGGTAAACAAAGAATTAGCTCCTCTGACTAATCCTCGCAATAAGCACCACTACTTTTGATATCTGGTCGATGTCGTATAAAATATCATTTCAACAGAAGGGTGAGAATTCAAACAATTATATAAATATATAATAATAAGTAATGCATAACAAGCATACATCAATTGAATTCATCATACTTCACATATTCATGTATTCAATGTTATCTAATCCGATTCACATGTTTACATATACAACATTGCTCAACAATTCATGAATTCAAAGATAATCAATCACAAATACCACCAATGTAACATTCACATCAATATCATATATTGCACACCAATTCATATTTGACATCGACACATGTGACTCGAATGCAACTCATGCAATATGCATGTCTTACTAATTGTTATCCTTTACAGTTTTTACATTTAATTTAAGTCTATCTCTCAGACAGATAACCACCAAAAAGTCCATCTTCTAAGCTTCAAACCAGTCCTCTAGGTTTGGGACAAGTCACTAGCCTCCACGAAACTAGCAAGCATTACCTCTTGACAAATAAATTATGCATGTGCCATCTCAACAAACATATGCAATAAATACCATATCTAAATCTTAATTATAAAAGCATATATCACATAATTCATCACATTTGATTTATCTCACCATTGCACAAACATACATATTTCATGTCATCATTCATATACAATGCATTCTCATAGCATTAATCAATTCAACACATCATAATAACACATAGAAAACAAAGCCAAACAATGTTATTCTCATTCATCATCAATTTACAACATGCATATACACAAATTCAAGTATGATGTTCATACCAAGAATAATCTTAAACACCATCCAAACTCATTCCTAAAATTTCCAAAAATTCATGATAATATATCATAAATCATAAGCATATAAGACCCTGAACATTTTAAGAAAATATAAAACTTTTTGTTCCAGACCGTGCTAAGTGGCATCTAGGATGCTAAGCGGCCTCGCAAAAAACCAAAAAAATCCTGCGAAGACTGCTTTTGCCTCCTACGAATTGGGTCACTAAGACCCACTCCAATCAGCCATTTTCATCAATTAAATATATTGTAACCTATATATAATATGTAGCATAAATTACAAATATCAAAACATGATTCAAACATCAATTTTATGATTCATCATTCAAAACCTAAGCATGTCAAAATCTAGAAATTGAAGAACAAAATCTCTAAATCATATATTTTACCCATTAGATACATCACATACTCCCATAATCAAATGAAAACCCACCCTTACCTTGGATGTAGATCGTTTTAGGGTTCTTCTCTTTTCCTTTCTCTTTTCTCTTCTTTTCATCTTTCTTCTCTCCTCTTGTTTTTACAACTTCTCTCTCTAGATCTATTTTCTCTTTGTTTTACATACTAACTATTGTTTTACTCTAATGGGATTATCTCACCCTCTCACACTAATGTGACACATAAATCCCAATTAATTAAAAATGTTATTATCACACTTACTAACTCAATTACACATATAACATGTATATTTACCAAATCACACAATTAATTTATTACTATATCATATAATAATTAATAAAATAAATAAATAATAAAATAACTAACAAATAAAATCAGCGTGTTACAAAAGACATCTCAACTTGACTGGCAAAAAAGAATCTTGAATATGCATTCTCTTTTATTTTGGGAAACAAAATTGTCTCAATAATACCTACACTCTGGTAATCAGCGGCATGCTGAACTAACTCTACAGACCTGCAACATATCAGAGAAGAAAAATCTTCTTCCCAACTTGTTTCAATCCCTCTCCTAAGCGGTTAGAAAAACAAGCAAGCACCAACAGTGTTTCACATATATGTCACGTACTAGGAAACAAACAACATTACAAAAAAGGAACGAATGGACCAACCTGCTTTGATACCATTATGTAACACCCTAAAAACCCTACTATTATTATTATAAAATAAAGCACACAGAAAATATATAATTACACTTAGGATGTTTATCGACATCAAACACATTTTCCCTATAGCACATATTTATATAATAAGACATGCAATATTTGTCATTGCATGCTCACATTAACTTAGGGTATCATTGCAACAGAATTATAAAATTAGACACGCTTCTAACTCATATGTAGATCATGAAATCACTTTGTTAAACTCAAATAAAGCATCATAAACATATCCAGAAAACAACACAACTATCATGACGACAAGAGTATAACATTCAACTCTCGAATTAACATAACCAAATAAAGGAAAAAAATCGTTCGCCCCGCCCAATGTAACAGATCAGAGCAATGTAATTTCTAAGAATAGAAAATGAAAAATAAAAGAAAAACAACATTGTGCCATCCTCCTTTCTAAGCAGTTGCTTAGTTACCTACTTATTTGTACTCCGAATAGGAACACAATCCACAACAACGACAACAAAGGGGATATAATTGTTTTATTATATAGAGGACAATAAATCAAAATTTAGGATCCATCTAATGCATCTCACATTCCAAGCTAGAAGATCAGTAAGATGATATAACCATTCTATTATATAAGGATGAAGCACACAATTTTTCAGATGCAATTCAAATTCTAACTTCATTCACTCATCTTACTCTCATACTGACTTGAGTGTTGGAATACTAACTTTGTAGGTCATCCATCTCCCATCGTGCCGAAAGCTCAAATCATTCGTTATTAATTCACAACCTCTAATTTCTGATCAATTATGGTTCCCTCGCGGAACTGTGACTCCGTGTGTGAGAATCAACATTTGATTCCCATGTTTTACACATTTAAATTCTCATACCTCAATTTACCAAACCAAAGCTTCCTAAACATAACCATTTGGATTTCCTAAAATCGAACCATACATTTGTGTTCTCAGATCTACTCTGATTGCTGATCAACTTCAATAATGAGCTTTTCAGATTTTTGGTTGTTGCACCCCAAAAATTGCACTCTTGTTTTTAACCTTAAGTGGCTTATGTTTCATCATTATACATATCCATGAATTTCGTTGATTATATGGTCATGGGAGCAAGGGTTCTTGTATGATTGATTCTTCCCACTTAAGGATATATTGATGAGTTCAAAGCAAGGATGAGAGTGAGAAGTCCTCAGTATAAGGGAACACTCAATCTATAAGAGCTTCACACATCTCAAAATATTCTCACTAAACTCCCATGGCCATTTGGTGGATAAGGTTTCAGATGATTGATGGAGGATCACAAGCTCCTATCTGGTTAAGTTGAGTAAGGGTTTTTATCAAAGACATCCCATGGATGACTTTTTGAGCAAAACATGATGTTATCCTTTAATGTGTATCTTAGAGTGTGCAAGTATGCATTGTTGATCCTTAAAAAGTTCCTCAAAGAATTGAAATTGGCAGATATAAAAAATTTGACTTAGTTGACTGAAAAGTCAACAAAAGTCAAAGTGAAGTCAAGATGTGGAAATTATGGTCAACATGAGTAGTTCTCATCACTTTTCACAAAACAAAAGAGAATCAAGAAAATACGGAAAAATCACAAATTTAGTGAAGTTAAGGTTTTTCATGAAATTGTTAAGTACAAAAGAAAGTGTTCATGTAGATATCTTGTGAGATGATTATTTATCTCATCAATGGATGAAAATGTGAAATCTTAGGTTTAAGTGAAGAGGGTGATTCCTACTACAAGTTTGTAGAAGGAATCAAACCCAAATGATACATAGATTAAGAGATATGAACGTGAGAAGTCATTGATTCAGTAAGCTTGGAACATTGGATACTTAGTGAAATTTTGATCAATTTCAAGAAGACCAAGTACCTGCTTTTAGAGGCAAAATACACGTGGACCAAGGCTTCATTTCAGGTTGAATTAAACTACAAAGTGGCTCATCTCCTTACAATCTACAATTTTGCAAAAGAAACTAATTCAAGATCATTCATCAATAAGAAGTTATGAGTGTGAGAAGAGGGTGATCCAATATACATGAAAGTCTAACACTTAGAGAATTTTTGGAAAATTCATATCAGTTGAGATGTCATGACTTTGAGACTTATTTCCAATGGCTTGCAAGCATCATTTCAAAGAGTAATCAACAACAAACATATTCAGTTTCCTACATTCTCTCATCTGGCCCCAAGATTGCATCAAGAGGATCTTTATTTTTCAAAATATAAGATTTAAAAGTGGGACACTTGACCACAGTCTGAGTATGAATGATTTGGCCAATTTATGCATCACAATGCATTTTTGTGGTACATGGAATATCACTAAGGCCACAGCATGCTGGAATTATCTCACTTACCCCATTTAGATAGACCACCCCTTGCATGCAGACATGTCCAAAAGATATGACTCAAAATAAAGAGGATAGATAAATGCTTGATGGTTAAGTTTGTACACACCATTAGCTTCCATACTCTCTCCCTCACTTAATCAAAGCTCACCAACAACATTGTGATAACGAGAGAGTCGTGACTCTCACTCTCTCACTGGATGAGATCAGCATGGATAAAAAAAGAGAGAGATCAAGTATAATGCATGCGTCTACATCTTCTATATAAGGACCTCATCATAATTCAGTTTTGGGTTGGTGGCAAACAGTTAGAGTTGGTTAAACCAAGCAAAGAAGAGAACAAGAGATCTCATTCTCTCAAGAGCTTCAGCTCCTTGGATTCAAGATTTCCAAAGCATTCTCCTTTATCTCCTTCTTCCTTTGAGGTTTTTGTAGATCAAGAGAGGATAGAGTGAAGTTTTCAATGACATTTGAGCAAGATTTAAGAGGCGACGGACCTATAGCTTCTGTCTGGTAAGCTATCATAATCTCCTCCTTCTCGGCATGCTAGTTTCCGCGTTATGGACATTTATTGCATCTAAAGACCTACAATAAGGTAGGCATTGGAGTTAGACCCAAACACATCTTGTTTCTTGAGATTCCAGTTTTCGTGTTTGACTTCATGAGGTTTGAGTTAGCTTTAGTGAAATTTTAGCTTGGATTTGTAATCAGTGGGTAATTTCGTTCAGGATAGTGTCCATGATATCCATTTTTTGTGAGAATTTGGTTGGTCCTGGTGGGGTATTACCGGAGAAGACGACCATAGCCCTAGCTCTGGCGTCAACCCTTGGCCAAAGTTTCAACGCCCTAGGCGTGTTGTTCTATGATTGGACAGTGGGTTCTGATTCTTTATCCACATCACTTCTTTTTTCTTTTTTGTTAAATTAATGGTTAATTAATTTGATGCACCTAAATTCTTAGGGTTTTCATGATAATTTGATGCATTTTTGTTGAAGTTTTGATTACTTGTTAATTGATTTTTAATAAGCCTCGATTCATGCCTAAATATGTATGTATGTTTGTGTTAACAAATTAATTTGAAGCATGCACTTGTGTAATCAATTAGAGGATTTCTCTTAACATGTACTTTGTGCAATAAATTCATGCCTAATTTGAAGCATGTACTTAGTGTATTAATCTCGTGAATATTTGATCTTTTTAGGTCATGTTTAGTTAATTCTTTTGTGGTGACAAAGTGGTGAATAATTGGTTAAATATTTGGGCTAGTCTTGTATGTTGGTTCATGTACAATCTTTGGCGCTTTGAAATATGTTGATGTAACCTCTTTGTTAAGTTGTTCATATGTCTAAATGTCTTTTTCCTTGATATTTAGGTCTAGTAGGAGTCATATGTGAAGTGAATCATCGTGTTTGGTTTAGATGTTGATAATTGATCAACGTTGACCTAATTTTGGCACCTTGTTTTCTTTGATGTTTATTAATCTTGTGAGATTTAGGTAAGATGAATACTTTTAAGTATGCTACTTCCTAGTAAGGTTATGTAACTTGTGTAGTTTTAAACTCTATTGCATGATAAGTTTTGTTTACATTATAATGTTCAAAACCCTATTTGCTTGTCTACTTGTTGAAATGCTCATCTTAGGTTACAAAACCTTAGTGTTATAACCTTGTGAGCATGACCCTTAGGAGATTTATTAGGTGTGTTCAAGTGGTTACTTTAACACATGCTTGTTTCTTTGAGATGTTAGACACCATTAGGAGTTATCCTTGATATTTGGCAATATGTTTTGTTGATCGGTAAATCTTCACTTCTAATTTGTTGTGGATGTTTAAATGTTTGATAACATGATGTCTTGTGGTGTAATATTTAAAAATAGCTTTGAATCATAGGTTGTTACCATGTGACTTTAAAATGATTGCTTGCTTTTGGTTAAAGTTCTAATTGTGAAGTTGTTACTTCTAAGTGATACTTGGCATGTCTAATTGCTTGTTTGAGTTGTTTCCTTTGCTTTATAACATATGATACCTTGTTTAAATTAAAGTTAATCATAATGCATGTTAGGGGAAGAAGCTTAGAGATATTTGTTGTACCTTCTTGAAAATGTCTATTGAGTAGTGAATCCTTGCTTATTTACCTTAATGTCTTACTTGATTAAGTGGGATAGCTTTTAGGGTTTATAAGGTGTTTCTTCTTGCATGCTTGGATGTTTTCCCTTAAGGATGTATGTTTGGTTGAGGAATATCACTCCTTGTACCATGTTTTATAACATGTGGATGCTACTTTGATGTGATTACTTGAGAAGTTTCAATGTGTTGATTATTTCATACTTGTCTAAATACTTTCTTAAAAGTTTTGATGCATGATTGTTCTATACTTGATTAAGTGTTACCTTTGTGTTATGGTTTGATCATATGATTAATTGATACTTGTTTAAGTACCTTCTTGAATCTATTTGAAGCATGATTGTATGATACTTGGTCAAGTGTTGATATTGATGTGATGCTTTGAATACTTTGTTTAGTGTTTCTTGTAAACATTGGATACTTTGTTAAGTATGGTTTTAACTTAAATCTAGTAAGGTTTATGTTTAGCTAGTACGCTTGATTACTTAGTAAAGTAATGTTTGAACCTTGAATCTAGTAAGGTTTAGGTTTATCTAGTAAGCTTGATTACTTAGTAAAGTAATATTTGGGATTAGGTCTTGTAAGACTTAGGTTAGCTAGTAAGTTTAATTACTTAGTAAAGTAATCTTTGGAATTAGGTCTAGTAAGACTTAGGTTAGCTAGTAAGATTGATTACTTAGTAAAGTAATATTTGGACTTAGGTTTAGTAAGACTTAGGTTAGCTAGTAAGCTTAATTACTCAGTAATGTAATCTTTGGACTAAGGTTTAGTAAGACTTAGGTTATCTAGTAAGCTTTATTACTTAGTAAAGTAATCTTTGGAGTTAGATCTAGTAAGGTTTAGGTTAGCTAGTAAGCTTGATTACTTAGTAAAGTAATCTTTGAACTTAAATATAATAAGGTTTATGTTTTAGATAGTAATCTTGATTAATTAGTAAAGTAATCTTTGATCTCAGATCTAGTTAGATTTAGGATTGAGTTGTGTGATCACTTAGTTAAGTGTACTTTCTTAATGCATGATTAATTGTTTGAGATGTTTGTGGGTTGTCACCCTAAGACTCGATATATTTTTGTAGATGATCCTAAATGTGAGGTTGGTTTCCTTGTTAGATATTTTTGATTTATTTTTGGGTTAATACCTTTGCATTTGATGTTTATCATTTGGTTTTTACCTTTGTTTTGATGTTGTTGCATTATTTTCTTTGTGGTGAACGAAGAGCCACTCAGTTTTCTACTCCAGCTGAGATCACAACATCATTCTTTTTGTTTTCTTCTAGTTAATGATGAGGAGTCAATGAGTCTTACTCCCCATATGAGATCATGACATCGTTCTTCTTGTTTGATTTGCTGATTTTGTTACATTGTTCGCCTTGTGGTAACATGCTCTCTTAGGGTCTTGATTCACTCTTAGTTAAGATGAATTGAGTAGACTTTAGGTTTGTAAACCAAGCATGATAACAATTAGGTAGGATTCTCTGTATCCTAACCTTAGGGGCACCTTTGCGTGACAATAAGTAGGATTGGTATCCTCGTTGCACTTGTCAGTAGTTTATTTTGCAGTGCATTCTTGTAAAATAAAAAGCTATTTCTTAATAAAAACTAAAAATACTTATTAAATAAATATGTGAATCGTATGAATTTGAGTCTTATGGAAAAGAGTGTGGTGGTTCATTCTTAACATTGCTTTACTTCCATTTCCAGACTTATTACGGTTCAATTCAAAAACTCTTTTGCAAATAATCAGAGAAATAATGTGTCCCTCCATTGGGATTCATTTTCTATCATCCCACCAAAACACACGAAAAATTGAAACTTTTTTTGCCAGTGGGATGATCTGTTGAAAACATTTCTTAAAGGGTTGTTAATCATAAAAACATACAACAAACCAATTTTTTTAGAAGAACTATTGTGCTCTTATTCCTTCACATAATACATATGCACGAGGCTTCGAACTCGCGGCAAGCACAATAATAAAAAACTTTCTTTTTGTTCTTTAACAATTCATTCATGTATTCCCTTAACTTGTAAGCTTTAGAAAACACACCCTTTGATTAGAACAACTAGAGTGGATCCCGTGGAGTACCACAGACTGAGGGGTGTTAATACATTATCTTGCATAATCGAATTATGTACCATTCTCTTGGTTGCAAGACCATGTTATTTCCCTTTATCAGGTTTACTCGATGTTTTCCTTCCCCTTATGTGGGATAAATAACATTCGATGGTGACTTTGTTGGCGTTAACATTTTTCACGTTACCGACAACTAGAAAGTATGTTGTAGAGACTTGAGAAAGTCATTCCTAGCTCTTGTTTTTTTCTTTTCATTTGGTTTTTGCTCTTTATGATCTACTTTCTTGTTGTATTTGCATTCATATACTTGCCTGAGATAACTGCGAACTATCCACTTACTGAGAAGATAACAAAAAGAGTAACGTCGACTCATAGGGAAAAGAAATGGTAAGATAATACCGATAAAAACCAATATTAGGGTATGTAACAAATGATTAGCATCGGTACTTATGACTGGAAACATATGAATTCTCTAGAGAAAAGTGAATCTCAATGACAAACTATCTCCCATGATGACGAGACTACCATTCATCGGAGTAACAAACATCTCAACAACGAACTAACTCCCATAATGACGAGACTAGCATTCATCGGAGTAACAAATCTCAACAACAAACTATCTCCCATAATGAAAAGACTACCATTCATCGGAGTAACAAATCTCAACAATGAACTATCTCCCATAATGACGAGACTCTCATTCATCGGAGTAACAAATCTCAACAATGAACTATCTCCCATAATGACGAAACTACCATTCATCGGAGTAACTAATCTCAACAACAAACTATCTCCCATAATGTCGAGACTACCATTCATCGGAGTAACAAATCTCAACAACAAACTATCTCCCATAATGATGAGACTACCATTCATCATAGTAGCAAATATCTCAACAATAAACTATCTCCCATAATGTCGAGACTACCATTCATCGGAGTAACAAATCTCAACAACGAACTATCTCCCATAATGACGAGACTTCCATTCATCGGAGTAACAAATGAATCTTCTCTGAGAACTAATAGAATAACAAGGGAAGTACAGGTCTCTTAAATAAAGAGTCCTGCCATTTTCTATTATAAAAATCATGTTGGACAAAGAAATATAACTTCTCTGGTGAAATGCCAAAATATTCATGCTGGGGAAATAAAGTCTTCTTGTAAAAAATAAATGCACATTCTCAAACTCTAGCTTAAAGCCTGCAGAAATCATAATAATGATGTTGTTGGGGACCACAGATTCAAACCAGAAATAAATCGGAGTGAAATAGCCAGCCAAGACACCACCTAATGAGAAACAAACTCAAAAGAGGACCACCGATCTAACCAGATAATGAGCTGAATAGGAAGGACAAAGCAAAATTCTTCCACGAGGGATAACTCAGTGGGGAAATTGAAAGAATATACACTTTCTTATTAAGGATGACACTCTATTGGAGAGAGGGTAACATAATTATGCAAAATAGGGTAATATGGCAACAAAAAATAATGAATGAAAACGAGAAATGAATTTTAAATTCAGCTATGCATGATGTATGTATGAATGTATAAATTTTATCATGTATATGCTGACAAAACATACATACAACAGTGGGAATAACAAAACAAAACCAACTTGGGTAAAGTCAACACTCAGCTAAATCATATCCAAGATGAAGATTTCAAAAGAGAGTAAGCATCAACTAGGGAAACAAATTCCTACTTCACAGCTTAACTCCACTGGGAAGAAAACATGGCTTGGAACTAATTACGTTATAATCTGACAGCAATAAACCAATACAGATGCATGGATATAATATCCTCCTCCAGACTTCACTGAGGAATATCATACAGACTTCAATATGGAAGACAATGCCTCATCGTCTAGACTTCTACCAGAGATTATAATACTGACTTCCCTAGGGAACCTAAAAACCATATCATTGAGATTTCAACTGGGGATCTCGTGCTGGCTTCATTGGGAGTACAACACCACGTCATCTAGTGGAGCCCAAAATACATTCTTCAATATCAAGAGTAATGATTACACAAACTTCTCTAGGGAGAAATTATGAAACTTCATGGGGATAACAACTTTCAAAGAGAAGCATCATCTCGACTTCCCTTGGGGATCTAAAAGGTTAAACAATACAGCAAGAATTCAAAATTAAGGGGATTTTAAATCAAACTCAACACTTGGAGAGAGAAAACCCAAAAAGTTGACACATGTTCCAACGCTTCTTAGAAAAGATACTACCCTTGTGTAGTTGCTCAGCTGGAAAAAATTCACATCAAGTCCTGACTAGAGATACTGGGAAAGAGGCACTAAACTGTGCAAACCCATAACCAAAATAATCAACCTGGAGAAAAATCTGACCAAAGACTTGACTGGGGAAAATGGGATTACAAACCCAACATCGCACCATATATCAATTGGTATGAACTCCAACTATCCGAGGAAAGACAGACAAGAGGATTATGCGCATATGAGCAAGAGTGACCTGAGATAACTTTTGTGGGGAATATTTTTTCAAAACTTCAGAGTTCGTCCTTCCTTGGAATTACTACTTTTGTTCTACTTGAATCATAAAATCTGAAGTGAAAAGTAATTTGTAAATTCCTTTCAAAAACATTTTTATTATAAAATCTTTTTGTTTTGAAAATTACTATCAATAATAAATGGAATTTTTGCGAACATAATAAGATAAGAACTATAAGGAATTGGATAAAGGTTCAAAATTTATTAATAGAATGGTAGTCTACGAATGGAGAGACTCCATGGATGAATACAAAGTTTGGAAAATGGTAATATATTGGAAAAGATACATTGAAACCCAATGACCACTATTCTCCCTAACAACTTTGAATTCCTGAGCAGCGACTTTTGTTGAAGTGAGGTGAGGATCCAAGAAGATTGTTTCTTCAATGATCAAGTCTTGTCTGACGTAGTTACTTGCCAAGAAATCCCTAACTTTTGCCTGGGTTTCCCTTGCGGGGTTTCAACCTAGCGGGAAAATTTATTTTCTTTGGGTCTCTTATTTTTGCCTTGACCACCCTTTTGAGTTTTCCGCCTAACGAGATGCTCCTTTTTTCCTAAGCCGCCCTTTCGAGTTTTTGACTTAGTGCATTGTTCTTTTATTTCTTAAGGCGAAGTATTTCTTTAATGCGTCACCATTTATAGGACGTGGGAACTACTCACCATCCATAGTTTCAAGAATCAATTCACCGCCAGAGAAGGCTTTCTTGACAACATATGGGCCTTCAAAATCGGGAGTCCACTTGCCCCTAGAATCATTGTTAAAAGACACGATCTTTCTGAGCACGAGGTCTCCTTCTCTGTTTCACGAGGCTTGACCTTCTTATCAAAAGATTTCTTCATTCTCTTCTGGTATAACTGACCATGACACAAGGCCGTCATTCTCTTTTCTTCAATCAAATTCAATTAGTCAAATCTGTTATAGACCCATTTAGCCTCTGATAATTTGGTTTCCATTATCACACACAAAGAGGGAATCTCAACCTCAATGAGGAGCACTGCTTCCATACCATACACAAGAGAGAATGGGGTTTCCCCTGTTGAAGTGCGGACGGATGTAAGATACCCATGTAATGCAAAAGGGAGTATCTCATGCCAATCTTTATAGGTAACAACCATCTTTAAGATGATGTTCTAAATGGTTTTGATAGAAGCTTCAACAACCCCATTCATCTTTGGCCTGTAAGGAGATGAATTATGATGGATAATCTTGAATTCTTCACAATGTTTTGTCATCATCTTGTTATTCATATTCGATCTATTGTCAGTGGTAATCCTGCTTGGCACACCGTACTGACATATAAGATTTTTCTTGGTAACGCATACGACCACCTGCTTAGTGACATTATGCATAGGAAGAGGCTTCCACCCATTTGGTGAAGTAGTCTATTGCCACCAAGGTGAAATGATGTCCATTCGACACGTTGGGTTCAATCATTCCAATCATGTTAATATCCCATATAGAGAAAGGCCACGGATAAGAAATAACATTGAGAAGCATCGGTGAAACATGAATTTTGTCAACATAAATCTGGCACTTATGGCACTTCTTTGCAAATTTTTAAGAGTCAGATTCCATTGTCAACCAATATTAATCTTCCCTAAGCATCTTCTTTTCCATCGAATGTCCATTGGCATGGGTACCAAAGGAACCTTCATGGATCTCATGCATCAACATGTCTACTTCGTGTCTATCCACGCATCTGAGCAAGATCATCTCATAATTTATTTTGTACAACACATCTTCATTGAAGAAAAAGTTGATTGCCAACCTTCTTAATGTCTTTCTATCTTTGTTCAACGCACTGACCAGGTTTTCCTGAGTCTGGAGAAAATGCTTGGTGTCATAATACCAAGGTTTTTCGTCTGATGTTCCCTCTGTCGCAAACACATAAGATGGCCTATCCCGACGTCGAACTGTGATATGAGGTACATCGTTCCAAGTATTTACTTGGTACATAAAATCAAAAGTGGATAAAGCATCTTCCATCTGATTCTCATCTCTGGGAATATGATGGAATTCAACTTTATTAAAGAAAGGTAATAATCTTCTAGCATAGTCTTTGTAGGGAATCAAGCTAACGTGACGAGTATCCCCTTCTCCCTTGATATGATTTATTACCAAAGTTGAGTCGCCATATACATCTAGAATTTTGATTCTAATATCTATAGCCTCTTCGAGACCCATGATACAAGCTTCATACTATGCCATATTATTGGTACAATCAAATGCCAATCTTGTTGTAAAAGGGATATGCAACCCATGAGGAGTGATAATCACGGTTCCAGTTTGTTTCCCATAAGAATTTACAGCTTCATCAAACACCATACCCCACCGGGATTTAGGATCAGGACCTTCCCCAGGAAAAGGTTCATCACAATCTTTTACTTTCAAATACATCACATCCTTATCAGGGAAATCAAATTTAAAAGACTGATAATCATCAACTAGTTGTTGAGCAAGATAATCTACCAACACACTGCTTTTTATAACCTTCTGAGTACAGTATTCAATATCATATTCAGACGACAGCAACTACCAACGTGCAATTCTTCTGGTAAGAGAAGGCTTTTCAAAAATATACTTAATCAAATCCATTTTGGAAATAAACCAAGTAGTATGATTCAACTTATAGTGCCGCAATCGCTTTGTCTCCCAAGCCAAAGCACAACCTGTTTTCCAACATAGAATATCGTGACTCAAAGTCAGTAAACTTCTTGCTGAGATAATAAATGGCATATTCTTTTCTTCCCCTTTCATCTTGTTGCCCCAAAATACAGCCCATAGAATTATGTAACAAGGTCAGATACATAATCAATGGTCATCCTTCAACAGAAGGGAGCATGATAGGAGGTTCAAGAATATACTCTTTAATATTTTAAAATTGCCTTTGGCAATCATCTATCCACACACAACCTTGATCTTTATTTAACAACTTGAAGATCAGTTCACATGTTGCAGTCTTATGGGAAATAAATCTGGAAATGTAATTCAATCGTCCGAGGAAGCCTCTAACTTGCTTTTCAATTCTGGGTGCAGGAAAATCTTGAATTGCCTTAACTTTGTCAGGATCAACTTCAATTCCTTTTTGGCTGACAATAAAACCTAACAATTTTCATGATCGAACACCAAAGGTGCATTTACTTTGATTTAAGCAAATACAATACTTCCTCAAACGCTGAAACAATTTCAACAAATATTCTATATACCCTTATTCAGTCTAATATTTGGCTATCATATCATCAACATATACCTCAATGTCCTTGTGCATCAGATCATGGAATTGGGTTGTCATAGCCTTCTGGTACGTTGCACCAAAATTCTTCAACCCGAAGGGCATCACTCTATAACAGAATGTTCCCCAGGGTATGATAAATGTTGTTTTTCCATGTCCTCATGAGCCATTCTGATTTGATTGTATCTGGAAAATTTGTCCATGAACGAAAATACTTTGAATTTTGTTATACTGTCAACCAACATATCAATATGTGGTAACAGAAAGTAATCTTTTGGACTAGCTTTGTTTAAATCTCTATAATCAATGCACATGCGAACTTTTCCGTCTTTCTTTGGTACTAAAACAATATTGGCAATCCACTGAGGGTACATTGATGTCACAAGAAAATCGGCATTAGTCTGCTTTAAAACTTCTTTAATTTTCACTACCATATCAGGGTGAGTTATTTGCAACTTCTGCTTGATTGGTGGGCATTCTGGTTTTAGTGGCAAATGATGTTCCACAATATTAGTATTCAAACCAGGCATGTCTTGATAAGACCAAGCAAAGATATCCACATACTCTTTCAACAATTCAATCAATATGTGCTTCATATCGGGATGAAGAAATGCTCCAATCTTGACTTCTTTTGGATCTTCCTCTAAACCCAAATTGATCGTCTCCAACGAATCTTTATACGGATGAATTGTACTTTCCTCGCGCTCAAGAAAACGTGAAACCTCTTCTGGGATTTCATAATATTCCTCTTTTTCGACCACATATGCAGGATATTCAAAGTTAGGAGAGGGTACGGGGTCATTTTACTCAATGAGTTTTTTAATTAATCTGCACATATGATTTATCATTGTTTTTAGAAACTAACACATATATCAAGTGATTATTCATTTTTATTTACAGTTATTATTTATTTTGAGAGGATTTTTCTTATTACCATTTTACAAGAAAAAGATGAGAATAAAGACACAATTTGGGAATCAAAAACAACTTTTATTAATGATTTTAAAGATCAAAACAACAAATATGCCCATACAATATCAATACTTTAACCTTGGGCAGAGTGAAAGATTTTTTGATAAGACTAACAAAAAACAATTTACTTTGAAATGTGAATGCAAGAAGGAACATCAATAGTGATCCAATTTTGGACTCTGACTCCATGCGTCACGTAGTTCGGCATCTCTTGCTCTGATTCATCTTCCAGAATAGAGTTGATCCTAGGAGTATTTGGATGAATATATCCTCCACTATGAAAGATGTCTTGATATTTACACAAAGCAGACTTCAGCTTCACGATTTCCTTTTTCATGGAGAAACCCAGACCAGTGCCATTCCTGTTCACAGGAGGATTGATAACCTGCCCCCACACCTTGTTAGGGCCTTTCTGCAATACTTGTTGCGTATCCTTAAATGAGCCTATAGAATTCTCATTCTTTCTTACATTATCAACGGGAAAAGCTTGGAGCTGAGTTCCAACAGTGGCTTCGTCAGCTTCAATAATGCTAAAGGAAGACAAATGAGATATCAACAGAGCTTTCTCACCATTCACAATGACCACCTTTCCTTCACGAACAAATTCCAGCTTCTGGTGCAAGGCTGAAGTAACAACACCTGCTTCATGGATCCACGGTCATCCCAATAAACAATTGTAGGAGGGAACAATATCCATAACCTGGAAAGTGATCTGGAATAAGTGTGGACCTATGTGAATAGGTAATTCTACTTCTCCGATGACAGGCTTCCTCGAACCATCAAAAGCTTTCATTTTTATTCACCTTGGGCGCATGGGAGTTCCCTGGTACTTAAGCTTCATGAGTGTACTCCTTGGTATGACATTCAAAGAAGACCCATTGTCAATCAGCACATTGGACAAAGTGTCATTCTAAAAATTCATGGAAATATGGAGAGTCAGGTTATGGTTCCTTCCTTATTGGTCAATTTGTCATCACAGAAACTCAAATTATTACAAGATGTAATATTCCCCACAACATTGCTGAACTAATCCAGAGACATATCACTTTCCACAAAAGCTTGATCCAATACTCTCATCAAAGGTTCTCGATGAGAAAAATAGTTCATTAGCAAGGCTATAATGGAAATCTTAAATGGAGTTTGCAACAATTGATCTAGGATCTTGTAGTCACTCATCTTGAAAATATTTAACAAGTCATCCATATCCTTTTCCAAAGAAGTTCCGCTAGATTCTCCCACCACTTTCTTAGGTTCAGTACTTTCAACGACCCTTTTATCATAATTAACATCCCCTCGAATGATAGGGGCGAAGACACGGTCACTGCGGGTTACTCTAATGGCTTCAGCAATATTCTTGACATTAGACAAAGGTTGGATAGGAATTTCCACACCATCTTCTAGGATAGTCACAATGTATTTATATGGCACGACTTTTTCTGATTCATATAGGACAGGACCAAACAAGAAAATAACCACTGGAGCAACAGCTAGCTTGCTATGGTACTCAATCTCTATAAGAGCGAGAAAACCAAAACACAAAATAATAACACTCACCCCTTCTTCAGAATATTTAGTCATCACAGAATCATTATCGGAGAACATATCTTTGTCAGAAGAAAAGAACTCATCAGTGGGAACATATCCATCATCTGAGATGGCCTCAACCGAGAAATCTTCAATCACATTAACTCCATTGTAATCATCTATATTTCCTGTGACTTTGATAGTACCATTATCTAACAATAATCGAATGCCTCTTCTTACGATTGAACAACCATGAGAATCCCTACAGCATATCTGACAAGACGCACAATGGTGTTCTTCTTGGCCATCCATGTGACAAAATGTAGTTTGCAACTGTACCAAATCATCATTCATGTAATTCACATCAAAAATCCGGAATTCACCGGGACATCCATAAACCATATTCACGTCTTCTTCGTACTCAACCCTTGGCCTGATCATATGGATAATACCTTCGTCCATCATCTCTTGAAGATCATATCTTATTTTATAACATCCCTGGATATATATACTGCAAATACTACAACCGACATGGTCGTGTGTATAATATCTGAATTTATAGAGATCGGCATGGATCTTTACTAAATACCCTCTAACCAGGTTGATATTAAAAATTTGGAAGTCTCCAGAACAACCAGCAACCACATTCACGGTATTTCCACCTCCATTTTTAGGTAAAGGATTATATTTCACATTAGGACCAACATCTTTAAAGTATATGAGGCCAGATCTCACCATCTTCTGTAATTCAGATTTCAAGGGATAAAAGTTTTCAATGTTATGCCATGGGGCTCCTTGATGTAAATCACAAGTCTGATCCACCTTATAATACCATGGTAAATGTGAAGGTATAACAGGGGGAGGCCTAGTATGAACTATTTTTTTATGAATCAAAGCCATAAATAGATCCGCTTAGCTCATTGGAATAGAGTCAAAAGCTTTTCTCTTATGACCTTGCCCTTGATTTCCCTGAGGATGTGGCCTTTGATAGGCCACATGAAGGAAAATCGCGACCAATGGCGCAGCGGAATATAAAATTTTCCTTTAGCGATCCTTACGAATGAGCATGGTCAGTGATAGAAATATTACCTCTTGTGGAGATTCAGAACTTTGATGTTGTGATCACGAGCGTTGATGAAGGACAACGCCTCTACTCAGTCCACACGAACAGATCGCTTCCGGTCACAGTGCTAGCTGATCACGAACAGAAACCTTGAGTGAGAGAGAGAGTCAAAAACGAAAATGCATCAAGTGAAATTGCTTCATCACAAGGGATCTATTTATAGAATCACTCGTGTGGGCTACAAGCTAAAAGCCCAATTAAGGCTATAAGCTAAAAGCCCAATTAAGCTTATGGACATCATACCTTATGATGTACCATATATCACTTATCCACATGGTACCTTACCACTTTCCGTATTACACTTAAGTGCACCGTACCTTACGGTGTTCCTTATTTATTCTATCTCTCATCAACCTGTCCTTACGTGTGTGACCCTACAGGTTTTCGCGACGTTGGCAATTATATTAAATCACACATTTAATATAATAAACAGTGAGTGGTATCTAGCAACACATCACTGTTACCCAAGTCACGAAAATGTCATGTGATATGACCAAACCTTTTCCGTGATAATATTTGTGTTGTACAATTACCCTTTTGCCCTCATGTCTATATTGAACACAAGGCATACACTGTGTCACCCTTGTCCAGTTCAATATTGGGCCCTTAGACATTTATCCTGTTATGCAGGATGAGCAAATTCCATCTAGGTCACTCATGTCCCTTAACATGCTTTGTGAAGTACCCATCAACCGTCTTTAAAGTCATCCAGTTACGGATGACGTTTAATCAGCAGTAAAGTACTTGACTCTACATCTAGGGTCCATAGTGGTTTCAGGTCGAAGGGTGGTATACACCATTATCATCATGAGAATAACTTATGACACTTTGCATAACATTCTATGTAGTATTCTCATAGCGGGTCAATCCAGTATAAATATTATATTCATACCTATGTCAAGACTTGATAACTCCTTATCTATGATCCATGATATGTGATCATCAATCTATCTTCATAATAATCTTAATGCTTTAATGCTATCCCACTTCACATTAAAGCTTGACTACGGATACTTTAAGAATAGTGTCTTATGTTTAATGGGATCTCATGATTAAGTCACACTTAACATTTCATTAAACAAATAAACCATTCTAGGGACTTTATTATTTTGGAAAGCAAACATAATAAAGAAATGCCTTTTATTATTAATAAATAATTTGATACAAGTACCATAAGTATTGGCCTCTAGGGCTTACACCAACACCACAGTAGTCAGAGCTACATTGATGACTGGAGTTATAGAAGAAACATGTTGTTGGTATCGATGATGTCTTCTTGATGGTCTAATTTTCCTTTCCTCAACGACAACATTCGTTTCACTTTCTTTCTTTCTAGAAAACCGGTATGATGACTTCTTTATTCCTTCGTCTTTCGTCAAGTGTCCTTCCCTGACAGCTTCTTCTAGATGAACACTCATGCTTACTATCTCAGTGAAATCACTCGGTGCACTGGCGACCATCCTTTCATAACAAAATGATCCAAGGGTTTTCAAGAAGACCTTGGTCATTTCTTGTTCTCCCATCAGTGGTACCACTTGGGCGGATATCTCGTGCCAACGCTGAGCATATTATTTGAACGACTCCTTGTCTTTCTGAGCCATTTCTCTCAATTGGTCATGGTCAGGCGCCATGATAATATTATACTTATATTTCTTGATGAAGGCTTCACCAAGATCATTGAAGGTGCGTATATTGCTATTGTCCAAACCCATATACCACTTCAAAGTGGCACCGGTTAAACTATCCTGGAAGAAATGAATAAGCAAATGTTGATCATCAGTATGGGTGGACATCTTTCTAATATATATCACCAGGTGGTCACGAGGACAAGAGTTTCCCTTGTACCTCTCAAATTCCAGCACTTTAAATTTCGCTGGCACCTTTACGTTAGAGACTAAGCAGAGTTCACTAACGTTTTGTCCGAATAATTCTTTTCCTCGAAGAGTCTTCATTTGCTTCTACATCTCATTTAATTAGTCTTGAAAGTCATCCAATCGGTTATAGAAACCCACACTTTCACTCGGTGGAGGAACGAGATGATAAACTTCATCATTAACAAACATCATAGCATTCACCATAGGAGGTGCAGTATAATTAGTCTCATTTTTAGCAACAGAAGTAACATTCACCACAGGATGTGCAGGAATAGCAACAACTTGAGCAAATGGAGCAACTTGAGCATCAAGATTGTAAAATTCTGGCATGAAATTTCCAGGCATTCCCCACCGGTAACCCTGAGGCATACGATTTTGAGCAGTAATAGCTGGAGTAACAGAAATGGGAACTGACGGAACTTTGGAAGCAACCGTTGTTTGTTGTGGCTGAGAAACATGAGGAGATGGATGAGCAAGTGGTGGCTGATTATAAGCAGCCACCAATGATTCCATCAAAGCAGTCAGATTAGCCATACCGGTCTTTAAAGCATTAACTTCTTCATGCAGTTCGTGATTCTCTTGTTCAAGATTCTCCATTTGCTTCCTGGAATTAGCTCGAGTATTATACCGATGAGACAATTTGCTTATAAACGAAGTAGAGAAACTTAGTAAGACACATGGGTATGAACAGAGATGCAAAGAATCTGTGCATAATGATACATGATATGTAATACTGATGAAGATCTCTCAACACACTGACGCTTTCCCATGGGTCTTGCAATCCGAGCCTTTAACATCTTGTTCTCTTTTGCATACCTGTCGGCGACTTCTTTCCAATCACCAGAGTTAGGAAGTGAGCAACTAGGTCTGGAGAAATCTCTAGATGAAAATAAATCCTCTTGCCTCTCCATCGTCTCCACAACACGACTCTTAAGAATATCGATCAAGTTATCCTTCTCTTTCAATTCTGTTTGGTAGGACATATCTAAAGTATGACACTTGTTCTTCCATGCTTCCTTCTCTTGTTGCATCCTGAACAGGTCAAGCTGAAGTTCTTCCACATTAAATAAAAGGGGAGGAGTAGTCTTCATAAACATATCAAGTATAGGTTATTCACGAGAATATGGCATCTTTAACTTAATTGTCCTTACTTGTACCCAATGGAGATGAGGCTTCAAAGAAACAACTTATCTTGGTCCCAAATCTTTTCTACTCTTCCTATGAATATGGAACCAAGCCTTTACAATTTATTTCTTAGCTTCCTTATGATCCTCTCCTTCTTTGAGGAAGAAACCACTCAGATGAATACTATTTGGCTTGTCTCTCATCGGATATCCAATTTGATGACGTGCAAGAACGGGATTGTAGTTAACTCCTCCCTTTGTACCAAGAAGAGGTACATTGGGGAAACTACCACAACTATCTACAATCTCCATATAATAATAAGTATGATGATACCAAAAAATGTCAGAATGAGTGAGAGCCATAATCTTTGGCTCCCAACGAGGTTCCTTTTTGATATCCTAGAAAGCATCAGACCGAGGTAAGTGAGAAATAAACCACTGATATAACAAAGGTGTGCAACAAATGATCATCCCTCCATAATAAAAATCCATAAGATGAATGGAATAATAATTATCTCCTAATAAAATAGGAACTGGATTCCCAATCAAAAAGATCTTGATGGTGTTGACATCCACAAATTTGTCAATTTTAGGAAATAATAACAACCCATAGGCAAGCAAAGTAAAGATAGCCTCAAAAGCAACTGTACTTTTTATCCTAGAAAAGTAGTGAGCTTTCTCTAATAAAAACTGAGTAGGTAATCCTCTGATTCCTCCTTTGGAGTCATGTTAGCCTCAATCTCAGACTTCCCCAAATGAATCATGGAAGCAATCTCATGAGACTTGGGTTCTCCTCTAAACCGGTGAAAGGAACATGATCAGTAACAGGTAAACCTAGTAGGTAAGAATACTCCTTCAATGTAGGCATCAGCTGATAATCAGGGAAAGTAAAACACAGATACAACAGATCATAGAACTCGACCAAAGTAGAGAGAATACCCTCCTTTATCCTAAGATTCATAAGAGACATGATGGATCCATACTTCTTCCGAAAATCTATAGAACTCTCGATCTCGGGAATCAAACTCATTAATTCATCTATCTTAGGATCCTTGAAACTGTACTTCTGAGTATTTATTTTTCCATAATCCATTGTCAAAAAGTACCTAAGATATTTTCAAAAAACCAAACTTTAAGTCCCTTGAAACAAATGTTTTAAAGGATGCCCATGGGTGCATGAATACATGATGCAATAATCACACACAAGATCATAAACATGGGGGTTCATAGGTTTGACGTCATGAGCATAAGGTCAAAGGTACTACCCACAAGGTATGGACTAATACTTTATCACCTTCCGAACAAGGTTCTAAAAGGTTCCCAGAGTCTACATCCTTCCTTCGGATATTACCAACTTCCCAATTAACTCGGTAATCAGTAATATTCTCAGGCAAAACTCGTCTGAGTGTAGTATCACGTGACAACCACTTCCAGATTACTCCCTCATATTTTTCGCACTACACCTAAAAGGCCAAGATGGGTTAAGGGTTCTACGGTCCTCAGCTTCAGCAGTCTCCCAGGTCGAAAGCCGTACATCTTCTCGATTACTCGGTAAACGAAACTACAATCAAAGGGACTTCTAGTGAGTTGGGGATCTCATGTCTCCTTTTTTGGGATTACTCCCTAAAAGCTAACATGACTATACCGCCCGTCCTATCTTAAATTTTCCTAAGTATGGGTAGAGGACTTATAAGAAATCACCAAGCACACTGAAAAACCAGAAAAATCCAGACAAACATATATACGACATATAATATATAACAAATAATAGCACATACACAAATAAACAAAGATAGGCTCAACCCACTTAGAGATGGACCAACATTTGGTCGTTCTTTCCCCAGCAGAGTCGCCATTTTTCTATAGCGGTAGAAATGTTGAGACTAAGCCATTGGATTGACTTGACTCGCACAGGTCAAATAAAAATCGCCACCGCGCTTTATTATTTCCAGAGGAATAGGAAAAGAGAAAATAACCCATAAAAGAGGGGGAGAGAATCTATGTAAGTGGGTTGGTTATGCAAAGGGAAGGTATTAACACCCTAAACATCTACGGTACCCCGTAGGAACCTCTTTGAAAATTTGTGTATTTTGGCTATAAGTTTTGTATACAAAAATAGATGTTTGAGGTGTGAAAAGAATTATTTTTTACAATTTTTTCACCCGCCGCGGTTGCGACCCTTTAGTGCCTATTTACCACCTTCCGTGCAATAGGGGATCATGGTACTCATAGTTCACCTTTAAAAAAATTTAAAACACAAATGTGTCGGTTAATTTTAGTATATGAGACATCATTGTCATATCTGAGTGGAAGAAAATACTTACTACCCACGATTATGAGAAAGGAGAATTTGCATCATCTCAAAGTGGAGTATATAGTTTGGATTTTAAAATCAACAAAGCCCCGCTCAAAACCCAAGTGGAAAATGTATCACTTCACTATATATCATAGAAGTATAGTAGTTTTAATCACTATAAAGATTGACAAGAGTCTAATCTTTTGAGAAAAAGTTTTAAGTAAAAAGCCAAAATGGCAAAATGGTTTGAATGAGATTGATTGACTTTTAGTCTTCTCACAAAAATTTCAAAGTATGATTGAGTTGTTTAAAGTTTGATTAAGAAAATGTTTTTTGAAAATGCATTGACCTAAGTCCAAGTTTATTGTGAAAGCGATTCCAGTTAGAAAAACCAGAATAATTTTGAAAAGGAGGGAGAAGATCTTGAAATTAAAGAAGATGAGAGGAGATGAAGGGACTATCCTAAAGCATAAGGTAAAAGCTTGGGAAAAGAACCGACTAACCAATAAGAAGTCAACACTAGACATAATGAGTTAATGTAGAATTCCCATCCTTTTGATTGAAACCAAACAAGCAAAGATATTAAACCTCTTAAGAATACCAAACTTCCGATGCATTAAGTCTTCACAAAAATTGGGTAGAGTAACGACTGTATACAGAGAAATTCCCCATCATAGACAAATCATATAATAAGAATAACCTGCACACAAAGAAATTCAACTTAATGTCTTGGGGTAAACCCCAAGAACTCCAGACAAAATAACAACAGAAGTCACAAGGTATCTAGGGTAGTCAAGGCTTATAATCCTAAGTCCAAGAGATCCATAACTCCATAATGCCAAGGATAGTAACCAAATAGTCCAAGTAAACTTAAAGTTTTTTATTGTTCAAGTTGTTTATTAAGTATCTTCAAAAAGAAAATGAAAGCTCAAGTGAACAAAATAAAAATGACATAAAGATAAATGCTCAAGTGAGCAAAGATGAAAATAGCATGAAATGTAAATTATAAAATTAATGGTGCATAAAAGTAAAGACGTAAAGTAAAAGCATAAAATAAAAGTCAATTGTTAGTGAGTTAGAAATTAGAGGTTAGTTGAATGACTATCTTGAAACTTGCATTTGAAAACTCATTAGAAGATTGATAAAATCAAAGTTTCTCAACAACAAGTTTCATTTTCTTTTTGTCAAGTATATCATTCATTTAAAGTGTTCAAGGTAACAACATATGATCAACGATGTTTAAATAATTCACTTAGACCAAAGCTTATGATAGTTCGTTAGAGGATTGATAAGACCAAAGCCTCCTAACAATGAACCTCAAGGTTATTGAATCAAAGGTTTCAAATTAAACATACTTGGGCTTGCAAACATAAGTTTGGGCCACGAATGATCATTTCTCGAATTGGGAAAAAATTTAGCGCTATGTTAAGTAATCGTAAGTGGACTTATATAGAAGTCGAACCTATTTTGAGGCTGTTTAATAGCAATCTATGTACCATATGTTTGAGAAAAGATATGTAGATCATCCTCTAACAACATGTTGCACAAATAAGACAGGGAAAAGATAAAGAGGGAGGGTAAATATTTGAACCAAAGGTTTTAATCAAACTATCATTAAAATCATTCATCCATTTTGGTGGAGTTAAACTCTACACCCAAGATCCAATGATATTAATGAAACTCATGATCAAAAATGACATAGTTCAAGCTCAGCCAGAATATATTCAAAAATAAAATTGCATTTAATAAGCAAAATAAAAAAAGAAAATGATTTTTAAATTGTTTTCTAACTTAAAATCAAAGGCAAAATAACAAATTATATTCAAAGTATCAAATAAAAATTAAAAGAAAACATAGAAAAGTCAGAGATGATCTCAAGTATTTTTACAAAAAATTTAGTTATTTTTTTAAAACAGAAAAGTATTTTTAAATTATTTAAAATCACTCAAGTAAGTGATAAATGATAAAAATAGTAAAAATCAGAATAAAATTCAAGAAAAAATTCCAGAAAGTCATAAATAAAGTAAATGATTTTGATGAATTTTTCTAGAATTTAAAAATACCAAAAAGTATTTTAAACAATTCAAAATAAGTCAAAACAAAAAGAAAAAACCATAACAAAATATCAAATCTGAAAATGAAATTATGATAAAATATAAATCAGAAAGAGAATATTAAAAAAAAAAATTGTGAATTTTTTCATAATTTTTGAGTCAAATGAATTTTCTATAATTTTTTGAAGTTCAAAATAATTAAATATAAAAATCTGAAAATATAAATAAAACTAAAAAAATGTGGATCATTAGATTAATGTCAAAACATGTTAGTAAGCAGATCCAAGAGATCTGACACGCTGTGCATAATATGGTCATCTTTGGAAATCACACGAAATCATTTTTTAATAATTAAAATAACTTAAAATCTGGCGCGTTGGATGGAATCTGACTAATAAAAGCAATCAGATCCAATGGTCCTTAAGACGCGCATATGGCAAACAAGGAATCTGACTAATAAAAGTAATCAAATCCAAAATCAGGAAAAATGTGCTGACTTTTATACTTAGTAAATTCTAAGTTTTACTTCAAAAATGACCTATAATGTTTTGATTCCAAACAAGGTCTTGTTGCAAAATTTTGCTTTGATAAATGATGCTAGATTGAAGTGGTCTCCTTAAAGAGTATTGTGAAACTTTTATCCCTCATAAATTCCAAGTATTGGACAAGTTATGATCCTTTGAATTCGATGAAAATCCATAAGGTGACCTATAATCTTTTGAGCTATTAAGGCATCTTCTAACCATTTTCAAGTTTTGCACATAAAACAAGAGTTGAAGTTCACACTCTTAAGATAAATTTGGAAAAACAATTGGCTCAAGGAGATAAAAATAGATCAAGTTATGACCCTTTGAAATCAGATAATGGAATTTGATGGCCTATATAGAGGACTTGTAATCTTTCTCAATCATTAGTGATCTTTCACACAAAATTTACTTGAAACTTTTGAAGTGATTTGTTGACAACCCTTTAAAGAGAAGAATATCTTTGGAATCACTAAAAAATATCAAAAGATGGACAAGATATAGCCATTAGAAGTCCAAAACCCTAACGCCTAGAGCATCAAAATGGCTTGGGAACCCCTTCAATTTTGACAACCTTTCTTGTACAAATACATTTTCTATGTGAGGAGAAGTTGTTGTGGATGATAATAAGAACATAGAGTAACAATAACCACTTTCAAATGTTGATAATAGATGGAGTTAAGCACTTGTGATCAAGGAATCAAGAATTTGTCCAAATAGGTCAAACTTCTTTAATAAATTCTTGCATCTTTTGACTTACTTTGGAAAATTAAAGCATGATGAATCATAGTAGACCTTGTCATTACATTATTCTAAAGCACTCTCAATGATGAAGCTTAAATATGAATTAAGCTTTGTTGAAGAAGTCATGGAAATAAACTCATGAACCTATGAATCAACCTAATGAAGTGTGTTGTGCCATCACCAATAGTACCAACATTTATAGAGAAAAATGCATTATATTTGTTAGCTAAAAGTTAATCAACACAAGACATATATTACCATAATACACAAATCAATGTTCTTGGTGATCCCTCATGAGCAAACCTAAAGATAGGGAGAAGAACCAAACCCTAGTGTGATTTTGGTATGATTGGGTTGATATGAGATGATAGGCATATTAGAGGGAAAATTGGGGTATAACACTCTCGCCCAAGTGAGCATCAAGACTGCTTAAAGTCGTCAGAATCAAGAAGTCCAGATGGAGACAAGTCTCCTCAACAATGGAAATCATGTGTTGTTTACTGCATTTTCATCTATAACCTTGTTGTTTGTTTAAACATTGTTAGCATGTATGAATTTGTTTATTTTTGAATCGTAAATTTAATTCAATTAGTATGTTTATCTTGAAGTGATCCATTCGTTTTCACTCATCCATTCATTTTCAGTCATGAAAGGTTTTTCTTACATTACATTTCCAACTTTACTAGTCTATTTCTTATGCAAAGATAAGAGGGAGGATGATGGCAATTGAAAAATGAAAAATCTCTAGTTGTATGCTTTTGAATATAGGCCAATTGATGATGTACTTGCATTCTTTCAATTACTAAACACTTGAGATATAAGGGATGGAAAACCTCGTTAGCCCCTTTGATCCTTGAAGTAAGATTTTATTTTCGTATGAAAAAACCATCGTTTTAATCCAGGAGAGGGGTAGTGTTTAGTTAATATGATCGAGCGTTCGAATTTTGCAAGGAGTGTGCATCTAAGGATCAACCACGACAGTTATCCCTCAAACATCAGGAGTGTGCATTTAAGGATCAACCATAATGGTTACCCCTAACACATCAGGAGTGTGCATATAAGGATAAACCACAATGGTTATCCTTCACAAATCAAGAAGTCAAAAGATGATGATACCACAATGGTTATCCCTCATCTACCAAATAATGAGGTAGTCACCACTTTCCAGCAAGTCAAAAGACTCAGGATCACACGAATTGTTCAAAGAAAAGAAAGAAATGCAAAATCGAAAAAGAAAGAAAGCCTGCTAAGTAAAAATAAGGCTTGAAAGCAAATGACTTAGGAAAATCTTAGGGAATCCAACTAGACTTCAAAATCAAAATTCAAAAGAATTTATACAGGAAAAAGTTAGGGAAAGCGGATAATAAAAAGAATGGAAACAAAAAGGATTATGAAATAAAAATCCTCAACAAATAGCAAAGTCGTGTGATCAGAAACTAAAGAATAAAAAGGTGATTGAGTGTCATGTCAAAGAACTTCATTGATTCCTCAACCATCTTGAACTCCTCTGGAAATATGAATGCTCGTATCGAGTTAGTTGAGTTTAAGACTAGATAAGATCGTGGAGAATGGGTGGGTACAAATAAATTTTTAGCCTTAAATCCTTTTTTTTAAATCGTGAACCAGGCCACGTTACAACCCTCAAAATTCATAACTGAAGTAGGGTTTATTTTGAAAGCATACTACAATGAGGTAGTGTTTAACTGACTCTTAAGCAGTGTGCTTAAATATTTGTGTTGGTATCTTATGCTTGCATTATCTTTCATACAAAAAATATTTTCAAATGTTGAACTCTAGCTTGTGATGCATTCACAACAAAGTCGTGACACCATTTTAATCAAAGTTTTCAAATTTAAGACTAACATAGGCTTTGCATTAAATTCTCATTCTTAGAATAAATATTTTTCCTGTTTCTAAACAGTTGTCTGACATCAAGGAAACTTTCCATGATGGGAATCAATGAAGAGCATGATCATGTAAAAATAAAAAGGATTTAAAACTACATGGAGTAAAAGCCAATCATTTCACAGAATGATCATATCAAGGGGTATGTTTCCTAGAGACTCTGTTGATCACAAGAAATTGGCTTTCGTTATTTGATCACCCTATAAATGGTAGCGTTGAAGCCTCTGTTGAGCAAAGAATATGCCAAGAGTAGCCAATATGGGGAAATCAATTAGAGATGCAATCTCTTATAGTACGTCCAATCTGGGGAAATCAAGTCGAGGCATCTCTTCAAAACTCAATCGAGTTGGGGAAGCTACATCGAGATTCGACAAATTTCTCCAAGAATTTGAAGAAGTTATGGTAGATTACAATGAAGACTCCATTGAGCAGGGGAACACCACTTGTAGATATTCATAAGGGATAAAAATCCACAAGGCTCCATTGAGGACAAGTAGAGTATTCCAGATTTAGATCGCTAGAAGGCTCTATTGAAAAGAGGTAGGATGCTTTAAAAAGAAAATGATTACTCTAAAGGGAAAAATAATTTGAGGACTCTATTAAGCATAATCAGTTGATGCTGCTACTATTTGATTACCCTAAAGGGATAAGGCTTAAGGACTCTGCAGAGCAGAATATATGCCTAATTTCATAAATCTGGGGCAGTTACATCGAGATTCAATAAATCTATCCAAGAATTTTTTGATCATGGGAGAAATATTTCAGATCTTGAAGATACTGGGGTGAGTCATCTCCAATCACTATGGTAAAAAAATCCTTGTGAGGCAAATTCCTTCACAAATCCATGCAACCTGGGGCAGGTTGTGAATTAATGGAACTGTCGTTCACTGATGGTAAGTAGTATAGCAGCACTAAAGCAAGAAACATTGAGGTTGTTACTAGCGCGAAGTTCTTAGATTGTCATCCCCAGCAGGGTGTTAAAAGGAAGTTTCCTCAAACAGATTATCCTCTCCCGAATAAAGTCTGCACTCTTGAGGATTTTTTACAAGGGTTATCATTCCCCAATAGAAGCTTGTCTATTAAGAGTTTCCTTTTAGGAATTCTTCTACCCCCAAGCAGAGAATACTTCCCCCGGAGGATTTGGTGGTTAGTTAGACCCCAGTGGAGTTTCCTTGATTGAAATTTTCTTGTTTAGGAATTCTTTTGTCCCCTGCAGTGGTTTATTGTTGAGATTCTTATTCTCATATCTCTAGCAGTAGTGGCTTTGTCAAGAGTTTTGTGCACGAGTTCTCTTATCTTTAGCAAGGGGCTGAAAGATCACTTCACCCCACACATATAATTAGTCCCCAGTAGATTGCAATATTGGGATTTCTTGTTTTAAGAATTCTCTGATCTCCATCAGAAGTGTGTCTGCAAAGGTTCTTCTTCAAGAATTATTTTTATCCTCAGCGGAGGTTGCATTTCCAAGTGGTCTGTGCTAGAGTTTTCTTATCTCCCAATAGTATGTAAGAGTTCTTATCCCCAGCAACATGAGATAATGGGTTTTTCCCTAAGCATCTAGAATTTTGGTTTGAAATCGATATTAGCTCTCTCTTACACCAGTCATGATTTGGTGGTATCCCCTGTAATTCTAATGATTATTGGTCTCCTAAGCAAAATCCAATATTCATTGGAGTCTTTCTTCAGAGGTTGAATTTTATAAGTGAAACTCCCCACCAGAGCTGACAATACAAATCATGATTGGCCCTTAATTTTTACTTTTCACAGGGAATCAGAGTATCATATCCTATTTTCAAAAAGTTACTTGCTTATTTGCAAGCTTCATGGTAGAGTATTCTATCATGCATCATTGCATTGCCTCTACCTAAATGCATAACATTTCCATTGTTTATGGAGCATTATGCCATGGAAAATTAAAACATGCATCGAAGCATAAACCAATTTTGTTAAATCAATTGATATATCCCCATGAGATTTGTTAACCCTGAAGTTTCTTTTTATAAATTCACAGCCGGATTCTTCAGAGCCTGTTACCTTTTTATAACATTGGTTCCCAGAAATTCCAATAGTTGATTGGTATTATTTTCATATCTCGTAGTAACTGGAATCCCTTTGTTAGGTCTAGTAATCATGTCCTTGGTAACGTCCAATAGTATTTTGGAATTAATTGAAAGTCCAGTTGTCACTGGCATCCCTTTGGTAGGTCTAGTATGCCCTTCCTTGGTAACATTCAATCGTATTTTTGGAATTAATTGAAAGTCCAGTAGTCATTGGCATCCCTTTGGAAGGTCTAGTATGCTCTTCCTTGATAACATCCAATAGAATTTTGGTGTTAGTTGAAATTCCAGTAGTCACTAGCATCCCTTTGGTAGGTCTTGTAAGTCTTTCCTTGGTTAAGTCCAATGGTATTTGGTAATGTTTTCAAAAGCCAACATTCTCTTTCAAAGTTTAGTGGTGTACTGGCATCCCTCGAGTACGTCTCGTTAGTCCTCCTTAGAAATGTTCAATAGTTATTGGTCTTGATTTGAAGTCCAGTTTGTTTACTGGAATTCCTTGGTTAGGTCTAGTAAGCCCTCCTCGGTCAAGACCAGTAGTAATTGACAATTCTTTCAGATCTGGTAGTAATTGGTATTCCTTGGTTAGGTCTAGTAAGTCCTACTTGGTAAAGTCCAATAGTCGATTGGCATTGATTTCAAAGACTAGTAGGTAGTCGGTGTTCCTTGGTTATGTCTAGTAAGTCCTCCATAAAAAAGTCAATAGTAATTAACTTCGTTTTCGAATCCAGCAGCTCTATAAAGTCCCCTTTTATGTCTAGTGGTTAATAGTATTCCTTGTTCAAGATCCAATGTTTATAAGTATACCCTGTCAGATTCATTGGTTATTGATATCATCTACCAAGTCCAATCCTTATTGGCGTCCTCTTCAAACCCAACACTGTTGTTCCACAAAAAAATTCTATCCTTACCAGCCAAAGCTCGTCTGTAGAGGCACACAAAGGTCCCAATAACTTTTTTGTATTTTTCATAGCTCAAATTCTATGGTTCTCTTAATATTCAATTATCTCCCACCTAGAAGGATCGAAAGTAGTTGCTATTCTCACCGTCAGGTTTAAGATTATTGAATAGGGGCAATTGTTGCACCCCAAAATTCTCACTCTTGTTTTTAACCCTAAATGACTTATGTTTCATCATTATACATATCCATGCATTGCGTTGATTCGATGGTCATGGGATAAAGGGTTCTTATATGATTGATTCTCCCCAATTAAGGAGAGAGAGATAAGTTCAAAGCAAGGATGAGAGTGAGAAGTCTTCAGTATAAGGGCACACTCAATCTATAAGAGCTTCACACATCTCAAAAGATTTTTACTAAACTCTCATGGCCATTTGGTGGCTAAGGTTTCAGATGATTGATGGAGGATCACAAGCTCATATCTGGATAGGTTGAGTTAGGGTTTTGATCAAATATAACTTGTGGCTGACTTTTTAAGTAAGTATGCATTATTGACCCTTACAAAGTTTCCCAGAGGATTGAAATTGGCAGATAAAAGAAATTTGACGTAGTTGACTGAATGTCAACAAAAGTCAAAGTGAAGTCAAGATATGGGAATTATGCTCGAAATGAGTAGTTCTCATCACTTTCCACAAAATCAAAGAGAATCAAGAAAATCTGGAAAAATCTCAAATTTAGTGAATTTAGGGTTTTTTATGAAAACGATAAGTACAAATGAAAGTGTTCATGTAGCTATCTTATGAGATTTGTATTTCTCTCATCAATGGATGAAAATGTGAAATATTGGGCTTAAATTAAAGATTATGATTTCTACAACAAGTTTATAGAAGGAATCAAACCCAAACGATACATAGATTAAGAGATATGATGGTGAGAAGTCATTAATTCAAGTAGTTGCTTTTAGAGGCAAAATACATGTGAACCAAGGCTTTATTTTAGGATGTATTCAACTACAAAGTGGTTCATCTCCTTACAATCTATAAGTTTGCAAAAGAAACTGATTCAAGATCATTCATCAATAAGAAGTTTTGAGTGTGAGAAGAGGGTGATCCAATATACATGAAAGTATAACACTTAGAGAAATTTTGAAAAATATGGATCAGTTGAGATGTCATGACTTTAGGACTTATTTCCAATGGCATGTAATCATCATTTCAATGAGTGATCAACAACAAACTTTTTTAGTTTCCCACATTCTCTTACCTGACCCCCAAGAATGCATCAAGATGATCTTTATTCTTCAAAATATAAGATCTCAAAGTAGGACACTTGACCACGGGCTGAGTATGAAAGAATTGGCCAATTTATGTATCACAATGCATTTTTGTGATAAATGGAATAGCACTAAGGCCACAACACAAAGAAATTACATCACTTACCCTATTTAGATAGACCATCCCTTGCATGCATGTTCAAAAGATATGACTCAAAATAAAGAGGATAGATAAAGGCTTGTTGGTTAAGTTTGTACACAACATTAGCTTATATACTCTCTCCCTCACTTAATCAAAACTTAACAACAACATTGTGATAACGAGAGAGTCGTGACTCTCACTCTCTCACTGCATGAGATCAGCTCAGATGAAAAAAGAGAGAGCTCAAGTATAATGCACGAGCCTACATCTTCTATATAACGACCTCACCATAATTCAGTAGGGGGTTGGTGGAAAATAATTATAGTTGGTTAAAGAAGGTGAAGAATAGCACAAGAGATCTCATTCTCTCAAGACCTTCAACTCCTCAAAATTCAAGGTTTCCAAAGCATTCTCCTTCATCTCCTTCTTCCTTTGAGATTTTTGAAGATCAAGAGAGCATATAGTGAATTTTTCTGCAGCATCTGTGCAAGATTTAAGCAGTGACGAACATGTAGCTTCTGTCTGGTAAGATACCATAATCTCCTCTTTCTCGGCACGCTATTATCCATGTTGAGGACATTTATTTAATCTAAAGACCTATCATAAGGTAGGCATTAGAGTTAGACTCAAACACATCTTGTTCCTTGAGATTCTAGTTTTCGTGTTTGATTTATGTCAAGATTTCATGACGTTTGAGTTAGCTTTAGTTAAATTTGAGCTTGGATTCATAATCAGTGGGTAATTTCGTTCAGAATAGTGTCCATGATCTCCATTTTTGTGAGAATTTGGTTGGTAGTGGTGGGGTATTACCAGAGAAGACGACTGAAGCCCTAGCTCCGGTGTCAACCCTTGGCCAAAGTTTCAACACCCTAGGCATGTCATTCTATGATTGGACCGTGTGTTCTGATTCATTAACCACATCACTTATTTTTTCTTTTTGGTTAAATTAATGGTTAATTAATTTGATTCACCTAAAATCTTAGGGTTTGCATGATAATTTGAATCATTTTAGTCGAGGTTTTGATTACTTGTTAATTGATTTATAATAAGCATTGATTCATGCCTAAATGTGTATATATGTTTGTGTTAACAAATTAATTTGAAGCATGCACTTGTGCAATCCATTAGGGGATTTATCTTAATATGATAGTTGATACTATGATCTGATTATTGTATTAATATCATGAATATTTGATCTTTTTAGGTCATGTTTAGTTAATTATTTTATGGTGACAAAGTGGTGAACAGTTGGTTAACTTTTTTAGCTAGTCTTGTAAGTTGGCTCATGTACAATCTTTGTTGATTTGAAATATGTTGATATAACCTCTTTTATAAGTTGTTCATATGTCTAAATGTCTCTTGCCTTGATGTTGAGGTCTATTGGGAGTCATAGGTGAAGTGAATCATCATGTTTGGTTTAGATGTTGATAGTTGATCAATGGTGACCTAATTTTGGCACCTTGTTTGCTTTAATGCTTATTAATCTTATGATATTTAAGTAAGATTAATACTTTTAAGTATGATACTACCTAGTAAGGTTGTGTACCTTGTGTAGTTTGAAAATCTATTGCATCATAAGTTTTGTTTACCTTGTAATGTTCAAAGCCCTATTTGCTTTTGTACTTGTAGAAATACTTAGCTTAGGTTACAAAACCATAGTGTTAAAACCTTGTGAGCATGACCCTTAGAAGCTTAAGTAGGTGTGTATAAGTGGTTACTTTAACACATGCTTGTTTCTTTGAGATTTTAGACACCATTAGGGTTTATCCTTGATATTTGGAAATTTGTTTTGTTGATTGGAAAATCTTCACTTATAATTTTTTATTGATGTTTAAATGTTTGATAACATGATGTCTTATGGTGTAATATTTGAACATAACTTTTAATCATTGGTTGTTACCATGTGACTTTAAAGTGATTGTTTTCTTTTGGTTAAAGTTCCAATTGTGAAGTTGTTACTTCTAAGTGATACTTGGCGTGTCTAATTGCTTGTTTGAGTTATTTCCTTTACTTTATAACATGTGATGCCTTGGTTAGGTTAAAGTTAAGCCTAATTCATGTTATAGGAATCAACTTTGAGGTATTTGATGTACCTTTTTGAAAAGGTTTGTTGATTGGTGAATCATTGCTTATTTCCCTTAATGTCTTACTTGTTTAAGTGGGATAGCTTTTAGGGCTTAGAAGATGTTTCTTCTTGGATGCTTGGATGTTTTCCCTTAGGGATGTATGTTTGTTTGAGGAATCTTACTCCTTGTATCATGTTTAATAACATGTGGATACTACTTTGATGTGATTACTTTAGAAGTTTCAATGTGTTGATTATTTCAAACTTGTCCAAATACTTTCTTAATAGTTTTGATGCATGATTTTTCAATACTTGGTTAAGTGTTAACTTTGTGATATGGTTTAATAATATGATTAATTGATACTTGTTTAAGTACCTTCACGAATCTATTTGAAGCATGCTTGTATGGTACTTGGTCAATTGTTGATATTGATGTGATTCTTTGAATACTTTGTTAAGTGTTTCTTGTAAACATTGGATACTTCGTTAAGTAGAGTTTTAATTTAAATCTAGTAGGGTTTATGTTTAGCTAGTAAGCTTGATTACTTAGTAAAGTAATGTTTGATCCTTGAATATAGTAAGGTTTAGATTTAGCTAGTAAGATTGATGACTTATTAAAGTAATTATTAGACTTAGGCCTAGTAATACTTAGGTTAGCTAGTATGCTTGATTACTTAGTAAAGTAATCTTTGGACTTAGGTCGAGTAATACTTAGGTTAGCTAGTAAGATTGATTATTTAGTAAAGTAATATTTGGACTTAGGTCTAGTAAGAATTAGGTTAGACAATAAGCTTAATTAATTAGTAAAGTGATCTTTGGACTTAGGTCTATTAAGACTTAGGTTAACTAGTAAGCTTGATTACTTAGTAAAGTAATCTTTGGACTTAGATCTAGTAAGGTTTAGATTAGCTAGTAAGTTTTATTATTTAGTAAAGTAATCTTTGAACTTTAATATAGTAAGGTTTAGGTTTTAGCTAGTAATATTGATTACTTAGTAAAGTAATATTTAATCTTGGATCTAGTTAGATTTAGGATTTAGTTATGAGATCACTTAGTTAAGTGTACTTTCTTAAGGCATGATTAAGTAATTGAGATATTAGTGGGTTGTCACCCTAAGGCTTGATATATTTGTGGATGTGATCCCAAAATGTGAGTTTGGTTACCTTGTTAGTGTTGTACCACAAACTTTTCCCTCTCTTTTCTTCAAGACATTCTCCTAGGGTTCTCAAATGCTCAAGGATGCTCAAGAATTGATCAGACAAATTCTCCACCTAAGCAATGGGTCCACAACTAGGGTTTCATCTCTCACAAGGAAATTTGGGTTTAAAAGGCCTCATGTGGTTTCCATGGTTCCTCACATGTCTTCAAGAATGCTCATATCATATTTTAAGCCTTGGATCACAAGTTTGCTTAGTGAATGGCTCAGGTGACTGAAAATTAATTGTATTGAACAAAAAGTCAATTGTAATCAACATATAGTCAAACTTCAAGATTTTTGGCCAACATCAAGGTTTTGAAATAATATTCATCTTTTGATCAAGGATTGACCATGATTCATCAAGCAAACTCTCAAATCATCAAAAGTCAAAAGTTTCCAAATTAGGGTTTTTCTTAGAAGTCAACTGAACTTTGACCAAGCATAACTTTCACATGCTTCATCAGTTTTTCCCCAACCAAAGCTCATTTTGAAGCAAATTAAATTCTCTACAAATTCGTATCTCTAAGAGGAAGTACAAAAAATACTTCATTTGAGAGATATGGGTCAATACATTATAGGTCATTTCAAAAGTCAACAAAAAGACACTTTTTCTCAAGGAAACTTACATCAAGATAAAATCTTCAAATGCAAAAATGATCAAAAGAAATATTGTAGAAGACATTTTGAGCTTTCTAAAAAGTCCAAGATCACCTTCAAAAGATGAAAATTAAGAGATTCATGACCATTTCAATTTGGGAAATTTTGAGAAATGCATGAAATTCAAATTGAGCAAACTTGATATTTTGGGCTATTGTTTAGATTCCAAGCGTGTACACTCCTTATGCACCTCAGATCTTGTTCATGTACCCCTTGGTCTATTTTATTTTAATTATTTTTTTATTTATTCATTATTAATTCAAAAATGAATAAGATAGAATACAAGGCTTATTAACAAAGGTGCAAGCCCATGTTGTTGACCAAATTTCACCTTTATATAATCTCCATTATCCTGACACAAAAGCCACGAACCCTTGTGCTAGAAATCACCTCTAGAAAACTCACAAAACTTTTAAGAACTAGGGCATAATCAAACACTGCTTTCCAACATGTTTTAATCGACCACAAGCACTCCATCAGCTCCCCGAGACTTCCATGAGTCATACCCAGCCATCCATAAAGGTCGTAGCACCCTAGATCGCCGAAGCCAAGAAACTCCGGTTGATGGATTTTCCTTGAATCCAAACTTACATGCCATGCATTATTAATTGAATTCATGCATATATTCTTGTTTATAATAATGTTTAGATTCATTTGGACTCACCGTATGCAAGTTTTTATGCAGGAATAAAGAATTTCCATAGTTAGGGAGCCAAGCTCATGGATCTTGGAAACCTTAGCTACAAGTCGTTTCAATCAAAAATAATATCAATGTTAGATTTGTGAGGCCTCAATTAGTGGACAAGGGTACCTCTCACTCTTACTTTGCCTTTATTTTGCAGTTTTATGAATCACCCTTGCCGGAGAAGATGAAGTTGACCACCGGAGGTGGTGGTTTGATGTCATCCTTCACATTTATAATATATTGAATGAATGTTGTATAATGAACATGAAACAGATAATGGTCTAGCGGCAAGACAACATGTGATAAGGCGTTCATGTGTAAAGGAATGGGTTCGATCCCTGCCCCTTGCATTCTTATCCATAATTATTTGTCTTCCTTGTCTTGCAGATCCAATGTAGCAATCTATACGCCTCAATGATGAACCCTCTCGTCATCATCCTTGGATCTTAATAGATCCAGATCAACACAACAAAGCTTTCATGCACACCATACACCTCCTGGAGCTACCATCTATGGATCCAACGATAATGTCTTATGATTCTCATTCTTGGGCCTAACGGATTTCTCTCCATCCCCCCCCCCCCCAGATTTTCTATTTTTTCAGGGCCAATATCTCTTTTTTTATCACTTTTTTAAAAATTTTACAACATAATTATTTTTTAGTTTAATTAAAACCAATTTAGACTCTAGGTTTTTTTTCCAGCTAGTTTTTCTAATTAACCCTTTTTTAATTAACTCAATTAATTGATTTTTTTTATAACCTCTTAAACTCTTTTTTAATTATAATTTATTTATTTTTATTTACATTTAATTAGTTAATCATAACTATCTTTTTTTCATGAAAAAACAACAAAAACGATAAAAATATTTCTTTTCCTTCGATTCAATTTTTTTAGGTTAATTGTGCTATTGCAGACATTTTTTTTATTATTTCCCACATTATTTTTATGATTATGTAACTTCTAATGGTCTGTAATATTTAATTAGCATTTTAGTTTTCCCCGCATCTTTATTACTTGTACCCCCCATTCCCGAGGCCATGTAATAGCGTAGGAACATTTATTTTCTGTATTTATCGCTTTCTATTTCTATTGTTAGTAATTATGATTGTATGGCAAGATTAAAAGAAAATGATAGTTAACCTAATTTTAGATAAACAAAACTAGAAACACAAATAACTTTGCACACCCTCACCTCTAGGGTAACCTCCCTTGTTTCCTCGGAAACACAGTCATGTCCCTCGAACATGGGGACATTTTAGCACTGTCCCTCGAATAAAAGATTGTAGTCACTCGATGACCCTTACGAGTGTTGCCTTTGGTAAACGATCTAGTCCCTTACGAAAATTGCTAAAGCGCCTCTACGAGTGGCCTTCTATGACTGTACGATGACCCGCGTATGTCCCTTCACATGAAACGATAGGGCTTCCTACTAACTAATGGCAGGATACCACTATCCAAAGGAAAAGGAAATTACAAGAAACACCTTGAGTAGGTAGAACATTCATAGTCGCTTGCTCACAAACATTTAAAAACAAAAACATATTTCACAATCACACTTTCAAATATATTTTCAAAATAAACACTTTGTACGCATTCTCAAAAAGCAGAAACGATAATCATTACAAAGTCTTGCCTTAAAATTGGATTTTTCAAAATATTTTCAAATGCACGAAACAAAACAATTTTTCAAAACAAAGTGAGCTAAGCGATTAAGAGCCCATCGATAACTACGAATGAAAAAGGTGCTAACACCTTCCATTTTCATAACCTACACCTGAACTCAATAAACTCAATGTATTTCCTGTTCTTTTCACCATTTCATTATTGGATAAAAGAAAAGTTAGTGGCGACTCTTGCTATTCGCAACATTTGTGATAAAATGCAAAACCAAGTCAGTTCTTCCACCGTTTTACAGAACTGGTGACTCTGCTGGGGGAGAACTAAAAAGTGGGGTTACCTTTAGAGTTAGATCACTTTTAAGTGCTTTTCTTGTTTTCTTTGTATGCTTTACATTTGAGGGTTGTTCAGGTTTACTTTTCTTGCAAAGATCCTACACCCGGTTGTGGGGGCATTTTAGGTAAGTAGCAATAGATCATGGAAACTATACGGCGTATACCAATATGGTTGAAGTGATGGCTACGTTAGTGGGACACATTGGTGTGTACTGGTGTCCCTCGAGTCATTCGGGGAGAATACTAGGATGTCGCATGGTGTCATAAGTACTAACTGATCTTTAGAACCTTAATTGACCCAACTTAGCCATTAGATGATAGTGAGATAGCCGACTTTGGTGTAGTCCGAAGTTGGTTGATACTCGATACTACTCTCATTGAGATTCAAATCTTAGGTTTTTGTTGGTGACAAGTCAGTTATCGTGCTAAACAAAACCTGCGGGAAAAATCAGTGATATTGAGATCCCTAGAACCCGGTTACTTCTTTAGGACAGGTTGATCTAACTAAAATTAAAGAGGGTACTTACCTACGAACCCCATGCAAGCCTTAAACCTAATATTCTTGTACGCTTTGTTTGTGTTATTTATATGTTTAAACATGACATCATATCATGACTAACCATTTCATGCATCTAGGGGATTTATTTTTGTGTTGTGTTGCAGGGTCATGGCTTCAAGTCGCAGGAATACTATCCGAATCAAATTCGTAAGGGTACCTTCCAAGCTTGAGAAATTAGTCTCAAAGGTCCCTGAAAATTCTTAATTCACCAAAAGACATGGTCATCTACTCAGTCTGGTTACTATCGGTTTCACAGAAGACATGATGAGTGTTCTGTTCCAGCTCTTTGACCCTAAGCATCACTATTTTATATTCCCAGATTATCAGTTGGTGCCCACAATGGAAGAATTCTCTAAGTTACTCGAAGTTCCTATTCTTGATCAGATACCTCTCACCGGTCTAGAGCAAGTTCCAAAACTTGAAGACATTGCAACAACCTTACATCTGAAATGATCAGACATCGTAGCTAATTGAGAAACAAGAAATGGAGTCAAGGGTTTTCCTCCTAAATTTTTGATAGAGAAGGCTCAGTGATTTCTAGATACCATGAGTTTTTGGGCTTTTGAGGATATTTTTTCTTTTCTGATCTATGGTTTGGTACTATTTCCTAATTCGGACCAATTCATAGATGTGAATGCCATTAAAATATATCTCACTCATAATCTAGGGCCTACTTTTCATGGAGATGTCCTGCATTCCCTTCACACTCGTACTATGAAGAAGCGAGGAACTCTTATGTGTTTCATACCTCTACTATCCAGGTGGTTTATTTTGCACCTTCCCCGATCAGTGATGAAGAATGAACGAGGTTTGAGGTGGCCTTAAAGGTTGATGTCACTCACTCATTCGGATGTCAATTAGTGTTCTCGATCTCAGGAAAATATTAATATTATTTACCGTTGTGGGGAATTCCCTAATGTACCACTCCTTGGAATAAGGGGAGGTATCACTTATAACCCTTCCCTAGCTCTACGTCAGTTTGGTTATGCTCGAAGGGACGGTCCTCATGATATGCTGATTCAGGGTATTATGTTCGACTATGAGAACGATCCTCAAAATTACCATCAAAATTTTATATGTGCTTGGGACATGGTCAACAAGATTGATAGCGAGATTTTGGGACACAAGAATTCAATTCCTCTAGAGTCTTACCTCAGATGGGTGCGGTCTCGTGCTCAAAAACTTAAAATGCAATATCCTGCTATCCTACTAATGACCACGGAGCCTGTTGTTGTGGGGGATGTTCCTCGTACCGTCTTCATCCTGATATGCCTACTGACTTCGAAGAACTACAGAAGTCCTAGATTTAGCTCAAGGAAAAAAGAGATACCTTTGAGGCTCAGTTTTATGCTAGTGAGAAGAAAGTAATGGACATGACAAAACAACTCCACGAAGAACAAAGCCTTAATTCATATGTCAACATAGAGAGGAAGAGCCCATGGGAGACTTGAGTTCATACTTAGCTTCTTTGTAACTTTTTGTTGTCATTATAAGCCTAGAAGGAAATTATAATTTAAGCTTGTTACTAAAATTTCTTTTGTTTCCTTTTATTTAAACAAATTTAAATCCCACAAAGATCCTTGAAAACATTGCACTTGCACTTACATATAATGCATATCATCACATAATAAGTACTTTCTAGACATGTTTCTCATCTTCTTGTTGTTTATTTTAGTAAAAGATGGCTCTCGAACAAACTATGAAAGAACTCTAAGCTCATAACGCTCAGATTCAGAAAATGTTCTTGGACTTAGTTAAGGGACAAGACGAGTTGAAGACCCTCATCACAAAAGGGAATAAGAAGAAAACTAAAAATCCAACAGTCTTTCTTAATCTGGGCAGATGATTTAAGGGTCCGGTCAAAAGGGCTCCAGATTTTGAGGTCCCCCTGAATGAAGACGATAACCAAGAAGAATATGACAAGAGTGTGAAAGCTGAAGAGAATAAAAACCTTGGTTCGGGCCAAGATTCTGATCAAGACTATTCTGCTAAGTAATATCCTCCCACTGATGACAAATACTAGAAGCTGGAAGATCGACTTAATGCTATGGAAATCCAGAAAGTGCCTGCGCTGGATTTTGAGGAACTGGGTCTTATCTCGGGGGTTGTTATCCCTCACAAGTTCAAGGTCCCTAATTTTTCTAAATATGGTGGTGTGTCTTTCCCTAAGCTTCATCTGAGGTCTTATGTTTGGAAGATCTAACCCCATACCACTGATAAAAAGTCATGGGTTCACTTCTTTCAAGAGAGTTTATCTGGGACATAACTTTAATGGTTCTATCAGCTGGAAGGAACCAATATCCGCACTTGGGAAGACCTGGCTGCTGCTTTTTACAAGCAGTATCAATACAATGTTGACCTTGCACCAACTCGTGTGCAACTACAAAGTATGTCTATGGGCTCGAATGAAGGATTTAAAGAGTATGCCCAAAAGTGGAGAGATCTGGCTAGAAGGGTGCAACCTCCTTTATCTGACAGGGAGTTGGTTGATATTTTCATGGGAACTTTAACAGGGCCTTTCTTTAATCATCTAATCGGAAGTTCCTCATCTATTTTTACTAAGTTGATACTAACAGGGAAACGGGTTGAAAATGGTATCTGAAGTGGAAAAATTCAAGTGGTTGCATCTTCAAGCACTGTAAAGAAGACGTTCAACGGAAAGAAGGAAGCCAATGCTGTCTATGGCCAGAAGGGTCATACTAGAAATAATCTCCATCAATCTGTAGGAGTGGTGTTGATTTCTAACCTTGCGCCTGTGCAACAACAACAGGGCAATTAGCGTAGGACAGGCGCACTTAGAAGACAATTCACCAAGATTAGTATGCCATTGTCTCAGGCCTTACAAGATTTACTAAAAGATGAACTTATTACATTAAGGGATCCTTCTTAGAATCCCAAGACCTCCTCTCCTCAATACAATCCAAATTTGAAGTGTGCTTACCATTCCAATAGCCCTGGGCACGACACCAATAATTATTGGGCCTTGAAAAACAAAATTCAAGACATGATTGATAAAATAGTGATTGAGTTTGATCCTCTAGAGACCCTGAATGTAATTACCGCACCTATTCCGAAGCATGACAAAGGCATAAGTTCTATTGATGAGTTCCTTTATGGTTACTCCCTCCCAATTATCAAGAAGAATTTGTTGCATGCTGATTTATTTTCGGACTATATTGAAAGATGTTACTGCTGTGCAGCCCAACCCAATGGCTGCAAGTTGCTAGAAGAAGGTATTCAGCGCCTAATGGAAAATCACATAATTCTGGTTGAAAAGGTTCCGTTAGCTGAGAATATGTTTCAAGACTTATCTGTAGTATTCAACACTACTATCAGGATCACTTCTAAGGGTCCTGTAAGGATCACTGTCAAACCAAAAGTTGCTCCTATAATAATTACTACACCTAGACCCATCCCATATTCTTCGGATAAAGTTATCCCTTGGAACTATGGATCTGATGTCTACTACCATGGTGTCAAGCAAGAACTATCGATTACTGTGAATGAAGGTACTGAAGTTGCTGATCCCAACATTGACATTATTGTTGGGACCAACAAGGTTACTAGAAGCGGAAGGGTTTTCTCTTCGGAGATCTCTCCGAAGACTGTTGCTACACCAGTCATAGTTACCACTACCGAGTCAACTACTGAGGCTCGAGGTAAAAAGAAAATGACAGAGCCTGCCCAGACGGAGGCCCCTAAAGATGTTGCAGCTGAAGACACCTATAGGCAAGAGTTGGAAAAGGTATTGAAGATTATCTGTAAAAGTGATTACAAGATTGTTGAACAACTGGGGCAGACCCTCTCTAAAATCTCCATGTTATTTTTGTTACTGTGTTCTGAATCCCATGCACAGGCTTTAGTAATGTTCTTAAAATCTGCTCACGTACCACAAGAGATTTCTGCCGATCAATTTGGAAGTTACGTTACTAGTATAACAACAAATAATGGTTTAGGTATTTTCGATGCTGACATGACTCCTGAGGGAAGAAACCACAACAAGGCCCTGTATGTCTCTATTGAATATAGGGGCACTACTTTGGCGCATGTATTGATTGATACTAGTTCCTCTCTAAATGTTCTACCAAAAGGTGCTCTTGACATACTTGATTGCGAAGGAGTTATACTGAAACCTAGTGATATTGTGGTGAGAGCCTTTGATGGTTCGAAGAGGATGGTACACGGAGAAGTGGATCTTCTGATCAAGGTAGGTTTGCAGGTCTTCGAAACCTTCTATGTGACAAATATCTGGCCAGCGTGTTCTTATTTACTCATATGCCCTTAGATCCATGGGGCCGGCACTGTTACTTCAACCATACACCAGAAGCTGAAGTACGTTGTGAAAGAAAAGGTTGTTACTATTTGTGGTGAAGAAGAATATATGGTTAGTCACATGAATATGGAATCTTCAACTTAATTGTCCTTGCTTGTACCCAATGGAGATGAGGCTTCAAAGAAACAACTTCTCTTGGTCCCAAATCTTTTCTACTCTTCCTATGAATATGGAACCAAGCCTTTACAATTTCTTTCTTAGCTTCCTCATGATCCTCTCCTTCTTTGAGGAAGAAACCACTCAGATGAATACTATTTGGCTTATCTCTCATCGGATATCCAAGTTGACGACGTGCAAGAACAGGATTGTAGTTAACTCCTCCCTTTGTACCAACAAGAGGTACATTGGGGAAACTACCACAACTATCTCCAATCTCCATATCATAATAAGTATGATGATACCAAACAATGTCGGAATGAGTGAGAGCCATAATCTTTGGAGTCCAACGAGGTTCCTTTTTAATATCCCAGAAAGCATCAGACCGAGGTAAGTGAGAAATAAACCACTGATATAACAAAGGTGTGCAACAAATGATCATCCCTCCATGATAAAAATCCAGAAGATGAATGAAATAATAATTATCTCCTAATAACGTAGGAACTGGATTCCCAATCAAAAAGATCCTGATGGTGTTGACATCCACAAATTTGTCAATGTTAGGAAATAATAACAACCCATAGGCAAGCAAAGTAAAGATAGCCTCAAAAGCAACTGTACTTTTTATCCTAGCAAAGTAGTGAGATTTCTCTAATAAAAAAGTAGGTAATCCTCTGATTCCTCCTTTGGTAGTCATGTTAGACTCAATCTCAGACTTCCCCAAAGGAATCATGGAAGCAATCTCATGAGACTTGGGTTCTCCCTCTAAACCGGTGAAAGGAACAAGATCGGTAACACGTAAACCTAGTAGGTAAGAATACTCCTTCAATGTAGGCATCAGCTGATAATCAGGGAAAGTAAAACACCGATACAACAGATCATAGAACTCGATCAAAGTAGAGAGAATACCCTCATTTATCCTAATATTCATAAGAGACACGATGGATCCATACTTCTTCCTAAAATCTGTAGAACTCTCGATCTTGGGAATCAGACTCATTAATTCATCTATCTTAGGATCCTTGAAACTGTACTTCTGAGTATTTCTTTTTCCAAAATCCATGGTCAAAAAGTACCTGAGATATTTTCAAAAAACCAAACTTTAAGTCCCTTGAAACAAATGTTTTAAAGGATGCTCATGGGTGCATGAATGCATGATGCAACAATCACACACAAGATCATAAACATGGGGGTTCATAGGTTCGACGTCATGAGCATAAGGTTAAAGTTACTACCCAAAAGGTATGGACTAATAGTTTATCACCTTTAGGACAAGGTTCTAAAAGGTTCCCAGAGTCTACATCCTTCCTTCGGATATTACCAACTTCCCAATTAACTCGGTAATCAGTAATATTCTCAGGAAAAACTCGTCTAAGTGTAGTATCACGTGACAACCGCTTCCGGATTACTCCCTCATATTTTTCGCACTACACCTAAAAGGCCAAGATGGGTTAAGGGTTCTAGGGTTCTCAGCTTCAGTAGGCTCCCAGGTCGAAAGTCGTACATCTTCCTGATTACTCGGTAAACGACACTACAATCAAAGGGGCTTTTAGTGAGTGGGGGATCTCATGGATCCTTTATTGGGATTACTCCCTCAAATCTAACATGACTATACCGCCCGTCCTATCTTAAATTTTCTAAAGTATGGGTAGAGGACTTATGAGAAATCACCAAGCACACTGAAAAACTAGAAAAATCCAGACAAACATATATAAAACATATAATATATAACAAATAATAGCACATACTCAAATAAAAAAAGATAGACTCAAACCACTTAGAGATGGACCAGAATTTGGTCGTTCTTTCCCTAGCAGAGTCGCCATTTTTCAGTAGCGGTAGAAATGTTGAGACTAAGCCATTGGATTGACTTGACTCGCACAAATCAAATAAAAATCGCCACCGTGCTTTATTATTTCCAGAGGAATGGGAAAAGAGAGAATAACCCATAAAAGAGGGGGAGAGAATCTATGTAAGTGGGTTGGTTATGCAAAGGGAAGGTATTAACACCCTAAACATCTATGGTACCCCGTAGGAACCTCTTTGAAAATTTGTGTATTTTGGCTATAAGTTTTGTATACAAAAATAGATGTTGGAGGTGTGAAAAGAATTATTTTTTACAATTTTTGCACCCGCCGCGGTTGTGATACTTTAGTGCCTATGTACCACCTTCCATGCAATAGGGGATCATGGTACTCGTAGTTCACCTTTAAAAAAATTTAAAACACAAATGTGTTGGTTAATTTTAATAGACGAGACATCATTGTCATATATGAGTGGAAGAAAATACTTACTACCCACGATTATGAGAATGGAGAATTTGCATCATCTCAAAGTGGAGTATATAGTTTGGATTTTAAAATCAACAAAGCCTTGCTCAACACCCAAGTGGAAAATGTATCACTTCACTATATATCATAGAAGTATAGTAGCTTTCATCACTACAAAGATTGACAAGAGTCTAATCTTTTGAGAAAAAGTTTTAAGTAAAAAGCCAAAATGGCAAAATGGTTTGAATGAGATTGATTGACTTTTAGTCTTCTCACAAAAATGTCAAAGTATGATTAAGTTGTTTAAAGTTTGATTAATAAAATGTTTTTTGAAAATGCATGGACCAAAGTCCAAGTTTATTGTGAAAGTGATTCCAGTTAGAAAAACCAGAGGAATTTTGAAAAGGAGGGAGAAGATCTTGAAATTAAAGAAGATGGGAGGAAATGAAGGGACTATCCTAAAGCATAAGGTAAAAGCTTGGGAAAAGAATCGGCTAACCAATAAGAAGTCAACACTAGACATAATGAGTTAATGTAGAATTCCCATCCTTTGAATTGAACCCAAACAAGCAAAGATATTAAACCTCTTAAGAATACCAAACTTCTGAAGCATTAAGTCTTCACAAAAATTGGGTAGAGTAACGACTGTATACAGAGAAATTCCCAATCATAGACAAATCATATAATAATAATAACCTGCACACAAAGAAAATCAACTCAATGTCTTGGGGTAAACCCCAAGAACTCCAGACATAATAACAACAGAAGTCACAAGGTATCTAGGGTAGTCAAGGCTTCTAATCCTAAGTCCAAGAGGTCCATAACTCCATAATGCCAAGGATAGTAACCAAATAGTCCAAGTAAACTTAAAGTTTTTTATTGTTCAAGTTGGTTATTAAGTATCTTCAAAAATAAAATTAAAGCTCAAGTGAGAAAAATAAAAACGACATAAAGATAAATGCTCAAGTGAGCAAAGATGAAAGTAGCATGAAATGTAAATTCTAAAGTTAATGGTGCGTAAAAGTAAAGACGTAAAGTAAAAGCATAAAATAAAATTCAATTGTTAGTGAGTTAGAAATTAGAGGTTAGTTGAATGACTATCTTGAAACTTGCATTTGAAAACTTATTAGAAGATTGATAAAATCAAAGCTTCTCAACAACAAGTTTCATTTTCTTTTTGTCAAGTATATCATTCATTTCAAGTGTTCAAGGTAACAACATATGATCAACGATGTTTAAATAATTCACTTAGACCAAAGCTTATGATGGTTCATTAGAGGATTGATAAGACCAAGGCCTCCTAACAATGAACCTCAAGGTTATTGAATCAAAGGTTTCAAATTAATTATACTTGGGCTTGCAAACATAAGTTTGGGCCATGAATGATCATTTCTCGAATTGGGAAAAAATTAACGCTATGTTAAGTAATCGTAAGTGGACTTATATAGAAGTCGAACCTATTTTGAGGCTGGTCAATAGAAATCTATGTACCATATATTTGGAGAAATGATATGTAGATCATCCTCTAACAACATGTAGCACAAATAAGACAGGGAAAAGATAAAGAGGGAGGGTAAATATTTGAACTAAAGGTTTTAATCAAACTATCATTAAAATTATTCATCCATTTTGGTGGAGTTAAATTCAACACCCAAGATCCAATGATGTTAATGAAAGTCATGATCAAAAATTACATAGTTCAAGCTCAGCCAGAATATATTCAAAAATAAAATTGCATTTAATAAGCAAAATAAAAAAAGAAAATGATTTTTAAATTGTTTTCTAACTGAAAATAAAAGGAAAAATAACAAATTATATTCAAAGTATCAAATAAAAATTAAAATTAAACATAGAAAAGTCAGAGATGATCTCAAGTATTTTTACAAAAAATTTAGTTATTTTTTTAAAATAGAAAAGTATTTTTAAATTATTTAAAATCACTCAAGTAAGTGATAAATGATAAAAATAGTAAAAATCAGAATAAAATTCAAGAAAAAATTCCAGAAAGTCATAAATAAAGAAAATGATTTTGATGAATTTTTCTAGAATTTAAAAATACCAAAAAGTATTTTAAACAATTCAAAATAAGTCAAAACAAAAAGAAAAAACCATAACAAAATATCAAATTTGAAAACAAAATTATGAAAAAATAAAAATCAGAAAGAGAATATTAAAAAATATTTTTGTGAATTTTTTCATAATTTTTGTGTCAAATGAATTTTCTATAATTTTTTGAAGTTCAAAATAATTAAATATAAAAATCTGAAAATATAAATAAAACTAAAAAAATATGGACCATTAGATTAATGTCAAAACGTGTTAGTAAGCAGATCCAAGAGATCTGACACGCTGTGCATAATATGGTCATCTTTGGAAATCACACGAAATCATTTTTTAATAATTAAAATAACTTAAAATCTGGAGGGTTGGATGGAATCTGACTAATAAAAGTAATCAGATCCAATGGTCCTTAAGACGTGCATATGGCAAGACAAGTGCACTGGATAAGATTAAAAAAATCCCATGTCACGCTATCATTGGCTGAAGCACGACACGTGTGTCATCTTCAACCTCCAAACGCCCTAAATTGGAGTTTCACAAACTATAAAATTAAAGAACCAAACTCGTACCATTAGATTCATCTCTTTAAGACGATTCTAATGGTACCCCTATGCCAAATTTATATAAGTTGTTCGAGGCTGGATTTGGAGAAAACCAAAAAAATAGCAAGCACGAAAATTCCAAGTATCTATCTCAATTCTTAATGAAAATGAAAACGTAAGAAGTGTGAGAATCAGAAGGATGAATAGAGTAGAATAGGGATTTATTTGGTTCAATTTGGTTGAGAATTATACCTAAACGAAGTAGCAGAAAATTGCTCTGAAACTGGACTTAGCCAGCACGATTTAGGATACTTCAAGGCTTGGTTCTTCTTCTGTTAGCTTCAGTGAAGTTCAATGATAAATAATCAACAAAGAAATTAGATTGAAAAGTGGAGAAAAGATGAATTCGAAAACTCAGAAAAGTGGGTTATGCAGAGAGTTTGGAAGGGTGATTTTGGCTGTCCAAGCTTGAGAAAATGAGAGGAGTGAGGTCCTCTATTTATAGGGAAGTGAATGGTGCAAAGATTTGAGATGAAAATTGAAGTATGGAGGGAAACTGGATGGATCCCAAAAGTGGAAAATGTGTGACTCCATATGAATCAAAACTCATCCAATTTCTATGTTTTGATCCTTAATTCAACTTTAGGAACTTTGTTAACCATGTTTAAATCAAAAACGCGTGCTAATTTTGTGTTTAGAAGCTGGATTATGGATTTCAAATTCTGACTTGGAAGAAAAATCAATTTTAAGTGCCTGACTTTGAACTTATGGTGTGCACGATTTAGGGAACCTTAGGATTTGGTTCTTAATTCATTGGAAAGATTAGGTAACATTATTTATAATGTGCGAAGAAATAGATCATTTGGATGCTTGAGCTAGAAGTTGTGCTTGGTCAAAATCAGGAAAAATATGCTGACTTTTATACTTAGTAGATTCTATGTTTTTCTTCAAAAATGACCTATAATGTTTTGATTCCAAACAAGGTCTTCTTGCAAAATTTTGCTTTGATCAATGATGCTAGCTTGAAGTGGAATCCTTAAATATTATTGTGCAACTTGTATCCCTCAGAAATTCCAAGTATTGGACAAGTTATGATCCTTTGAATTCGATGAAAATCCATAAGGTGACCTATAATCTTTTGAGCTATTAAGGCATCTTCTAACCATTTTCAAGTTTTTCACATAAAACAAGAGTTTAAGTTCACACTCTTAAGATAATTTTGGAAAAACAATTGGCTCAAGGAGATAAAAATAGATCAAGTTATGACCCTTTGAAATCAGATAAGGGAATTTCATGGCCTATCTAGAGGACTTGTAATCTTTCTCAATCATTAGTGATCTTTCACACAAAATTTGCTTGAAACTTGTGAAGTGATTTGTTGACAACCCTTTAAAGAGAAGAATATATTTGGAATCACTAAAAAATATTAAAAGATGGACAAGATATAGCCCTTAGAAGTCCAAAACCCTAACTCCTAGAGCATCAAAATGGTTTGGGAACCCCTTCAATTTTGATAACCTTTCTTGTACAAATACTTTTTCTATGTGAGGAGAAGTTGTTGTGGGTGATAATAAGAACCTATAGTAACAATAACCACTTTCAAATGTTGATAATAGAGGGAGTTATGCACTTGTGATCAAGGAATCAAGAATTTGTCCAAATAGGTCAAACTTCTTTAATAAATTCTTGCATCTTTTGACTTACTTTGGCAAATTAAAGCATGATGAATCATAGTAGACCTTGTCATTACATTATTCTAAAGCACTCTCAATGGTGAAGCTTAAATATTAATTAAGCTTTATTGAAGAAGTCATGGAAATAATCTCATGAACCTATGAATCAACCTAATGAAGTGTGTTGTGCCATCACCTATAGTACCAAAATTTATAGAGAAAAATGCATTATATTTGTTAGATAAAAGTTAATCAACACAAGACATATATGACCATAATACACAAATCAAAGTTCTTGGTGATCCCTCATGAGCAAACCTAAAGATAGAGAGAAGAACCAAACCCTAGTGTGATCTTGGTATGATTGGGTTGATATGAGATGATAGGAATATTAGGGGGAAAATTGGGGTATAACACTCTCGCCCAAGTGAGCATCAAGACTGCTTAAAGTCGTCAGAATCAAAAGTCCAGATGGAGTCAAGTCTCCTCAATAATGGAAATCATGTGTTGTTTATTGCATTTTCATCTATAACCTTGTTGTTTGTTTAAACATTGTTAGCATGTACGAATTTGTTTGTTTTTGAATGTTAAATTTAATTCAATTAGTATGTTTATCTTGAAGTGATCCATTCGTTTTCACTCATCCATTCGTTTTCAGTCATGAATGGTTTTTCTTACATTAAAATTCCAACTTTACTAGTCTATTTCTTATGCAAAGATAAGAGGGAGGATGATGGCAATTGAAAAATGAAAAATCTCTATTTGTATGCTTTTGAATAAAGGCCAATTGATGATGTACTTGCATTCTTTCAATTACTAAACACTAGAGATATAAGGGAGGGAAAACCTCGTTAGCCCCTTTGATCCTTGAAATAAGATTTTCTTTTCGTATGAAAAAACCATCCTTTTAATCCAGGAGAAGGGTAGTGTTCAGTTAATCTCATCGAGCGTTCGAATTTCGCAAGGAGTGTGCATCTAAGGATCAACCATGACGGTTATCCCTCAAACATCAGAAGTGTACATTTAAGGATCAACCATAATGGTTACCCCTAACACATCAGGAGTGTGAATATAAGGATAAACCACAATGGTTATCCTTCACAAATCAAGAAGTCAAAAGATGATGATACCATAATCGTTATTCCTCATCTACCAAATAATGAGGTAGTCACCACTTTTCAGCAAGTCAAAAGACTCAGGATCACACAGATTATTCAAAGAAAAGAAAAATATGCAAAATCGAAAAAGAAAGAAAGAAAGCCTGCTAAGTAAAAATAAGGCTTGAAAGCAAATGACTTAGGAAAATCTTAGAGAATCCAACTAGACTTCAAAATCAAAATTCAAAAGAATTTATACAGGCAAAAGTTAGGGAAAGCGGAAAAGAAAAAGAATGGAAACGAAAAGGATTATGAAATAAAAATCCTCAACAAATAGCAAAGTCGTGTGATCAGAAACTAAAGAATAAAAGGTGATTGAGTGTTGTGTCAAAGAACCTCGGTGATTCCTCAACCATCTCGAACTCCTCTAGAAATATGAATGCTCGTATCGAGTTAGTTGAGTTTAAGACTGGATAATATCGTGGAGAATGGATGGGTACAAATAAATTTTTAGCCTTAAATCCTTTTTTTTAAATCATGAACCAGGCCACGTTACAACCCTCAAAATTCCTAACTGAGGTAGGGTTTATTTTGAAAGCATACTATAATGAGGTAGTGTTTAACTGACTCTTAAGCGGTGTGCTTAAATAGTTGTGTTGGTATCTTATGCTTGCATTATCTTTCATACAAAAAAGATTTTCAAATGTTGAACTCTAGCTTGTGATGCATTCACAACAGAGTCGTGACACCATTTTAATCAAAGTTTTCAAATTTAAGACTAACATAGGCTTTGCATTAGAATTGTCATTATTAGAATAAATATTTTTCCTGTTTCTAAACAGTTGTCTGACATCAAGGAAACTTTCCATGATGGGAATCAGTGAAGAGCATGATCATGTCAAAATAAAAAGGATTGAAAACTACATGGAGTAAAAGCCAATCATTTCAGAGAATGATCATATCAAGGGGTATGTTGCCTAGAGACTCTGTTGATCACAAGAAATTGGCATTCGTTATTTGATCACCCTATAAAGGGTAGCGTTGAAGCCTATGTTGAGAAAAGAATATGCCAAGAGCAACCAATCTGGGGAAATCAATTCGAGATGCAATCTCTTATAGTACGACCAATCTGGGGAAATCAAGTCGAGGCATCTCTTCAAAACCCAATCGATTTGGGGCAGCTACATTGAGATTTAACAAATTTCTCCAAGGATTTGAAGAAGTTATGGAAGATTACAATGAAGACTCCGTTGATTAGGGGAACACCACTTGTAGATATTAATAAGGGATAAAAAGAAACAAGGCTCCATTGAGGACAAGTAGAGTATTCCAGATTTAGATCGCTAGAAGACTCTGTTGAAAAGAGGTAGGATGCTTTAAAAAGAAAATGATTACTCTAAAGGGAAAAATAATTTGAGGACTCTATTAAGCATAAGCAGTTGATGCTGCTACTATTTGATTACCCTAAAGGGATAAGTCTTAAGGACTTTGCAGAGCAGAATATATGCCTAATTTCGTAAATCTGGGGCAGTTACATCGAGATTCGATAAATCTCTCAAAGAATTTGTTGATCATGGGAGAAATATTTCATATCTTGAAGATACTTGGGTGTGTCATCTCCAATCACTATGGTAAAAAAAGCCTTGTGAGGCAAATTCCTTCACAAATCCATGCAACCTGGGGCAGGTTGTGAATTAATGGAACTGTCGTTCACTGGTGGTAAGCAGTATAGCAGCACTAAAGCAAGAAACATTGAGGTTGTTACCAGCACGAAATTCTTAGATTGTCATCCCCAGGGAGGTGTTAAAAGGAAGTTTCCTCAAACTGATTATCCTCTCCCAAATAAAGTATGCACTCTTGAGGATTTTTTACAAGGGTTATTATTCCCCAATAGAAGCTTGTCTATTAAGAGTTTCTTTTTAGGAATTCTTCCACCCCCAAACAGAGAATACTTCCCCTGGAGGAGCTGGTGGTTAGTTAGACCCCAGTGGAGTTTCCTTGATTGAAATTTTCTTGTTTAGGAATTCTTTTGTCCCCCGAAGTGGTGTATTGTTGAGATTCTTATTCTCATATCTCTAACAGTAGTGGCTTTGTCAAGAGTTATGTGCAGGAGTTATCTTATCTTTAGCAAGGGGCTGAAAGATCACTTCACCCCACACAGAGAATTAGTCCGCAGTAGAATGAAGTATTGGGATTTCTTGTTTTAAGAATTCTCTGATCTCCATCAGAAGTGTGTCTGCAAAGCTTCTTCTTCAAGAATTGTTTTTATCCCCAGCGGAGGTTGCATTTCCAAGTGGTATGTGCTAGAGTTTTCTTATCTCCAAACAGTATGTAAGAGTTCTTATCCCCAACAACATGAGATAATGGGTTTTTCCCTAAGCATCTAGAAGTTTGGTTTGAAATCGATATTAGCTCTCTCTTACACCAGTCATGATTTGGTGGTATCCCCTGCAAGTCTAATGATTATTGGTCTCCTCAGCAAAATCCAGTATTAATTGGCGTCTTTCTTCAGAGGTTGAATTTTATTAGTGAAACTCCCCACTAGAGCTGACAATCCAAATCATGATTGGCCCCTAATTTTTACTTTTCACATGGAATCAAAGTATCATATCCTGTTTTCAAAAAGTTACTTGCTTATTTGCAAGCTTCCTGGTAGAGTATTCTATCATGCATCATTGCAGTGCCTCTACCTAAATGTATAACATTTCCATTGTTTATGGAGCATTATTCCATGGAAAATTAAAACATGCATCGAAGCATAAGCCAATTTTGTTAAATCAGTTGATATATCCCCGTGATATTTGTTAACCCTGAAGTTTCTTTTTATATATTCACAGCTGGATTCTTCAGAGCCTGTTACCTTTTTATAACATTGGTTCCCAGAAATTCCAATAGTTGATTGGTATTATTTTCATATCTCGTAGTAACTGGAATCCCTTTGTTAGGTATAGTAATCATGTCCTTGGTAACGTCCAATAGTATTTTGGAGTTAATTGAAAGTCCAGTAGTCACTGGCATCCCTTTGTTAGGTCTAGTAAGCCCTTCCTTGTTAACATTCAATAGTATTTTTGGCATTAATTGAAAGTCCAGTAGTCATTGGCATGCCTTTGGAAGGTCTAGTATGCTCTTCCTTGATAACATCCAATAGAATTTTGGTGTTATATAAAAGTCCAGTAGTCACTAGCATCCCTTTAGTAGGTCTTGTAAGCCCTTCCTTGGTTAAGTCCAATGGTATTTGGTAATATTGTCAAAAGCCAACATTCTCTTTCAAAGTCTAGTGGTGTACTGGAATCCCTCGAGTACGTCTAGTAAGTCCTCCTTAGAAATGTTCAATAGTTATTGGTGTTGATTTGAAGTCCAGTTTGTTTACTGGAATTCCTTGGTTAGGTCTAGTAAGCCCTCCTCGGTCAAGACCAATAGTAATTGACAATTCTTTCAGATCCGGTAGTAATTGGTATTCCTTGGTTAGGTCTAGTAATTCTTCCTTGGTAAAGTCCAATAGTCAATTGGCATTGCTTTCAAAGACAAGTAGGTAGTCGGTATTCCTTGGTTATGTCTAGTAAGTCCTCCTTAAAAAAAGTCAATAGTAATTAACTTCGTTTTCGAATCCAACAGCTCTATAAAGTCCCCTTTTATGTCTAGTGGTTACTAGTCTTCCTTGTTCAATATCCAATGTTTATAAGTATACCCTATCAGGTTCATTGGTTATTGATATCATCTACCAAGTCCAGTCCTTATTGGCGTCCTCTTCAAACCCAACACTGTTGTTCTACAAAAAAAATCTATCCTTACCAGCCAAAGCTCGTCTGTAGAGGCACACAAAGGTCCCAATAACTTTCTTGTATTTTTCATAGCTCAAATTTTATGGTTCTCTTAATATTCAATTATCTCCCACCTAGAAGGCTCGAAAGCTGTTGTTATTCTCACCGTCAGGTTTAAGATTATTGAATAGGGGCAATTGTTGCACCCCAAAATTCTCACTCTTGTTTTTAACCCTAAATGACTTATGTTTCATCATTATACATATCCATGAATTGCGTTGATTCAATGGTCATGGGATCAAGGGTTCTTATATGATTGATTCTCCCCAATTAAGGAGAGAGAGATGAGTTCAAAGCAAGGATGAGAGTGAGAAGTCTTCAGTATAAGGGCACACTTAATCTATAAGAGCTTCACACATCTCAAAATATTCTCACTAAAATCTCATGGCCATTTGGTAGCTAAGGTTTCAGATGATTGATGGAGGATCACAAGCTCATATCTGGATAGGTTGAGTTAGGGTTTTGATCTAAGATAACTTGTGGCTGACTTTTTAAGCAAGTATGCATTATTGACCCTTACAAAGTTCCCCAGAGGATTGAAATTGGCAGATAGAAGAAATTTGACCTAGTTGATTGAATGTCAACAAAAGTCAAAGTGAATTCAAGATATGGGAATTATGCTTGACATGAGTAGTTCTCATCACTTTCCACAAAATCAAAGAGAATCAAGAAAATTGGGAAAAATCTCAAATTTAGTGAAGTTAGGGTTTTTTATGAAAATTATAAGTACAAATGAAAGTGTTCATGTAGCTATCTTATGAGATGTGTATTTCTCTCATGAATGGATGAAAATGTGAAATATTAGGCTTAAATTAAAGATTATGATTTCTACTACAAGTTTACAGAAGGAATCAAACCCAAATGATACATAGATTAAAACATATGAAGGTGAGAAGTCATTAATTCAATAAGCTTGGAACATTGGATACTTAATGAAATTTTGATCAATTTCAAGATGATCAAGTAGCTGCTTTTAGAGGCAAAATACATGTGAACCAAGGCTTTATTTCAGGTTGTATTCAACTACAAAGTGGTTCATCTCCTTACAATTTATAAGTTTGCAAAAGAAACTGATTCAAGATCATTCATCAATAAGAAGTTATGAGTGTGAGAAGAGGGTGATCCAATATACCTGAAAGTATAACACTTAGAGAATTTTTGAAAAATATGGATCAGTTGAGATGTCATGACTTTAGGACTTATTTCCAATGGCTTGTAATCATCATTTCAATGAGTGATCAACAACAAACTTTTTTAGTTTCCCACATTCTCTTATCTGACCCCCAAGAATGCATCAAGATGATCTTTATTTTTCAAAATATATGATCTCAAAGTAGGACACTTGACCACGGGCTGAGTATGAAAGAATTGGCCAATTTATGTATCACAATGCATTTTTGTGATACATGGAATAACACTAAGGCCACAACATGAATAAATTACATCACTTACCCTATTTAGATAGACCATCCCTTGCATTCATGTTCAAAAGATATGACTCAAAATAAATACGATAGATAAAGGCTTGTTGGTTAAGTTTGTACACACCATTAGCTTATATACTCTCTCCCTCACTTAATCAAAACTTAACAAAAACATTATGATAACGAGAGAGTCGTGACTCTCACTCTCTCACTGCATGAGATCAGCTCAGATAAAAAAAGAGAGAGCTCAAGTATAATGCACGAGCCTACATCTTCTATATAACGACCGCACCATAATTCAGTTGGGGGTTGGTGGAAAATAATTATAGTTGGTTGAAGCAGGTGAAGAATAGCACAAGATATCTCATTCTCTCAAGAGCTTCAACTCCTCAAATTCAAGGTTTCCAAATCATTCTCCTTCATCTCCTTCTTCCTTTGAGATTTTTGAAGATCAAGAGAGCATATAGTGAAGTTTTCTGCGGCATCTGTGCAAGATTTAAGCGGCGATGGACCTGTAGCTTCTGTCTGGTAAGATACCATAATCTCCTCCTTCTCAGCATGCTATTATCCATGTTAAGGACATTTATTTAATCTAAATACCTATCATAAGGTAGGCATTGGAGTTAGACTCAAACATATCTTGTTCCTTGAGATTCTAGTTTTCGTGTTTGATTTATGTCAAGATTTCATGAAGTTTGAGTTAGCTTTAGTTAAATTTGAGCTTGGATTCATAATCAGTGGGTAATTTCGTTCAGAATAGTGTCCATGATCTCCATTTTTGTGAGAATTTGGTTGGTAGTGGTGGGGTATTACCAGAGAAGACGACTGAAGCCCTAGCTCCGGTGTCAACCCTTGGCCAAAGTTTCAACACCCTAGGCATGTCATTCTATGATTGGACTGTGTGTTCTGATTCATTAACCACATCACTTCGTTTTTATTTTTGGTTAAATTAATGGTTAATTAATTTGATGCACCTAAATTCTCAGGGTTTGCATGATAATTTGAATCATTTTTGTTGAGGTTTTGATTACTTGTTAATTGATTTTTAATAAGCATTGATTCATGCGTAAATGTGTATGTATGTTTGTGTTAACAAATTAATTTGAAGCATGCACTTGTGCAATCCATTAGGGGATTTATCTTAATATGATAGTTGATACTATGATTTGCTAATTGTATTAATATCATGAATATTTGATCTTTTTAGGTCATGTTTAGTTAATTATTTTATGGTGACAAAGTGGTGAATAGTTGGTTAACTTTTTTAGCTAGTCTTGTAAGTTGGCTCATGTATAATATTTGTTGATTTGAAATATGTTAATATAACCTCTTTTCTAAGTTGTTCATATGTCTAAATGTCTCTTTCCTTGATGTTGAGGTCTATTGGGAGTCATAGGTGAAGTAAATCATCATGTTTGGTTTAGATGTTGATAGTTGATCAATGGTGACCTAATTTTGGCACCTTGTTTGCTTTAATGCTTCTTAATCTTATGATATTTAAGTAAGATTAATACTTTTAAGTATGATACTACCTAGTAAGGTTGTGTAACTTGTGTAGTTTAAAAATCTATTGCATCATAAGTTTTGTTTACCTTGTAATGTTCAAAACCCTATTTTCTTTTGTACTTGTAGAAATACTTAGCTTAGGTTACAAAACCTTAGTGTTAAAACCTTGTGAGCATGACCCTTAGAAGCTTAAGTAGGTGTGTATAAGTGGTTACTTTAACACATGCTTGTTTCTTTGAGATTTTAGACACCATTAGGGTTTATCCTTGATATTTGGAAATTTGTTTTGTTGATTGGAAAATCTTCACTTATAATTTTTTATTGATGTTTAAATGTTTGATAACATGATGTCTTATGGTATAATATTTGAACATAACTTATAATCATTGGTTGTTACCATGTGACTTTAAAGTGATTGTTTGCTTTTGGTTAAAGTTCCAATTGTGAAGTTGTTACTTCTAAGTGATACTTGGCGTGTCTAATTGCTTGTTTGAGTTATTTCCTTTGCTTTATAACATGTGATGCCTTGGTTAAGGTAAAGTTAAGCCTAATTCATGTTATGGGAATCAACTTTTAGGTATTTGATGTACCTTTTTGAAAAGGTCTGTTGATTGGTGAATCCTTGCTTATTTACCTTAATGTCTTACTTGTTTAAGTGGGATAGCTTTTAAGGCTTAGAAGATGTTTCTTCTTGTATGCTTGGATGTTTTCCCTTAGAGATGTATGTTTTTTTGAGGAATCTTACTCCTTGTACCATGTTTAATAACATGTGGATCCTACTTTTATGTGATTACTTTAGAAGTTTCAATGTGTTGATTATTTCAAACTTGTCCAAATACTTTCTTAAAAGTTTTGATGCATGATTTTTCAATACTTGGTTAAGTGTTACCTTTGTGCTATGGTTTAATCATATGATTAATTGATACTTGTTTAATTACCTTCTTGAATATCTTTGAAGCATGCTTGTATGGTACTTGGTCAATTGTTGATATTGATGTGATGCTTTGAATAATTTGTTAAGTGTTTCTTGTAAACATTGGATACTTCGTTAAGTAGAGTTTTAATTTAAATCTAGTAAGGTTTATGTTTAGCTAGTAAGCTTGATTACTTAGTAAAGTAATGTTTGATCCTTGAATATAGTAAGGTTTAGGTTTAGCTAGTAAGATTGATGACTTAGTAAAGTAATTATTAGACTTAGGCCTAGTAATACTTATGTTAGCTAGTATGCTTGATTACTTAGTAAAGTAATCTTTGGACTTAGGTCGAGTAAGACTTAGGTTAGCTAGTAAGATTGATTACTTAGTAAAGTAATATTTGGAGTTAGGTCTAGTAAGAATTAGGTTAGACAGTAAGCTTAATTAATTAGTAAAGTAATCTTTAGACTTAGGTCTAGTAAGACTTAGGTTAGCTAGTAATCTTGATTACTTAGTAAAGTAATCTTTGGACTTAGATCTAGTAAGGTTTAGATTAGCTAGTAAGTTTTATTATTTAGTAATCTTTGAACTTGAATATAGTAAGGTTTAGGTTTTAGCTAGTAATCTTGATTACTAAGTAAAGTAATATTTGATCTTGGATCTAGTTAGATTTAGGATTGAGTTATGAGATCACTTAGTTAAGTTTACTTTCTTAATGCATGATTATGTAATTGAGATATTAGTGGGTTGTCACCCTAAGGCTTGATATATTTGTGGATGTGATCCCTAAATGTGATTTTGGTTACCTTGTTAGTATTGTACCACAAAATTTTCCCTCTCTTTTCTTCAAGACATTCTCCTAGGGTTCTCAAATGCTCAAGGATGCTCAAGAATTGATCAGACAAATTCTCCACCTAAGCAATGGGTCCACAACTAGGGTTTCATCTCTCACAAGGAAATTTGGGTTTAAAAGGCCTCATGTGGTTTCCATGGTTCCTCACTTGTCTTCAAGAATACTCATATCATGTTTTAAGCCTTGGATCACAATTTTGCTTAGTGAATGGCTAAGGTGACTGAAAATTAATTGTATTGGACAAAAAGTCAATTGTAGTCAACATATAGTCAAACTTCAAGATTTTTGGTCGACATCATGTTTTTGAAATAATATTCATCTTTTGATCAAGGATTGATCATGATTCATCAAGGAAACTCTCAAATCATCAAAAGTCAAAAGTTTCCAAATTAGGGTTTTTCTTAGAAGTCAACTAAACTTTGACCAAGCATAACTTTCACATGCTTCATCAGTTTTCCCCTAACAAAGCTGATTTTGAAGCAAATTCAATTCTCTACAAATTTGTAACTCTAAGATGAAGTACAAAAAATACTTCATTTGAGAGATATGGGTCAATACATTATAGGTCATTTCAAAAGTCAACAAAAAGACACTTTTTCTCAAGGAAACTTACATCAAGATAAAATCTTCAAATGCAAAAATGATCAAAAGAAATATTGTAGAAGACATTTTGAGATTTCCAAAAAGTCCAAGATCACCTTCAAAGAATGATAATTAAGAGAGTCATGACCATTTAAATTTGGAAAATTTTGAGAAATGCATGAAATTCAAATTGAGCAAACTTGATATTTTTGGCTATTGGGCCATTGTTTTAAAGTCCAAGCGTGTACACTTCTTATGCACCTCAGATCTTGTTCATGTACCCCTTGGTCTATTTTATTTTAATTATTTATTTATTTATTCATTATTAATTCAAAAATGAATAAGATAGCATACAAGGCTTATTAACAAAGGTGCAAGCCCATGTTGTTGATCAAAATTCACCTTTATATAATCTCCATTATTCTAACACAAAAGCCACGAACCCTTGTGCTAGAAATCACCTCTAAAAAACTCACAAAATTTTTAAGAAATAGGGCATAATCAAACACTGCTTTCCAGCAAATTTCAATCGACCACAAGCACTCCATCAGCTCCCCGAGACTTCCATGAGTCATACCCAGCCATCCTTAAAGGCCGTAGCACCCTAGATCGCCGCAGCCAAGCAACTCCGATTGATGGATTTTCCTTGAATCCAAACTTACATGCCATGCATTATTAATTGAATTCATGCATATATTCTTGTTTAGATTCATTTGGACTCGCCGTATGCAAGTTTTTATGCAGGAATAAAGAATTTCCATAGTTAGGGAGCCAAGCTCATGGATCTTGGAAACCTTAGCTACAAGTCGGTTCAATAAAAAATAATATCAATGTTAGATTCATGAGGCCTCAGTTAGTGGACAAGGGTACCTCTCGCTCTTACTTTGCCTTTATTTTGCAGGTTTATGAATCACCCTTGCCGGAGAAGATGAAGTTGACCATCGTAGGTGGTGGTTTGACGTCATCCTGCACATTTATAATATATTGAATGAATGTTGTATAATGAACGTGAAACAGATAATGGTCCAGCGGCAAGACAACATGTGATAAGGCGTTCGTGTGTAAAGGAATGGGTTCAATCCCTGCCCCTTGAATTCTTATCCATAATTATTTGTCTTCCTTGTCTTGCAGATCCAATGTAGCAATCTATACGCCTCAATGATGCACCCTCTCGTCATCATCCTTGGATCTTAATAGATCCAGATCAACACAACAAAGCTTGCATGCACACCATAAACCTCCAAATTTCTATTTTTGCAGGCCCAATATCTCTTTTTTTATCACTTTCTTAAAAAATTTAAACCATAATTATTTTTTAGTTTAATTAAAATCAATTTAGACTCTAGGTTTTTTTTCCAGCTAGTTTTTCTAATTAACCCTTTTTTATTTAACTCAATTAATTGATTTTTTATAACCTCTTAACCTCTTTTTTAATTATAATTTATTTATTTTTATTTAGATTTAATTAGTTAATCATAACTATCTTTTTTTCATGAAAAAACAACAAAAACGATAAAAATATTTCTTTTCCTCCGATTCAAATTTTTTAGGTTAATTGTGCTATTGCAGAAGTTTTTTTTTATTATTTACTGCATTCTTTTTATGATTATGTAACTTCTAATGGTATGTAATAGTTAATTAGGATTTTAGTTTTCCCCGCATCTTTATTACTTGTACCCCCTATTCCCAAGGCCATGTAATAGCGTAGGAACATTTATTTTCTGTATTTATCGCTTCCTATTTTTATTGTTAGTAATTATGATTGTATGGCAAGATTAAAAGAAAACGATAGTGAACCTAATGTAAGATAAACAATACTAGAAACACAAATCACTTTGCACACCCTCACCTCTAGGGTAACCTCCCTTGTTGCCTCGGAAACACAGTCATGTCCCTCGAACATGGGGACACTTTAGCACTGTCCCTCGAATAAAAGATTGTAGTCACTCGATGACCCTTACGAGTGTTGCCTTTGGTAAATGATCTAGTCCCTTATGAAAATTGCTAAAGCGCCTCTACGAGTAGCCTTCTATGACTGTACAATGACCCGCGTATATCCCTTCACATGAAACGATAGGGCTTCCTACTAACTAATGGTAGGATAACACTATCTAAAGGAAAAGGAAATTACAAGAAACATCTTGAGTAGGTAGAATGCTCATAGTAGCTTTCTCACAAACATTTAAAAACAAAAACATATTTCACAATCACACTTTAAAATATATTTTCAAAATAAGCACTTTGTACGCATTCTCAAAAACAGAAATGATAATCATTACAAAGTCTTGCCTTAAAATTGGATTTTTCAAAATATTTTCAAATGCACGACACAAAACAATTTTTCAAAACAAAGTGAGCTAAGCGATTAAGAGGTCATCGATAACTACGGATGAAAAAGGTGCTAACACCTTCCCTTTTCATAACATACACCATGAACTCAATAATCTCAATGTCTTTCCTGTTCTTTTCACCCTTTCATTATTGGATAAAAGAAAAGTCGGTGGCGACTCTTTCTATTCGCAACATTTGTGATAAAACGCAAAACCAAGTCATTTCTTCCACCGTATTATAGAACTGGTGACTCTGCTGGGAATGAACTAAAAAGTGGGGTTACCTTTAGAGTTAGATCACTTTTAAGTGCTTTTCTTGTTTTCTTTGTATGCTTTACATTTGAGGGTTGTTCAGGTTTACTTTTTTTGCAAAGATCCTACACCCGGTTGTGGGGGAATTTTAGGTAAGTAGAAATAGATCATGGAAACTATACGGCGTATACCAATATGGTTGAAGTGATGGCTAACTTAGTGGGACACATTGGTTTGTACTGGTCTCCCTTGAGTCATTCGGGGAGAATACTAGGCTGTCGCGTGGTGTCATAAGTACTAACTGACCTTTAGAACCTTAATTGACCAAACTTAGCCATTAGATGATAGTGAGATAGTCGACTTTGGTGCAGTCCGAAGTTGTATGATACTCAATACTACTCTCATTGAGATTAAAATCTCAGGTTTTTTTTGGTGACAAGTCAATTATCGTGCTAAACAAAACCTGCGGGAAAAATCAGTATTATTGAGATCCCTAGAACCCGGTTACTTCTTTAGGACAGGTTGATCCAACTAAAATTCAAGAGGGTACTTACCTACGAACCCCATGCAAGCCTTAAACCTAATATTCTTGTATGCTTTGTTTGTGTTATTTATATGTTTAAACATGACATCATAACATCATATCATGACTAACCATTTCATGGATCTAGGGGATTTATTTTTGTGTTGTGTTGCAGGGCCATGGCTTCCAGTCGCAGGAATACTATCTGAATCAACTTCGTAAGGGTACCTTCCAAGCTTGAAAAATTAGTCTCAATGGTCCATGAAAATTCTTAATTCACCAAAAGACATGGTCATCTACTCAGTCTGGTTACTATCGGTTTCAAAGAAGACATGATGAGTGTTCTGTTCTAGTTCTTTGATCCTAAGCATCACTATTTTATATTCCCATATTATCAGTTGGTGCCCACAATGGAAGAATTCTCTAAGTTACTCGAAGTTCCTATTCTTGATCAGATACCTCTCATCGGTCTAGAGAAAGTTCCAAAACTTGAAGACATTGCAACAACCTTACATCTGAAACGATCAGACATCATAGCTAATTGAGAAACAAGAAATGGAGTCAAGGGTTTTCCTCCTAAATTTATGATAGAGAAGGCTCAGTGGTTTCAAGATACCATGATTTTTCGTGCTTTTGAGGATATTTTTTCTTTTCTGATCTATGGTTTGGTACTATTTCCTAATTCGGACCAATTCATAGATGTGAATGCCATTAAAATATTTCTCACTCATAATCTGGGGCCTACTTTTCATGGAGATGTCCTGCATTCCCTTCACACTCGTACTATGAAGAAGTGAAGAACTCTTATGTGTTTCATACCTCTACTGTCCAGGTGGTTTATTTTGCACCTTCCCCGATCAGTGATGAAGAATGAATGAGATTTGAGGTGGCCTTAAAGGTTGATGTCACTCACTCATTCGGATGTCAATTGGTGTTCTCAATCTCAGGAAAATATCAATATTATTGACCATTATGGGGAATTCCCTAATGTACCACTCCTTGGCATAAGGGGAGTGTAATACCCCAAATTTGTCCTACCCTTCAACTTTTATCTGGTTTATTCATTGTCGCGCTTTTCTCATGTACATAACTCCATTAGGTCATTTAACATTGCACACATTCACTAACAACATAACTTCGCAAGGGGTCGAGGACCTTCAGGAATTAGGGTTTCAATATCGGTTTTTCAGTAGAGATTGCTTTGAGCTAGGGTTTGGGTCTTCTTCACTATTTCGAGCCTCATCATCCATCTCCAAGAGTTCTTTTAGCCAATTATATTGTGGGCTCTGCAAGTCGAGATATCTTTGAAGATTGAGGTGCAAAAGTTTTGAGTTATGACATAAAGATGTTGTTGTGGAATCATATGGTGATCAAGATGTTGTTGTTACTTGTTGCTTCAATTACAAGTTAACTAGGATTTAAAGAGAAATGAGATGTCAATTTAGGTTCATTGAAGCTTCTAATTGTACTCAAGATTAATATTGGTTTAAGGTTTCGGTTTCACGATTTGTCATTTGGTTGATTCAAGATAAGGTTGGATAGTTCATTCATATGGTTCTCTTGGTATACAACTTATAAATTTGCAAAGACTTACAAGCCCATGAACCCATTTAAGTTTCAATAAATTTATAACCACTCATCATTCATTCAAGTCTCATCCAAAATTCCATCATTGGACCAAGTGTGCAAGTTTGTACAAAAATATCAAGATTTATTCAAGTTTGGGATAAAAGGTACAAGTACAAGATATTTCATGGTACAGAGACATTACACCAAAGTTACAAAGAGACACTCATTCATAATAATCATCTTCTCCTTATTCATCATGTTCAATACTTAATCGTTTCATTACAAAAAAAAAATATTCAACTTCATTCAATTTCGTGCTCAATACAAATATTCATTCAATTTGCAAAAAGGAATCAAGAATCATCCATATAGGAAATATTTGGAGGCTGCTAGAATATCTTCCACATGCTTAGACGACAGGATTTCTAGCTCTGATGAAGGCAGCGTCGATTTAATCAGCTATCCATTAGGAGCACCATACATGGAAGGGAATCTTAAAAAGGGGGGTCTTTAGCTCTGAATTATCTCTGAACTCTATTAGAACGGTACCAAATGGCGCAGTCTTTGATGCAAGTTTTTAAGAAGCGCAAGGCTGCGACTTGCTATCCACATAGACCTCGTGGCAATGCATCAGGAAAATATCAGAGAAAGGAAACCATAATAGAATTGAAGTTAACCTCATAACCAAGCCTCACCAAAAAATTATAACCAAACTGTAACAGAAGAGCAGCCCTGCAAACTGTCAAAAACCAAAAACGGACCCAAACCTTTAGTAGCCTGTAACAAGATCCAAAACAGATTTGAATCGATCTTATAACAAATTCTGCAATTTTCATAACTGTTATAACCATTAACACCCAAACCATCAACACAGAAAAATAATAGAAAACCAAACAGAATTTTTCTAACCATTCTCCATAACTATTTCTAAAACATAACCATGCTAACAACTTTTCTAACTACCTAACAAACCTCTCTATAACCAACTGTAACTATATCCTAACTACCTAACAAACCCCAACCATTTTCTAACTACCTAACAAACTGTAACCAACCTACAGCCTCCTAACCAATTCCAACTAACATTTCAAATAGAAAACAAAACAGAATAACTAATCTCTCTAACTGTATCTCAACCACCTAACAAACTTCCAGCAGCAGCATAATAGAAAAGAGAGGAGAGGCATAACAGAATTGAAAGAGAGGGTTCAACAAAAAACTCACCGGCATAATTATCACGCGGCTTATTCTTCAAGTTTCTGGGGCCGGCATCATAAAACTCCTCAATATCCTTCATCACCTTGGGGATTCTTCATTCTCCTCCAGATAACAGATAACAGCATCTCAGAAGAACTGCATACATCATCTCTCTCTACTTCAAATAGCATACATGGAAGAATAACTCAGAACCTTTCATCATCACCTTCTTCGATTCGCACCTCAGCATTTAGTCTACTTCAACGATCTCATCATCATCATCATTGTTCTCAAGAACAAGAGCGACACTGAGGCAAATTCAACATCAACAGCGATATCATCATCATCACCGATCACAATTGAAAAGCAGAAGAAGAAAACAGATAACAGAAGGAGACACACCACAATCGATTCATTAAAAAAAACCTTTGAAGAATCACCACAATTTCTCTATGCTTTATTTCTCATCTTTGAACCTTCCTTATCTTCTCTGCAACGTTCTCTCTTCCTTTCAATATTCACCCATTCTTCAACCTTCAATTCTCTATGACTGCTTCACAATCACCTTCACCACTTCTTGAACTTCAATCTCCAATCTCCACGACCAATCATCATCCGTGTTCTTCAGCAATCATCACCTTTCGGTTTCTGCATCTTCATCAACATCACAATTCAGAATCAACAACATCAGCATAACACTCAGCATCACCAATATTACTGTTGCTACATTGAAACGTAACCAAATGGAAAATAAGTAAGAGGTTTCGAAATCAGAAGCAGAATCACTATTACCTTTCAGAATCGAGTTTAATGGATCCACAGCAAGGAAGATGAGATGATATGGTGAGGCGATAAACTTGAAATCAAGAGCGTGCCAGATACGAAGACATGCGATGTTGGTAGTGAGCGAATCGGAAATTTAAAGCAGAATGTGATTGAGGATGAACGAAGATGGAAGCGGTCTTGTGTGATGTGAGTCGATGTTGAGGCTTAGGGAACGAAGTCGAGCCCACGACCAAGACAAAGACAGAGAAAGGTTAAAAACACTGAAGTCGCGCCATTGGGAATAACAATAATTTGGGTCAAAGAAGGAGAGTTTGGATTATGAACGACGTCAGGTCTTTGTGAAGGTTGAGCAGAAGAATAGTGGTGTCGCTGCTAGTTGAACGAAGAAGGACGAGAGAGGGCGGCCGCCACGCCGTCTTAGAAGAAGAGGGTTTGTGAAATGGAAGAGGCATCGTAACCCTAATTCCATATTCTTGTTCCCTTTCTTTTTTTATTATTATTTATTCAGACAAATATTAATCAAAAATGATAATGAACATGATTGGTCTGAATTTGGGTGATATGGACCGAACCATCAATCTTTTGGACCTATGGGAATTGTTTTATTGTAGCATGAAAAGAATCCAACAAAAAGCTGCTATTGGACTGAATTCTGATTGGGCTTTATCCATTTCCTTTTTATGCAATGCACCCCCTGAATACTTTCTATTATTTCTTAAATAATTTTGTGTGATATTTCTATATGGGTTTTTTTTTTCTTAATTGTTCACATGATAAGAATTCTAAAAAATATTAGAATAGAATTTTACTTCTTCTATTAACTTTGTTTGTTATTTTATCCATGTTTTTGGTAGATTTTAATGTCAATTTTGTGTGAGATTTTGAAATAAAAGAGACTTGAGTGAGGAGTTTCATGAAGTTTCAAAGCTAGCTAAGAGCATAATTTTCATCAAGGAATTCAAGGAGGCTTCTGTAGAGTTTTCTTATGGCTTGAATGGTTTTGAAGAGGCAACGGACCTTCTCCATTCGGTATCATCGCGACTTTATTTTTGTGCCTCATTTCCACAATTTATCGTACTTCTTTACTGCTTTTCAAGAAATCATGAGAAGTAGGGCTTTATCGCAAACAATATGCATGCTAACATTAGGTAGAATTCCCTCAAAATTCTAACTTTAGGTCTAACGACACATGATAACATTAGGTTTAGAAATAGACTGGTCTCCCTGTGACTTCTCTTTCCCTTTTCGCATACGCATTTAAAACAAAAAAAAAACTTCTTTCTCTTTCAAAATTCAAAAAAAAACTTTAAAACTACTGATGAGAATCATGCTTTTGCTTAGTAAGAGAAATGATAAGTGGGTCTCTTCTTGATCTTATTGTTCTTCATCTCAAGCCTAGGTGTGGTTCAATTCTCAAAGACTCCTTTCATAGCTAACTAGAAAAGCGACTAATATCTCTCTCTTGAGGTCGACTAGTCATCATCTGCAACAAAATACAAACCAACTCAAATCTTTTGTGCGTTCAAGCACCTTTCATAAAAACACTTTTCAGGTAAGGACACGATTATTTTACTTCTGTGCCAATGCATAAGTCTCCAAAGGTCGAGCTGCGGCAGAAGGCGGAATTAACTTCGTCCACAAAAAACACAAACAAACAAAAACATATGAGCCGAACTACGGTAGCTCTGATTCCTCAAAAAGGATACATAGGCATTGGGGTAGGGCCCAAGCGAGCACAATTTTATTTTCCCTACATTCTTTTCCCCTTTCTTTTGCATGCATTCTCCCTTCAGCAGTATAATAAACAGTAAGCATAGATTAAACACACCCATAAGATAGACAACAAGAGTGGATACCGTAGAGTACTACGGGCGTATGGGGTGCTAATACCTTCCCCTCGCGTAACAGACTCCCTTACCCGATCTCTCGGTCGCAAGACCGTGACTTCTCCCTTCCTCAGGTTTTCTCGATGTTTACCTTTCCCTACATGTGGGATAAAAGACGTTCGATGGCGACTTCATTGTTTGATGATTCTCAGCCGGTTGTTTCACCTGGCGACATCACTGGGGAATAGGTCGACCAAATGCTGGTCCATCCCGGAGTCGCTCCTAGCTCTTGCTTTCTTTTCTTTGGGTGTTTATCTTTACGCTTTCAGTTTATTCACTCATTCTTGAGCATATGTATGCATTGCATTTTACTGTTTTCCGTATACTACTGTTGTACAGGATTTGCTTCTTGTTTGGGTTGGGATGCTACTATTGAGGTAAAAGGCCCAGTACCCAGGCCAGAGTGCACTAGGACACCTAGGAATAGAGTGGGGGCATGACGACTATAGGACGTGGTCCGATTGGTGCAGTCATGTCATATACCACGCTCGGATGAGGTTCAAATGAATTACTATCGGCACCCACGTCTGTGGGTAAGCCCATAGCACTTTCAGGCAGACCCGTGATTTTCTAGTTACCATTGCTTTATCCTGACCTAGTCTTCACCCGTGGGCGGGGATGGAATTTTTATTACAGGTACAGATGGTGACTGTGTTCAGATGGTTATTCATGTACAGATGATGACTATGCTCAGACAATGACTATTGGTTCTGATGGATATATTATGGATTTCTGTTATGACTTTATGCAGATGCTATATCCTGTGGGTGACTGTATGGTTCTCAGATTTATTTTCTGAGTTTCTGACTTGTTTACCTGGAGGTTTATTCAAGCCTTCAATCTTGGTATTCCCAGCATATTCAGAAAATTATCAACAGTATCTGATGTTCCAGAAGCCTCGGTCCCGTACAATGGGAGGTCCACATGGTACTTGTTTCTTATATGTCCAGAAGTTATGTCAGACCTTTGATCTGATGATTCTCACATGGTTCAGAACAGTGCAACAATCATATTCAGAAATGATGGAACCTTGATCCTCTTTGATCTCATGCCTTTGCATACATAACATGGCTAACCACATGCTTAACATACATGTTCTATTATTTCCAAGGAATCATATTTGCAAGTCTTGTGCTAAACTCTCCCATCCCTTACTTGCGCAAAATCAAAATCAAAGCATGCAAATTCCTTGGAAATGACAGAACATGACATGGCATTCATTCATGCACCCCATGCATATTCATGCATTCATAGCAGGTACATGAAGATTGGGTATTCTTATTCAGACCTGGGGTTCTCTTCAAAGGTTCAACCTGATTTCTCATTGCACATGCTCAGAGGTCAGTTATGGAATAACTCTGAGTGGTACATACAAGCTTTGGCTCGTAGTCAGAAACTTCTTCAAGCAGGAAGATAATGGATTAAATACTCAGATAAGCCAGATGGTATGTCATCCAGAGACCAAGTCCAAGACTGGATCAATTCAGAGACTGTTGTGTTCACATCAGGTCAGAAGGGAATTCTCTCGCCCACTCGAGCATCAAGACTACAGAAAGTTGTCAGAATCAGCAAGTCCATACGGAGTCAAGTCTCCTCAACAGTGGCAATCATTGGTTTCTTTACTACATTTTCATTTGCATTCTTGCTTGTTTGTTTAAACATTTCTTGTATATAGAAACTTGTCTATTTTTGAATGAAAATCTTAATGCAATAGGTATGCTTGTCTTGAAGTGTTCCTTTCATTTTTACTCATCCATTTGTTATCACTCTTTAAATGTTTTACTTGCATATTGATGCCAGATTTCCAAGTCTTATGCTTAGGTAAAGATTGGAAGGAGGATGACGACAACCTAAAACGCAAAAATCTCTGGTTGGTACGCTTTTGAGTAAGATCCTGCTGACGATGTACAGACCTTGTTTCAATTCCTAAACACCGGAGATATAAGGGAGATAGACCCTTGTTAACCCCTTTGAGACTTCGAAGTCGGAGTTTCCTTTCTGTTCAGAAAAAACCCTCATTTTAACCCTGGGGCAGGTAGTATTAAGCTAATCTGATCAAGCATTCATAACTCATCAAGAGTGTGCATCCAAGGATACAACAATGGTTATCCATAAAAAGGTTGAGGAAAGTCAAAACCACAATGGTTAACCCCCATCTATCAGCAACGTGCGTCTATTTGACTATATCCCAATGGGTATCTCTCGCACATCAGGAGGTCAACAAATGACAGTACTATAATGGCTATCCATCATCTACTAAAGACTCAGGAATTCACGATCACTTCCAACAAATCAAAAACAATGCAAAGATCAGCGACTTGTTCAAAATGAAAAAATACGAATAAGAAAGAAACAAAAATCCCCGCTAAGTCGAAGCTTGAAAACAAGTCGCTTAGGCAAAAATTGGGACATCCCGCTGGACTTCCAAATCAAAATTCAAAAGAATTTGTCCAGGAAAAATTAGGGAAAGCGAGAAAGAAATTGAAAAAATCCTAAAAGGTGAGAAAAGGATTACCAACGAAAATCCTCATCAAAGAACAAAGTCGTCTGATCAGACACCAAAGGCAAAGAAGTTAGCGACTGTCGTGTCTAAGAAACCACTGTGGTTCCTCAACCATCGCAAACTCTTCTAGAGAGATGAATGCTTATATCAGGTTAACTGAACGTAAGAATGGAGAACATCATGGAGAATGGGTGGGAACCAAATAATTTTGAGCCTTAAATCCTTTTTTCTAAAAGCCGTGAACCAGGCCACGTTACAACCCATAAAAGTTCTAATAAAAGCATGGGTCAATTTGAGAGCGTGTAACAACGAGATAGCGTTTAACTAACTCCTAAGAGGTATGTTCCAATATCTGTGTTGGCACCATATGTTTGCATTATCTTTCAAAAAAATTTGCAAATATTTCTCTCTAGCTAGTGACTCGTTCACAACAGAGTTGTGATGTCATTTCATTCAAAGTTTTTTCAAACTTCAAGACTTACATACGTGTTGCATTAGAATTATCATTCTCATAATAAACATTCTTCTGCATACAAAACAACTGATTGACATCAAGTAAGTTTACACAATGAATAATCAGTAAATAGCTCAATCTTGTCAGAGAAGAGAGGCTTGAATACCCTATTGAAGCAAGAGTCGGCTGCCACAAGAGAAATGACTTATCCAGTAGCATGTTGACCGGTGATTGTGTAAAGAGAAATCATCTTGGTACTTCACAATCTGAGTACAATTCAGGGATAGAGTTAGCAGAGCTAGCCAATCTGGGGCAATCAAGTCGAGAGTCGATCTCTCTAAGTTCAGCCAATCTGAGGCAATCAAGTTGAGAATCGATCTCTCCGAGTTCTTCCAAGTCTGGGGCGTTCCCTCAAGTTATCAATCAGAGGTTATCACGTCGATTAATCTCTCCAAGCTGTCAATCAGAGGTTATCACGTCAATTGATCTCTTCAAGTTGTCAATCAGAGGCTATCACGTCGAGCTCAATCAATTAGAGGTTATCACATTAAGGAATCTATTCAGAATTCAGTCAACATGGGGCAGTTACGTTGAGATTTGATAAATCTCTCCAAGAAAGTTGTAATCAAGAGAAGTTTATTTCGTGGCTCAAGAGATTGGGGAAGGCCACCTCATATCCTATTGTGGCACAAATCTTCTGATCTTCTATTCAACCTAGATCTTCCCAGAGATCCTACAGACAGGGGCATTCCTCATTCATACTTACAAAGTTGCTCAAGCCAGTTATGTTGTACGAAACGAATCAAGCTAGAAGCATCATAACGTTCACCCTGACCTAGCCAGCACGCGAAGATGCCTCCATCTTCTACAAACAACATTGGGCCTGATTCCCCAAGTGAATTCAGAAAGTTTAGAATCGTCTTTTGACTCAGCACACGCAAGTGCATCCTCAGTGGAGTTAATCAAGAACATCCCCAGTAAAGCTAGACCGGGGAATTCGCAAAGCTAAACCGGGGCATTCGTAGAGCTCAACTGGGGCATTCGCAAAGCTAAACCGGGGAACTCGTAAGTGTCCATGCCCATCTCTTATCCCCAAGTGATTCAAGAGATAATTCCCCAGTGTGCGTAAACTTGGGACATGTATTTAGAGAGATTCACATGGTGTTCAGTATCCATTCTTCGGCATATTCAGTTCTATCATCCCCTCAACAGTTCAGGATGTATGGAGGTTTGGTCAGATTATCCCTTCCTTAAACGGTACGATTCAAAATCCAGCAGTGTACCTAAAAACTCGCTTCGTCAGCAATTCAATCCTCAGCAGAGTCAAGAATGATCTTTGGTCTTCAAGAGCTCCCCATTGTGTACTCTTATCAGTGTCCCCAGCAATCTTTGGTACTGCAGGCTTCCAACGTCGATATATATTGACATCCCCCAGTGATGAGCAATGGTTCCCAGCAAGCCTTCTCTTATTCCCATGAATTTTATTTCTTCGCATTGCATATAGTTATCATTACATAACATCGCATCCTCAAAAGCGCGTAGCTGATCCACTAGAGTGGATCTTTGCGTCAAAAGAAATTCAGACATGTATACAAAGCATAAGCCAGATCAGGTACCTTACACGAAAGACCTGAATTATTCAAGGACAACAACACATCCCTATAAGAGGGTATCATTCCCAAAATCCCCAGTTGACGACTTTCATCTTTTCAAGTGCCCAGCAAAATCAATACACCAGGTCAACCCAACACTCGTCTGTGTCGGTCTCTAAACACTCATCTGCATCAACTCATAAACACTCGTATGTGTCAAGTTTCCTAAACACCCACCCGGGTCAGTTATTCGAACACTCGTCCGTGTTTAACTTTTGATACTCACCTGTATCTTCTTTCAATGCTCGTCCGTATTGAACCAAACACTCGTTTGTGTTTAAACTTTTGATACTTGTCTGTATCTTCTTTCAATACTCGTCCGTATTGATTCAAACACTCGTCTGTGTTCACCCTTTGATACTCGTTTGTATCTTCTTTTAATACTCGTCCGCATTGAATCAAACACTCGTCCGTGTTTACCTTGGATACTCGTTCGTATCTTCTTTCAATACTCGTCCGTATTGATTCAAACACTCGTCCGTGTTTAACCTTTGATACTCATCCGTATCTTCTTTCAATACTCGTCCGTATTGATTCAAACACTCGTCTGTGTTTAAACTTTTGATACTCGCCTGTATCTTCTTTCAATACTCGTCCGTATTGATTCAAACACTCGTCTGTGTTTAACCTTTTGATACTCGCCTGTATCTTCTTTCAATACTCGTCCGTATTGATTCAAACACTCGTCCGTGTTTAACCTTTTGATACTCGCCTGTATCTTCCTTCAATACTCGTGTGTATTGATTCAAACACTCGTCCGTGTTTAACCTTTGATACTCGTCCGTATCTTCTTTCAATACTCGTCCGTATTGATTCAAAAACTCATCCGTGTTTAACCTTTGATACTCGTTTGTATCTTCTTTCAATACTCGTTCATATTGATTCAAACACTCGCCCGTGTTTAAACTTTTGATACTCGCCTGTATCTTCTTTCAATACTCGTCCGTATTGATTCAAACACTCGTCCGCGTTTAAACTTTTGATACTGACCTGCATCTTCTTTCAATACTCGTTCGTATTGAATCAAACACTCGTCTGTGTTTAACCTTTAATACTCGTCCGTATCTTCTTTCAATACTCGTCTGTATTGATTCAAACACTTGTCCGTGTTTAACCTTTGATACTCGTACATATCTTATTTCAATACTTGTCCGTATTGATTCAAACACTCGCCCGTGTTTAACCTTTGATACTCGTCCGTATCTTCTTTCAATACTCGTTCGTATTGATTCAAACACTCGTCCATGTTTAACCTTTGATACTCGTCCGTATCTTCTTTCAATACTCGTCCGTATTGATTCAAACACTTGTCCGTGTTTAACCTTTCTTAATGCTCGTCCGTGTCGCTTATCTAAACAATCGTCATGTTGTAACCCATGTTCCCATCTTAGAACCTGAGATCGCCCGTAGGCTAGGTTCTTACCTTAGATCATCATCGAACCTGAGATCGCCCGTAGGCTAGGTTCTTCCCTCAGATCATCTTAGAACCTGAGATCGCCCGTAGGCTAGGTTCTTCCCATAGATCGTCTTCGAACCTGAGATCGCCCGTAGGCTAGGTTCTTCCTGTAGATCATCGTCGAACCTGAGATTGCCCGTAGGCTAGATTCTTCCCATAGATCGTCGTCGAACCTGAGATCGCCTGTAGGCTAGGTTCTTCCCTTATATCATCATCGAACCTGAGATCTCCCGTAGGCTAGGTTCTTCCCTCAGATCATCTTAGAACCTGAGATCGCCCGTAGGCTAGGTTCTTCCAGTAGATCGTCGTCGAACCTGAGATCACCCGTAGGCTAGGTTCTTCCTGTAGATCTTCGTCGAACCGGAGATCGCCCGTAGGCTAGATTCTTCCCGTAGATCATCGTCAAACCTGAGATCGCCCGTAGGCTAGGTTCTTCCCTTAGATCATCATCGAACCTGAGATCGCCCGTAGGCTAGGTTCTTCCCTCAGATCTTCTTAGAACCTGAGATCTCCCGTAGGCTAGGTTCTTTTCGTAGATCGTCGTCGAACCTAATATCGCCCATAGGCTAGGTTCTTCCTGTAGATCATCGTCGAACCTGAGATTTCCCGTAGGCTAGGTTCTTCCCTCAGATCATCTTAGAAGCTGAGATCGCCCGTAGGCTAGGTTCTTCCCGTAGATCATCGTCGAACCTAAGATCGCCTGTAGGCTAGGTTCTTCCCTTAGATCATCATCGAACCTGAGATCGCCCATAGGCTAGGTTCTTCCCTCATATTATCTTAGAACCTGAGATCGCCCGTAGGCTAGGTTCTTCCCATAGATCATCGTCGAACCTGAGATCGCCCGTAGGCTAGGTTCTTCCTCAGATCATCTTAGAACCTGATATCACCCATAGGCTAGGTTCTTCCCATAGATCATCGTCGAACCTGAGATCGCCCGTAGGCTAGGTTCTTCCCGTAGATCTTCGTCGAACCTGAGATCACCCTTAGGCTAGGTTCTTCCAGTAGATCGTCGTCGAACCTGAGATCGCCCGTAGGGTAGGTTCTTCCCTTAGATCATCATCGAACCTGAGATCGCCCGTAGGCTAGGTTCTTCCCTCAGATCATCTTAGAACCTGAGATCGCCCGTAGGCTAGGTTCTTCCCGTAGATCGTCGTCGAACCTAAGATCGCCCGTAGGCTAGGTTCTTCCCTTAGATCATCATCGAACCTGAGATCGCCCGTAGGCTAGGTTATTCCCTCAGATCATCTTAGAACCTGAGATCACCCGTAGGCTAGGTTCTTCCCATAGATCATCGTCGAACATGAGATCGCCCATAGGCTAGGTTCTTCCTCAGATCATCTTAGAACCTGATATCGCCCGTAGGCTAGGTTCTTCCCATAGATCATCGTCGAACCTGAGATCGCCCGTAGGCTAGGTTCTTCCTCAGATCATCTTAGAACCTGAGATCGCCCGTAGGCTAGGTTCTTCCCATAGATCATCATTGAACCTGAGATCGCCCGTAGGCTAGGTTCTTCCTCAGATCATCTTCGAACCTTATACCGCCTGTAGGCTAGGTTCTTCCTCAAATCACCTTCTTAGAACCTGAGAGCGCCTCTTGGCTAGGTTCTTCCCAATACTGTCACCGTCAAACCTGAGATCTCCTCTTGGCTAGGTTCTCCCCTCAAATCATCGTCGAACCTGAGATCGCCTCTTGGCTAGGTTATTTCCATATACTTTGTCTTAGAACCTGAGATCGCCCTTTGGCTAGGTTCTCTGTCAAATCACTCTCATGTGTCACCTTAGGATCGTAGGTCGCCCATAGACTTCGTCCGATATCTTTTCATACCAACCATTTGTCTTGTATTGGAATCAAGCCACGCTACAAGTCCAATCTTTGTCTCTTCATTGAAAAAAACAAATTTCTTTTCCCCAGCAGATAACGCAAAAATAAATAAAGAAAACACTTACTCTCTCTCTCTCAGGAAAATTTTTTGGCATTGATATTTAATCATCTTCAACCTCGAACTTCCGAATGGCATGTGCCAATCGTACTTTCAGGTTTAAGACGATTAAATAGGGGCAGCTGCAATACCCCAAATTTGTCCTACCCTTCTACTTTTATCTGGTTCATTCATTGTCGCGCTTTTCTCATGTACATAACTCCATTAGGTCATTTAACATTGCATACATTCACTAACAACATAACTTAACAAGGGGTCGAGGACCTTCAGGAATTATGGTTTCAATATCGGTTTTTCAGTAGAGATTGCTTTGAGCTAGGGTTTGGGTCTTCTTCACTATTTCGAGCCTCATCATCCATCTCCAAGAGTTCTTTTAGCCAATTATATTGTGGGCTCTGCAAGTCGAGATATCTTTGAAGATTGAGGTGCAAAAGTTTTGAGTTATGACATAAAGATGTTGTTGTGGAATCATATGGTGATCAAGATGTTGTTGTTACTTGTTGCTTCAATTAAAGGTTAACTAGGATTTAAAGAGAAATGAGATGTCAATTTAGGTTCATTGAAGCTTCTAATTGTACTCAAGATTAATATTGGTTTAAGGTTTCGGTTTCACGATTTGTCATTTGGTTGATTCAAGATAAGGTTGGATAGTTCATTCATATGGTTCTCTTGGTATACAACTTATAAATTTGCAAAGACTTACAAGCCCATGAAGCCATTTAAGTTTCAATAAATTTATAACCACTCATCATTCATTCAAGTCTCATCCAAAATTCCATCATTGGACCAAGTGTGCAAGTTTGTACAAAAATATCAAGATTTATTCAAGTTTGGGACAAAAGGTACAAGTATAAGATATTTCATGGTACAGAGACATTACACTAAAGTTACAAAGAGACACTCATTCATAATAATCATCTTCTCCTTATTCATCGTGTTCAATACTTAATCGTTTCATTACAAAAAAAATATATTCAACTTCATTCAATTTCGTGCTCACTACAAATATTCATTCAATTTGCAAAAAGGAATCAAGAATCATCCATATAGGAAATATTTGGAGGCTGCTAGAATATCTTCCACAGGCTTAGACGACAGGATTTCTAGCTCCGATGAAGGCAACGTCAATTTAATCAGCTATCCATTAGTAGCACCATACATGGAAGGGAATCTTCAAAAGGGGGGTCTTTAGCTCTGAATTATCTCTGAACTCTGTTAGAACGGTACCGGATGGTGCAGTCTTTAATGCAAGTTTTTAAGAAGCGCAAGGCTACAACTTGCTATCCACATAGACCTTGTGGCAATTCATCAGGAAAATATCAGAGAAAGGAAACCATAATAGAATTGAAGTTAACCTCGTAACTAAGCCTCACCAAAAAATTATAACTAAACTGTAACAGAAGAGCAGCCCTGCAAATTGTCAAAAACCAAAAACAGACCCAAACCTTTAGTAGCCTGTAACAAGATCCAAAACAGATTTGAATCGATCTTATAAAAAATTCTGCAATTGTCGTAACTGTTATAACCAATAACACCAAACCATCAACACAAAAATAATAGAAAACCAAACAGAATTTTTCTAACCGTTCTCCATAACTATTTCTAAAACATAACCATGCTAACAACTTTTCTAACTACCTAACAAACCTCTCTATAACCAACTGTAACTATATCCTAACTACCTAACAAACCCCAACCATTTTCTAACTACCTAACAAACTGTAACCAACCTACAGCCTCCAAACCAATTCCAACTAACATTTCAAATAGAAAACAAAACAGAATAACTAATCTCTCTAACTGTATCTCAACCACCTAACAAACTTCCAGCAGCAGCATAATAGAAAAGAGAGGAGAGGCATAACAGAATTGAAAGAGAGGGTTCAACAAAAAACTCACCGCCATAATTATCACGTGGCTTCTTCTTCAAGTTTCTGGGGCCGGCATCATAAAACTCCTCAATATCCTTCATCACCTTGGGGATTCTTCATTCTCCTCCAGATAACAGATAACAGCATCTCGGAAGAACTGCATACATCATTTCTCTCTACTTCAAATAGCATACATGGAAGAATAACTCAGAACCTTTCATCATCACCTTCTTCAATTCGCACCTTAGCATTTAGTCTACTTCAACGATCTCATCATCATCGTCATCATTGTTCTCAAGAACAAGAGCGACACTGAGGCAAATTCAACATCAACAGAGATATCATCATCATCACCGATCACAATTGAAAAGCAGAAGAAGAAAACAGATAACAGAAGGAGAGACTCACCATAATCGATTCATTCAAAAAAAACCTTTGAAGAATCACCACAATTTCTCTATTCTTTATTTCTCATCTTTGAACCTTCCTTATCTTCTCTGCAACGTTCTCTCTTCCTTTCAATATTCACCCATTCTTCAACCTTCTATTCTCCATGACTGCTTCACAATCACCTTCACCACTTCTTGAACTTCCATTTCCAATCTCCAGGACCAATCATCATCCGTGTTCTTCAGAAATCATCACCTTTCGGTTTCTGCATCTTCATCAACATCACAATTCAGAATCAACAACATCAGCATAACACTCAGCATCACCAATATTATTGTTGCTACATTGAAATGCAACCAAATGGAAAATAAGTAAGAGGTTTCGAAATCAGAAGCGGAATCACTATTACCTTTCAGAATCGAGTTTGATGGATCCACAACGAGGAAGATGAGATGATATGGTGAGGCGATAAACTTGAAATCAAGAGCGTGCCAGACACGAAGACATGCGATGTTGGTAGTGAGCGAATCAGAAATTTAAAGTAGAATGTGATTGAGGATGAACGAAGATGGAAGCGGTCTTGTGTGATGTGAGCCGATGTTGAGGCTTATGGAACGAAGTTGAGCCCACGACCAAGACAAAGACAGAGGAAGGTTAAAAACACCTAAGTCGCGCCATTGGGAATAACAGTAATCTGGATCAAAGAAGGAGAGTTTGGATTATGAACGACGGCAGGTCTTTGTGAAGGTTGAGCAGAAAAATAGTGGCGTCGCTTCTAGTTGAACGAAGAAGGACGAGAGAGGGCGGCCGCCACGCCGTCTTAGAAGAAGAGGGTTTGTGAAATGGAAGAGGCATCGTAACCCTAATTCCATATTCTTGTTCCCTTTCTTTTTTTATTATTATTTATTCAGACAAATATTAATCAAAAATGATAATGAACATGATTGGTCAGAATTTGGGTGATATGGACCGAACCATCAATCTTTTGGACCCATGGGAATTGTTTTATTGTAGCATGAAAAGAATCCAACAAAAAGCTGCTATTGGACTGAATTCTGATTGGGCTTTATCCATTTCCTTTTTATGCAATGCACCCCCTGAATACTTTCTATTATTTCTTAAATAATTTTGTGTGATATTTCTATATGGGTTTTTTTTTCTTAATTGTTCACATGATAAGAATTCTAAAAAAATAGTAGAATAGAATTTTACTTCTTTTATTAACTTTGTTTGTTATTTTATTCATGTTTTTGGTAGATTTTAATGCCAATTTTGTGTGAGATTTTGAAATAAAAGAGACTTGAGTGAGGAGTTTCATGAAGTTTCAAAGCTAGCTAAGAGCATAATTTTCATCAAGGAATTCAAGGAGGCTTCTGTAGAGTTTTCTTATGGCTTGAATGGTTTTGAAGAGGCAACGGACCTTCTTTGTTCGGTATCATCGCGACTTTATTTTTGTTGCCTCATTTCCATAATTTATTGTACTTCTTTACTGCTTTTCTAGAAATCATGAGAAGTAGGGCTTTATCGCAAACAATATGCATGCTAACATTAGGTAGAATTCCCTCAAAATTCTAACTTTAGGTCTAACGACACATGATAACATTAGGTTTAGAAATAGACTGGTCTCCCTATGACTTTTCTTTCCCTTTTCGCATACGCTTCTAAAACAAAAAAAAACTTCTTTCTCTTTCAAAATTCAAAAAAAACTTTAAAACTACTGATGAGAATCATGCTTTTGCTTAGTACGAGAAATGATAAGCGGGTCTCTTTTCGATCTTATTGTTCTTCATCTCACGCCTAGGTGTGGTTCAATTCTCAAAGACTCCTTTCATAGCTAAGTAGAAAAGCGAGTAATATCTCTCTCTTGAGGTCGACTAGTCATCATCTGCAACAAAATACAAACCAACTCAAATCTTTTGTGCGTTCAAGCACCTTTCTTAAAAACCCTTTTCAGGTAAGGACACGATTAGTTTACTTCTGTTCCAACACATAAGTCTCCAAAGGTCGAGCTGCGGCAGAAGGCGGAATTAACTTCGTCCACAAAAAACACAAACAAACAAAAACATATGAGCCGAACTACGGTAGCTCTGATTCCTCAAAAAGGATACGTAGGCATTGGGGTAGGGCCCAAGCGAGCACAATTTTATTTTCCCTACATTCTTTTCCCCTTTCTTTTGCATGCATTCTCCTTTCAGCAGTATAATAAACAGTAAGCATAGATTAAACACACCCATAAGATAGACAACAAGAGTGGATACCGTAGAGTACTACAGGCGTGTGGGGTGCTAATACCTTCCCCTCGCGTAACAAACTCCCTTACCTGATCTATCGGTCGCAAGACCGTGACTTCTCCCATCCTCAGGTTTTCTCGATGTTTACCTTTCCCTACATGTGGGATAAAAGACGTTCGATGGCGACTTCATTGTTTGATGATTCTCAGACGGTTGTTTCAGGGAGGTATCACTTATAACCCTTCCCTAGCTGTACTTCAGTTTGGTTATGCTCGAAGAGACGGTCCTCATGATATGCTCATCCAGGGTATTATGTTCGACTATGAGAATGATCCTCAAAATTACCATCAAAATTTTATATGTGCTTGGGGCATGGTCATCCAGGGTACAGTCTCCTGCTCAAAAACTTAAAATGAAATATCCTGCTATCCTACCAATGATCACGGAGCCTGTTGTTGTAGGGGATGTTCCTCGTACCTTCTTCATCCTGATATGCCTACTAACTTTGAAGAACTATAGAAGTCCTGGATTTAGCTCAAGGAAGAAAGAGATACCTTCGAGGCTCAGTTTTATGCTAGTGAGAAGAAAGTAATGGACTTGAAAAAACAACTCCACGAAGAACAAAGCCTTAATTCATATGTCAACATAGAGAGGAAGCGCTCATGGGAGACTTGAGTTCATATTTAGCTTCTTTGTAACTTTTTGTTGTCATTATAAGCCTAGAAGGAAATTATAATTTAAGCTTGTTACTAAAATTTCTTTTGTTTCCTTTTGTTTAAACAAATTTAAATCCCACAAAGATCCTTGAAAACATTGCACTTGAACTTACATATAATGCATATCATCACATACTAAGTACTTTCTAGACAGGTTTCTCATCTTCTTGTTGTTTATTTTAGTAAAAGATGGCTCTTGAACAAACTATGAAAGAACTCTAAGCTCAGAACGCTCATATTCAGAAAATATTTTTGGACTTAGTTAAGGGACAAGACGAGTTGAAGACCCTCATCACAAAAGGGAATAAGAAGAAAACTAAAAATCCAACAGTCTTTCTTAATCTGGGCAGATGATTTAAGGGTCTGGTCAAAAGGGCTCCAGATTTTGAGGGCCCCGTGAATGAAGACAATAACCAAGAAGAATATGACAAGAGTGTGAAAGCTGAAGAGAATAAAAAGCTTGGTTCGGGCCAAGATTCTAATCAATACTATTCTGCTAAATAATATCCTCCCACTGATGACAGATACAAGCAGCTGGAAGATCGACTTAATGCTATGGAAATCTAAAAAGTGCTTGCGTTGGATTTTGAGGAATTGGGTCTTATCTTGGAGGTTGTTATCCCTCATAAGTTCAAGATCCCTACTTTTGCTAAATATGGTGGTGTGTCTTTCCCTAAGCTTCATCTGAGCTCTTATATTTGGAAGATCTAACCCCATACCACTGACAAAAAGTTATGGGTTCACTTCTTTCAAGAGAGTTTATCGAGGACACAACTTTAATGGTTCTATCAGCTGTAAGGAACCAATATCCACACTTGGGAAGACCTGGCTGCTGCTTTTTACAAGCAGTATCAATACAATGCTGACCTTGCACCAACTCGTGTGCAACTACAAAGTATGTCTATGGGCTCGAATGAAGGATTTAAAGAGTATGCCCAAAAGTGGAGAGATCTGGCTGGAAGGGTGCAACCTTCTTTATCTGACAGGGAGTTGGTTGATATTTTCATGGGCACTTTAACAGGGCCTTTCTTTAATCATCTAATCGGAAGTTCCTCATCTATTTTCACTAAGTTGATACTAACAGGGAAACATATTGAAAATGGTATCTGAAGTGGAAAAATTCAAGTGGTTGCATCTTCAAGCACTGTAAAGAAGACGTTCAACGGAAAGAAGGACGCAAATGTTGTCTTTGGCCAGAAGGGTCATACTAGAAATAATCTCCATCAATCTGTAGGAGTGGTGTTGATTTCTAATCCTGCGCCTGTGCAACAACAACAGGGAAATTAGCATAGGACAAACGCACTTAGAAGACAATTCACCAAGATCAGTATGCCATTGTCTCAGGCATTACAAGATTTACTGAAAGATGAACTGGTTACATTAAGGGATCCTTCTCATAATCCCAAGACCTCCTCTCCTCGATACAATCCAAATTTGAAGTGTGCTTACCATTCCAATAGCCCTGGGCACGACACCAATAATTGTTGGGCCTTGAAAAACAAAATTCAAGACATGATTGATAAAATAGAGATTGAGTTCGATCCTCTAGAGACCCCGAATGTAATTACCGCACCTATGTCGAAGCATGACAAAGGAATAAGTTCTATTTATGATGTCCTTTATATTTCTATTGTAAGTAAATTGGTTACTCCCTCCCAATTATCAAGAAGAATTTGTTGCATGCTAATTTATTTTTGGACTATATTGAAAGATGTTATTGATGTGCAGCCCAACCCAATGGCTGCAAGTTGCTGGAAGAAGGCATTCAGTGCCTAATGGAAAATCACATAATTCTGGTTGAGAAGGTTCCATTAGCTGAGAATATGTTTTAAGACTTATCTGTAGTATTCAGCACTACTATCAGGATCACTTCTAAGGGTCCTGTAAGGATCACTATCAAACCCAAATTTGCTCCTCTAATAATTACTACACCTAGACCTATCCCATATTCTTCAGATAAAGATATCCCTTGGAACTATTGATCTGATGTCTACTACCATGGTGTCAAGCAAGAACTATCGATTATTGTGAATGAAGGTACTGAAGTTGTTGATCCCAACATTGACATTATTGTTGGGACCAACAAGGTTACTAGAAGCGGAAGGGTTTTCTCTTTGGAGATCTCTCCGAAGACTGTTGCTACACCAGTCAGAGTTACCACTACCGAGTCAACTACTGAGGCTCGGGGTAAAGAGAAAATGACAGAGCCTTCCCATACGGAGGCCCCTAAAGATGTTGCAGCTGAAGACACCTATAGGCAAGAGTTGGAAGAGGTATTGAAGATTATCCGTAAAATTGATTACAAGAATGTTGAACAACTGGGGCAGACCCTCTCTAAAATCTCCATGTTATTTTTGTTACTGTGTTCTGAAGCCCATGCACAGGCTTTAGTAATGTTCTTAAAATCTTCTCACGTACCACAAGAGATTTCTGCCGATCAATTTGGAAGTTACGTTGCTAGTCTAACAACAAATAATGGTTTAGGTATTTTCGATGCTGACATGACTCCTGAGGGAAGAAACCACAACAAGGCCATGTATGTCTCTATTGATTGTAGGGGCACTACTTTGGCACATGCATTGATTGATATTAGTTCCTCTCTAAATGTTCTACCAAAAGGTGCTCTTGACATACTTGATTGCGAAGGGGTTATACTGAAACCTAGTGATATTGTGGTGAGATCCTTTGATGGTTCGAAGAGGATGGTACACGGAGAAGTGGATCTTCTGATCAAGGTAGGTTCGTAGGTCTTCTAAACCTTCTATGTGACAGATATCTGGCCAGCGTGTTATTATTTACTCATATTCCCTTATATCCATGGGGCCGGCGATGTTACTTCAACCCTACACCAGAAGCTGAAGTACCCTGTGAAAGGAAAGGTTGTTAATGTTTGTGGTGAAGAAGAACATATGGTTAGTCACATGAACTCATTCAGATATGTTGATATGGATGGAGATTTCATCGAGAATCTCTGTCAGACTTTTGAAGTTATCCCTCCAATTGCTACTGAAAATGTTTATGTCATTCCCAAGGTTACCGGGGTTCCTCCTATAATGGCTTCTTTGAAGGATGCTAGAGTTGTCGTAGAAGAATGTGGTTGTACTACTTGTGGTCAGCTTCCTGACATTCTGTATAAATCTGACAAATTTGGTTTGGGTTTCACAATAGAGGCTCAGAAGGCTGTTCGTTGTGCTCGGGCTGGAAGACCACCATTCTGCATCAGCAATAATGGAGTTAACACCATAGAAGATGCTGACAGTCACTATGACCTTGACAGTTGGATCTTTCCGACCATCGGTAATGGACTCGGCAATTGGAAGACTCGAGACATTATCTCAATCTCCTTTAGCCAGGAGTAATAGCTACTTTCTGTTTTATTTCTTACAGAGTTTTGGTTATGTAATTTATTTAAACAGTGACTTTAAGCCTTGTACCTTACCCGGGGCATAATGGTCCACTTGTTAAGGGTTGTCATTTCATAAACATGTCTTCATTTAATAAAGCATTGGACGTTTTGCATTCAAATTTTACACTATTTGTCTTTTCTTTTACTTTTATTACTTTCAAATAGCTATGTGTTCTGACAGACACCCATACAATAAATTACAGATCCACATCCACTCTGGATCCCGTTGATAACAACTTTGCTATTTCCACTTATGACTTTGAAAATCTGATCTACCAAGCCAAGGATGAAGGTGAGGAAGATTTTGAAATACCTGGAGAGCTTGCCAGTATTTTAGAGTAAGAGGAAAAGGCTATACAAGCGCATGAAGAGACGGTCGAGGTTGTAAACTTGGGTACTGAAGCAGATAGGAAAGAAGTCAAGATAGGTGTCAACCTAGATGAAGGTATCAAGAACAAGTTAATATAGATGTTGCATGAAAATGTAGAGATCTTTGCTTGGTCATACGAAGACATTCCAGGGATCGATACTGATATTGTGGTTCACTGTCTGCCAATGAAAGAGGTTTGTTCTCCAATAAATAAAAAAGTCCGTCGCATGCGTGTCGAGATGTCAGAGAAGATCAAGGCCAGGGTTATGAAGCAATTAAATGCAGGTTTCTTAGCAATTACATCATATCCTCAATGGGTTGGAAATGTGGTTTTGGTACCAAAGAAAGATGCCAAAGTGCATATGTGTGTATATTACAGAGATCTAAACAGGGCAAGCCCCAATGACACCGCTCAACACAAGGTATTATCCTTCATGGATGGTTTCTCGAGTTATAATCAGATCAAGATGGCGCCCGAAGACATGTAGCAAACAACCTTCATCACACAATGGGCATTTTATATGACAAGGTTATGCCTTTTGGGTTGAAGAACATCGGTGCCACATATCAGCGTGTTATGGTAGCCTTATTTCATGACATGATCCACCATGAAATAGAAGTTTATGTTGATGACATGATAGCCAGATCCCCGGCTGAAGAGGAACATCTTGGCCATCTACACAAGCTGTTTGAGAGACTACAGAAGTATAAGATGAGGTTAAATCAAAACAAGAGCACCTTTGGGGTGAGATCTGGTAAGCTCCTAGGTTTTGTTGTCAGTGGTAAAGATACCGAAGTTGATCCCGCCAAGGTAAAAGCTATTCAAGAAATTCCCGCTCCCCGTACTAAGAAGGAAGTCAGAGGTTTCTTGGGACGACTGAATTATATTTCCAGATTTATTTCTTATTTGACCGCTACTTGTGAGCCAATTTTCAAGTTACTGAAGAAAGATCAAGTAGTAAATTGGAACAACGATTACCATATAGCCTTTGACAAGATCAAGGAGTACCTATAAGAACCTCCAATTCTGATGCCACTAGTTGAAGGAAGACCTATGATTATGTACCTAACAGTGTTAGAGAACTCAATGGGGGTGTGTATTGGGCCAGCATGACGAGATCTGGTCAAAAAGAGCATGCAATATACTACCTTAGAAAAAGAGTTTACTGATTGTGAAACAAGATACTCACTGCTCGAGAAAACTTGTTGCGCTTTGGCATGGGTTGCTCACCGACTAAGACAGTATATTTTGACCCATACTATTTTATTGATCTCTAAAATGGATCCTATCAAATACATATTCGAGAAACCTGCTCTCTCTGGAAGAATATCCCGATGGCAAATGTTCCAACAGAATACGACATTCAGTATACCACTCAGAAAGCAATCAAAGGAAGTGTATTGGCAGATCATTTGGCTCACGGAGCTGTAGACGACTATCAGTCTACGAATTTCGAGTTCTCAGACGATAACATTATGCTAGTTACAGATTAGGAAGAAACTGGACCTTATGAAGGACCTGATCCAGGATCCTGATGGACTGAGGTTTTTGATGGAGCTTCTAACGCACTTGGCAATGGGATTCGTGTTTTGATTATATCTCCCAAGGGTTTCCATGCGCCTTTCACCGCCAGATTATGCTTTAACTTTACCAACAACATGGCCAAATATGAAGCGTGCATCACGGGCATCAAAGCTGCTATCGATATGAGAATCAAGTTCTTCGATGTATATGGGGACTTAGACCTAGTGATCGGTCATATTAAGGGATAATGGGATACGAAACATCCAAATCTCATTCCATATCGAGAGCATGTGTTAACCTTAATCCCATACTTTGAGGAGATCACTTTTGAGAACATCCCAAGAGAAGAGAATCAGTTGGAAGATGCATTAGCCACCATGTCATCTATGTTCAAAGTCAGATGGGACAACGAAGCTCCTCGAATTACTATTGAAAAAGTAGACGAACCGGAACATTGCTATGAAGTTGACATTGACGGAGTAGAAGAGAAGCCTTGGTTTCATGAAGTGAAGAGATACCTTGAGGCTAAAGAGTACCCTGAAGGAGCATCTATCAATGTCAATAAATTCCTACAGAGATTCTCTTCTAAGTTCTTCCTGAGCAACAAAATTATGTACAAGCGCAATCACAATTCAACTCTGCTTCGTTATATGGACAAGAAGTAATCTGAGAAGATTATGGAAGATATGCACGAAGGTATCTTTGGTACTCACTCCAGTGGACACACTATGGCTAAGAAGATTCTGAGAGCGGGATACTATTGTTCGACTATGGAAACTGATTGCCATCACCACTCTAGAAGTTGTCATAAATGCCAGATCTATGCTGACAAATACATGTGCCTCTAGCACCTCTGAATGTCTTGACTGCTCCTTGGCCATTCGCAATATGGGGCATTGATATGATTGGAGAGATCAAGCCTACGACTTCCAACAGACATCGCTTCATCCTCATCATTATTGATTACTTCACAAAGTGGGTTGACTTAGCTTCATTTGCCTCTGTTACCAAGAATGTAATGGCCCGGTTCATTAAGCATAACCTTATTTGACGGTATGGCTGTGGCAACAAGGTTTTTAATCAGCGCCGCCACTATTAGTTTTTATCCTAGGGAAGGGAATCTAACAGAAAACCCTAATTCGCAGACAAAGATTCTAGGTTTCGGACTTCTTTAGACGAAAGGAAGGTGTTACGCACCTTTCATCTACCTTGTTCACAAGGATACTAGGTTTTAGGTTTGAGTTGGGGAAACAGGATTTAAATTTTATTAGGGGAAAGGGTTTAAATTTTTTATAGGGGAACTCGCTACGATTTTTAATTGTATGCCTACATATCCTCTTATGAGGAATCTGAGTTCCATTTCGTAGTTCGTATGGGGTTGGTGTTTTTTAGGGGTTGCAAACGTATTTTGAATCACCTCGTACTTTGGCCCGGAGTAGTGATTGCGGAGATTTTGACTAAATGCGCGGTAAGTCAATAATCTGTTTGAAACCCTTTTGCAAAAACAGTTGATTAGCTTAGTTGATTGCAAAAAAAATAGTTTGTTGTTGTTAGTATTTTTTATTGTGTTAATTGCAAAGAAATCTTGATTAATGCATGGTAACAAAAAATATTTCATGAAAATGATATACCAAAAATAATATGCATTTTTTGAATAAAAATATTTTATTTACATGACATAATAAATAATAATAATATAATAATAAAAATTAATGTTAATGATAATAATTATTATTATAAAAATATAAATATAATATATAAAAATAGATAAAAGAAATAATATAAAAAGTTAAATAATTTAATTTGATCAGGGGGCGCGTCAATATGTAAACAAGTAAAATAGGGGGGTGCCGAAAGTGAAGCCCATGTTGGCCCAATTGTTGTTCAGACAGGGGGGTGCAAAATGATTTGTGGTTTAGAAATTAGGCAAAAAGGGGGTGTAGGAATTAATGGGCTTGGCCCAGAAAGCAAATTAGGATGGGTCTAACAGTTCGTGTGTGTGAGGGAGCACGACTCTTACCGTGAGACTTGGCCTAATGGTCGTCAGACGCGGATCAGGAGGATGTGATGGAAGGGTCTATGATAATTAACAGTGCACGCGCGCGTATGAGATCTTAATGGAATATAACTTTTGTTTTTTCATTTTTATACAATTCATTTTCTTCTGCTTTTTGTTACACCATCAACACTATCTTCCTCACTCTCTCGCGATACAAACCCCTCCTCTCCCTTAGCCAAACCCTAGAACCCCATCCCCTCCAGCGTCGGCGTACCCAATTCTTCCTCAATCAAAAATTGATCACCAAAGCCAAACCAAAAGCTAAATATATTACCCCTTTGTGATTTTATTGTTCCAATTTCTGAGTTAATTCTGCCTCTGATTCTTATTCTCTATACACTTGTAGGTTATGTGATGGTGTGAAGACGGTGGTAGATGGTCAACTTTCAGCAGCCAGCCGTGATCGTTCACACGGATAGGGTTTTAGATATTAAAACCCCAACCGTTCATCTTCGTCTTTGCATTCTTCGGTAATCAAAATCCTCTATCTCTCTATTCAAGCTCTGGATCCGCGTTTTCTCCTTTTTTCTGTAGCCGCACCCCCTTGTTCTTGTTCTTTCTTGTTGTTTTATGTTTTTTCCCCTAGTACTGTATTTCTAATTAGTAATTATAGGGTTCAATATTAGGGTTGTTAATTAGAGTTAGCTTAGATTTAGGGAATTAGAAGAATTAGGGATTCTGTTAATCTGTATAATTGATTTGAACTTTAATTATGTAATATGGATTGGATTTATAGAGATTTGCATTATTCTGTAATGTTAGATTTGTTTTGTAATAAGAGATTTATGGGATTTACTGATCTGATTTGGTTTGAATGTGATTGATATTGTAATTTCCAGATTAGATTTGATACGTTGTTACTCGGTTTGCAGTAAAAATTGGGTTATGGACTTAATTTCAACAGTACCTGTTATTGACACAAACGTGGGCGAGTTTTGGTTAATTGCTACAGTATTCTTTTTTTTTTAATTGGGCTTGCGCTGATTTTGATTTGGGCCTAAATTTACCAGCTTGCCCCATCAAATCTTCCTTTAAAACAAAATCCTTAATAGATTATATAAATAATATAAAAACATTATTATAAAAGTTTTTTTTTTGAAAACATAATGTTTATATATATATATATATATATATATATATATATATATATATATATATATATATATATATATATATATATATATATATATATATATATATATATATATATATATATATATATATATATATATATATATATATATATATATATATATATATATATATATATTTATAATAATAACAAGACATTTTTTTTAATAATAATACTTCTCTTTTAAAACAAAACAGTAACATCAAATGGGCTATGAATCTTAATGGGCTTGCAGTTTGTAATCTTTTTTGTATTAAAACAGAAAAACAATAAATTTAATAAGAACGCTTCTTTTCTTTTTTTATAATCACTGGATGGGCCATTTATAATGATAAACACACCCTCTCTTAGAAACAACAAAAAAAAACCATTGTCGGGCCTTTAAAAAACAATAACAAATATTCAATAAGAATGTCAAAGAACTTTAATGGACTTTTAATACCAATACCCCTCTTTTTCTATCAACGAAAAATAGAAATGGGCCAAACGCAATTGGCTCGCATATTGTAAATTCAACCTCTTGTTTTTATTACCAACAACAATTCTTAAATGGATTAACAAATTAAGGACTTAATTATTATTCTTTTGAAATAATTTTCCATTTTTGAATCACATGGGCCATTGGCTAACATGCTACGCGAATGAGTTTATGAGTCTTTCTGATTTAGAAAGCCCCCTTTTCCCAAATTAAAATACACCCATAGTCTTGGATAAAGATGGGCCATCAGATACTGTTGTACCCCCTTTAATTAAATATTTCTTCTATTTTAATCTCGAAAAATAAAAATCATTGAGGTAGGACAAATTTGGGGTATGACAGCTGCCCCTATTCAATTATCTTCCAATCGAATAGCTTGAGAAAACGCGAGTCTTACGTGTTCTAATTGGAAGTTTATTGAATACTTGGAATACCCCAAAATTTGTCCGAAAAACATAAGGTTACACTGATATAGCATACCCTAACGAGTCTCAAGGAAGCAGGCAAAGCCAATGATGTATCGCTTACCAGGGTTTAATAACGAGGCAGATAGTATTTGATCTTAAAAGCGCAATTTTGTATGTCTTGGTTTGGTTTTGATTATTCATCCATTTGGAGGATGAGTACAACAATAATTGATGATGCATGGCTGCTTGAAGACTGAGGCTATGGGCTATGTTCGCGAATCGCTGCATGACGTATGAGGTGATAGGCTATAGTTTTGTTTTCTTTCGAGCATCACAACATGAAGTTTGGGGCGATGGTTTGAGCTTGGAATAAATTGCTGCATGAAGTCTGAGGCAATGGGTTAGGTTCGCAAATCGCTGGGTGAAGTCTGAGGCAATAAGCTAAATTTGGTTTTTCGAACATCGCTGCATGAAGTCTGGGCGATGATCTGTATCGCGGAATAAAGAAACAAATTTCTGCATGAAGTATGAGGCAATAGGATTGGTTTACAAATCGCTGCATGAAGTCTGAAGCGATAGGCTAGATTTTGGTTTCGAGCATCTCTGCCTGAAGTCAGAGGCGATGATCCGTGTAACAGAATAAAGAAACACATTGCTGCATGAAGTATGAGGCAATGGGCTTGGTTTACAAATCGCTGCATGAAGTATGAGGCAATAGGTTGGGTTTTGTATTTTTCAAGCATCACTACATGAAGTCTGAGACGATGATCTGTGTCGTAGAATAAAGAAACACATTGTTGCATGAATTCTGAGGCAATGAGTTAGGTTCGCAAATCGCTGCATGAAATCTGAGGCGATAAGCTAAATTTGTTTTCGAGCATCGCTGCATGAAGTCTGAGGCGACGACCTGGGTCTTGGAATAAAGAAACACATTGCTGCATGAAGTTTGAGGCAATGGGTTTGGTTCACAAATCACTGCGTGAAGTCTGAGGCGATAAGCTAGATTTTGTATTTTTGAGCATCGCTACCTGAAGTCTGAGACGATTGTCTGGAGCTTGGAATAAAGAAACACATTGCTGCATGAAGTTTGACGCAATGGGTTAGGTTCACAAATCGCTGCGTGAAGTCTGAGGCGATAGGCTGGGTTTGGTTTTCGAGCATCGCTGCATGAATTCTTAGGCGATGGTCTGAACGTGTCACGACATGAAGACTTAGGTGACGGGTTGAATCGTAGGAGAAGTGTTTTGTTGGTTGACCCTTAGATAGCTAAATCGAGGGCGAGACTGTTTTTTTGCTGTATGATACATGTGTATGATGTCTGATATTGAGATGGGACCCTGAGCGTACGTGTATAGAATGTTGAAATGTGTAATGTTAGTGTGCTATGCAAATTGTATGTATGAAATATGTACAATATGTGCGTATGCCTTGAAAATGTTATGAAGACTATTTCTGGAATTTTCTCCTTTAAACCATCGACTTAGAGCTACCAATCCCATGGTGTTGTATGTTGCATTGTCGTAGCTTTGTTGAATACGATTTAAATGCGGTGAAAAAAGCGTTAGGAAAATTTTGAACATTGATTTTGTATTGTGAGCGCATGTGTAGACGTAGACGTAGACGTAAGTAATGGCACATGCGTAGATTTGTATGTTGTAAGCGCAGTCGTAAGCATAGACGTATGTATTGGCATATGCGTAGCCTTTTATGTTGTAAATGCAGGCGTAGACGTGGACATGTGTATAGACTTTTGTATTACAAGACATAGGAGTAGCCATGTGCGTGGACGTAGACTTTTTGCATCGTGAGCATAGACATAGGCGTAGACATGTGTGTAGACTTTTGTGTTTCAAGACGTAGGAGTAGCCATGTGCGTGGATGTAGACATGGATTTTCTTTCAATATTTTTCTAACCAAAATGTTTTTCGATGTTTTGAAAATGCTTTTATTTTGTTAATCCCCCGAAATGATTTCAAGACAATATTCACAAGTAATGATCGTAGTATTTTGTAAACAAGTCTGAGAAAAGAAAAAAATGCAATTTGAAAGATGTAAAGAAAGCAAATGTTTTATCGATATGCCTCTGAATAAGCGAGAATACAAGATGCAATTCCTAGAAAAAAGTAATTAGAGAAAGTTTTAAAACTGTGAATGGTAATAAAAAATGATAATTGTTGTTGTTGTTCCCCAATATCCTTTTAATGATCTTATCTCCTTTGCTTCTGAGTTGCATGATTCAGATCTATCTCTCCCTTCGTGGTTCGTAGTCGCAGTTCTTAGATCGCAGTCTTTTTGTTCTTTATTTCTTTTGTATGATCCCTAATTTTTGCCTGGATTTCCCTTTCGGGTTTTCAATCCACCAGGATAATTTTTTTTGTTATATGCCCCTAATTTTTTCCTGGATCTCCCTTTTGGATTTTAGATCCACCGGGACGCTCCTTTTTGCCTAAGTCACTTGTTTGAGGTTCGAACTTAGCGAGCTTCTTATAGATAGTATTTTTTGACTGCATCTAAATTTTTCGGATGTGGTAGTTCTTCCTCATCTATTGTTGTGGGGATAAGACCACCACCAGAGAATTTTGTTTGGACTACGTATGGACCTTCATAGTTGGGGTGTCCATTTACCGCGTGAGTCGAGGCAAGGTAGCAAAATCTTCAGGAGTACTAGACCATGTTGTGTTTCATCTTGTGCAGTACACCATTACTCAGAAAGAATTTCGAGGCTAATTTTCATAGAGTTTGGTTGTCAATGCTAGAGGCATTTTCTGGATGTTCTTATTTTTCGAGGCTTTTCTTGATGTCGTAAAACTAAGGCTTGTCAACTGGTCTTTCTTTGATAGAAGGAAAAAGTGAGGGCTCTTGATTGTGTCTGTTTGTGATGCGCAATTCGTGGTTTGACCAAGTTACGATATAGTTTCCAAGGCGTCTGTCATTTGATTTCCTTTTCGTGGGATGTGACTGAAAGTGATCTTTGCGAATTTCGCAGTCAGTTTTCAAAACATGATCCTGATATGTAATCAGTTTTGGATGTTTAGTATCACATTCGCCGTTGACTTGGTATATGGCTCGTGAGCTCTCTTTGGAGAAGCCAAAACTGCCCCTATATCGTGCCCCGGTGTATTTGAATCCCCGTCGAACGTGAATGTCCAACGTGCCCCTGGCTTGGGTTCTTCGTTAGGTCCTGGTATTTTGTAGTCGCTTATTTTTGCTTAACTGGCGAACAACCTTCTTTGAAGAGGTTGTCTGTCCACAATTATGTCTATATCTAACCTTGGCATGTTTCTGTAGGAACAAGAAGATATGTGCAATAATTTAATCAGCCTCTTTGTGGCTCATCTCTAACATTACTCCTTAGCTTGACTTCTTCCGGGTCTTCCCCTATGCTTAGATTGATGGTCTCAATAGTCTCTTGATATTTTTGTATGTTATTAGCCTTTCATTTTATTTCCCTCGCCATTTTCTCAGAGAGTTCTAGATCTTTATCATCTTCCTCTTTATCTTAGTTGATAGGAGCATCAAAATTATATCGGGTTGCGGCAATAACATTATCAGTGGCTTTGGGCATGAACTTGCACACTTATCATTTTTTGGTGCAGATTTAGTATATGAGATTTGAAAATGTATGTGCAGAGAAAGTATTTCCATTTTTAAATTTAAGATATAAATGCAAGAGAAAGAAAGGGATCTTAATTGAAAACAAAATATCACTTTTATTAATCATAGATATTGTCTGAAACAAAATAGGGGAACCTTTACAAGCAACCCCTATGCCCCGAGCTTGACATAGGTTCTTTTAAAAACAAGAAAAATCACTTAGGAGAGAAAAAGATCTCAGGAATCTCCACGGCAATCCATCTTTTGAGTTTTTCTCCTGGGGCGCATTCTCAGATGAATTCAGTTGCCCATTTGGTGTTTGCTTTGTTGGATATTTTCTCCACATGTTCACCATGCTCTATAAAGGTCCCTTGGATCGGAGGAAAGCGTACTTCACCCTTCAGAGTAGCTTTATATTTTCCTTCAGGGTATGGTTTGAATTGGACTATCCCCTGGTCCCCTAGCTTTTGTAGCATTATCTCGAAGGCTTCATTATGTTCTAATAGGAATCCACATCCCACCAGATATTCTTTCAGCAAGTTTATCGGGGTTTTTTCTTGTCTTCTTGTCCCAGAGTCAGTGACTACTTCAATTGCATTTATTTTTGACCCATTGTGCGAAGGCATAGGGTTTGATTTGTTGTTAGGCTTCCCGAAGGTGATGTCTTGGGATTCTAACAAATCTTGGACCTTATGCTTGAATGGCCAACATTGATCTATGGTATGTCTAGGAGAATTAGCGTGATACTCACATCTGGTGTTGGAATCTTATCTTCACGGGAATGGCCCGACTGGAGGAGCTAGAGGCTTGATTTCCACCAAGGATGCCTTAACTAGCTATTATAATAACTGACTGGGTGGCATCGGGAGTGGATCAAAATTTCTTCGCGGCCTTCTACCTTGCTACTGCCCTTGTCGGATCACAAATGGTTGTTGTACCCTGAGTTGTGACGCTACAACATTAATTTCTCCCTCTTTTCCTTTGGGGACGTTTGAATCAGGCCTTCTTGAATTATAGGGAGTATTTGATGGTCCCCCTGATATCTTCCCACTTTTTATTCCAATCTCGATTCTTTCTCCGATAGTTACTAGGTCTGAGAACCCCGAAGAGATGCTTCCGACCATCTTCTCATAATAAAGCCCTTGCAAAGTTTCCATGAACATGTCTACTAGTTCTTTTTCTAGCAGTGGTGGTTGCACACGGGATGCCATCTCCCTCCATCTCTGAGCATAATCTTTGAAGGATTCTTCCTTCTTTTGGGAAAAATTCTGGAGTTGCATGCGGGTAGGCGCCATGTCCAAGTTATATTTGTAATTCTTTAAGAAAGCATTAGCAAGATCTTCCCAGGTTCGAATATGTGTTCGCTCCAATTGCATGTACCAGTCTAAAGATGCCCCACTCAAGTTGTCTTGAAAACAATGAATCATTAGCTTCTGATCATGGGCATGGGCATGCATCTTCCTGCAATACGTACGAAGATGATTCCTTGGACAAGTGATCCCTTTGTATTTTCCAAATTCGAATACTTTAAATTTTGGCAGAATCACCACATCAGGAACTAGACCCATTTCGAGAGCGTCTACTTTGAAAGCATCAAAACCCTCCACAACTTTTAACCTTTCCTCTAGGTCTTTATACTGATTCACTACCAGTGGATTATCAACAACATGAGTACTAGTTATCTTTAAAGGATCCTGGTGGGCATCCTCTGGGTCGTGATCTTCGTATTGCAAGTCCAGGTAGTTGTCTGCATTATTGGTTGGAATTTGTAGGGTATGTGATGCCCCTGCTTTTGATGGCGGTGGGTTGAACCCTTCAGTTTCAACTTCTTGTTGGGCCATGATGGACTTTTCGGGTCCTGCTTATAGCTCTTTCCTTGGTTGGTGACCGCTCGATGCACCAATGGTTTGGGCTACCTCTTCAAAATCTACCGTGGGAATCTGGACCTGCCTGTCAATAATGTTCTTCAAAGCTAGGAGAACTTGACTCAAATCTCCTTTCATTGAACTTACATCACCCTTTACTTGGTCGAGATCCTCTTTGAATGCAGCCTGAGTCTCCTCAATTTATTCCATTTATTTTTGTTGATGGGCCCTTGTTTGATATGGAGGCCAAGGAGGTGGAGGTCTTCTTCTACCAATGGCTTAACTGGAGAGATTTTAAAAAGATGAGTTTTGATATGACATGCATGTGTTTTATAAATTCATGCGTGCGAACGGATGTGCATGAACATGAAATGGTTTCTTGTTTTAAATGTCTTATTCACTTGGGTACATGCTTGTATTTTGCTTATTATTTTACTTGGTGACTAGCTTAAAAATAGACACGCCATCGAGATAGGGAAACAAAATGCCTTTATTGAAAGTAACATAATCTAGATATTGAAAAATATTACAACTTGAAATCAAAACTTGTTTGCATAAACATAAATAAAGGGAACTAAATCTTCTAGGTGCGCATGCAGATGTGTGCTCTGAATCCATCAACCATTGCTCGGCAAAGCTGCAGAAAGTCTTCAACATTCTTCGGAAGAGGAACCATTACACTTTCTGCATCTCTTAAAATTCTAGGGATATCCTCGATGAGATTGTTGGCTAGGAAGACGAACTTTTCATGTTTGTCTTTGTAGTACTTGTACTCCTGATAAAGATGTGGGATTATCTTATGGTTATCTCTCCCAACTTGGGCGATCTTGGTATACTTATCTTCCCAATACATCTTTTCACCCCTCATTTCTGTATAAAGCCTTCGTTGGATGAGGAAATCTTTTTGGAGACCCTGAATCTCTAAGCACACATGCTCATATTCTTGAGTTCTCTGAGTCAGGATTTCTCTGCCTCTATCCTTTCAAGGCGTGCTTTGACCTCTGATTCTAGGTTTTCTTGAAGTTTGGTGGTGAGGTACTTTACTTTCTCTTCTTGATCTATGGAAGCTTGTGCTAAACTTTGGATTTGGGCTCTTAGATTTTTCTGCAACACCTTCTTGTCATGCGTTGCCTTTTCATACCATCTGGTTAACCTTCCGATTTCACTGGCGGCCTCCTCTAACTTTTGGTTGTGGGAATCTAGATTGAATGTTGCACTCAATATCCCTTCAGTTGTATGCTTCCGCCTGAGACTCTCTTTCTCCAATGCCTTTTGACCTCTCTCAATATGTTCGTCCTTTGACTCAAGTATGAGCTGCATCTGTTTCTTTTATTTGGTCAGATTGAGGAGGTTGAGTTCCGATGCTTCTTTTTCCCTTTGAGCTTACTTTAAGGGGATTTTTAGATTGTCGACTTCTTCCAAAGATATAGGTGTTACCTCTGAGACCTCTGATTTATACTCTGGATCTATTTCGAATGGCAACTTGATAATTTTCACCCTATCTCGGACCCATCTGGTGTAGGGTTCTCTTGCTATGGCCTTCTTTCTTTCAGATTTCCTCTTGTTAACCTTGTTCTAAGCTCGAATAACCTTTTTTAGCAACCCCTGGTCTTCTATACCCATGTCGTGGATGATCAATGGTCAGAGTTGTTCGTCCGAAGGTTTGTCTTCCAAAGGATACCCTAACTGTCGTAGGGCCAAAGTAGGGTTATAATTAATACAGCCTCGCGATCCAATCAAAGGGACATTAGGAAAGTCTCCACAGCTAATAGTGATATCACCAATATCCAGCTTCCTTGCATACCATAATACAGAGTTTACGGTGAGAGACCTTAATTTCTGTGGCCACTCGCGTCTGGTTAAGTTTGGAATCATGTAGTCTTCTTTGTAAAGATGAGTCATGAACCAAGTATATAGAAGTGGGATGCAACAATTTAGTGTACCTTTTCTCTTTTCGTACGTCATATGCAAAGTGTAATAAATGTTAGCAAGAAAAGCGGGAGTTGGATTCGTATTAAAGACTTCTGCACCCCAAAATATGCTAATGGCCGCAGGGTCAATATAGTCCACAGTCCGAGGAAATAAAATTACACCAAATACTAGCAGCCCTAAACAATCAACACAAGATTCCCATTCTTTATAATTAGCTATTCGAGTGCCTTAGCTTCTAAGTATATCCTTTTGATTCCTCGTATCGGACCTTCTCTTTGATAATTCTGCACTAACTCAGGGTAAGGGATCCCTAAGCCTTTTTCCAAAACTTTGACTTCAACTGTTTGTCCAATACCTACATAGGCCTTTTCTTTGGAAAAATTCATAATTTTGTCAAATTCTTCCAGAGTCGGTGCTAGCTGGAAATCTTGGAAGGTGAAACATTTCAGTTGAGGGTTGTAAATCTGAATGAGGGCAGAAACAACATCCATTTGAACCTCTACTCTACTCAAGTCAAGGTTATCCCCATAGCGGCGAGCGTACATCTTCAGAGCTCTCTCGGATAATTTACCCTTTATAGTTTTGATTTCATAAAGGTTAGGCTTGAAGGCATTGATGCAGACAAGTTATTTCCCTCTGGTATCCATTTTTAAGACAGCCACCAAAAATCTTGATTTTATTATCTTTTATTTTGTACCTTGTGAATAAGACAGATAAAATAAACAAATGATGAATATGAGATATATATGAATGCATGAATGTATAGGTGTTGGGTTGAGTAACAGGATTTTTTGTGACAGGTTTTTGTGATAGGTACCCTTAGAAGGTAGGCTCCTTAATTTTGACCTATTATTATTCTACCCTCCCAAAAGGTGGTTTCCTTAAGGGTGTCATGAATAACACCATAGGGAAAAGGCACAAGGTCCTCCCTTAGGTGGAGCCTCTTTACGGACTAAAACTTTCGTCTTGAAGTCGTGAAAGGTCTAGTCATGAGATTTTAGGTTAAGGTCGTTACAAAGAGTCATGGGTGTCCTTCCAAAGTCCTACCCGTCAAGAGGATATCTCTCGATAAGTATTCCTTTTTCGGAAGTCCACCGACTCTTGGCGAAGTCATCACATAAACTCGCAGGGATGATGTACCCCCTAAGCTAATACATGAACCTTCTTTCTAAGGGTTATTCAAAATATTTTGAGAAATAAAAATTCCCGCCACGCATTATATATGATGATAAACAATAGACAATAAATAAATAAATGCATTAAATAAATAATGTGATAAATAAATAAATGCATTAAATAAATAATGTGATAAATAAATAATGCAATAAATAAATAAATAAATAAATAAAAAACCCCAAAGAAAAAAACCCTAAAACCTAAAGTTGAAGTCCCTAACAGAGTCGCCAGTTGTGGCAACTGGTTTTTTAATCAGAGCCGCCACTATTAGTTTTTATCCTAGGGAAGGTAATCTAACAGAAAACTCTAATTCACAGACAGAGATTCTAGGTTTCGGAATTCTTTAGACGAAAGGAAGGTGTTAGGCCCCTTTCATCTACCTTGTTCACAAGGATACTAGGTTTTATGTTTGAGTTGGGGAAACAAGATTTAAATTTTATTAGGGGAAAGGGTTTAAATTTTTTATAGGGGAACTCACTATGATTTTTGATCGTATGCCTACGTATCCTCTTATGAGGAATCAGAGTCCCAATTCGTAGTTCGTTTGGGGTTAGTTTTTTTTAGGGGTTGCAAACTTATTTTGAATCACCTTGCACTTTGGCCCGGAGTAGTGATTGCTGAGATTTTGACCAAATGCGTGGTAAGTCAATAATCTGTTTGAAACGCTTTTGCAAAAACAGTTGATTAGCTTAGTTGATTGCAAAAAAAATAGTTTGTTGTTGGTTAGTATTTTTTATTGTGTTCATTGCGAAGAAATCTTGATTAATGCATGGTAACAAAAAATATTTAATGCAAATGATATACCAAAAATAATATGCATTTTTTGAATAAAAATATTTTATTTACATGACATAATAAATAATAATAATATGATAATAAAAATTAATGTTAATGATAATAATTATTATTATTAGAAATAGAAATATAATATATAAAAATAGATAAAAGAAATAATATAAAAGAAATAATATAAAAAATTAAATAATTTAATTTGATCAGGGGGTACGTCATTATGTTAACAAGTAAAATAGGGGGGTGCTGGAAGTGAAGCCCATGTTGGCCCAATTGTTGTTCAGACAGAGGGGGTGCAAATTGATTTGTGGTTTAGAAATTAGGCAAAAAGGGTGTGTAAGAATTAATGGGCTTCCCCCAGTAAGCAAATTGGGATGGGTCTGATCGTTCGCGTGTGTGAGGGAGCACGACTCTTACCGTGAGACTTAGCCTAATGCCCGTCAGACGCAGATCAGGCGGATGGGTGGAAGGGTGCATGATAATTAACGGTGCACGCGCGCGTATGAGATCTTAATGGAATATAACTTTTGTTTTTCCATTTTTATATAATTCATTTTCTTTTGCTTTTTGTTACAGCATCAACATTATCTTCCTCACTCTCTCGCGATACAAACCCCTCTTCTCCCTTAGCTAAACCCTAGAACCCCATCCCCTCCGGCTGCGGCGTACCCAATTCTTCCTCAATCAAAAACCGACCACTAAAAACAAACCCAAAGCTAAAGATCTTATCCCTTTATGATTTCGTTGTTCCAGTTTCTGAGTTAAGCTCGCCTCTGATTCTCTTTCTCTATACACTTGTAGGTTCTATGATGTTGTGAAGATGATGGTGGATGGTCAACTGTCAGTGATGGTTCACACGGTTAGGGTTTCATATATTGAAACCCCAATCGTTCATCTTCGTCTTCATGTTCTTAGGTAATCAAAATCCTCTGTCTCTCTATTCAAGCTTCGGATCTGCATTTTCTTCTTTTTTCTGTAGCCGCACCCCCTTGTTCTCGTTCTTTCTTGTTGTCTTCTGTTTTCCCCCTAGTACTGTATTTCTGATTAGTAATTATAGGGTTCAATATTAGGGTTGTTAATTAGAGTTAGCTTAGATTTAGGGAATTAGAACCATTAGTGATTCTGCTAATCTGTGCAATTGATTTGAACTTTAATTTTGTAATATGGATTGGATTTGTAGAGATTTGTATTATTCTGTAATGTAAGATTTGTTTTGTAATAAGAGATTTATGGGATTTACTGATTTGATTTTGTTTGAATGTAATTGATACTATAATTTCTGGATTAGATTTGATATGTTGTTACTCGTTTTGCAGTGAAAATTAGGTTCTGGACTTAATTTCAACAGTACCTGTTATTGATACAAAAACGCGCGCGAGTTTAGGCCAATTGCTACAGTATTCGTTTTTTTTTAATTGGGCTTGCGCTGATTTTGATTTGGGCTTAAATTTACCAGCTTGCCCCAACAAATATTCCTTTAAAACAAAATCATTAATAGATTATATAAATAATATAAAAACATTATTATAAACATTTTTTTAAAAAACATAACGTTTTTATATATATTTTTATAATAATAACAAGACGTTTTTTTTAAAATAATGATACTTCTCTTTTAAAACAAAACAGCAGCATCAAATGGGCTAGGAATCTTAATGGCCTTGCAGTTTGTAATCTTTTTTTCTATTGAAATAGAAAAACAGTAAATTTAATAAGAATGCTTCTTTTCTTTTTTTTAATCATTGGATGGGCCATTTATAATGATAAACACACTCCTCTCTTAGAAACAGCAAAAAAAACCATTGTTGGGCCTTTAAAAAACAATAACAAATGTTCAATAAGAATGTCGAAGAACTTTTATGGACTTTTAATACCAATACCCCTCTTTTCCTATCAACGAAAAAATAGAAATGGGCCAAATGCAATTGGCTCTCATATTGTAAATTCAACCTCTTGTTTTTATTACCAACAACAATTCTTAAATGGATTGACAAATTAAGGACTTAATTATTATTTTTTTGAAATAATTTTCCATTTTCGAATCACATGGGCCATTGGCCAACATGCCACGCGAATGAGTTTATGAGTCTTTCTGATTTAGAAAGCCCCATTTTCCTGAATTAAAAATACACCTCCTAGTCTTGGATAAAGATGGGCCATCAGATACTGTTGTACCCCCTTTAATTAAATATTTCTTCTATTTTAATCTCGAAAAATAAAAATCATCGAGGTAGGACAAATTTTGGGTACGACAATGGCATCTCTGAAAGGATTATCACAAAAAAATGGTACCAATCTCAACAACACTATTATCACGGAACTCTGCATGCAGTTCAAGATCAAGCACCACAATTCTTCTTCGTATTGACTGGAAATGAATAGTGTAGTGGAAGCTGCCAATAAGAACATTAAGAAAATTATACAAAAGATGATAGTGACGTATAAAGACTAGAATGAGATGTTACCATTTTGTCTTCATGGCTACTGCACTTCAGTGCGCACATCAACTAGGGCAACCCCATTCTCTCTTGTCTACAGTATGGAAGCCGTCCTACCTGTCAATGTTCAGATGCCTTCTCTAAAAATTATGAAAGATGCAGATTTAGACGAAGACAAGTGGATTCAGACTAGGCTGGACCAGTTGAATTTGATTGACGAGAAGAGGCTTGTGGTTGTCTGTCATGGTCAAATGTACCAGAAACCTATGATCAAAGCTTTCAACAAGAAGGTCAAGCATAGGGTATATCAGGCTAGCGACTTGGTAATAAAGCACATCATCTTACCATAGGGTGATCCCAGTGGAAAATGGTCCCCCACCTACGAAGGGCCATTTTTAATCAAGAAGATATTTTTGCACAACGCTATGATACTTACCACTATGGACGGTGAAGATTTTCCGCACCCTGTGAATGTGTACATAGTCAAAAGATACTACGCATAAAAAAACACGACCTGCTAGGTTGACTTGTGTTGCACCCCAAAATTTTCCCTCCTAATTTCTTTCATTTGGATTCTACTTTTGCATTCATCTGCATATGTTCCATTAGGTCACTAACATGGCATAATTTCATTCAATATAGCTCTTCGGTTCAAAGTTCAGTGGTTGTGTGACGTTAGGGTTTCACAATGGTTAAGGCATTTGTATCCAATAAAGGCTGATTTCTTATTCAAGCAGTGAACATTGGAATTAGGTATGTGATCTGGGTCATTGAGAATTTATGCCTTCATCAAGCTACAAGGGTATCTAGGTTTATTTTCCTATGTGCGATCAAATCCAGGTTTTCGACAATTATGCTCCAATCGAGTCCTTCTCAAAGGATCATGGTTTAGGGTTGTATCTTATGGCTATCAGGAGCCTCTTTCTTTCATAATTAATGACCTTCATCAATTACTTGTGTTACAAGTTTTGTTATCACTTCTTGGACTATCTTACAAAGGCTTAACTTTCATTGGAAGCTTCCTTTTTATGTGATGAGCATTTGGTTTCATTCATTAAGGATTGAATTTGAATTGAAATCATCCTTTGGGTTTGTGTTCATTCAAATTTTCTAATGGTTTTAGTGGAATAAAGGTGTTTGAAGCTTGTAAGAAAGTAGGTGGAAGATGGATTATTTAGATTTTCTCGAAGTAAAAGTTAAACATGGATTTCATAACTAAAGAGTGGATTCATTGTTGTTTACTTGGCACATCAAAATTAATTTGTTCAAGAGTAAATGTATTCATGATGTCAAGAAGTTTATTCAAGCAAGGAACTATGGCAAAAAAAAGTTTGAATTGCAAAAGATGCAAGTTTACAAGTTTACTAGTTTACAAGTTCGCAATTATTTGCAAGGAGCATCATTATAAAGTTACATTACAAGTTGCATTTCTTCAAAGCCGAAGCAACAAGATGCTAAACAAGATGTACAACTTCATGATACTCTGAGACCTTGAATAAATTCTTCAATTGTTTAAAGTTCCATGTTCAAGTATGCATCAGCCAGTCCGAAATAACACACCAAGAAAGAAACCATAAGCTTTTTGTCTTAGAAAACCTATCCCAATATTCATTCATACTTCAACCTTTTCCGATTCCATGCCATAAACTCCATTCGATTTCACCTTTCAAAGTTCAAGACCGTACGGATGTTCATTTTTACCAAAGCTTGGAATTCAAATGCAAATTGGAAGGAAAATACTCATACAAATATCATTACATTTTAGGATACTACAAGAGAAAGAACGCCTAAGTTAATGCAACCTAAACTACAAAACAAATTCAGGCCCCACAATCCTACCATGTCTTCCATCCTTCTCTTTGCTACAATTCTATGAAACATCAATCGATCTTGCATCATTCGTCTACCATGTTGCAGCCTTAAGCATTTCTTGCACCGTTAACAATCCGTATAGTTGAAAGTTTCCCTGCACATAAACAATTTACAAAGATCAAATAAAGACACAAAATAAGGTACAAACTGTTTCCGATATCAGTAATCCAAAACTGCAGTCTTGCATCAATAAAGAGAGCATAAAATTAATTCAGAAACTGTATCAAAACAATATCATTTCAATAACATAAACCAGTTGCATACCAAGCCAAAGCCAATTCAAAATCTTGCCCTACTAAAGATACATATCAGATCTTCCATATCCACAAACATCAACAATTCCATCCCTCAAGCAACATGTTCAGTTACAACCTTTCTCTGCTCGTTCATAGGGACTAGGCATTATTGCACAGTTTTCAGCTCCTCAACCTCAATTAGATCGAATGCTGGTATCAAGAGAGGTCTGAGGAAACATTAGTATCTAACGGTAGCATAGAAAATCAGAAGAGGTTAAATATATGGATTTTGCCACATTTGTACAAGGAAAATGTAAGAAAATATAAAGAGAGAAACCTTAAGAAATGGAAAAAATCTTTATCAAGATATATCAGATGAATTTCCAGCTCAACAAAACAACCATAACAGAAAATAACTTTCTCATTTTTTTATAATAGATTTCTAGACCTCTCTAACTGTCTAATCGATACCCTTCAATCCCCTACTAGAAATCTAGATCCAAGGGTTCAGATCTATTGTTCCCTAACTAAATGTTTCCTATCATAACAAAATATAAACAAAACACACCATTTTTATCGGATTCATTATTCAACTACAGAAAAAGATCATTCCCCAAAAATTCACTATTCCTTCTTCTCTCACCTTCATCTTTATCTTCTTTCTTCAATCTTCATAAAAGAATCACAAAAAACTCAAAAAAAAGCTTATATGTTCTCTCTCTGCAATAACCGCATCAACAAATTGTAACTACCATCGTCTCCACCACAATATTGCCAAGCTTCCTCATCAATTTGTATTATACAGCAAGATTCAACCCCAATCTTCATCACTTTAAGAACTTCGTGCTGTGCCTCATTCATCATTATCATCCTCACGACTTTGCAACGCAACATATATACTGCAACTCCTTCAATCCTCCTGAATTAGTTCATCATCCTCCAAGGACTTCATCATCAATATTCAACCACAACCTACAACTACAATGAAATCGCAAATGAAATAACGACATGGATATTTTTGGTTTGGCCTAGCGCCCTGTTTCTGTTACACCGCCTGTTTACAGACCCATACCCCCTGGGCCTTTTTTCTATTTGTAATTCTTTTTGTTATTGATTTTGTTAGTCATTTCAATTTGTTTGAATTTTTTTCACATGATAAAATAAAATAAAATAAAATATAAAAATTTGTTAGATTTTTTTTATTTGATTTTAGGAATTAAATCTCGATTATCCAATTACTTGAGATTGGCAACTCACCTTTGCTTGTTGAGATTTGAGTCTTATGCAGGTTTATTGTGTGATATGCGGATATTCTCGAGATTTAGATTGTGATTTACTTTCACATGGATGATGCTTCGAAACTTATTCCGAGTATTTGATTTCTGACTATTTTATTTGATGGGTAGGGCTTTCGCGAAGATCGTCGGGTTTCTTCGTTTCGATATGCTTTTCTACTGATTGATATTTGTTTGGTATTTTCTCTTGTTTATCTCATTTCAGCATTTTATTGCTTTCCAGATATCATGAGAAGTAGGGGCATTTATCGCTTTCTAGAGATCATGTGAAGTAGGAAGCAGGAAATAAAGAGCGTGCGCTCAAAGTATCTGTTTAAAGTCATATAGAAGGCACCTCTTTTTGTATGCTATTTTTGTTTGTTTAAAGTCTTATCTTTGAAGTAGGTATTATGCACGTGTGTTTACTTTTGTGCCCACATTACATTACAGATGATAAGTCCTCAAAAGGAGGCAATCGGGGAGGGTCCACAATTGACCCCTACACATTCTAGTCCATGTCATCCTTAGCTCACTTTGTACGTCGATGCTTTGGAGTTGTGCAAATCTTGTGTATCGAGTCCGTCAAGTGGGGAAGTGATTTGCAAGCAAACCCCACACTTTTCCAGGAGTTCACATTGGTCGATACTGATACTCCGTAGTTATTCATATTTCCTTCTGTCACCTACCTTGATCTTTTATATCTTGGTTAAGTGTTCAGTCACTTTGAACATCACATTTTTGTTTTACATCCGTCTCCCGCTTGTTTACTTCGGGTGATATGTTCCCCTTAGCTAAAGCATTTCTCTGTTTCCCCCATCCTTTTGAGTCAGAATATGTTACTCATGATTGTGTGCTTTAGCCAAAGCACTTGTTTTCTTATTTGTTTGCTATACCATGTCCCCTTAGAATAAGAATTTATATGCTTCCCTTAGGATTGCTTGATTAGAGTGGCTTTTAAGCTAGACATTAGGATAGGTATCCATGCATGCTAACATAGGGTAGAGATTCCCCTTTTAAAACTCAACCATAGGATCAATCATTATATGATAACATTAGGGATAGATCTAGGTTAGTCTCCCTTATATGTTTTTCTTTCTTTTTCATCCTTGCATTAAGACTAAAACTCTTTTTCTTGGAAAAGCATAAAACATCTAACAACTTCCAAATCCTTCTTTAAGGTAAAAGCTATCCACCAATGCAAACTCTTTTGCACTTTCGGGCCTTTCTTTCAAACCTTTTCAAAAGGACATGTTAACTCACTTTTGTGCTAACGCGTGAGTCTCCAAAGGTCGAGCTGCGACAGAAGGAGAAATTAATATTGTTCATTAAAAAATACAAACCAATAAAAACTTGTGAGCCTACGGATGCTCAAATTCCTTAAAAGGGACACGTAGGCATTGGGGTAGGGCCCGAACGAGCACAACTTTATTTTCCCTACAATATTTTCTCTTTCCTTTTGCATGCATTCCCTCTTTGCATTTTCTTTTATCTATTAAGCTTAAGACTTGAAACACACCCTTTGATTAGAATAACAAGAGTGGATACCGTAGAGTACTATGGGCGTGTGGGATGCTAATACCTTCCCCTCGCATAACAGAATCCATTACCTGTATCTCTTGGTCATTTGACCTTGATTTCACCCTTCTCGGGTTTACTTGATGTTTACCTTTTCCTTCTCGTGGGATTAAAAAAATTTGATTGCGACTTCATTGATTTCATCTCGATGGTTTTTTCAGCTGGTTGTTTCAGCTGGCAACTTCACTGGGGAAAGATTGACTATTGCTCATCCATCCTGGAGTCGATCCTAGATCTTATTTGCTTACTTCTTTGGGTGTTTATTTATTTACAGTTATTTACAGCTTTATATACAGTGATTGCATATGTTTGTGCATGAATTTTATTGCTTTCCATATTGGTTATTTATTGTGCTGGATCTGTTTCCATGTTGGGTGGGTGTTACAAGAGGTAAAAGGCCCAATACCCATGCCAAGTGAAAACCACAGAAATACTAGGAATAGAGTGGAACACGACGAATAGGGGATGTAGATTACTCTAGAAGGTTGTGTCGTCCATGCTCATATGAGGTTTTAATGAGGTGCTATCATTATCACGTAGTTGTATAATGATAGTATTCTTAAGCGAACTCGTGATTTTGAGTTACCTTTGCTTACCTTGACCTAGTTTCACCCGTGAGCGGGGAGGGGATTTTTCTTACAGGTACAAATGGTGACTATTTGTTCTTATGGTGACCATATTGTTTTGTTGATGACTATGGTTCTTTGGTTATGTTCTGGACCTTTGATCCTGATATATTCAACTTGGCCAGAGATTATACAACGGTTATTCATGGTACGTGGTTCCGTTGTGTTCTAAAATTTGTGTTGAACCTTTAATCTTGAGATATTCATATTACTCGGCAGATTTACAACACTTACCCAGAGGATTGTACAGTTGTTCTGCTGAACTTTTGAACCGATGGTTTTTCACTTGCATCATAGAATATTTACCTTTTACAAAAGAAATGTGTAAAAAAATGTATGTATGCAAAGAGTTTACACACATATTATTTCCATTTCCAAGGAATCGTGCTTGTAAACATTATGTTGTGTTTGTCTATCTCTTACTTACAAAAAGAATTGAAACATGCGGGTTCCTTGAAAATGATTGAACATGGAATTTCATCCACTCATTTACCTCATGCATCTTCACGCATTCATAACAGGTACTTAGGATGGGGATTTCTTATTCAGGCCCGATATTTTCTCTTCAGAATTGTGAACCTCAACTTCTCACCGCTTCGTTATCTGAAAAAGCCGTGGAACGACTTCGTGGGGAATTGCATGAGATGATGAGATGAAAAATAATCAGATGGGGCTGTTTATCATGGGCATGCAGATCTTGGCCCATGGTCATAAATCCTTAAAGGGGAAAAGATAACCAGTTAGAGACTCAGTTGAGTCAGGTATGGAAGTTCTAAAGACAGTGTCAACAAAGGAAAATGGTCTTGTATACGTTGTTGCAACCTGAGCTGTCATTCATCCCCAGCATATGGGACATTTTTTCAAATCATGAGGTACTTTGTGAGTCAAGCCCAAAACTTTGTGTTCCTAGATTTTCTCGTCAGCAGCTAGTTTCTGGTCTTCAAGGGAACCCATGAGGCAAAGCTTATCAATAAATATAGAATAAACATGAGAAGCATGTTGATACAATCTCAATACCTTGCATCCAATTACTTATTTGTGTGTTGGAAGCTCAATTGATTAAGCTTCGTTCTTTGGGTCATCTTCCCACAAATTTCTCTCCTAATTTTGGTGTAAATGCTAGATGTGTCTCCCATTTTGGAGCACCTGGTTATGATATTGAAGACTGGAAGGGGTTGAAGTATGAAGTTTGGTACTTGTCTGGCTTCTTTTACAAGGTTCAGTCCATGTTTGGAAAACCGTTTCGGGCTCCTTTTCCTCAGCTAAATGCTTCTTATGTGTAAGTAGAAGATGGGGTGATGCTTCTATGTTGAAGAAGTATAAGATATTGAGATCTTGGACATCCGGTGTTGTGTAGAAAGAAAATACCTTAGATGTCGAGTTCTACATTCAGAGTATACCTTCTTATGTGTAGTAGAAGATCCTTTAGTATGGTTATTGGATTACTCTTATGTGTAGTAGAAGATGGTTGGTATTTCTTCTTTATGGTAGAAGATACTCTGATGCAGTTTATGCTAGTTTGCTTGATAAAGCATTCATCACATATGTTGAGGTAATTTGATGTGATTACCATGTTGGGGAACTTGGACATTCAACTGAAGGTTGTAAACCATTCAGATATGAAGTGCAAGAATTTTTTGATGCAAAGGCTATCAATTTCTGGCCAGTCAGTCAGATTTGAAGTCTCCCTTGACTCAGTGAATGTCAAGACTGCCAGATCATCGTCTGAAGCAACAAGTCCATATGGAGACTAGTCTCTTCAAAATGGTAATTTAAAATTACATTTGTGTTGTACCCTAAAATTTTCCCTCTCACTTATCAAGAATTTACTCATAAGATCTCTTTGGGCTCAAGACTGCACTAGGGTTTGATCAGCTCAAGACACCTCCTCAAGCACCGATGACCAAAATTAGGGTTTGAGTTTGCACAAGGATTTTTGAACTTCCAATGTCCCATGTGACTTTCATGTATAATCATGGACCCCCAAGATTAATCATGCCATGTTTCAAGCCTTGAATCACATTTTTGCTCAATCAATTGAGTAGTTGACCTAAAAATCAGTTGTATCCTGGAAAAAGTCAACTATCGCCAATTTATAGTCAAAATTCATAATTTTTATCCACATAAATATTTTAAAGTCATATGTATCATTTGATCAAGTTTGGACCACCATTTCTCAAGAAATTTTATCAAATCCCCAAAAGGGCAAAATGGTCAAAATTAGGGTTTTGACTGGGAAAGGGCAATTTCTGATTTTTGACCTAGAAAATGGTCAATTGGTTTAAGGAATGATCTAAAGAGTCCAATTTCATCATTTTGACCTAATGACATGGTTAAAAACATTGCAAGTCCATTGGATTGACAGGTGAATTTTGCAGTCAACTAATCAAAAGTCAACTATATACTAAAAAGTCAAACTTTGACTTTTTGGTCAAATTCAAGTGCCAGGGATCAAAATTCATCCAAAATGCCAAAATATGAAACTTATTCATCAAGAAATCAAAAAGTCAATATTTCATTTTGAAAAGTCAAAATTTTTAAACTTAGAAATTTTCCTAAGTGTTGAAAATTTCATATTTTTTCATAACTTTGAACCAAATTTTCACCATGATGCAAGATGATTCAAGAGAAACTTCCAACATGAAAGTTGTAGATATCCATGAAATCTACAACTTTTCTTTACATAATTACTTCAAAAAATGCTTGGATCTCAAGTTATAATTTTATGAACATGTGGTCATGAAACTAAACACTTAGTGAAATTTTGCCCTAATTTGGTCAGGATTTTGACCTAACTTCATGGCACTTTTTCATATAGTTCCAAGGGGAATCTTCAAAATCAATTCAAAGATGGGTTGTATATCACATTGAAAGCTTTCGAAAATGTCCAATAACACCTTGAGATCATTCTTGAGGAGGGATAATCGAAGAGATGAAGTTAGGGTTTTGTCATTGGAATTACAAGTCATTTTTGATGAACACATGAACCAAATCCATGTTAGGATGCATAATCCTTGCTTTGCAGGCCTCAAACTTGTTTTTCACTCCATAATTAATGGTTTACACAACTGATTATGCCCTTATCCAAGTGTTTTAAGCTTTGCCCAAATCAATTTGCCATTTTAGGGAGAAAGTAACATATCCATTCTTGTAAAGCAAGCTTTATGCACAAAGTCAGCTTCTTGAGCTCCCAACTTGTTTTCCTTGATAACACTCCATCCACAAAGTCATAAGGATCGTGTTTAAAGTAGTTAACAACTCTATGAACCAAGTACAAAGCATTGAAACTTGGTTTCTCAAAAATCACATGTTATGCATAAACTTGTGATTTTGAATTCTGATCAATGAGAGCATTCCAAACTTGTTGCTTATAAATAGAGTCACTATTTTTTAGCTAGAGGACGAGCTTTAACACCCTGAAACACTCTCAAATTCCCTCTAGCCATAAATTGCACAAAAAACTCCATTGATACACAGTTCTGACCTTAAACTTGTATCTCTCATTTCCCTCGTGCGTTTTCCCTCAAATTCATTCCTAAAGCTTCCTCACACCAAATACAGACCATCCATATCCCTGTTTGCAAACTGTAACTACATCTTCATCAAATTCCATAGCCAAAAACAGAGCATTGCAGTTGGAATTCTCCAGGCCATTTCAGCCACTCTCAACTTAAGCAAACCATTGCATTAGCTTCCTAGGACCTCAAGGAAGGAAACCTGATCATCACCACTGCCTGAAACAAGCTCAAACTCCAAACACAATTTCCAGTTTTGAGGTAAGTTTTCTCAACTTGGAACTCTTCATACAGGAATCCTCAATAGTTTATTTGTGAACAAAACATGTAGATATCATTGCCCTGAAGCTAACCATGTCCATAGTTTCCATTAATTTTGCTTGAGCTTAGAGAATTTTGAAACAGGAACTTCAGAAACTTTTAGGGTTCAGATTACGGACATTAAAATTCATGCTTATCTTTGATCTATAGTTTTAATACTTTACATTTCTGGAATCGTGAGAAAATTTGCTACAAGTTTCATGTTTACAGTTTTTATTTTTGATGAGAAATGAGCAAGTTACAGATGGTCTGGCTGGAGGTTGAAGATGAAGTCTTCAGGGCGCATTTTGCCTTACATATTTATTTTTTTACTTGTATTAATGGATGTATAGCCACCCCAGTGGTAGAAGCGTGCGCCTGTAATCTATGGGACCTGGGTTCGAGCCCCAGTGGTACCCTTTTCATTTTTCAGATTTTCATTTTTTTGATTTTGGTTGTTTTTGGCAGGCGCTGGGCCCCTTTGGGCCTGGCTTGTTTTTGTTTTTGCTCACTAACCTCCCTGCTGACTAATGGCACCCCTGGCCCAAGTTTTTTTTTTAATCATTTTATTTTATTTTCTTAAATATATTTTCTAAAATACTGACAAAAATCATAAAATACAAAAAATGATATATTTATATTTTGAATTAGTTTATCTTATTTTTCTCATAAAATAATATTTTTATTTATTATACTTTACTTATTTTTTACTTATTATCTTGTAAATAAATAAAATTAGGTTATTAGTTATTTTCTTTCATATTAATTTAAATATATTATTTTTGATATAAAAAAGACTAAAAATATTTTATAATACTATAAATATTTTTAAAGATAAAAATACTAAAAATATTTTTCTTAAACTTATTTTCTTTTGATTAATTTATAGAATTAGGGTTTCACTTAAAACCTTTTCTTAATAAAATTCAAATTCAATTAATTATTTTCTTTATTTAATTAGGTAAAGACAAAATCCCTTTTTTCATGAAAATCAAACAAAGATACATTCTCTTTACATTTTTTGCCTTTTTGTACAATTCATTCATTTTATTACTTTGTATTTATTTATTTCCTTGTATATTTATATCAATTCAATATGGTTGTAATAGACTAATTAGGTTTAAATTCTTGCAATCCCCATTTACAAATTGTATAGCCCCCTCCCCATAAATGTTGTAATAGCGTAGTAACTTTAGATTTCGTAATTTATCGCTTTTATATACAATGCTAGTAAATAGGGTTTGTATGGAAAGACTAAAACCGATACTTAGAAAACCCTAATTCAAGACAAAAAACAAGCATGAAAATGATACACTTACACACAAGCACCCCTAGGGTTATTCCACTTGGTTGCCTAATACAAAATGGCCATATTACGCATGTGAGGTATTTTAGCAAAAACAAGCAAATACAAGATCATAGTCCCTCGACAACGCTATCTAAGTTGCCTTCCAAATGATCTTAGTCCCTAAAGAAAAAATGCTAAGATACCTTGCAACATTTCTAATCATGGTTATACAACGACCCACGCCTGTCCCATTTACATCCAAAGATAGGGTTGCTTACCAAATCAATGGTAAGACAACAATGTCAAAGGAAAAGAAAATCAACAAGAAAGACATTTGAGTAGGTAGATTCCTCCTAATTACTTGCTCCATTTCAAAATAAACATCCTTGCTATTTTCAAAACAAATACCTACACTTTAAAAACATCTTACAAAATTTGAAAACATTTTCAAAAGATCAACATCTTTGTATACATTCTTACAAACAAGAATCATTATAGAGATTGCCTAAACAATAGCCTCTTTACAAAATACTTTCAAAAACCACACAAAACACAATTTCAAACAAAAGCAAGTAATCTAGCAAGTAACTAAGAGCCCATGGAAAACCATGGATGAAAAGGGTTCTAATACCTTCCCTTTTCATAATTTACCCCCAGAACTCAAGAAATAATCTCAAAGGTCATTCCTGTGCTTTTTCACCTTTCCTTTTGGATAAAATAAAAGTCGGTGGCGACTCTTGCTAACCACAACATTTACGATCAAACGCAAAACCTTCAATTAAGTTCTCCCACCGTATCATAATTTGCATTCTCATTTGTAATATTTCTTGTTTGGTTCATTATTTTCTTGTATGAAAAAACTTGCTTATTTTTTAATACTAATTATAATGTATTGAATATGTTTGTCTTGAATTAATCCATTCGTATTCACTCATTAATGTTTTTCTTTGCTTTCTGATACTTAACTCTTGTTAAATAAATCAAAATACCTCTCAGGGAGGATGATAAAAAATATACCTATAATCTTAAATGGTGTGCTTTTGAATAAAAACCCTGTTGACAAAGTACATGCATTATTTAAAATTCCCAAACAACAGAGATATAAGGGAGATAGACCCTCGTTAAACCTCTTTGAGCCTTGAAGTAGGAGTTTCCTTTCTTGTCATAAAAAACCTCACATTTAACCCAGGGAAGGGTAGATTTCAGTTAATCTGATCGAGCGTTCAGAACTCATCAAGAGTGCGCATATAAGGATATAACAATGGTTATCCATCAAAAGGACGAGGAAAGTCAAAACCACAATGGTTAACTCTAATCTATCAGTAGTGTGCATCGAAGAGAACGATACCACAATGGTTATCCCAAGCACGTCAGGAAGTTAACATATGACGATACAACAATGGTTATCCTTCATCTACCAAGGATTGAGGCAGTCACCATCCTTCCAACAAAGTCAATAATGACTCGAAGTTACACGACGTGTTCAAAAGAACAGGAAATGATGAACGAAAAAGGAAAAAAGCCCCGCTAAGTCTAAACTTGGAAAACAAGTCGCTTAGGCAAAAGTCAGGGGATCCCGCTGTACTTTAAAGTCAAATTCAAAAAGAATTTGTCCAGGAAAAAGTTAGAGAAAGTGAAAAGCACGAAAAGCCAAAAGGGATTACCAAAAAGAAATCCTTAAAGGAACAAAGTCGTTTGATCATACACCAAGAATGAAATAGGTGACTGATTTCCATGTAAAAAAACCTCGTTTGGCTTCTCAACCATCGTAAACTCTTTTGATAGATGAATGCTCGCATTGGCTTAATTGAATGTAGGACTAGTGAATATCATGGAGAATGGGTGGGCACTAAATATTTTGAGCCTTAAATCCTTTTTCCTAAAACTGCAAACCAGGCCATGTTACAACCCTAAAAAGTCCTAACTAAAGCATGGGTTTATTTGAAAGCAAAACTTTAACGATAATATGATAATCTGACTCCTAGGAGGTTTGATAAAAAAATTTGAGTTGGTATCACTCAATCTATTTAATTTCTTCCGCATAAAAAATTTGATGTTTAATATTTTCAATAAAGAGTTTCTAACTTCAAGGAAAACACGAGCTTTGCATTATAACTATTATTCTCAAAATAAACACTCTTTACATATGAACAAGTTCTTAAACATTAAGTAAGCTTGCATAATAAGCATCAGATAGAAGTTTGATTATTTCGAGGGACAAATTGCTTCAGGATGCCATTGAAAGGTAAATCATTTTGAAAAATGACCTTAATCTGGGGCAGACCTTCTATTGACTATATTGAGTAAAAGAATACCAGTTTGAGAAATGATCTGACGCAGATTGCAAAAGGTGATTGCCCTGAGTCTCTGTCGAGTAGTGGTGTATTACTTTTAGTTTGTCCCGAGGGACATATTTCTTCAAGTATCCATTGGAGAATGAAGCAATTCAAATTTAGAAGTACGGTTGTGAAACCTACTTTCAAGATGTAAGTCAGTTACCCTGAAAAGGTTATGTTGTCTTCCTAACTCCGCGAGCATCTCATTCCTCCGTGAGTAGGAGATGAAGAAAAGGTTTGTCAAGACTCAGTCGAGCAGGGGCAAGCATGTTGAATACTATGTCGAGTAGGTGGTCAGCCAATCTGAAGCACTTAAGTCGATATTTTATCCCTCAAAGTACAGTCAAAGTGTGGAAGTTATGTCGAGATTTGACAAATCTATCCAAGAATTTGTTAATTAGAGGAGAAACTATTTAGAATCTACAGATGCATAGGTATTCACTCAAGCATGGTTGAAACCGCTTCCAACACTAGTCAGTCAGGGGCAATATTCTGAAGTTCACAACACTAGGGAAGATTATCTTTATGGTATAGATCTCAGAAAGTCCTCTTGAGGAAATTTTCTTCAAAAGGCCCTATAGATTGGGGTAAGAAATTATGCATGGGAATTTTCTCCTCTTCAAGGGTCTATTCGATTAAGTCTAGGCGTAGGCTAAACAACTCGTGAATTGAAGAGCATGTCGAGAAGTCAGAATCGTTATCCTCGGCTTATCAAAGACTTAAGTCCATTTATTGATTTTCCTCCATTTGAAGTCAGGATCATTATCTCTAGTTGAAGTTTGGATTGTTATCCTCAACAGGATACTAGCAGGAACACAAAGAGCGTGTGAGGTTGTTACCCATACAAGTTTTATGATGGAAATGTTGTTTCTTAAGAGGACTCCTTTCCTCATTAAAATATCCATTTCTACTTGATAAAAGTCTGTCTACCAAGGGGTTTCTCTTCAGAGATCATTATTCCCCAGCAAAGCACCGTCATTTCTCTGCAAGAGGATAATGGATCTTCTCCCTAAAAATGTAGGGTTTAAAGTCAAGATTATTTATTTTCAATGGAATGTAATTTATTTTTGCAGTATCCTTTCCAAAGTACACTTTTCAGTGGCATTCGTCCTCGGAGTCGACATGTTGGAGTTGCAATATTGCACCACAGTTTTTACCCAGTGGTTGGTAGTCTAAATTGTTTATTCTTCAGTGAAGTTAAGCATTCCAATTAGGGGCATATTGCCATAATTTATATTTTTGCAAGTACTTTTGGTCTTTTATAACAACAAGCATACCATCAAATTAATCAAGAAGGGTTTGTATGTGACCAACATGAAGATTTCTGTAAAATGGGATCCAATTTCCCTATTGAATGCTCACTTCTACTCAAAACAAAATCATTCTTCCCCAGTAAAGGCGTACTCTCGCCCAGACATAATTCCTTATCTTCAGTGAAAGCATATCCCTGCGTAATCCCCATTGAAGTCAGCACTCATGATAAGAGTTTGTTTAAGAGTCTATCCTTTTTAGAGGGCTGATCTCCAAAGAAGTGCCATTCATCAGCATGTTTCTATACAATTTTCTTCTTCAGTGTAGTCTACTTATTTTTGAAGAATATGGGAAGGGTCGTTTCATTGGACTATATACCTTTATTATATCACTTTGAAGTAGATACCATGTGTCTCTGTGGTTGGTATTTATATCCTCAGTAAGGTTGTCGTTCGTCTTCCCCATATAGTTCATATCTTTTCTCCGCAGGGAAGTTTGCCCTATATGGTTTTCTTAAGAGATGTTTGATTAGCATGCTTGTTATGCCCAATGGAGTAAGTCTCCTATTTTTCCTGAGCGATGTGCATAGATGAATGTTGTTTAGGGCTCTTTCATCCCCAGTGAAAGAGTATTGCTGAAATATTTCCCAAGTGAAAGAGTTCTGAACCTCAAGCTTATGGTTCAAAGATACCCTCCTCTTTCCCAAGTGAAGATTGTTACTCCCTAGAGGTAGTACCCCCAGTGTGGCTTGGGTAGAATTCTTTTATTTAAGAATTTCTATGATTCCCCAGTTGAAATCACTTTTATTAAGGACTTACATTAGAAGGTCTCAGTCCCCAGCAAGGTTCTCTTTATCCTTGGAAAGAGATGTTGTATTTTTTCTCACGAAGTTGGGAGTTGGATCAGAGTTCAAAATTTTCTTTGAAGTGCATTTTTTTTACAGTATTTTCTCAAGTGAAGGTGTACTCTCGACCGAGTATTCCTCCTTCTCAGTGCAGTCCGTTTCTTTCCAAGTTTTCTTGGAGGAATCATTTTATTCACCAACTGGACATTCTTGATATACTCCCCTTGAAGGCGACATTTTATGGCTTCCCCAGTGAGGTTTACACTCGTGCTCTCTAGGAAGTATGCATTCTCCTCCTTATTGAGTGGTGCACCCTCTCTCTTCGATGATGCCTGCCTATAATCAAAGTTTATGAAAGAGACTCATGTTTACCTATGGGAGATTCTGGTTTGGCATCTTCATAAGGACGACCATCATCCCCAATGAAGTGATTTCTACTCCCCAGTACAAAAATCTTTATCGGCTTGAATCTTACAGAGATGGCTACATCCAGTGCAATGGGTATTGCTGATGTTATCATCTAAAGTTTTTTTCGGCTCCCCAGTGTAAGAGGTAGCCTTTGTCCTTAGTCGAAGCTGAATTTTGAGGACATGTCGCAGTAACTTATCTATTATTCCTCAGTGGAGAAAATTCTTCTTTCCCTGGTGAAGCAAGCGTCCCGTCTCCCCATTGTGGTGTACATAGGAATGCATGTCATTACTCTTTCATCCTCGGTGATAGAAGATTTTTTTGAGATATCCCTAGTGGAATTCCTGTCCAAGGATGTTTGTTTCCTCTCAAAGTAAATATTTTTTACCCCTCGGCAGTGTTATCCCCAGTGTGGCCTGACTAAAATTCTTTTTATTTAATAATTCCTATACTCCCCAATAGAAGTTATCTTCGTCAAGAAATTCTACACGAGAAATTTTCCATCCCCAGCGAAGCTCTCCTCTTTCTAATAGAAGAAAAAGAATTTGTTCCCTAGAAAGTTAGAAGTTTGATCAAAATTCAAGATTTTCTCTGAATTGCAATTTATTCTTGTAGTATTGCTTCTCAAGAAGTTACTTCTTCATTTATATCAATCTTTAGAAGTTGGTGGTTCTGAATCTCAGTTCCCTATTGAACTTCAAATTTCCTTTTCCCTACAGAAGATCAGATGTGCCTGAATAATTGTTTGGAAGTTCATTGTCTTCTCAGCAACCAATTATTGACGGGCTTTCCCCAGTGCATTGCTAAGCATGCATCATTACATTGCATCTACCAAAACGTGTAGCATTTCCATTGTATGGAGAATTGCGTTATAAAAGATTCAAACATGCATAAGTATAAGCCAATTGTGTTTACTTGGAGTAACCAGATTGTTATGCTCTTAGATTTAAATTATCTCCATAGCAAGCCTAGGGTGATTCTATTTTGCTTCCCCAATAAAGTCTGTTTGATTTACCACCAGTCGGGTCATTGGTATCTTTTGTTTCCCCAGTAAGTTTGTGGTTCGTTCTTACCCTTGCAAGCCCTTGGTTATTTTACCTATGTTTTCTTTTGACGTTAGAGTACAAGTAAGAGTTGGTGTATAGCCTTTCTTGCTTCTCAAGTATTTGAGTATCCATACTTGGTGTGTGGTAATTCAGATAATTTCCACTCTTGAAGAATTACACCCCACCTTTGGCTTGAGGGATTTTGTAGTTATTGCGTATTCACAACTCTTAAAGCCTAACGTGTGTTGGAAATCCTTGTTTAGAGTCCCTATAGTTGGTCTTTTTTTCTTCTAATCACAAGCCCACTGTCGACCGACATTCTGTTTAGGTTCAATACAAACATAAATTCCAAGTAAGTTCATTTCCCAAGAGTCCCCTTCAGTTGGTCTTTCTTCTTTGTAAGGTTCGTCTTCGCTCAATGTTCTCTTTTCTCTGGATTTCACCTTTGTCCGATGTCTTTCTGTCTTAGCTTCACTTTTGCCTGCTGTCCCTTTTTGTTGGTTAAGGTTTGTCTTCTCCCGGCGTTCTCTTTTCTCTAGAATTCAGCTTCTCCCCGTGTCTTTCTATCTTAGTTTCACCTTCGTCGGTGTCCCTTTTTATTGGTGAAGGTTAGTCTTCACCCGACCTTCTCTTTTCTCCAGAAGTAACCTTCGCCCGTTATCTTTCCGTCTTACTTTCACCTTCACCCAATGTCCTTTTTTGTTAGTTAAGGTTTATCTTTTCCAGACGTTCTCTTTCCTCCAGCAAATTCACCTTCGCTCGTTGTCTTTCCGTCTAAGGTTCAACATCGCCAGGTGCCCCTTTTTATTGGTTAAGGTTAGTCTTCACGTGATGTTCTCTTTTCTCCGTAATTCACCTTCGCCCGGTGTCTTTCCGTCTTAGGTTCACCTTCTCCCGATGTCCTTTTTTGTTGGTTAAGGTTCGTCTTTTCCCGACGTTCTCTTTCCCCCGATAAATTAACCTTCACCCGATGTTTTTCCGTCTTATGTTCACCAACGCCCGATGCCCCTTTTTTATTGGTTAAGGTTCGTCTTCGCCCGACATTCTCTTTTCTTCAGAATTCACCTTCGCCTAGTGTCTTTCGTCTTAAGTTCACCTTCTCATGACGTTCTCTTTTCTCTGGAACTTACCTTCTCCCAGTATTTTTCCGTCTTAGGTTCACCTTCTCCATATGTCCTTTTTTTATTGGTTAAGGTTCATCTTCGCCCGACCTTATCTTTTCTCAGGAATTCACCTTCGTCCGGTATTTTTCCGTCTTAGGTTCACCTTCACCCGGTGTCCTTTTTTTGGTTAAGGTTCGTCTTTGCTGACGTTCTCTTTTCTCTATAAGTTACCTTCGCCCGGTGTCTTTTCGTCTTAGATTCACCTTCGCCTAGTGTTTTTTTGTCTTAGGTTCACCTTCTCCTGGTGTCCTTTTTTGTTGGTTAAAGTTCGTCTTTGCCCGACATTCTCTATTCTCCAGAATTCACCTTTACCCGGTGTCTTTCCTTCTTAGGTTCACCTTCGCCCGGTACTCCCTTTTTGTTTGTTAAGGATTGTCTTCACCCGATGATCTCTTTTCTCTAGAAAACTCACCTTTGCCTGTAGTCTTTCTGTCTTAGGTTCATCTTTGTCTGGTGTACCTTTTTGTTGGTTAAGAGTCATCTTTGCCCGACGTTATCTTTTCTCCAGAATTGACCTTCGCCCAGTGTCTTTTTGTCTTAGGTTCACCTTCGCCCGGTGTCTTTTCGTCTTAGGTTCACCTTCGCCCTATGTCCATTTTTGTTAGTTAAGGTTCGTCTTTGCCTAACGTTCTCTTTCCTTTGACAAATTCACCTTGGTCGGGTGACTTTCTGTCTTAGGTTCACCTTCGCCTGGTGTCCCTTTTTGTTGGTTAAGGTTCATCTTAGTTTGACGTTCTCTTTTCTCCAAAATTCACCTTTGCCCGATGAATTTCCGTCTTAGGTTCACCTTCGCTTGGTGTCTCTTTTTGTTTGTTAAGGTTCATCTTCATCTGATGTTCTCTTTTCTCCGAAATTCACCTTTGCCCCGTGTCTTTCCGTTATAGGTTTACCTTCACCTGATGTCCTTTTTTGTTAGTTAAGGTTCGTCTTTGTCCAACGTTCTCTTTCCTCCGGAAAATTCAACTTCACCCGATGTCTTTCCGTCTTAGGCTCACCTTCACCCATTACCTCTTTTTTGTTGGTTAAAGTTCGTCTTCGCCCAAGGTTCTCTTTTCTCTGAAATTCACCTTCGTATGGTGCCTTTCGTCTTAGGTTCACCTTCCCCCAACATTCTCTTCCCTTCGAAATTCACCTTCGCCCGGTGTTTTTCTGTCTTAAGTTCACCTTCATCCGGTGTCCTTTTTTGTTGGATAAGGTTCGTCATCGCCCAACGTTCTCTTTTCTCTGAAATTAACCTTCGCCTGGTGTTTTTCCGTCTTAGGTCCACCTTCTCCTGGTGTGATTTTTTGTTGATTAAGGTTCGCCTTTATGGATGTTCTCTTTTCTCAGGAATTTACCTTCACCCGGTGGTTTTCCGTCTAAGATTCACCTTCGCCTGGTTTTTTTCCGTCTTAATATCACTTTCGCTCGGTGTCCCTTTTTGTTGGTTAAGGTTCGTCTCACCCGACATTCTCTTTTCTCTAGAATTCACCTTTTCCCGGTGTCTTTCCGTCTTAGGTTCACCTTCGCCCGGTGCCCTCTTTTTATTGGTTAAGGATCATCTTCACCCGACATTCTCTTTTCTCCAGCAAACTCATATTCACCCGGTGTCTTTCCGTCTTAGGTCCACCTTTGCCTGGTGTCCCTTTTTGGTTGTTAAGGTTGGTCTTCGCCCGATGTTCTCTTTTCTATGGAATTCACCTTCACCCGTTGTCTTTCTGTCTTAGGTTCACCTTAGCCCGGTGTCTTTCCGTCTTAGGTTCACCTTCGCCCGGTGTCCCTTTTTGTTGGTTAAGGTTCGTCTTCGTCCGAGGTTCTCTTTTCTACGGAATTCACCACCATCCGGTGTCTTTCTATCTTAGGTTCACCTTCACCCGGTGTCCTTTTTTGTTTGTTAAGGTTCATCTTCGCCCGATGTTCTCTTTCCTCCAAAAAAATCACCTTCGCCCGGTGTCTTTTCGTCTTAGGTTCACCTTCACTCGGTGTCCCTTTTTGTCCGTTAAGGTTCGTCTTCTCCCGACGTTCTCTTTTCTCCAAAATTTACCTTCGCACGGTGTTTTTATGTCTTAGATTCACCTTCGCCCAATTTCCTTTTTTGTTGATTAAGGTTCGTCTCCGCCGATATTCTCTTTTCTCCGGAATTTACCTTCGCCTAGTGTCTTTCCGTCTTAGATTCACCTTTTCCTGGTGTTTTTCCGTCTTAGGCTCACCTTCTCCCGGTCTCTTTTTGTTGGTTAAAGTTCGTCTTCGTCCGATGTTCTCTTTTCTCCAGCATTCATCTCGCCTGGTGTCTTTTCGACTTAAGTTCACCTTCGCCCAGTTCCCCCTTTTTGTTGGTTAAGGATCGTCTTCACCTGGCGTTCTCTTTTCTCCAGAAAACTCATATTCACCCGGTGTCTTTCCTCTTAGGTTCACCTTCGCCTGGTGTCCCTTTTTGGTTGTTAAGGTTGGTCTTTTCCCTAGGTTCTATTTTCTCTGGAATTCACCTTCGCCAGATGTCTTTCTGTCTTAGGTTCACCTTCGCCCAGTGTCTTTCTATCTTAGGTTCACCTTCTCCCGGTGTCCCTTTTTGTTGGTTAAGATTTGTCTTCGCCCGAAGTTCTCTTTTCTACAAAATTAACCATTGCCCGGTGTCTTTCCGTCTTAGGTTCACCTTCACCCGGTGTCCTTTTTTGTTGGTTAAGGTTCATCTTCGCCCGATGTTCTCTTTCCTCCAGAAAATTCACCTTCGCCTGGTGTCTGTTAGTCTTAGGTTCACCTTCACCCGGTGTCCCTTTTTCTTGGTTAAGGTTCGTCTTCGCCCGACGTTCTCTTTTTACCAAAATTCACCTTCGCCCGGTGTTTTTCCGTCTTAGATTTACCTTCGCCCAGTGTCCTTTTTTGTTGATTAAGGTTCATCTTTGTCGATGTTCTCTTTTCTCCGGAATTTACCTTCGCCCAGTGGCTTTCCGTCTTAGATTCAACTTTTCCTGGTGTCTTTCCGTCTTAGATTCACCTTCACTCGGTGTCCCTTTTTGTTGGTTAAGGTTCGTCTTCGCCCGACGTTCTCTTTTCACTGAAATTCACCTCCGCCCGGTGTTTTTCCGTCTTAGATTCACCTTCACCCGGTGTCCTTTTTTGTTGATTAAGGTTCTTCTTCACCGATGTTCTCTTTTCTCTGATATTTACCTTCGCGTAGTGTCTTTCCGTCTTAGATTTACCTTTGTCTGGTGTTTTTCCGTCTTAGGTTTACCTTCGCCTGGTGTCCCTTTTTGTTGGTTAAGGTTCGTCTTCGTCCGACATTCTCTTTTCTCTGGGAAACTCAACTCCACCTGGTGTCTTTCCGTCTTATGTTCACCTTCGTCTGTTGTCCCTTTTTGTTGGTTATGTTTCATCTTCCCCCGACGTTCTCTTTTCTCCGAAATTCACCTTTTCCCGGTGTCTTTCTGTCTTAGGTTCACCTTCGCCCGGTATCTTTCTATCTTAGGTTCACCTTCGCCTGGTGTCCCTTTTTGTTAGTTAAGGTTCATCTTCGCCGATGTTCTCTTTTATCCGGAATTCACCATCGCCCAGTGTCTTTCTGTCTTAGTTTCACCATTGCCCAGTGTCCTCTTTTGGTTGTTAAGGTTCGTCTTCACCCGATGTTCTCTTTCCTCCGGAAGACTCACCTTTGCCCGGTGTCTTTCTTCCTAGGTTCACCTTCGCTCTGTGCCCCTTTTTGTTTGTTAAGGTTTGTCTTTTCCCGATGTTCTCTTACCTCCGGCAAGTTCACCTTCGCCTGGTGTCTTTCCATCTTAGGTTCACCTTCGTCCAGTGTCCATTTTGGTTGGTTAAGGTTCGTCTTCTCCCAATGTTCTCTTTTCTATAGAATTTACCTTCGTCTAATGTCTTTCTGTCTTAGGTTCACCTTCGCGTGATATCCTTTTTCATTTGTTAAGGTTCGTCTTTGCCTAATGTTCTCTTTCCTCTAGCAAATTCACCTTTACTCTGTGTCTTTTCGTCTTAGGTTCACCTTCATCCGGTGTCCCTTTTTATTGGTTAAGTTTGTCTTCACTCGACGTTCTCTTTTCTCCAGAATTCATCTTGGCCCGGTATTTTTCATTCTTAGGTTCACCATCGCCCGATGTCCCTTTTTGTTTGTTAAGGTTCATCTTCGTCTGACGTTCTCTTTTCTCAGGAATTCACCTTCTCCCATTTTTATTCTGTCTTAGGTTCACCTTCGCCCTGTGTCCTTTTTTGTTGGTTAAAGTTCGTCTTACAGCAACGTTCTCTTTTCTCCTGAATTCACCTTCGTCCGGTGTCTTTTCGTCTTAGATTCACCTTCAATCGGTGTTTTTCCGTCTTAGGTTCACCTTCGTGCAGTGTCCCTTTTTGTTGGTTAAGGTTCTTCTTCGCCCGACGTTCTCTTTACTTTGGAATTCACCTTCGCCCGGTGTCTTTCCGTCTTAGGTTCACCTTCGCCTTGTACTCCCTTTTTGTTCGTTAAGGTTTGTCTTTGCCCGATGTTTTCTTTTCTATTGCAAACTCACCTTCACGCGGTGTCTTTCTTTCTTAGGTTCTCCTTCGCCCATAGTCCCTTTTTGTTGGTTAAGAGTCGTCTTTGCCCGACGTTCTCTTTTCTCCAGAATTCAACTTCGCCCAGTGTCTTTCTGTCTTAGGTTCACCTTCGCCCAATGTCCTTTTTTGTTAGTTAAGGTTCGTCTTTTCTCGACATTCTCTTTCCTCCGGCAAATTCACCTTCACCCGATGTCGTTCCATCTTAGGTTCACCTTTACCCGGTGGTCCTTTTTGTTGGTTAAGTTTCATCTTCTCCCGACATTCTCTTTTCTCTAAAATTCACCTTCGCCCGATGACTTTCCGTCTTAGGTTCACCTTTGTCTGGTGTCCCTTTTTGTTGGTTAAGGTTCGTCTTTGCCCGACGTTCTCTTTTCTCTGAAATTAACCTTTTCCCGGTGTCTTTCTGTCTTAGGTTCAGCTTCGCCCTATGTCCCTTTTTATTAGTTAAGGTTTGTCTTTTCCCCATATTCTCTTTCCTCTGGAAAATTCACCTTCGCCCGGTGTCTTTCTGTCTTAGGATCACCTTCTCTTAGTGCCCCCTTTTGTTGCTGAAGGTTCGTCTTCACCCGACGTTCTCTTTTTTCCAAATTTCACCTTTGCCCGATGAATTTCCATCTTAGGTTCACCTTCGCTTGGTGTCCCTTTTTGTTGGTTAAGGTTCATCTTCAGCCGATGTTCTCTTTTCTCTGAAATTCACCTTTTCCCCGTGTCTTTCCGTCTTAGGTTTACCTTTTCCCGATGTCCTTTTTTGTTGGTTAAGGTTCGTCTTCATCTGACGCCCTCTTTCCTCCGGAAAAATCAACTTCACCCGATGTCTTTTCGTCTTAGGTTCACCTTTGCCCGGTTCCCCTATTTTGTTTGTTAATGTTCGTCTTCGTCCAAAGTTCTCTTTTCTCTGAAATTCACCTTTGTTCGGTGTCTTTCGTCTTAGATTTACCTTCGCCCGACGATCTCTTTTCTCCGGAATTCACCTTTGCCCGATGTTTTTCTGTCTTAGGTTCACCTTCACCCAGTGTCCCTTTTTGTTGGATAAGGTTCTTCTTTGCCCGATGTTCTCTTTTCCTCGAAATTCACCTTCGCTTGCAGTTTTTCCGTCTTAGGTTTGTTGCACCCCAAAATTTTCCCTCTCATTTCACAAGGGATCACCCTGGATCCCAGGTTTGCTTCTATCAAGTTTCCAAGCCTTGAACTACAAATTTTCCAAGGAAATCATTCACAATGGCAAAATTGTCATTTGCATACTGAGAAGTCTAACTTTGACTTTTGGATCAAAATCAAATCTCAAGAATCATATTTCATCAAGACACGTTGAAATATGAAGCTTTGTTTCATCAAAATCCAAGAGGTCAAAATTCTAAATACTTAGAATTTTTCTAAGTGTTTAAGAAAATATGACAAATTCAGAACTTCTGACCAGGTTATCAACATAACACTCGGCAAATTCTGGATATTCTCAAGGCAGAGTTTGGTCAGAACTTCTGGGAAAGTTTTCATAAAAAGCTCAGTCAGAGTTTGCCAGGGTAATTCAAAGAAGGATAAGGAGCATGCTGCAAGCTTTTTAGAAAGTCTGAAAGCTCCTTCATAACATGCTGGAGCCAAAAGATAAGAGGATCATAAGATGGGATGCTACGCTGAAGCAGAACTTCTGATCCAGAACTAAGCCTTGGTGTAGAGTTTCACGTTGCAGGATTTCTGGTTATGATAAGTCTCATCATCATTTAATGCTCACAACCACCTTCTGAGTCTTTATCCAAAGGATTTTCACCACGTGTACCTCTATTGTCTTGGGATAGCAACTTTGCTACTAAGCCCATGCTTTGCTTTTTGCTTTTCCTTAATTCCTGCTGACAACCACCATGCTTGCTTCAAAAACAAGGCAGTGCTTCAGCACATGAAGGCTATATATCAACGCTTTCGTCAGAACATGACCAAATCCAAAAACCTCGTTTATACAACTTGCTGCAGACCTATGACGAACAACTGGTTCAGCCTACGCCCGCATCCCATGATTACACCAAACTAGCATACGAAAACTGTGATGAAAAAGAAAAAGAACAGCATGCCAAAACAGGTTCAAATCCCATTTGTTTTTTCCCCAAAATCACAGCAAATTCATCTATACATACTTGGCTCCATCACACGTTCAAAGGGTTGGCTTTTGAAGAGAGAGATTTGCCACAAGAGAGAAAAGAAAGTTGTGATACCTCCATAAAAAATCCAGATTTCTCATACACAAAAAGAAAACAAACTTTTTCTCTTCCCTTTGAACCAAATAACATGACCACTCCTCCGTCTCTCTCGCTGACTCAGAACATCCAAAGGCAGCCACTCAGAGCACCGAGCACGCTCCAGGTAAGTCTTTCTGACTTTACTTGCTTTTCATTCTGAACATCATTAACATGTAAATATCATAGTATCAATGTTGTACATATCATTGTATGAATAAAAAAACTATGGATCAGAATTGTTAGCATAATGCTAGGCTCAGACTTAGGATTGGAACTTCTATGATTAGTTGTGTTGTGATCATTCCGATTTGCTGAACTGAATAAATTACTGATATGTTGATTAAGAGTTGGAATGTAACACATAACTTCTGTTTTTCACTCACTGTTCTAACATAGCACAGAACTTCTGAGTTCTCCTTACATGTCAAATACACTGAACTTATGATGTTTCCATCAGCTGTTTTCAATTACTCAGAGTTTATGACTTTCACATGCTGATAATGTACTGAACGGCTGGCGTTTTCTCACTATTTTAGTGTAATACAAAACTTCTGACTTGTGGCCCACTGTCTGAATGTAATCCAGAACTTATGTGTTTGTCCTCTAACATTTCTTGCAGGATCTCAGAGTGTACCAATCCAGAACTTCTGATTCTGACGCTTCCTTCTGAGTCACCACGCGACTGACTTTAGAACTTCTGATCCTTGTTATTTTCGCTTGCAGCAGCACTGTTTCTATCCTTCATTTATTTTCTTTTTCATCATTTTTAATATCAACTCTTTTCTTTTTTTTAACATAAAAGACATAAAAATATTTTCTTTTATTATTTAATTAACTTAAGACTAAAAAACCATTTGCTAAAACAAGTCTATTTCTTTCTTACATTGTACATTTCAATATGGTTGTAATAATAAGTTAGGGCTTATTTGTACTTGCAATCCCCATTCGTACATATGTACCCCCATCCCCTAAATGTTGTAATAGCATAAAATTTCCTTTTTCGCAATTTACTATTTTCTTTATACTGTATAGTAATTAGGTGTGTATGGAAAGAATAAAATCAACAAGTAGATAACTTTAATCAAATATTAAATGCATACAAATCAAACACACTATTCACACATGCACCCTTAAGGTTAACTCCACTTGTTGCCTAAAAAATGGTCATGTTATGCATGTGGGGTGTCTTAGCAAAAACAATCGAAATACAAGATCATAGTCCCTCGATGACGCTATCAAAGTTGCCTTTCAAAATGATCTTAGTCCCTAAAAAAATGCTAAGTCATCTCACAACATTGCTATCATGGTTATACGATGACCCAACGCCCGTCCCTTCACATCCAACGATGGGGCTTCTTACCAAAACAATGGTAAGATAGCAACGTCTAAAGGAGGAGGAAAAGCACATCTAAGACCATTAGAGTAGGTAGATTACTTTTAGTTGCTTGCTCAATTTCAAAACGAACATCCTTGCTATTTTCAAAACAATCACATACACTTTCCAAACATCTTTCCAAACTTGAAACATTTTCAAAAGCTCAACACTTTGTATACGTTCTTACGAACAAGAACTATTACAAAGTTTTCCTAAACGATGGCATCTTTTCAAAATACTTTCAAAAACCATACAAAGCACATTTTCAAACAAAAAGCAAGTGATCTAGCAAGTAACTAAGAGCCCATGGAAAACCATGGATGGAAAGGGTGCTAATACCTTCCCTTTTCATAATCTACCCCTCGAACTCAAGAAAATATCTCGAAAGGTCTTTCCTGTGCTTTTTCACCTTTCCTTATTGGATAAAAGAAAAGTCGGTGGCGACTCTTGCTCAAACCGTAACATTTGCGAACACAAACGCAAAATACATCAAGTTTGTTCTCCCACTGTATCACAGAACTGGAGACTCTGCTGGGGACTATATACTAAAAGTGGGGTTACCTTAGGGATATATCACATTTACTTGCTTACATTGTTTGATTTGTTTGCTTTACATTTTGGTTCTTTGTTTGGGTTTGTTTTAAATCCTACACCCGAATTTGGGGATACCTTTTAGGTAAGTAGCAATAAACTGTGAGGGAATTATGTGGGGTATACCGACATGGTTGAAGCAGTAGCTGCGTTGATGTGGCACTTTGGTTGGTACCAGTAACCCTTGAGTCAGTCAAGGAGAGTACAGGGCCGCCGCGTGGTGTCGTGAAGCATCAACTGACCTTAGAACCTTACTTGACCAACTTGGCCATTAGGAAGTAGTGAGATAGATGGTTTCGGTGTAAATCTGAAAATTGGTTGATACTCGATGCTACACTCATTGAGACTTGACCCCTGAGTTTTGTTCGGTTGCGAGTCAATTTCTTATTGAACGAAGTTTGTGGGAAAGGTCAGTGATATTGAGATCCCTTATAACCAAGTTACTATTAACTACGACAGGTTGAGCCAACTAAACTTCAAGAGGGTACTTACCTACAAACTCCATGCAAGCCTAAAACTAAGGATTTGTTTGCTTTGTGTGAATATGATTATTTGTATATAAATTTGCTTACCTCGCATATCTGTACATAACATCATAACATTATACCATAGCATTTTCAATAACCATTTCAAGGATCTCGAGGGCCTATGATGTAGGGTCACGTTGAACCAGATGTCTATCAAGGGACAAGAGGATTTATTTTCCTCTAACCTAACGCCGTTAAAAGATCGAGTACAACAACTTGAGTTAAGGGCTATGACCCACTTGACATGGTGAGCTTGATTCTCGTGGAAGGACGTCCACCGATACAAAGTTCTCCAATCAAAGATGTTGATCAAAGTTCAACTCCTAACTGTTTCTTGTGTTTACCCCACGAGATCCTTGAAAGCATTGCATATATATCACACATATCATTGCATAACAGGATTCATTACAGGTTTCTCATCTTCTCCGCTGTTTATTTCAGCAATGGCTCTTGAACAAACTGTGAAAGATCTTCAAGCTCAAAATGCTCAGTTCCAACAGATGTTCCTGGATTTGGCTAAGGGGCAAGAGGATCTGAAAACTTTCATTCTCAAAGACAAGAAGTCCAAGAAGTCAGTAGGCGTCCTGAACTTGAGAAGAAGGCCTAGAGGACCAGTCAAAAGAGCTCTAGATCTTTCAACTCCATCCAACATGGGGGATATCCATGAAGAAGACAACAGTCTGGATATTGATGAAGTTGAAGTTGACTACTCCGAGGAACAATATCCTCCCACTAATGACAAGTACAAACAGTTGGAGGATCGCCTCAGTGCTATGGAGATTCAACAGACACCTGGCTTGGATTTAAGAGACATGGGTTTGGTTTCTGGAATGGTCATCCCGCCAAAGTTCAAAATCCCTACCTTTGCCTTGTACGATGGAGTCTCTTGCCCTAAGATGCATGTAAAGTCTTATGTCCGCAAGATTCAACCATACATAACTGATTTGAAGCTTTGGATCCATTTCTTCCAAGAAAGCCTAGTAGGGACTCAACTCGAATGGTTCTATCAATTGGAGAGTTCTCGCATCCATACCTGGGAGGATTTAGCTGCTGCTTTCTATAAGCTGTATTAGTATAATGCTGACCTTGCACCAACTCGTGTGCAATTGCAAAACATGACCATGGGTTCCAACGAGAACTTCAAAGGTATGCCAAAAAGTGGAGAGATCTGGCCGGTAGGGTAGCCCCCTTTAATTGACAGGGAGCTGATTGACATATTCATGGGAACCTTGACAGGGCCTTTCTTCAAACACTTGATTGGAAGCTCCTCAGTCGGGTTCACCGAACTAATACTGACCGGCGAAAGAGTTGAAGCTGGCATCAAAAGTGGAAAGATCCAAGGAGCTACACCCTCTGATGCTCAGAAAAAGGCCATACAAAGAGAAGAAAGAGTCCAACATTGTGTACAGTCAAAAGAGTCGTTGTGACCAGAACGTAGGGGCAATCCTGATCTCTGGTTCTGCGTCACACCGATAACGGCAAAGGGGAAATCAACGAAGGCCAGACGAGCCCAAAAGACAGTTTACTAACATCAACATGCCGATGTCTCAAGCGCTACAACACTTGTTGAGGATGAATCTGATTGCATTGATAGGACCTCATCCAAACCCCAAAACCTCTTATCCTAACTACAATCCTAATGCAACATGTGCTTATCATTCTGACAGTCTCGGGCGTGATACTAACGATTGTTGGGCATTGAAGTACAAAATTCAGAATTTGATTAACGCCAAGGAGATCGACTTTGATCCCCCAGAGACTCCAAACATGATCACTTCTCCTATGACAAATCATTGAAAGATTTTTTTCATTTGAATTTTCAAGTTGCAATCTCTTTTGTTATTCAAGCAATTATCTATTAATGTCAAACTTTGTTTCATTAATGCATTGCATATGTTTGTCTTAAATTCATCCACTCATTTTCACTATATTTAAACTATGCTTATATTCTCTTTATGACATTCAACTCTTGCTAAAAATTACAAGACTTTAGAGGGAGGATGACGAAAACAATGCCATAATCTCATACAGTATGCTTTTGGACAGACCTTGCTGACGATGTACAAGCATTCCTTCAAATCCTAAACACTAGAGTTATAAGGAAGATAATCCCTAGTCAACCCCTTCGAGCCAAAGAAGTAGAAGTTTTCTGTTTTAACACAATTTGAAACCTCTAATCGAAACCTGGGGCAGGGTAGTCTCTCAGTTGATTCAAACGCGCGTTTAGCCGCAAACTCTTATTTCGTAGTACAACGAATGACATCAAAAACATCCCTCTGGAATCAAAATACGGTGATGTTTCCCTATCACATAGGCAGTCATTATCTCTCAAAAAGAAAAAGCCCACTAAGTCAAAACCTACAAAGGAGACTTAAAGAAAAATGGAGCATCCCGCTGACTGTAATCTCAAAACAAGACCAGCCAGGCAAAAATTAGGGATAACAAATCAAAAGAAAGAGGTCACTACGAATCCTCAACAACATGAAAAATGATGCAAAAAAATGATTGCCTTCCAATAAACTTAACTTGTCTGAACCATCACCAAAACGTCATTCCAGACTCAATTGGAGTACAAACGCACAATTAAATGAGCTTAGGACTGGAGAACGTCACGAAGAACGGGCGGGTACAAATACACTTTGAGCCTTTATCCTTTGTTTCTTAAACCGTGAACCAAGCCATGTTACAACCCTTTCAAAGTCCTAATTGAAGCATGGGTTAGTTCGAAAGCATACTGTTACAAAAGGTATCCTGACTCCTGTAAGTCTTTACTCAAAATCCAGAGTTGAATTACAAACTTCTTTACTTGATAGAAATGCATTTTTCAAAACTTCAAGAGAAGCATAAACTTTGCATTACTTGAATATCATTGTTTGCATATGGATATTTGTTTGACAGCAGAGAAATTCACACAATGAATATCCAGTGAACGAAAGCTCTCTCAGTTAAAAAAATCACTTCAAGAAGGATGAAACTTCCATTGACAAATCTCCTATCAACAAGGGGACATGACATGTCACTATCCAGCACACCTGGGGAAGTCCAGTCAAGATTCCAGGAAATCTATCAAAGTGTAGAGTAACCAGGGGCAAGTCTCCATCTGCGTCACTTGGGGCATTGAACGTCAATCCCGACAAAGGGTTACGTACAATCAAAAATTTCTAGGAAGTGCCATAAACACTCACAACTAGGGGAAGTGACAAATCTCCCTAAAATCCTTCTCATAGGATGATTCCCCAGCAAGAGTTTAATCTCTGAAAACCTTTCCCCAGCTGAAACAACCTCAAGAGTCCTCGAGGACTTTCTCCCAATGAAGTCGTCACCTCTCTAGAAGACCAACAACATGGTTTATTTCCCCAACAAACTACAAATTCCCCAACTTGATTTTGCCTCTCCAACTACTACAAATCAAAGGACCACAACTCCCTTTCCCCAGTAGACTACTCTACAATCCCCAACAAGTTACTATGAAACCTGGACCCGACCAGATATCAGTTCAACTTTGACCCCAATAGAGCAGCAGACAACCGAGACTCCAGAACTCTTTTCCCAAGCAGGGATCATTCTCCCCAGAGTTTTCAATATTCCCCAGCAGAGTTCTCCTCAAACAACAAAATAGGAATCCCTGATGGAAATATTCTAAGCAAAGTTTGAAGACACACATACTCTTCAACAGCAGTCCAGGATTTAACAAACTCCCCGACATTTGTCAAGGATTTATTTTCCCAGACAAAAATACACTCATACATGATAAGTGCATACGACACAATCTCATTTATTTTGAGAAAATCATGACATCATGCATTTCATGTATCACGACATTGCATACAACTAACGTTCTACCTTTTTCATGAAAGATCAATCAACAGATGGCTACCACCGACCATTTCAAGTTCTAGATTAATACATGTAACAAGCCAGGAAAACTATCTATGGGAGACTGATTGTAGATTAATACCTGTAACAAGCTAGGGAAACTATCTACATGAAGAGTTTGAAGATTAACACCTATAACAAGCCAGGAAAACTATCTTTCTTTCTCAAGTCAAAGATTAATACCTGAAACCAGATAAGACAACTATCTACTCGACCAATTCAGGCAACCCTACACAGGTTCCTCCCTTTCCAAGATGAAGTTTTACACGCACTCATCATTGAAGCAACCCTAAACAAGTTCCTTCTCACTTCCAGATGCAGTTTTACACGGACTCATCATGAAGTAACCCTACACAGATTCCTTCTCACCTCCAGATGAAGTTTCACACGGACTCATCATCAGGCAACCCTACACAGGTTCCTCCTTTCCAGATGCAGTTTTACACAGACTCATCATCATCAGGCGACCCTACACAGGTTCCTCCTTCCATTTCCAAGATGAAGTTTTAAAAAGACCCATCATCAGGAAACCCTACACCGGTTCCCTCTCTTCCTAAGATAAAGTTTTACACTGACTCATCATCAAACAACCCGACTTTCCAATATAGTTCAGATGCACTCCAAACACGGACGCCATGCTGGTAATCATCCAGTTCCAGCTTATAGATACAGTCCATCAATCACTTCTGGATGGCATCTTTAAGCCCATCTCCAACAACTATCCATTACTTATCCAAATGGCATCTTTAAGCCCATTCCCTACATAATCAACTAACACATCTTCGAGTGCAAATTGTCTGGGCACTTTAGTATTCAATCATCTCCCACCTTCAAGTCACGAATGGCAGAATTACCAATCTAACTCTTCAGGTGTAAGAAGATTGAACAGGGGCAGCTGTTGCACCCCAAAATTTGCCCTCTCATTTCAAAAGGGATCACCCTGGATCCCAAGTTTGCTTCTATCAAGTTTCCAAGCCTTGAACTAAAAATTTTCCAAGGAAATCACTCACAATGGCAAAATGGTCATTTGCACACTGAGAAGTCTAACTTTGACTTTTGGATCAAAATCAAATCTCAAGAATCATATTTCATCAAGTCACGTTGAAATATGAAGTTTGGTTTCATCAAAATCCAAGAGGTCAAAATTCTAAATACTTAGAATTTTTCTAAGTGTTTAAGAAAATATGACAAATTCAGAACTTCTGACCAGGTTATCACCATAACACTCAGCAAATTCTGGATATTCTCAAGGCAGAGTTTGGTCAGAACTTCTGGGAAAGTTTTCATAAAAAGCTCAGTCAGAGTTTTCAAGGGTAATTCAAAGAAGGATAAGGAGCGTGCTGCAAGCTTTCTAGAAAGTCTAAAAGCTCCTTCAGAACATGCTGGAGCCAAAAGATAAGAGGATTAGAAGATGGGATGCTACGCTGAAGCAGAACTTCTGATCCAGAACTAAGCCTTGGTGTAGAGTTTCACGTTGCAGGATTTATGGTTGTGATAAGTCTCATCGTCATTTAATGCTCACAACCACCTTCTGAGTCGTTATCCAAAGGATTTTCACCACGTGTACCTCTATTGTCTTGGGATAGCAACTTTGCTACTAAGCCCATGCTTTGCTTTTTGCTTTTCCTTAATTCCTGCTGACAACCACCATGCTTGCTTCAAAAACAAGGCAGTGCTTCAGCACATGAAGGCTATATATCAACGCTTTCGTCAGAACATGACCAAATCCAAAAACCTCGTTTATACAACTTGTTGCAGACCTATGACGAATAGCTGGTTCAGCCTACGCCTGCATCCCATGATTACACCAAACTAGCATACGAAAACTGTGATGAAAAAGAAAAAGAACAGCATGCCAAAACAGGTTCAAATCCCATTTGTTTTTTCCCCAAAATCACAGCAATTTCATCTATACATACTTGGCTCCATCACACGTTCAAAGGGTTGGCTTTTGAAGAGAGAGATTTGCCACAAGAGAGAAAAGAAAGTTGTGATACCTCCATAAAAAATCCAGATTTCTCATACACAAAAAGAAAACAAACTTTTTCTCTTCCCTTTGAACCAAATAACATGACCACTCCTCCGTCTCTCTCGCTGACTCAGAACATCCAAAGACAGCCACTCAGAGCACCGAGCACGCTCCAGGTAAGTCTTTCTGACTTTACTTGCTTTTCATTCTGAACATCATTAACATGTAAATATCATAGTATCAATGTTGTACATATCATTGTATGAATAAAAAAACTATGGATCAGAATTGTTAGCATAATGCTAGGCTCAGACTTAGGATTGGAACTTCTATGATTAGTTGTGTTGTGATCATTCTGATTTGCTGAACTGAATAAATTACTGATATGTTGATTAAGAGTTGGAATGTAACACATAACTTCTGTTTTTCACTCACTGTTCTAACATAGCACAGAACTTTTGAGTTCTCCTTACATGTCAAATACACTGAACTTATGATGTTTCCATCAGCTGTTTTCAATTACTCAGAGTTTATGACTTTCACATGCTGATAATGTACTGAACGACTGATGTTTTCTCACTATTTTAGTGTAATCCAAAACTTCTGACTTGTGGCCCACTGTCTGAATGCAATCCAGAACTTATGTGTTTGTCCTCTAACATTTCTTGCAGGATCTCAGAGTGTACCAATCCAGAACTTCTGATTCTGACGCTTCCTTCTGAGTCACCACGCGACTGACTTTAGAACTTCTGATCCTTGTTATTTTCGCTTGCAGCAGCACTTTTTCTATCCTTCATTTATTTTCTTTTTCATCATTTTTAATATCAACTCTTTTCTTTTTTTTAACATAAAAGACATAAAAATATTTTCTTTTATTATTTAATTAACTTAAGACTAAAAAACCATTTGCTAAAACAAGTCTATTTCTTTCTTATATTGTACATTTCAATATGGTTGTAATAATAAGTTAGGGCTTATTTGTACTTGCAATCCCCATTCGTACATATGTACCCCATCCCCTAAATGTTGTAATAGCATAAAATTTCCTTTTTCGCAATTTACTATTTTCTTTATACTGTATAGTAATTAGGTGTGTATGGAAAGAATAAAATCAACAAGTAGATAACTTTAATCAAATATTAAATGCATACAAATAAAACACACTATTCACACATGCACCCTTAAGGTTAACTCCACTTGTTGCCTAAAAAATGGTCATGTTATGCATGTGTGGTGTCTTAGCAAAAACAATCGAAATACAAGATCATAGTCCCTCGATGACGCTATCAAAGTTGCCTTTCAAAATGATCTTAGTCCCTAAAAAAATGCTAAGTCATCTCACAACATTGCTATCATGGTTATACGATGACCCAACGCCCGTCCCTTCACATCCAACGATGGGGCTTCTTACCAAAACAATGGTAAGATAGCAACGTCTAAAGGAGGAGGAAAAGCACATCTAAGACCTTTAGAGTAGGTATATTACTTTTAATTGCTTGCTCAATTTCAAAAAAAAACATCCTTGCTATTTTCAAAACAATCACATACACTTTCCAAACATCTTTCCAAACTTGAAACATTTTCAAAAGCTAACCACTTTGTATACGTTCTTACGAACAAGAACTATTAAAAAGTTTTCCTAAACGATGGCATCTTTTCAAAATACTTTCAAAAAACCACAAAAAGCACATTTTCAAATAAAAATTCAGTGATCTAGCAAGTAACTAATAGCCCATGGAAAACCATGGATGGAAAGGGTGCTAATACCTTCCCTTTTCAGAATCTACCCCCCGAACTCAAGAAAATATCTCGAAAGGTCTTTCCTGTGCTTTTTCACCTTTCCTTATTGGATAAAAGAAAAGTAGGTGGCGACTCTTGCTCAAACCGCAACATTTGTAAACACAAACGCAAAATACATCAAGTCAGTTCTCCCACCGTATCACAAGGTTCATCTTTGCCTGGTCTGCTTTTTTGTTAATTAAGGTTTTTCTTTACGGATGTTCTCTTTTCTATGGAATTTACCTTCTATTGGTGTCTTTTCGTCTAAGATTCTCCTTCGCCTGGTGTTTTTCCGTCTTAGGTTCACCTTTGCCCGGTGTCCCTTTTTGTTGGTTAAGGTTCGTCTTTTCCCGACGTTCCCTTTTCTCTGGAATTCACCTTCGCTCGGTGTCTTTCATTCTTAGGTTCACCTTCGCCCGGTGTATTTCTGTCTTAGGTTCACCTTTTCCCGATGTCCCTTTTTGTTGGTTAAGGTTTGTCTTCGCCCGACGTTCTCTTTTCTACGGAATTCACCATCACCCAGTGTCTTTCCGTCATAATGCATTGAATTTTTTGTCTTGAATTAATCCATTAGTATTTGCTCATTAATGTTTTTATTTGCTTTTTGTTACTTAACTCTTGCTAAATAAATCAAAATACCTCTGAGGGAGGATGATAAAAAATATACCTATAATCTCAAATGGTGTGCTTTTGAATAAAAATCCTGCTGACAATGTACGTGAATTGTTTCAAATTCCCAAACAACAGAGATATAAGGGAGATAGACCCTCGTTAAACCTCTTTGAGCCTTGAAGTAGGAGTTTCATTTCTTGTCAGAAAAAACCCTCACATTTAACCCAGGGCAGGGTAGATTTCAGTTAATCTGATCGAGCGTTCACAACTCATCAAGAGTGCGCATATAATGATATAACAACGGTTATCCATCAAAAGGATGAGGAAAGTCAAAACCACAATGGTTAACTCTTATCTATCAGTAGTGTGCATAGAAGAGAATGATACCATAATGGTTATCCCACGCACGTCAGGAAGTCAACATATGACGATACAACAATGGTTATCCCTCATCTACCAAGGACTGAGACAGTCACCATCCTTCCAACAAAGTCGAAAACGCCTTGAAGTTACACGACATGTTCAAAAGAATAGGAAATGATGAATGAAAAAGACAAAAAGCCCCTCTAAGTCGAAACTTGGAAAACAAGTCGCTTAGGAAAAAGTCAGGGCATCCCGTTGTACTTTAAAGTCAAATTCAAAAAGAATTTATTCAGGCAAAATTTAGGGAAAGCGAAAAGCACAAAAAGCAAAAATGGATTACCAAATAGAAATCCTCAAAGGAACAAAGTCGTGTGATCATACACCAAGAATTAAAGAGGTGGGTGACTGCCATGTAAAAAAAACCTTGTTTGGCTTTTCAACCATCATAAACTCTTTTGATAGATGAATGATCGCATTGATTTAATTGAATGTAGGACTGGAGAATATCATGGAGAATGGGTGGGCACCAAATATTTTGAGCCTTAAATCCTTTTTCCTAAAACCGTGAACTAGGCCATGTTACAACCCTAAAAGGTCCTAACTAAAGCATGGGTTAATTTGAAAGAAAAATTGTAATGATAATACGGTCATATGACTCCTAGGAGGTTTGCTAAAATATTTTGAGTTGGTATCACTCCATCTTTTTAATTTCTTCTGCATAAAAATTTTGATGTTTAATATTTTCAATAAAGAGTTTCTAAACTTCAAGGAAAACACGAGCTTTGAATTATAATTATTATTCTTAGAATAAACATTCTTTACATATGAACAAGTGCTTAAACATTAAGTAAGCTTGCATAATAAACATCAGATAGAAGTTTAATTATCTCGAGGGACAAATTGCTTCAGGATGCCATTGAAAGGTAAATAATTTAGAAAAATGACCTTAATCTGTCGAGCAGGGGAAAGCATGTTGAATACTATGTCGAGTAGGTGGTAAGCCAATCTGAAGCACTTAAGTCGAGATTTGATCCCTCAAAGTACAGTCAAACTGGGGAAGTTATGTCGAGATTTGTCAAATCTCTCCGAGAATTTGTTAATTAGAGGAGAAACTTTTTAGAATCTACAGATGCATAGGAATTCACTCAAGCATGGTTGAAATCGCTTCCAGCACTAGTCAGTCAGGGGAAATATTTTGCAGTTCACAACACTGGGCATATTTTCTTTATGGTATAGATCTCAGAAAGTCCTCTCGAGGAAATTTTCTTCCAAATGCCCTATAGATTGGGGCAAGAAATTATGCATGGGAATTTTCTCCTCTTCAAGGGTCGATTCGATTAAGTCAAGTCGTAGGCTAAACAACTCGTGAATTTGAAGAGCATGTCGAGAAGTCATAATCGTTATCCTCGGATCATCAGAGACTTAAGTCCATTTATTGATGTTCCTCCATTAGATGTCAGGATCATTATCTCCAGTTGAAGTTTGGATTGTTATCCTCAGCAGGATACGAGCAGGAACGCAAAGAGCATGTGAGGTTGTTACCCATACAAGTTTCATGATGGAAATGTTGTTTCTTAAGAGGACTCCTTTCCTCATTAAAATATCAATTTCTACTTGATAAAAGTCTGTCTACCAAGGGGTTTCTCTTCAGAGATCTTTACTCCTCAGTAAAGCACTGTTATTTATCTACAAGAAGAGAATGGATCTTCTCCCTAGAAATATAGGGTTTCAAGTCAAGATGATTTCTTTTCAATGGAATACAATTTATTTTTTCAGTATCCTTTCCAAAGTACACTTTTCAGTGGAATTCCTCCTCGGAGTCGACATGTTAGAGTTACGATCTTGCATCACAGTTTTTACCCATTGGTTGGTAGTCCAAATTGTTTATTCTTCAGTGAAGTTCGCCATTCCAAACAGGGGCATATTGCTACAATTTCTATTTTTGCAAGTACTGTTGGTCTTTTATGACAAGAAGCATACCATCAAATAAATCAAGAAGGGTTTGTATATGACCATCATGAATATTTCTGTAGAATGGGATCCAATTTCGCCAGTGAATGCTCACTTCTTCTCAAAACAGAATCATTCATCCCCAGTAAAGGCGTACTCTCGCCCATATATAATTCCTTATCTCTAGTGAAAGCATATCCCTGTGTAATCCCCATTGAAGTCAGCACTCATGATAAGATTTTGTTTAAGAGTCTATCATTTTTAGAGTGCTGATCTCCAAAGAAGTTCCTTTCATCAGCATGTTTCTATAAATTTTCTTCTTCAGCTTAGTCTACTTTGTTTTGAAGAATATGGGAAGGTTCGTTTCATTAGACTGTATGCCTTTATTATATCCCTTTGAAGTTGATACCATGTGTCTCTGTGGTTTGTATTTATATCCCTAGTGAGGTTGTCGTTCATTTTCCCCATATAGTTCATATCTTTTCTCCCCAGGGAAGTTTGCCCAGTCCGGTTTTCTTAAGAGATGTTTGATTAGCATGCTTGTTATGCCCCAATGGAGTAAGTCTCCTATTTTTCTGGGGCGATGTGCATAGACGAATGTTGTTTAGGGCTCTTTCATCCCTAGTGAAAGAGTATTGCTGAAATATTTCCTCGGCGGAGTTCTGAACCTCAAGCTTATGGTTGAAAGATACCCTCCTCTTTCCCAAGTGAAGATTGTTACTCCCTAGCGGTAGTACCCCCCAGTGTGGCTTGGGTAGAATTCTTTTATTTAAGAATTTCTATAATTCCCCAGCCAAAATCACTTTTATTGAGGACTTACATTAGAAGGTCTCAGTCCCCAGCAAGGTTCTCTTTATCCTTGGAAAGAGATGTTGGATTTTCCCTCAGGATGTTGGGAGTTGGATCAGAGTTCAAAATTTTCCGTAAAGTGCATTTTTTTGCAGTATTTTCTCCAGTGAAGGTGTACTCTCTATCGAGTATTCCTCCTTCTCAGCGCAGTCCATTTCTTTCCAAGTTTTCTTAGAGGAATATTTTTATTCACCAACTGGATATTCTTGATATACTCCCCTTGAAGGCGAAATTCTATGGCTTCCCCAGTGAGGTTTGCACTCGTGCTCCATAGGAAGTATGCATTCTCCTCCTCAGTGAGTGGTGCACCCTCTCTCTTTGACACGACCTTCCTATAATCAGAGTTTATAGAAGAGAATCATGTTTACCTATGGGAGATTCTTGTTTGGCATCCTCATAAGGACGACCATCATCCCCAATGAAGTGATTTCTACTCCCCAGTACAAAAATCCTTGTCGGCTTGAATCTTACAGAGATGGCTACATCCAGTGCAATGGGTATTGTTGATGTTATCATCTAAAGTTTTTTATGGCTCCCCGGTGTAAGAGGTAGTCTTTGTCCCCAGTCAAAGCTGAATATTGAGGACGTGTCGCAGTAACTTATCTATTATTCCTCAGTGGAGAAAATTCTTCTTTCCCTGGTGAAGCAAGCGTCCTGTCTCCCCATTGTGGTGTACATGGGAATGCAAGTCATTACTCTTTCATCCTAGGTGATAGAAGATTCTTTTGAGAAATCCCTAGTGGAATTCCTGTCCAAGGATGTTTGTTTCCTCTCCAAGTGAAGATTTTTTACCCCTCGGTGGTGTTATCCCCAGTGTGGCCTGACTAAAATTTATTTTATTTAATAATTTCTATACTCCCCAATAGAAGTTATCTTCGTTCAGAAATTCTACACGAGAAATTTTCCATCCCCAACGAAGCTCTCCTCTTTCTAACAGAAGAAAAAGAATTTGTTCCCTAGGAAGTCGGAAGTTTGATCAAAATTCAAGATTTTCTCTGAATTGCAATTTATTTTTGCAGTATTGCTTCTCAGAAAGTTGCTTCTCTATTGATATCGATCTTTAGAGGTTGGTGGTTCTGAATCTTGGTTCCCCATTGAACTTCAAATTGTCTTTTCCCTACAGAAGATCATATGTGCCTGAATAATCATTCGGAAGTTCATTGTCTTCTCAGCAGCCAATTATTGACGTGCTTTCCCTAGTGCATTGCTAAACATGCATCATTACACTTCATCTACCAAAACGTGTATCATTTCCATTGTATGGAGAATTACGTTATAAAATATTCAAACATGCATAAGTATAAGACAATTGTGTTAACCTGGAGTAACTAGATTGTTATGCGCTTAGATTTGAATTATCTCCATAGAAAGCCTAGGGTGATCCTATTTTTATTCCCCAACAAAGTCTGTTTAATTTACCAGTCAGGTCATTGGTATCTTTCAATTCCCCAGTAAGTTTGTGGTTCTCTCTTACCCTTGCAAGCCCTTGGTTATTTTACCTATGTTTGCTTTTGTCGTTAGAGTGCAAGTAAGAGTTAGTGTATAGCCTTTCTTGCTTCTCATGTATTTGAGTATCCATACTTGGTGTGTGGTAATTCAGATAATTGCCACTCTTGAATAATTACACCCTGCCTATTTTGTAGTTATTGCATATTCACAACTCTTAAAGCCCAACGTGTGTTGGAAATCCTTGTTTAGAGTCCCTAGAGTTGGTCTCTTTTTTTTCTAATCACACGTCCATCGTCGACCGGCATTTTGTTTAGGTTCAATACTGAAGGATGAGAAAACACATAGGGGGGGTTGAATAAGTTTTTCCTTTTTCGCACACAATACTAATGGAAGGACACAAATATTTTTATCCTGGTTCGTTTGAAACTCAAACTACTCCAGTCCACCTGCCAAGGTGATTTCCCCTCTCTCAACGAGGACTTAATCCACTATAATCAAACTGATTACAAATGCACAACCAAACTTTTGTGACTTACAATACAATTCACAAGCCAACTGCAAGTGACTAACACCTCCAAGACTCAACTAGTCCTAGCCCTCTTGAGAAATCTGACCCAACTGGTCTCTCAAGGAAAATTTACAAAAATTATCTCTTAATAGTAGTGAGACAGAATGCTTCTAATAAGCTTTATCACAAACTGTGATTTATCACTAAGTTGTTTCCCAATACTTAAGATTTACCCACTATACAATATTAGTTTACAATAATGAAAACAATGAGTGTTAGTATGTTTCTCGCGGATCAGTAACCTTTCTTTGAAACAAATGATGTTCTATATATAGCTTTCAGTCTTGACTGTTACTGCCTTGAATAGAGTGTATGCATTAATTAAGTGTGTTAGCTTGGTCTTTATGTTTCCAATGTTCTTGTGCATAGTACCACTTGAGTGTCTTAGCCATCTTAGCATTAAATGACCAACGGTACTGTCAGAACTTGTCTCTGGAAGTTCAAGAATTTGCTTGTGGCGTTCTTACTTCAGAGTTTACTTTAACTATTCTTCTATCAGAGTATTCTTCACTTTATGTTCATCAGAGTTTGCTTCAGCTTGCATTATCAGATGTTGCTTTCAACATGCTTTCTTTCAGATCTTTGCTTCAGCTAGCGTTATCAGAGTTTGCTTAGTATTGCTTTTCCATTAGCATTTTCCTTGGAGTGCTTCCTTCAGAGTTTGCTTTAGACTTGCGTAAAATGATTTTTCTTTCTTGAGATGCATGATTCAGAACATCATCTAAATTTAGAAAACATACACATCAAAGTATAAAATATATTTCACAAAATTTATTTTATTGTTATCATCAAAACTCTAAAATATGATTAGAACCAAACTTTGTTCTAACAATCTTCCCCTTTTTGATGATGACAAAACGATTCAGATTTTGATTAAAAAAAATTTGTGCAAGGGTGAGTATCTCCCCCTGAGATTGATATTTCTTCTTCTGAAAAAAATAATCAAAGAGTTTAAAACTATAAGGGAAACTTCCTGATATTTGTTCTTCAGAGCTTTGAGACGTTTTTCTTTCAGAGTTTCTTTAAGCGCTCTTGATCTTTTCTTCAGAGTTTCTTTGGCCGTTCTTTTCCAGATGATGTTCAGAGCTTAGTCTTTTAGAGTCTTGAGGTACCTGCATATCTCTTAAACAGAAAAGAGCTTTGTATTTTGTTAGTAATGTTTGAGACTTAGTCCTATAACTGCTATCATGGATCAGATCAAAATCTTATTTTCTCCCCCTTTTTTTCATAATCAAAAGTAAATAAAATAAAGAGATTAAAAATGTTTGTATATTGAAGATTAAAAAAAAGGAACAGAGGTACAAAACAAAAACAACAAGAAACTTTAAAAAAAATAAAACTAGGATTGACGAGAGACAAGAGAAAGAAGAAGATTCTTAATTTCATTTGAGAATTCCTCTTGTTTCATCATCCAAGTTCTGATTTCCTTGTTGGTTTCATCCTGTTTGTCCAAACGCTCATGGATGGCTTCATTTTCCTTCTTTAGTTCATTCAGAGTATGCATCACCAGCGAAGAGGTAGCAGATGTTGAAGCAGCTTCAGAAGATACAACCTTTAGAGTAGAAGCAGCAGAGCCTGAGCCTACAACAGTTGAGAGGAGGGTCCCAGGGTCAATCAGAAAAGTTGGAACTTTCTCAGAGGCTGCTGTAGCAGAAGGCTGGTGATACAGAGTCATTGCCAAGGAATTGGGATCTGACTCAGGGCCATCTTCAGATTCATCTTCTGAAATTTCCATGTGGTCAGCAAGTGGTAATGGAGCATTTGTAATCTGCAGTGGAGACTGTTTATCCCAGATATTTACCACTTCTGTCTTGAAGGCATTCAGATACTGGGTGAAATTCTCAAGAACCTGAGAATAGCACAGATCTTGCAACTTGAAGGTTTCATCATTGAGTTTCCTTCAAAATTCTTCCCACTGAAAATTACATGCAGTTGGGTCCAGGTTGCTGGAACTGTTTGTCTTCAGCAGGTCTATCCACGTCTGCATTTCTGTTGCAAAGTTCTGAAAACATACAGTAACATCTGGCTGAACAGGTTTTGGGGTTGGTTTGGGAACATTCCTTTTAGTGGATATTATTTGTAGATAACGTAGAGCTTCAGGATCAACTATAGTCCTAAGAAAGTCAAAAGGTTTTGATGGTTCAGGAGGTTCTGATGAGGATGGACTAAAGGTTGGTTCTAGAGAGTGAGGTGGTGAGGGTTCAGGTGAGAGAGGTGTGGGAATTGCTGGTGACGTAGGAGGGGTGATATCAGGAGAGATGATGATGGTGGTTTGGGCTGAGGAAGAAATTTTTTAGAGTAATAAAGACAATAAAGAATTTTGAGCGATTGAAATTAAAAAAATAATCATTACTAGCAATTAATGAAATATGACATTGAGGGGAGGCATGAGATTTTATCAAATCTAAATAGTTACCTAGGAACGGCCTCTCAATAGCAGCGCACGCATGCGTGACCTTTCAGAGTTGAAACACACGTTCAACTTCTGAGGGTAGCGTGTGACAGCTGGTTTAATATAATGAACTTCTGAACCATTCGTGTAATGAAACGTTAGACACATTTCAGAACATGATGAATGGCTTCTGATGTAACTCCTATTCTCACTTCTGAAGAGCAGTTAATCAGAACATGCATTTCAGAACATTTTGGAAACACATATAGAGAAAAAAAATTCATTCAGGATAAAATTCCATGCTGATGTTTTTTAGAATGAATTTAAATTTATCTTTAGAAAGGGGTTTTGTGAAAATATCAGCCCATTGATGGTCTGTGTCTATGAAGTTTAAACTAAGGATTCCTTTTTGAATGTAGTCCCTTATGAAATGATGTTTAATTTCTATATGTTTTGCCTTAGAATGTAAGATGGGATTTTTTGAAAGACAAATAGCAGAGGTATTATCATAGAAGATGTGAATCTTACTTTCATATAGATGATAATCTTCCAGCTGGCTCTTCATCCACATCATCTGAGTGCTACATCCAGAAGCAGATATATATTCAGCCTCACTGGTTGATCGTGCAATAGTTGCTTGCTTCTTATTGTACCATGAGATAATATTATCACCAAGAAACTGACGGCTTCCAGAGGTGCTTTTACGTTCTATTCTATCTCCAGCAAAGTCAGCATCACAATAACCCACTAGTTTAAAATCTTTGGATCTTCTGTAACACAATCCAAGGTTAGTAGTACCTTTCAAATACCTCAGAATTTTCCTAACAGCAGTTAGGTGAGATTCTCTAGGATCTGATTGGAATCTTGCACATAAACATACACTGAATAATATATCTGGTCTAGATGCAGTTAGATAAAGAAGAGATCCAATCATACTTCTGTAGAGTTTCTGATCTACTTTCTTACTTACCTCATCTTTTCCTAGAATGCATGTAGGATGCATTGGTGGCTTCGCTTCTTTACTTTCTGATAGCTGGAATTTCTTCAGAAGTTCTTTAACATACTTTGTCTTATGTATGTAAGTACCTTCTAGAGTTTGATTAATTTGAATTCCCATAAAGAATTTCAGTTCTCCCATCATGCTCATCTCAAATTCAGCCTGCATAGACTCAGCAAATTCTCTTCCAAGAGAGACATTAGAGGTTCCAAAAATAATATGATCTACATATATTTGACAGATTAAAATGTCATTTTAAAATGTTTTTCTGAATAAGGTAGTGTCCACTTTCCCTCTGGTAAAATTCTTTTCTAAAAGAAAGTTACTCAGACATTCATACCAAGCTCTAGGAGCTTGTTTCGGACCGTACAGAGACTTTTTCATTTTATAAACATGTTCTGGAAATTTTGGGTCATCAAAACACGGAGGTTGGTGGACATAAACTTCTTCTTTTATGTAACCATTCAAAAATGCACTTTTAACATCCATTTGATATAATGAGATATTGTGTTGAACAACAAAATAAATTAACAATCTAATTGATTCTAACCTGGCGACTGGGGCAAAGGTTTCATTATAATTAATTTCTTCTTATTGACTATAACCTTGTGCAACCAGTCGTGCCTTGTTTCTGACAACCTCTTCTTGCTCATTCAACTTGTTTCTGAATACTCATTTTGTTCCTATGATATTGAATCCTTTGGGCATTAGAACTAGATCTCACACATCATTTCTTGAAAATTGATTTAGTTCTTATTGCATAGCTAGAATCCAATCTTTATCTTGCATATATTTCTCTATTGAGGTTGGTTTAATTAGAGATACCAAACCAAACATTGATTCTTCAATGTTTCTGAAAGAGGATCTTGTTCTGATGGGATCTTCTTTCTTTCCAATGATCATGTTTTCTGGATGTGCCGATGTGATTCTGGGGAATTTATTCTGTGAGGGTTGTTCATAAATTTTTTGATTTTCCATAGCATTTTCAATAGGAGGGTCTTTTGAGTTATCCTTTGCTTCTGACTCTTCAGAGTTTGTAAGATGATCTTCTGTACCTGCAGGATTTTCATTTTGCTTTGGCTTTTGCTGGCCAAGCTTATCATCAAATATGTCTTTGATTGATTCTTCAACAATCAGAGTTTGTGTTGAATACCCTATAGCCTTTTGAGCATTCAGAATATCCAAGCAGAAACCACTTTTTTGCCTTACAATCAAACTTGTTCAGATTATCTTTAGTATTCAGAATATAGCAAGTGCATCCAAAAGGATGGAAATATGAAATGTTGGGTTTTTTGTTTTTCCACAATTCATAAGGAGTCTTTTAGAGAATAGGTCTTATAGAGACTCTATTTTGAATATAACATGTTGTGTTCACTGCTTCTGCCTAGAAGTGTTTAGCCATATTAGTTTCATTAATCATGATTCTGGCCATTTCTTGCAAAGTTCTATTCTTCCGTTCTACAAATCCATTTTGTTGGGGAGTTCTAGGACAAGAGAAATCATGAGAAATGCCATTTTCTTTAAAAAAACTTTTCAAAATAATGATTTTCAAATTCGCCTCCATGATCACTTCTAACTTTTATAATTCTAAATTCTTTTTCATTTTGCACTTGGTTGCAGAAGTCGAAGAACACAAAATGTGACTCATCCTTGTTTTTTAAAAACTTAACCCATGTCCATCTGCTATAGTCATCAACAATGACCAATCCATACTTCTTGCCTCTGATGGATGCAATTTTAACTTGTCCAAACAGATCAATGTGAAGAAGTTCCAACGACCTAGAGGAAGAAACAACATTTTTTGACTTAAAAGAAGGTTTTGAAAATTTTCCTTTCTGACATGCTTCGCATAGAGCTTCTGAGTTGAACTTCAAATTTGGAAGTCCCCTGACCAGATTGAGTTTGTTAATTTGAGATATGCTTCTCATGCTAAAATGCCCCAATCTTTTGTTCCAGACCCATTGCTCATCGCTAACAGACATAAGGCATTTTACATTATGAGATTTAAGATCAGAAAGATCAATTTTATAGATGTTGTTCTTTCTATTGCCAGTAAAAAGGATTGATCCATCTTTTTAACTAACAACTCTACAGGATTTTTGATTAAAGATTATGTCATAACCATTGTCACTTAATTGACTTATGGACAGCAAGTTATGCGCTAATCCTTCTACCAACAGAACATTAGTTATAGAAGGAAGGTTATCGTTTCTAATGGTTCCAGAACCAATAATCTTTCTTTTTTGATTTCCTCCAAATTTGACATCTCCTCCAAATTTAAGTTCCGGACTTTGGAACATAGACTTTCTTCCCGTCATATGTCGCGAGCATCCAGAGTCCAGGTACCATGACTGGTGTTTCAACTGAGCTGTTAAGGACATATGCAACATAGATTATTTTCTCCTTAGGTACCCATTTCTTTTTGGGTCCTTTTTGGTTAGAGTTTCTAAAGTTCTGGTTTAACCTTGATTTTGCATAAGAATTTTCAAAGTGAGAAGTGTATTTGATATCATGTGTGTCCCCAAAACTAAATTATTTGTGTAGAGGTTTATATGTGATAACCATTTCCTCAAAAGTCTTAGGTTTATATGTTTCTTTCCCTTTGGGAGTTTCATATCCAATACCTCTTCTGTTATTTCCACTAACACCATAGACCATTGAATCTATTCTTCTTCTATTTATGCTTTTAGCAAGAAACATTTGAAAGCTAGAGTCAGATTCTTTAAGAATATCTTTTGAACTTGAAGCAGAATCTGAAATAGAAATCTTTTGAAATTTTTGAACTTCCTCTTTGAGTTTAAAAATGTTTTCTTTAAGTTCAAAGTTTTCTATTTCAAGTTTCTCAAAATCAGATGCAAGATTCTTTTTGAGTTTCTTGTATTTGATTTTGAGTTTACTATAGTTTTCAAGAAGTTCAGATAAGCTCTCAGCAAGTTCAGTTCTAGAAAATTCAGAGAATACCTCTTTCTGTTCTGAATCAGAGTCTGAGTCATCGTCATCTGCTGCAGTAGCCATTAACGCTAGGTTGGTGTGTTCATCTTCTGAGTCAGATTCAGCTTTAGAAGATTCTGAATCATCCCAGGTGGCCATCATGTCTTTCTTTCTTCCAAACTTTTCTTTGGTCTTTCTCTTTGCAGCTTAGGATAATCACTTCTGTAGTGTCCTGGTTCTTTACATTCATAGCAGACTATATCTCTCCTGCTTGACTTCTTATGTCCAGAAGATTCTGGTTTATCTTCTGACCTCGTGTAGTTTCTGAACTTCTTTCGTTTGTGCTTCCACATCTATTTGATCCTTCTGGAGAGCAGAGATAACTCATCTTCTTCTGATGCAGAATCTTTAGAGTTTCCTTCTTCTGCCTGAAAAGCGTTAGTTTCACATTTTTTAATAGATTTAAGGGCGACAGACTTACCTTTCTTTTGAGGCTCATGTTCATCAAGTTCTATCTCGTGACTTCTTAAAGCACTGATAAGTTCTTCAAGGGATACATCATTCAAATCTTTTGGCACTTTGAATGTAGTAACCATAGGTGCCCATCTTCTAGGTAAACTTCTGATAATTTTCTTAACATGGTCTGCCTTGGTGTATCCTTTGTTCAGAACTCTCAGGCCAGCGGTCAGAGTTTGGAATCTTGAGAACATGGCTTCAATGGACTCATTTTCTTCCATTTTAAAGCCTTCATACTTCTGGATGAGAGACAGAGCTTTTGTCTCTTTTACTTGAGCATTTCCTTCATGAATCATTTGGAGAGACTCAAACATGTCATGTGCGGTATCTCTGTTGGTGATTTTCTCATATTCTGTTTTAGAGATAGCATTCAGAAATATGTTTCTGGCTCTGTGGTGATTCTTGAAATCTAACTTCTGTTTTTTATCCATGTTCCTTCTGTCAATCTTGTTTCCGTCTTTGTCTTCTGGATGTGTGTAACCATCTAGGACCAAATCCCATAGATCAGCATCATGACCTAGAAAGAAACTTTCTAGTCTATCCTTCCAGTATTTAAAGTCTTCTCCATCAAACACAAGAGGTTTGGTGCAGTTGTTGTTGTTTTGTTCAGTTGCCATAGTGTTTTCCTTCTGGATCTTTTTCTGACACTGTTAGGTTTTTGCACCCAGAACTAGAGCTCTGATGCCAATTGAAGGATGAGAAAACACTTATAAGGGGGTATTGAATAAGTTTTTCCTTTTTCGCACGTAATAGTAATGGAAGGACACATATATTTTTATCCTGGTTCGTTTGAAACTCAAACTACTCCAGTCAACTCGCCAAGGTGATTTCGCCTCTCTCAACGACTTAATCCATTATAATCAAACTGATTACAAATGCACAACCAAACTGTTGTGACTCACAATACAATGCACAAGCCAACTGCAAGTGACTAACACCTCTAAGACTCAACTAGTCCTAGCCCTCTTGAGAAATCTGACCCAACTGGTCTCTCAAGGAACACTTACAAAAATTATCTCTTAATAGTAGTGAAACAGAATGCTTGTAATAAGCTTTATCATAAATTGTGATTTATCACTAAGATTGTTGCCCAATACTTAAGATTTACCCACTATACAATATTAGTTTACAAGAATGAAAACAGTGAGCGTTAGTATGTTTCTCGCGGATCAGTAACCTTTCTTTGAAACAAATAATCTGCTATATATAGCTTTTAGTTTTGACCGTTACTGCCTTGAAGAGAGTGTATGCATTAATGAAGCGTGTTGGGTTGGTCTTTATGTTTCCATTGTTCTCGTGCGTAGTACCACTTGAGTGCGTTAGCCGTCTTAGTATTAAATGACCAATGGTACTGTCAGAACTTATCTCTGGAAGTTTAAGAGTTTGCTTGCAGCGTTGCCACTTTAGAGTTTAGTTTAACTATTCTTCTATCAGAGTATTATTCCCTTTATTTTCATCAGAGTTTACTTCAGCTTGCATTATCAGATGTTGCTTTCAGCTTGCATTATCAGATGTTGCTTTCAGCGTGCTTTCTTTCAGGTCTTTTCTTCAGCTAGCGTTATCATAGTTTGCTTAGTATTGTTTTTCCATCAAAGTTTGCCTTAGAGTGCTTCCTTCAGAGTTTGCTTTAGACTTGCGTAAAATGATTTTTATTTCTTGAGATGCATGATTCAAAATATCATCTGAACTTAGAAAACATACACATCAAAGTATAAAATATATTTCACAAAATTTATTTTATTGTTATCATCAAAACTCTAAGATATGATTAGAACCAAACTTTGTTCTAACAAATACAAACGTGAATTCCAAGTAAGTTCATTTCCCAAGAGTCCCCTTCAGTTAGTCTTTCTTCTTTGTAAGGTTCGTCTTTGCCCGATGTTCTCTTTTCTAAGGAATTCACCTTCGTCCGGTGTCTTTCTGTCTTAAGTTCACCTTTTCCCGGTGTCCCTTTTTGTTGGTTAAGGTTCGTCTTCTCCCGACGATCTCTTTTCTCTAGAATTCAGCTTCGCCCAGTGTCTTTCTATCTTAGGTCCACCTTCACCCAGTATCCCTTTTTGTTGGTGAAGATAAGTCTTCGCCCGACCTTCTCTTTTCTCTGGAAGTAACCTTCGCCAGGTGTCTTTTGGTCTTAGTTTCACCTTCACCCGATGTCCTTTTATATTAAATAAGGTTTATCTTTTCCCGATGTTCTCTTTCCTCCGGCAAATTGACCTTCGCCTGGTGTCTTTCCATCTTAGGTTCATCTTCGCCCGGTGTCCTTTTTATTGGTTAAGGTTCTTCTTTTCCCGACATTCTATTTCCCCCGACAAATTAACCTTCACCCGGTGTCTTTCTGTCTTAGTTTCACCAATGCCCGATGCCCCTTTTTTGTTGGTTAAGATTCGTCTTCGCCCGACGTTCTCTTTTCTTCGGAATTCACCTTCGCCCGATGTCTTTCGTCTTAGGTTCACCTTCTTCTGACGTTCTCTTTTCTCTTGAATTCACCTTCGCCAGGTATTTTTCCGTCTTAGGTTCACCTTCGCCATGTGTCATTTTTTATTAGTTAAGGTTCGTCTTCACCTGGCCATATCTTTTCTCAGGAATTCACCTTTGCCCGGTGTTTTTCCGTCTTAGGTTCACCTTACCCAGTGTCCTTTTTTGTTCGTTAAGGTTCATCTTCGCTAGCGTTCTCTTTTCTCTATAAGTTACCTTCACCCGATGTCTTTCCATCTTAGATTCACCTTCGCCTGGTGTTTTTCCGTCTTAAGTTCACCTTCGCCCAGTGTCACGTTTTGTTTGTTAACGTTCGTCTTCGCCCAACGTTCTCTTTTCTCCGGAATTCACCTTTACCTGGTGTCTTTCCTTCTTAGGTTCACCTTCGCCCAGTGCTCCCTTTTTGTTGGTTAAAGATTGTCTTTGCTCGACGCTCTATTTTCTCCGGCAAACTTACCTTCGACTGTAGTCTTTATGTCTTAGGTTCACCTTCGCCCAGTGCCCCTTTTGGTTGGTTAAGAGTCGTCTTTGCCCGACGTTCTCTTTTCTCTAGAATTCACCTTCGCCCAGTGTCTTTCTGCCTTAGGTTCACCTTCGCTCGATGTTCTTTTTTGTTAGTAAAGTTCGATCTTTGGCCGACATTATCTTTCCTCCGGAAAAATCACCTTCTCCCGGTGTCGGTCCATCTTAGTTTCACCTTCGCCCGGTGCCCATTTTTCTTGGTTAAGTTTCGTCTTCTCCCGACATTCTCTTTTCTCAAAATTTCACCTTCTCCCGATGACTTTTCGTCTTAGGTTCACCTCTACCTGGTGTCCCTTTTTGTTGGTTAAGGTTCGTCTTTGCCCGATCTTCTCTTTCCTCCTGAAAACTCGCATTCACCCGGTGCCCCTTTTTATTCGTTAAGGTTCGTCTTTTCCCGACGTTCTCTTTCCTCCCGCTTGGTGTCTCTTTTTGTTGGATAAGGTTCGTCTTCACCCGATGCTCTCTTTTCTCTGAAATTCATCTTCGCCCCGTGTGTTTCCGTCATAGGTTTACCTTCGCCCGATGTCCATTTTTGTTAGTTAAGGTTCGTCTTTGCCAAACGTTCTCTTTCCTCCAGCAAATTCAACTTCACCCGGTGTCTTTCCGTCTTAGGTTCACCTTCGCCCGGTGCCCCTTTTTTGTTGGTTAAAGTTCGTCTTCACCCAACATTCTCTTTTCTCCGGAATTCACCTTCGTACGGTGTCTTTCTTCTTAGGTTCACTTTTGCCCAACATTCTCTTCTCTTCGGAATTCACCTTCGCCTAGTGTTTTTCTGTCTTAAGTTCACCTTCACCCGGTGTCCCTTTTTGTTGGATAAGGTTCATCATCGCCCGATGTTCTCTTTCCTCCTGCAAATTCAACTTCGCCTGATGTCGTGTTTGTTGGTTAACTTTTTTGTCTTCACGAGACGTTCTCTTTTCTCTGGAATTCACCTTTGTCTTGTGTCTTTCCTTCTTAGATTCACCTTCAACCGGTGTTTTTCTATCTTAGGTTCAACTTCATGCGGTGTCCCTTTTTGTTGGTTAAGGTTCTTCTTCGCCCGACGTTCTCTTTACTCTGGAATTCACCTTCTCCTGGTGTCTTTTTGTCTTAGGTTCACCTTTGCCCGATATCCCTTTTTATTGGTTAAGAGTCTTCTTTGTCCGACGTTCTCTTTTCTCCAGAATTCACCGTCACCCAGTGTTGTTCCAACTTAGGTTTACCTTCGCCCCGTGCCCCTTTTTGTTGGTTAAGTTTCGTCTTCTCTTGACGTTCTCTTTTCTCTGAAATTCACCTTCGCCCGATGACTTTTCGTCTTAGGTTCACCTTTGTCTTGTGTCCCTTTTTGTTGGTTAAGGTTCTTCTTTGCCCGACGTTCTCTTTTCTCTGAAATTAACCTTCGCCTGACGTCTTTTCGTCTTAAGTTCAGCTTCGCCCTATGTCCTTTTTTGTTAGTTAAAGTTTGTCTTTGCCCGACGTTCTCATTCCTCTGGAAAATTCACCTTCGGCCGGTGTCTTTCTGTCTTAGGATATTCTTCACCCAGTGCCCCTTTTTGTTGCTGAAGGTTCGTCTTCACCCGACGTTCTCTTTTCTCAGAAATTCTCCTTTGCCCAATGAATTTCCATCTTAGGTTCACCTACGCTTGGTGTCCCTTTTTGTTGGTTAAGGTTCATCTTCACCCGATGTTCTCTTTTCTCTGAAATTCACCTTCGCCCCGTGACTTTCTGTCTTAGGTTTACCTTCGCCCGGTGTCATTTTTTGTTGGTTAAGGTTCTTCTTCTTCCGACGTCCTCCTTCCTCCGACAAATTCAACTTCACCCAGTGTCTTTTTGTCTTAGGTTCACCTTTGCCTGGTGCCCCTTTTTTTGGTTAAGTTTCGTCTTCTTCCAATATTCTCTTTTCACCGGAATTCACCTTCGTACGTTTTCTTTCGTCTTAGGTTCACCTTCGCCCGACGGTCTCTTTTCTCTGAAATTCCCCTTTGCCCGATGTTTTTTTGTCTTAGGTTCACGTTCACTCGGTGTACATTTTTGTTGGATAAGGTTCATCTTCGCCTGATGTTCTCTTTTATCTGAAATTCACCTTCGCCTGGTGTTTTTCGATCTTAGGTTCATCTTCACTTGATCTCCTTTTTTGTTGATTAGGGTTCGTCTTTAGAGATGTTCTCTTTTCTCCAGAATTTACCTTCTCCTTGTGTCTTTCCGTCTAAGATTCACCTTCGCCTGGTGTTTTTCCGTCTTAGGTTCACCTTTGCCTGGTGTCCCTTTTTGTTGGTTAAGGTTCGTCTTCCCTCGACATTCTCTGATCTCCGGAATTCACCTTCGCCCGGTGTATTTCTATCTTAGGTTCACCTTCGTCCGGTGTCTTTCTGTCTTAGGTTCACCTTCACCCGGTGTTCCTTTTTATTGGTTAAGGTTCGTCTTCGCCCGACGTTCTCTTTTCTATAGAATTCACCATCGCCCGGTGTCATTCCGTCTTAGGTTCACCTTTGCCCGGTGTCCTTTTTTATTGGTTAAGGTTCATCTTCGTTCAGCATTCTCTTTTCTCCGGAATTCACCTTCGCCTGGTGTCTTTTCGTCTTAGTTTCACCTTCACCCGGTGTCCCTTTTTGTTGGTTAAGGTTCATCTTCGCCGGACATTCTCTTTTCTTCAGAATTCACCTTCGCCCAGGTTTTTTTCCGTCTTAGGTTTACATTTACCTTGTATCCCTTTTTGTTTGTTAAGGTTCGTCTTTGTTCGACGTTCTCTTTTCTCCGGAATTCACCTTCGCCTGGTGTTTTTCCGTCTTAGGTTCACCTTCGCTCAGTGTCCTTTTTTGTTGGTTAAGTTTCGTCTTTGCCCTACGTTCTCTTTTCTATGGAATTCGCCTTTGTCCGGTGTCTTTTCGTCTTAGATTCACCTTCGCTCGATATTCTTTTTTGTTAGTAAAGTTCCATCTTTGCCCGATGTTCTCTTTCCTCCGGCAAATTCACCTTCGCCCGGTGTCGTTCCATCTTAGTTTCACCTTCGCCCGGTGCCCATTTTTGTTGGTTAAGTTTTGTCTTCTCCCGACGTTCTCTTTTTTCCGAATTTCACCTTCGCCCGATGACTTTCCGTCTTAGATTCACCTTTTCCTGGTGTCCCTTTTTGTTGGTTAAGGTTCGTCTTCTCCCGATGATCTCTTTCCTCCTGAAAACTCACCTTCGCCCGGTGCCCCTTTTTATTCGTTAAGGTTCGTCTTTTCCCGATGTTCTCTTTCCTCCCGCAAGTTCACCTTTGCACGGTGTCTTTCCGTATTAGGTTCACCTTCGCCTAGTTTCCCTTTTGGTTTGTTAAGTTTCATCTTCGCCCGACTTTCTCTTTTCTGTGGAATTCACCTTCTCCTAGTTACTTTCTGTCTTAGGTTAACCTTCACCTGATGTCCTTTTTTTTAGTTAAGGTTCGTCTTTTCCCAATGTTTTCTTTCCTCTGGCAAATTCACCTTTACTCGTTGCCTTTCTGCCTTAGGTTCACCTTCACCCGGTGTCCCTTTTTGTTGGTTAAGTTCGTCTTCGATCGACGTTCTCTTTTCTCCAGAATTCACCTTCGCTCGGTGTTTTTCATTCTTAGGTTCACCTTCGCCCGATGTCCCTTTTTGTTTGTTAAGGTTCATCTTCGTCAGACGTTCTCTTTTCTCAGGAATTCACCTTCGCCCAGTTTTATTGTGTCTTAGGTTCACCTTCACCCGATGTCATTTTTGTTGGTTAAAGTTCGTCTTTGTGCGACGTTCTATTATCTCTGGAATTCACCTTTATCTGGTGTCTTTCCGTCTTAGATTTACCTTCTCCCGGTATTTTTCCGTCTTAGGTTCACCTTTGTGTGGTCTCCCTTTTTGCTGGTTAAGGTTCATCTTCGCCCGACATTCTCTTTACTCTGGAATTCACCTTCACCTAGTGTCTTTCCGTCTTAGGTTCACCTTCGCCAGGTGCTCCCTTTTTGTTGGTTAAGGTTTGTCTTCGTCCGATGTGTTTCTTTTCTCCGGCAAACTCACCTTCGCCCGGTGTCTTTCTGTCTTAGGTTCACCTTTGCCCAGTGTCACTTTTTGTTGGTTAAGAGTCGTCTTTGCCTGACGTTCTCTTTTCTCTAGAATTCACCTCCACCCAGTGTATTTCTGCCTTAGGTTCACCTTCGCCCGATGTTCTTTTTTGTGAGTTAAGTTCCATCTTTGCCCGATGTTCTCTTTCCTCTGGAAAATTCACCTTCCCCAGGTGTCGTTCTATCTTAGGTTCACCTTCGCCCGGTGCCCATTTATGTTGGTTAAGTTTTGTCTTCTCCCGACGTTCTCTTTTCTATGAATTTCACCTTCGCACGATGACTTTCCATCTTAGGTTCACATTTTCCTGGTGTCCCTTTTTGTTGGTTAGGGTTCATCTTCGCCTGACGTTCTCTTTTCTCTGGAATTAACCTTTGCCCAGTGTCTTTCCAGCTTAGATTCACCTTCGTCCTATGTCCTTTTTTGTTAGTTAAGGTTCATCTTTTCCCGACGTTCTCTTTCCTTTGATAAATTCACCATTGTCGGGTGTCTTTCTATCTTAGGTTCACCTTCGCCCGGTGCCCCTTTTTATTGCTGAAGGTTCATCTTCATCCGATGTTCTCTTTTCTCTGAAATTCAACTTTTCCCGGTGACTTTCCGTCTTAGGTTCACCTTCGCTAGGTGTCTCTTTTTGTTGGTTAAGGCTCGTCTTCACCCGATGCTCTCTTTTCTCTGAAATTCATCTTCGCCCCGTGTCTTTCCGTCATAGGTTTACCTTCGCCCGAGTCCATTTTTGTTAGTTAAGGTTCGTCTTTGCAAAACGTTCTCTTTCCTCCAGCAAATTTACCTTCATCCGGTGTCTTTCCGTCTTAGGTTCACCTTCGCCCGGTGCCCCTTTTTTGTTGGTTAAAGTTCGTCTTCACCCAACATTCTCTTTTCTCCGGAATTCACCTTCGTACGGTGTCTTTCTTCTTAGGTTCACTTTTGCCCAACATTCTCTTCTCTTCGGAATTCACCTTTGCCCAGTGTTTTTCTGTCTTAAGTTCACCTTCACCCGGTGTCCCTTTTTGTTGGATAAGGTTCATCATCGCCCGATGTTCTCTTTCCTCCTGCAAATTCAACTTCGCCTGATGTCGTGTTTGTTGGTTAACTTTTTTGTCTTCACGCGACGTTCTCTTTTCTCTGGAATTCACCTTTGTCTTGTGTCTTTCCTTCTTAGATTCACCTTCAACCGGTGTTTTTCTATCTTAGGTTCACCTTCATGCGGTGTCCCTTTTTGTTGGTTAAGGTTCTTCTTCGCCCGACGTTCTCTTTACTCTGGAATTCACCTTCTCCTGGTGTCTTTTTGTCTTAGGTTCACCTTTGCCCGATATCCCTTTTTATTGGTTAAGAGTCTTCTTTGTTCGACGTTCTCTTTTCTCCAGAATTCACTGTCACCCAGTGTTGTTCCAACTTAGGTTTACCTTCGCCCCGTGCCCCTTTTTGTTGGTTAAGTTTTGTCTTCTCTTGACGTTCTCTTTTCTCTGAAATTCACCTTCGCCCGATGACTTTTCGTCTTAGGTTAACCTTTGTCTTGTGTCCCTTTTTGTTGGTTAAGGTTCTTCTTTGCCCGATGTTCTCTTTTCTCTGAAATTAACCTTCGCCTGACGTCTTTTCGTCTTAAGTTCAGCTTCGCCCTATGTCCTTTTTTGTTAGTTAAATTTTTTCTTTGCCCGATGTTCTCATTCCTCTGGAAAATTCACCTTCGGCCGGTGTCTTTCTGTCTTAGGATATTCTTCACCCAGTGCCCCTTTTTGTTGCTGAAGGTTCGTCTTAACCCGACGTTCTCTTTTCTCAGAAATTCTCCTTTGCCCAATGAATTTCCATCTTAGGTTCACCTAAGCTTGGTGTCCCTTTTTGTTGGTTAAGGTTCATCTTCACCCGATGTTCTCTTTTCTCCGAAATTCACCTTCACCCCGTGACTTTCGGTCTTAGGTTTACCTTCGCCCGGTGTCCTTTTTTGTTGGTTAAGGTTCTTCTTCGTCTGACGTCCTCTTTCCTCCGACAAATTCAACTTCACCCAGTGTCTTTTCGTCTTAGGTTCACCTTTGCCTGGTGCCCCTTTTTTTTGGTTAAGGTTCGTCTTCTTCCAACATTCTCTTTTCACTGGAATTCACCTTCGTACGTTTTCTTTCGTCTTAGGTTCACCTTCGCTCGACGGTCTCTTTTCGACGAAATTCCCCTTTGCCCGATGTTTTTTTGTCTTAGGTTCACATTCACTCGGTGTACATTTTTGTTGGATAAGGTTCATCTTCGCCCGATGTTCTCTTTTATCTGAAATTCACCTTCGCCTGGTGTTTTTCGATCTTAGGTTCATCTTCACTTGATCTCCTTTTTTGTTGATTAGGGTTCGTCTTTAGAGATGTTCTCTTTTCTCCAGAATTTACCTTCTCCTGGTGTCTTTCCGTCTAATATTTCACCTTCGCCTGGTGTTTTTCCGTCTTAGGTTCACCTTTGCCCGGTGTCCCTTTTTGTTGGTTAAGGTTCGTCTTCCCTCGACATTCTCTGAACTTCGGAATTCACCTTCGCCCGGTGTCTTTCTATCTTAGGTTCACCTTCGCCCGGTGTCTTTCTGTCTTAGGTTCACCTTCACCCGGTGTTCCTTTTTATTGGTTAAGGTTCGTCTTCGCCCGACGTTCTCTTTTCTACAGAATTCACCATCGCCCGGTGTCATTCCGTCTTAGGTTCACCTTTGCCCGGTGTCCTTTTTTATTGGTTAAGGTTCGTCTTCGTTCAGCATTCTCTTTTCTCCGGAATTCACCTTCGCCTGGTGTCTTTTCGTCTTAGTTTCACCTTCACCCGGTGTCCCTTTTTGTTGGTTAAGGTTCATCTTCGCCGGACATTCTCTTTTCTTCAGAATTCACCTTTGCCCAGGTTTTTTTCCGTCTTAGGTTTACCTTTACCTTGTATCCCTTTTTGTTTGTTAAGGTTCGTCTTTGTTCGGCATTCTCTTTTCTCCGGAATTCACCTTCGCCTGGTGTTTTTTCGTCTTAGGTTCACCTTCGTTCAGTGTCCTGTTTTGTTGGTTAAGGTTCGTCTTTGCCCTACGTTCTCTTTTCTATGGAATTCACCTTTGTCCGGTGTCTTTTCGTCTTAGATTCACCTTCGCTCGATGTTCTTTTTTATTAGTAAAGTTCCATCTTTGCCCGATGTTCTCTTTCCTCTGGCAAATTCACCTTCGCCCGATGTCGTTCCATCTTAGTTTCACCTTCGCCCGGTGCCCATTTTTGTTGGTTAAGTTTCGTCTTCTCCCGACGTTCTCTTTTTTCCGAATTTCACCTTCGCCCGATGACTTTCCGTCTTAGATTCACCTTTTCCTGGTGTCCCTTTTTGTTGGTTAAGGTTCGTCTTCTCCTGATGTTCTCTTTCTTCCTGAAAACATACCTTCGCCCGGTGCCCCTTTTTATTCCTTAAGGTTCGTCTTTTCCCGATGTTCTCTTTCCTCCCGCAAGTTCACCTTTGCACGGTGTCTTTCCGTATTAGGTTCACCTTCGCCTAGTTTCCCTTTTGGTTTGTTAAGGTTCATCTTCGCCCGACTTTCTCTTTTCTGTGGAATTCACCTTCTCCTAGTTACTTTCTATCTTAGGTTCACCTTCACCTGATGTCCTTTTTTTTAGTTAAGGTTCGTCTTTTCCCAATGTTCTCTTTCCTCTGGCAAATTCACCTTTACTCGTTGCCTTTCCGCCTTAGGTTCACCTTCACCCGGTGTCCCTTTTTGTTGGTTAAGTTCGTCTTCGATCGACGTTCTCTTTTCTCCAGAATTCACCTTCGCCTGGTGTTTTTCATTCTTAGGTTCACCTTCGCCCGATGTCCCTTTTTGTTTGTTAAGGTTCATCTTCGTCAGACGTTCTCTTTTCTCAGGAATTCACCTTCGCCCAGTTTTATTGTGTCGTAGGTTCACCTTCACCCGATGTCATTTTTGTTGGTTAAAGTTCGTCTTTGTACGACGTTCTATTATCTCTGGAATTCACCTTTATCTGGTGTCTTTCCGTCTTAGATTTACCTTCTCCCGGTATTTTTCCGTCTTAGGTTCACCTTTGTGTGGTCTCCCTTTTTGCTGGTTAAGGTTCATCTTCGCCCGACATTCTCTTTACTCTGGAATTCACCTTCACCTAGTGTCTTTCTGTCTTAGGTTCACCTTCGCCAAGTGCTCCCTTTTTGTTGGTTAAGGTTTGTCTTCGCCCGATGTGTTTCTTTTCTCCGGCAAACTCACCTTCGCCCGGTGTCTTTCTGTCTTAGGTTCACCTTTGCCCAGTGTCACTTTTTGTTGGTTAAGAGTCGTCTTTTCCTGACGTTCTCTTTTCTCTAGAATTCACCTCCACCCAGTGTCTTTCTGCCTTAGGTTCACCTTCGCCCGATGTTCTTTTTTGTTAGTTAAGTTCCATCTTTGCCCGATGTTCTCTTTCCTTCGGAAAATTCACCTTCCCCAGGTGTCGTTCCATCTTAGGTTCACCTTCGCCCGGTGCCCATTTATGTTGGTTAAGTTTTGTCTTCTTCCTTCGTTCTCTTTTCTATGAATTTCACCTTCGCATGATGACTTTCCATCTTAGGTTCACCTTTGCCTGGTGTCCCTTTTTGTTGGTTAGGGTTCATCTTCGCCTGACGTTCTCTTTTCTCTGGAATTAACCTTTGCCCAGTGTCTTTCCAGCTTAGATTCACCTTCGTCCTATGTCCTTTTTTGTTAGTTAAGGTTTATCTTTTCCCGACGTTCTCTTTCCTTTGATAAATTCACCATTGTCGGGTGTCTTTCTGTCTTAGGTTCACCTTCGCCTGGTGCCCCTTTTTATTGCTGAAGGTTCATCTTCATCCGATGTTCTCTTTTCTCTGAAATTCAACTTTTCCCGGTGACTTTCCGTCTTAGGTTCACCTTCGCTTGGTGTCTCTTTTTGTTGGTTAAGGTTCGTCTTCACCCGATGCTCTCTTTTCTCTGAAATTCATCTTTGCCCCGTGTCTTTCCGTCATAGGTTTACCTTTGCCCGATGTCCATTTTTGTTAGTTAAGGTTCGTTTTTGCCAAACGTTCTCTTTCCTCCAGCAAATTCAACTTCACCCGGTGTCTTTCCGTCTTAGGTTCACCTTCGCCCGGTGCCCCTTTTTTGTTGGTTAAAGTTCGTCTTCACCCAACATTCTCTTTTCTCCGGAATTCACCTTCGTACGGTGTCTTTCTTCTTAGGTTCACTTTTTCCCAACATTCTCTTCTCTTCGGAATTCACCTTCGCCTAGTGTTTTTCTGTCTTAAGTTCACCTTCACCCGGTGTCCCTTTTTGTTGGATAAGGTTCATCATCGCCCGATATTCTCTTTCCTCCTGCAAATTCAACTTCGCCTGATGTCGTGTTTGTTGGTTAACTTTTTTGTCTTCACGCGACGTTCTCTTTTCTCTGGAATTCACCTTTGTCTTGTGTCTTTCCTTCTTAGATTCACCTTCAACCGGTGTTTTTCTATCTTAGGTTCACCTTCATGCGGTGTCCCTTTTTGTTGGTTAAGGTTCTTCTTTGCCCGACGTTCTCTTTACTCTGGAATTCACCTTCTCCTGGTGTCTTTTTGTCTTAGGTTCATCTTTGCCCGATATCCCTTTTTATTGGTTAAGAGTCTTCTTTGTCTGACGTTCTCTTTTCTCCAGAATTCACCGTCACCCAGTGTTGTTCCAACTTAGGTTTACCTTCGCCCCGTGCCCCTTTTTGTTGGTTAAGTTTTGTCTTCTCTTGACGTTCTCTTTTCTCTGAAATTCTCCTTCGCCCGATGACTTTTCGTCTTAGGTTAACCTTTGTCTTGTGTCCCTTTTTGTTGGTTAAGGTTCTTCTTTGCCCGATGTTCTCTTTTCTCTGAAATTAACCTTCGCCTGACGTCTTTTCGTCTTAAGTTCAGCTTCGCCCTATGTCCTTTTTTGTTAGTTAAATTTTGTCTTTGCCCGATGTTCTCATTCCTCTGGAAAATTCACCTTCGGCCGGTGTCTTTCTGTCTTAGGATATTCTTCACCCAGTGCCCCTTTTTGTTGCTGAAGGTTCGTCTTAACCCGACGTTCTCTTTTCTCAGAAATTCTCCTTTGCCCAATGAATTTCCATCTTAGGTTCACCTACGCTTGGTGTCCCTTTTTGTTGGTTAAGGTTCATCTTCACCCGATGTTCTCTTTTCTCCGAAATTCACCTTCACCCCGTGACTTTCGGTCTTAGGTTTACCTTTGCCCGGTGTCCTTTTTTGTTGGTTAAGGTTCTTCTTCGTCTGACGTCCTCTTTCCTCCGACAAATTCAACTTCACCCAGTGTCTTTTCGTCTTAGGTTCACCTTTGCCTGGTGCCCCTTTTTTTTGGTTAAGGTTCGTCTTCTTCCAACATTCTCTTTTCACCGGAATTCACCTTCGTACGTTTTCTTTCGTCTTAGGTTCACCTTCGCTCGACGGTCTCTTTTCGACGAAATTCCCCTTTGCCCGATGTTTTTTGTCTTAGGTTCACGTTCACTCGGTGTACATTTTTGTTGGATAAGGTTCATCTTCGCCCGATGTTCTCTTTTATCTGAAATTCACCTTCGCCTGGTGTTTTTCGATCTTAGGTTCATCTTCACTTTATCTCCTTTTTTGTTGATTAGGGTTCGTCTTTAGAGATGTTCTCTTTTCTCCAGAATTTACCTTCTCCTGGTGTCTTTCCGTCTAATATTTCACCTTCGCCTGGTGTTTTTCCGTCTTAGGTTCACCTTTGCCTGGTGTCCCTTTTTGTTGGTTAAGGTTCGTCTTCCCTCGACATTCTCTGAACTCCGGAATTCACCTTCCCCCGGTGTCTTTCTATCTTAGGTTCACCTTTGCCCGGTGTCTTTCTGTCTTAGGTTCACCTTCACCCGGTGTTCCTTTTTATTGGTTAAGGTTCGTCTTCGCCCGACGTTCTCTTTTCTACAGAATTCACCATCGCTCGGTGTCATTCCGTCTTAGGTTCACCTTTGCCCGGTGTCCTTTTTTATTGGTTAAGGTTCGTCTTCGTTCAGCATTCTCTTTTCTCCGGAATTCACCTTCGCCTGGTGTCTTTTCGTCTTAGTTTCACCTTCACCCGGTGTCCCTTTTTGTTGGTTAAGGTTCATCTTCGCCGGACATTCTCTTTTCTTCAGAATTCACCTTTGCCCAGGTTTTTTTCCGTCTTAGGTTTACCTTTACCTTTTATCCCTTTTTGTTTGTTAAGGTTCGTCTTTGTTCGGCGTTCTCTTTTCTCCGGAATTCACCTTCGCCTTGTGTTTTTTCGTCTTAGGTTCACCTTCGCTCAGTGTCCTGTTTTGTTGGTTAAGGTTCGTCTTTGCCCTACGTTCTCTTTTCTATGGAATTCACCTTTGTCCGGTGTCTTTTCGTCTTAGATTCACCTTCGCTCGATGTTCTTTTTTGTTAGTAAAGTTCCATCTTTGCCCGATGTTCTCTTTCCTCCGGCAAATTCACCTTCGCCCGGTGTCGTTCCATCTTAGTTTCACCTTCGCCCGGTGCCCATTTTTGTTGGTTAAGTTTCGTCTTCTCCCGACGTTCTCTTTTTTCCGAATTTCACCTTCGCCCGATGACTTTCCGTCTTAGATTCACCTTTTCCTGGTGTCCCTTTTTGTTGGTTAAGGTTCGTCTTCTCCCGATGTTCTCTTTCCTCCTGAAAACATACCTTCGCCCGGTGCCCCTTTTTATTCCTTAAGGTTCGTCTTTTCCCGATGTTCTCTTTCCTCCCGCAAGTTCACCTTTGCACGGTGTCTTTCCGTATTAGGTTCACCTTCGCCTAGTTTCCCTTTTGGTTTGTTAAGGTTCATCTTCGCCCGACTTTCTCTTTTCTGTGGAATTCACCTTCTCCTAGTTACTTTCTATCTTAGGTTCACCTTCACCTGATGTCCTTTTTTTTAGTTAAGGTTCGTCTTTTCCCAATGTTCTCTTTCCTTTGGCAAATTCACCTTTACTCGTTGCCTTTCCGCCTTAGGTTCACCTTCACCCGGTGTCCCTTTTTGTTGGTTAAGTTCGTCTTCGATCGACGTTCTCTTTTCTCCAGAATTCACCTTCGCCCGGTGTTTTTCATTCTTAGGTTCACCTTCGCCCGATGTCCCTTTTTGTTTGTTAAGGTTCATCTTCGTCAGACGTTCTCTTTTCTCAGGAATTCACCTTCGCCCAGTTTTATTGTGTCTTAGGTTCACCTTCACCCGATGTCATTTTTGTTGGTTAAAGTTCGTCTTTGTGCGACGTTCTATTATCTCTGGAATTCACCTTTATCTGGTGTCTTTCCGTCTTAGATTTACCTTCTCCCGGTATTTTTCCGTCTTAGGTTCACCTTTGTGTGGTCTCCCTTTTTGCTGGTTAAGGTTCATCTTCGCCCGACATTCTCTTTACTCTGGAATTCACCTTCACCTAGTGTCTTTCTGTCTTAGGTTCACCTTCGCCAAGTGCTCCCTTTTTGTTGGTTAAGGTTTGTCTTCGCCCGATGTGTTTCTTTTCTCCGGCAAACTCACCTTCGCCCGGTGTCTTTCTGTCTTAGGTTCACCTTTGCCCAGTGTCACTTTTTGTTGGTTAAGAGTCGTCTTTTCCTGACGTTCTCTTTTCTCTAGAATTCACCTCCACCCAGTGTCTTTCTGCCTTAGGTTCACCTTCGCTCGATGTTCTTTTTTGTTAGTTAAGTTCCATCTTTGCCCGATGTTCTCTTTCCTTCGGAAAATTCACCTTCCCCAGGTGTCGTTCCATCTTAGGTTCACCTTCGCCCGGTGCCCATTTATGTTGGTTAAGTTTTGTCTTCTTCCTTCGTTCTCTTTTCTATGAATTTCACCTTCGCATGATGAATTTCCATCTTAGGTTCACCTTTGCCTGGTGTCCCTTTTTGTTGGTTAGGGTTCATCTTCGCCTGACGTTCTCTTTTCTCTGGAATTAACCTTTGCCCAGTGTCTTTCCAGCTTAGATTCACCTTCGTCCTATGTCCTTTTTTGTTAGTTAAGGTTTATCTTTTCCCGACGTTCTCTTTCCTTTGATAAATTCACCATTGTCGGGTGTCTTTCTGTCTTAGGTTCACCTTCGCCTGGTGCCCCTTTTTATTGCTGAAGGTTCATCTTCATCCGATGTTCTCTTTTCTCTGAAATTCAACTTTTCCCGGTGACTTTCCGTCTTAGGTTCACCTTCGCTTGGTGTCTCTTTTTGTTGGTTAAGGTTCGTCTTCACCCGATGCTCTCTTTTCACTGAAATTCATCTTCGCCCCGTGTCTTTCCGTCATAGGTTTACCTTTGCCCGATGTCCATTTTTGTTAGTTAAGGTTCGTTTTTGCCAAACGTTCTCTTTCCTCCAGCAAATTCAACTTCACCCGGTGTCTTTCCGTCTTAGGTTCACCTTCGCCCGGTGCCCCTTTTTTGTTGGTTAAAGTTCGTCTTCACCCAACATTCTCTTTTCTCCGGAATTCACCTTCGTACGGTGTCTTTCTTCTTAGGTTCACTTTTTCCCAACATTCTCTTCTCTTCGGAATTCACCTTCGCCTAGTGTTTTTCTGTCTTAAGTTCACCTTCACCCGGTGTCCCTTTTTGTTGGATAAGGTTCATCATCGCCCGATGTTCTCTTTCCTCCTGCAAATTCAACTTCGCCTGATGTCGTGTTTGTTGGTTAACTTTTTTGTCTTCACGCGACGTTCTCTTTTCTCTGGAATTCACCTTTGTCTTGTGTCTTTCCTTCTTAGATTCACCTTCAACCGGTGTTTTTCTATCTTAGGTTCACCTTCATGCGGTGTCCCTTTTTGTTGGTTAAGGTTCTTCTTCGCCCGACGTTCTCTTTACTCTGGAATTCACCTTCTCCTGGTGTCTTTTTGTCTTAGGTTCACCTTTGCCCGATATCCCTTTTTATTGGTTAAGAGTCTTCTTTGTCCGACGTTCTCTTTTCTCCAGAATTCACCGTCACCCAGTGTTGTTCCAACTTAGGTTTACCTTCGCCCCGTGCCCCTTTTTGTTGGTTAAGTTTTGTCTTCTCTTGACGTTCTCTTTTCTCTGAAATTCACCTTCGCCCGATGACTTTTCGTCTTAGGTTAACCTTTGTCTTGTGTCCCTTTTTGTTGGTTAAGGTTCTTCTTTGCCCGATGTTCTCTTTTCTCTGAAATTAACCTTCGCCTGACGTCTTTTCGTCTTAAGTTCAGCTTCGCCCTATGTCCTTTTTTGTTAGTTAAATTTTGTCTTTGCCCGATGTTCTCATTCCTCTGGAAAATTCACCTTCGGCCGGTGTCTTTCTGTCTTAGGATATTCTTCACCCAGTGCCCCTTTTTGTTGCTGAAGGTTCGTCTTAACCCGACGTTCTCTTTTCTCAGAAATTCTCCTTTGCCCAATGAATTTCCATCTTAGGTTCACCTACGCTTGGTGTCCCTTTTTGTTGGTTAAGGTTCATCTTCACCCGATGTTCTCTTTTCTCCGAAATTCACCTTCACCCCGTGACTTTCGGTCTTAGGTTTACCTTTGCCCGGTGTCCTTTTTTGTTGGTTAAGGTTCTTCTTCGTCTGACGTCCTCTTTCCTCCGACAAATTCAACTTCACCCAGTGTCTTTTCGTCTTAGGTTCACCTTTGCCTGGTGCCCCTTTTTTTTGGTTAAGGTTCGTCTTCTTCCAACATTCTCTTTTCACCGGAATTCACCTTCGTACGTTTTCTTTCGTCTTAGGTTCACCTTCGCCCGACGGTCTCTTTTCGACGAAATTCCCCTTTGCCCGATGTTTTTTGTCTTAGGTTCACGTTCACTCAGTGTACATATTTGTTGGATAAGGTTCATCTTCGCCCGATGTTCTCTTTTATCTGAAATTCACCTTCGCCTGGTGTTTTTCGATCTTAGGTTCATCTTCACTTGATCTCCTTTTTTGTTGATTAGGGTTCGTCTTTAGAGATGTTCTCTTTTCTCCAGAATTTACCTTCTCCTGGTGTCTTTCCGTCTAATATTTCACCTTCGCCTGGTGTTTTTCCGTCTTAGGTTCACCTTTGCCTGGTGTCCCTTTTTGTTGGTTAAGGTTCGTCTTCCCTCGACATTCTCTGAACTCCGGAATTCACCTTCCCCCGGTGTCTTTCTATCTTAGGTTCACCTTCGCCCGGTGTCTTTCTGTCTTAGGTTCACCTTCACCCGGTGTTCCTTTTTATTGGTTAAGGTTCGTCTTCGCCCGACGTTCTCTTTTCTACAGAATTCACCATCGCTCGGTGTCATTCCGTCTTAGGTTCACCTTTGCCCGGTGTCCTTTTTTATTGGTTAAGGTTCGTCTTCGTTCAGCATTCTCTTTTCTCCGGAATTCACCTTCGCCTGGTGTCTTTTCGTCTTAGTTTCACCTTCACCCGGTGTCCCTTTTTGTTGGTTAAGGTTCATCTTCGCCGGACATTCTCTTTTCTTCAGAATTCACCTTTGCCCAGGTTTTTTTCCGTCTTAGGTTTACCTTTACCTTTTATCCCTTTTTGTTTGTTAAGGTTCGTCTTTGTTCGGCGTTCTCTTTTCTCCGGAATTCACCTTCGCCTTGTGTTTTTTCGTCTTAGGTTCACCTTCGCTCAGTGTCCTGTTTTGTTGGTTAAGGTTCGTCTTTGCCCTACGTTCTCTTTTCTATGGAATTCACCTTTGTCCGGTGTCTTTTCGTCTTAGATTCACCTTCGCTCGATGTTCTTTTTTGTTAGTAAAGTTCCATCTTTGCCCGATGTTCTCTTTCCTCCGGCAAATTCACCTTCGCCCGGTGTCGTTCCATCTTAGTTTCACCTTCGCCCGGTGCCCATTTTTGTTGGTTAAGTTTCGTCTTCTCCCGACGTTCTCTTTTTTCCGAATTTCACCTTCGCCCGATGACTTTCCGTCTTAGATTCACCTTTTCCTGGTGTCCCTTTTTGTTGGTTAAGGTTCGTCTTCTCCCGATGTTCTCTTTCCTCCTGAAAACATACCTTCGCCCGGTGCCCCTTTTTATTCCTTAAGGTTCGTCTTTTCCCGATGTTCTCTTTCCTCCCGCAAGTTCACCTTTGCACGGTGTCTTTCCGTATTAGGTTCACCTTCGCCTAGTTTCCCTTTTGGTTTGTTAAGGTTCATCTTCGCCCGACTTTCTCTTTTCTGTGGAATTCACCTTCTCCTAGTTACTTTCTATCTTAGGTTCACCTTCACCTGATGTCCTTTTTTTTAGTTAAGGTTCGTCTTTTCCCAATGTTCTCTTTCCTTTGGCAAATTCACCTTTACTCGTTGCCTTTCCGCCTTAGGTTCACCTTCACCCGGTGTCCCTTTTTGTTGGTTAAGTTCGTCTTCGATCGACGTTCTCTTTTCTCCAGAATTCACCTTCGCCCGGTGTTTTTCATTCTTAGGTTCACCTTCGCCCGATGTCCCTTTTTGTTTGTTAAGGTTCATCTTCGTCAGACGTTCTCTTTTCTCAGGAATTCACCTTCGCCCAGTTTTATTGTGTCTTAGGTTCACCTTCACCCGATGTCATTTTTGTTGGTTAAAGTTCGTCTTTGTGCGACGTTCTATTATCTCTGGAATTCACCTTTATCTGGTGTCTTTCCGTCTTAGATTTACCTTCTCCCGGTATTTTTCCGTCTTAGGTTCACCTTTGTGTGGTCTCCCTTTTTGCTGGTTAAGGTTCATCTTCGCCCGACATTCTCTTTACTCTGGAATTCACCTTCACCTAGTGTCTTTCTGTCTTAGGTTCACCTTCGCCAAGTGCTCCCTTTTTGTTGGTTAAGGTTTGTCTTCGCCCGATGTGTTTCTTTTCTCCGGCAAACTCACCTTCGCCCGGTGTCTTTCTGTCTTAGGTTCACCTTTGCCCAGTGTCACTTTTTGTTGGTTAAGAGTCGTCTTTTCCTGACGTTCTCTTTTCTCTAGAATTCACCTCCACCCAGTGTCTTTCTGCCTTAGGTTCACCTTCGCCCGATGTTCTTTTTTGTTAGTTAAGTTCCATCTTTGCCCGATGTTCTCTTTCCTTCGGAAAATTCACCTTCCCCAGGTGTCGTTCCATCTTAGGTTCACCTTCGCCCGGTGCCCATTTATGTTGGTTAAGTTTTGTCTTCTTCCTTCGTTCTCTTTTCTATGAATTTCGCCTTCGCATGATGACTTTCCATCTTAGGTTCACCTTTGCCTGGTGTCCCTTTTTGTTGGTTAGGGTTCATCTTCGCCTGACGTTCTCTTTTCTCTGGAATTAACCTTTGCCCAGTGTCTTTCCAGCTTAGATTCACCTTCGTCCTATGTCCTTTTTTGTTAGTTAAGGTTTATCTTTTCCCGACGTTCTCTTTCCTTTGATAAATTCACCATTGTCGGGTGTCTTTCTGTCTTAGGTTCACCTTCGCCTGGTGCCCCTTTTTATTGCTGAAGGTTCATCTTCATCCGATGTTCTCTTTTCTCTGAAATTCAACTTTTCCCGGTGACTTTCCGTCTTAGGTTCACCTTCGCTTGGTGTCTCTTTTTGTTGGTTAAGGTTCGTCTTCACCCGATGCTCTCTTTTCACTGAAATTCATCTTCGCCCCGTGTCTTTCCGTCATAGGTTTACCTTTGCCCGATGTCCATTTTTGTTAGTTAAGGTTCGTTTTTGCCAAACGTTCTCTTTCCTCCAGCAAATTCAACTTCACCCGGTGTCTTTCCGTCTTAGGTTCACCTTCGCCCGGTGCCCCTTTTTTGTTGGTTAAAGTTCGTCTTCACCCAACATTCTCTTTTCTCCGGAATTCACCTTCGTACGGTGTCTTTCTTCTTAGGTTCACTTTTTCCCAACATTCTCTTCTCTTCGGAATTCACCTTCGCCTAGTGTTTTTCTGTCTTAAGTTCACCTTCACCCGGTGTCCCTTTTTGTTGGATAAGGTTCATCATCGCCCGATGTTCTCTTTCCTCCTGCAAATTCAACTTCGCCTGATGTCGTGTTTGTTGGTTAACTTTTTTGTCTTCACGCGACGTTCTCTTTTCTTTGGAATTCACCTTTGTCTTGTGTCTTTCCTTCTTAGATTCACCTTCAACCGGTGTTTTTCTATCTTAGGTTCACCTTCATGCGGTGTCCCTTTTTGTTGGTTAAGGTTCTTCTTCGCCCGACGTTCTCTTTACTCTGGAATTCACCTTCTCCTGGTGTCTTTTTGTCTTAGGTTCACCTTTGCCCGATATCCCTTTTTATTGGTTAAGAGTCTTCTTTGTCCGACGTTCTCTTTTCTCCAGAATTCACCGTCACCCAGTGTTGTTCCAACTTAGGTTTACCTTCGCCCCGTGCCCCTTTTTGTTGGTTAAGTTTTGTCTTCTCTTGACGTTCTCTTTTCTCTGAAATTCACCTTCGCCCGATGACTTTTCGTCTTAGGTTAACCTTTGTCTTGTGTCCCTTTTTGTTGGTTAAGGTTCTTCTTTGCCCGATGTTCTCTTTTCTCTGAAATTAACCTTCGCCTGACGTCTTTTCGTCTTAAGTTCAGCTTCGCCCTATGTCCTTTTTTGTTAGTTAAATTTTGTCTTTGCCCGATGTTCTCATTCCTCTGGAAAATTCACCTTCGGCCGGTGTCTTTCTGTCTTAGGATATTCTTCACCCAGTGCCCCTTTTTGTTGCTGAAGGTTCGTCTTAACCCGACGTTCTCTTTTCTCAGAAATTCTCCTTTGCCCAATGAATTTCCATCTTAGGTTCACCTACGCTTGGTGTCCCTTTTTGTTGGTTAAGGTTCATCTTCACCCGATGTTCTCTTTTCTCCGAAATTCACCTTCACCCCGTGACTTTCGGTCTTAGGTTTACCTTTGCCCGGTGTCCTTTTTTGTTGGTTAAGGTTCTTCTTCGTCTGACGTCCTCTTTCCTCCGACAAATTCAACTTCACCCAGTGTCTTTTCGTCTTAGGTTCACCTTTGCCTGGTGCCCCTTTTTTTTGGTTAAGGTTCGTCTTCTTCCAACATTCTCTTTTCACCGGAATTCACCTTCGTACGTTTTCTTTCGTCTTAGGTTCACCTTCGCCCGACGGTCTCTTTTCGACGAAATTCCCCTTTGCCCGATGTTTTTTGTCTTAGGTTCACGTTCACTCAGTGTACATATTTGTTGGATAAGGTTCATCTTCGCCCGATGTTCTCTTTTATCTGAAATTCACCTTCGCCTGGTGTTTTTCGATCTTAGGTTCATCTTCACTTGATCTCCTTTTTTGTTGATTAGGGTTCGTCTTTAGAGATGTTCTCTTTTCTCCAGAATTTACCTTCTCCTGGTGTCTTTCCGTCTAATATTTCACCTTCGCCTGGTGTTTTTCCGTCTTAGGTTCACCTTTGCCTGGTGTCCCTTTTTGTTGGTTAAGGTTCGTCTTCCCTCGACATTCTCTGAACTCCGGAATTCACCTTCCCCCGGTGTCTTTCTATCTTAGGTTCACCTTCGCCCGGTGTCTTTCTGTCTTAGGTTCACCTTCACCCGGTGTTCCTTTTTATTGGTTAAGGTTCGTCTTCGCCCGACGTTCTCTTTTCTACAGAATTCACCATCGCTCGGTGTCATTCCGTCTTAGGTTCACCTTTGCCCGGTGTCCTTTTTTATTGGTTAAGGTTCGTCTTCGTTCAGCATTCTCTTTTCTCCGGAATTCACCTTCGCCTGGTGTCTTTTCGTCTTAGTTTCACCTTCACCCGGTGTCCCTTTTTGTTGGTTAAGGTTCATCTTCGCCGGACATTCTCTTTTCTTCAGAATTCACCTTTGCCCAGGTTTTTTTCCGTCTTAGGTTTACCTTTACCTTTTATCCCTTTTTGTTTGTTAAGGTTCGTCTTTGTTCGGCGTTCTCTTTTCTCCGGAATTCACCTTCGCCTTGTGTTTTTTCGTCTTAGGTTCACCTTCGCTCAGTGTCCTGTTTTGTTGGTTAAGGTTCGTCTTTGCCCTACGTTCTCTTTTCTATGGAATTCACCTTTGTCCGGTGTCTTTTCGTCTTAGATTCACCTTCGCTCGATGTTCTTTTTTGTTAGTAAAGTTCCATCTTTGCCCGATGTTCTCTTTCCTCCGGCAAATTCACCTTCGCCCGGTGTCGTTCCATCTTAGTTTCACCTTCGCCCGGTGCCCATTTTTGGTGGTTAAGTTTCGTCTTCTCCCGACGTTCTCTTTTTTCCGAATTTCACCTTCGCCCGATGACTTTCCGTCTTAGATTCACCTTTTCCTGGTGTCCCTTTTTGTTGGTTAAGGTTCGTCTTCTCCCGATGTTCTCTTTCCTCCTGAAAACATACCTTCGCCCGGTGCCCCTTTTTATTCCTTAAGGTTCATCTTTTCCCGATGTTCTCTTTCCTCCCGCAAGTTCACCTTTGCACGGTGTCTTTCCGTATTAGGTTCACCTTCGCCTAGTTTCCCTTTTGGTTTGTTAAGGTTCATCTTCGCCCGACTTTCTCTTTTCTGTGGAATTCACCTTCTCCTAGTTACTTTCTATCTTAGGTTCACCTTCACCTGATGTCCTTTTTTTTAGTTAAGGTTCGTCTTTTCCCAATGTTCTCTTTCCTTTGGCAAATTCACCTTTACTCGTTGCCTTTCCGCCTTAGGTTCACCTTCACCCGGTGTCCCTTTTTGTTGGTTAAGTTCGTCTTCGATCGACGTTCTCTTTTCTCCAGAATTCACCTTCGCCCGGTGTTTTTCATTCTTAGGTTCACCTTCGCCCGATGTCCCTTTTTGTTTGTTAAGGTTCATCTTCGTCAGACGTTCTCTTTTCTCAAGAATTCACCTTCGCCCAGTTTTATTGTGTCTTAGGTTCACCTTCACCCGATGTCATTTTTGTTGGTTAAAGTTCGTCTTTGTGCGACGTTCTATTATCTCTGGAATTCACCTTTATCTGGTGTCTTTCCGTCTTAGATTTACCTTCTCCCGGTATTTTTCCGTCTTAGGTTCACCTTTGTGTGGTCTCCCTTTTTGCTGGTTAAGGTTCATCTTCGCCCGACATTCTCTTTACTCTGGAATTCACCTTCACCTAGTGTCTTTCTGTCTTAGGTTCACCTTCGCCAAGTGCTCCCTTTTTGTTGGTTAAGGTTTGTCTTCACCCGATGTGTTTCTTTTCTCCGGCAAACTCACCTTCGCCCGGTGTCTTTCTGTCTTAGGTTCACCTTTGCCCAGTGTCACTTTTTGTTGGTTAAGAGTCGTCTTTTCCTGACGTTCTCTTTTCTCTAGAATTCACCTCCACCCAGTGTCTTTCTGCCTTAGGTTCACCTTCGCCCGATGTTCTTTTTTGTTAGTTAAGTTCCATCTTTGCCCGATGTTCTCTTTCCTTCGGAAAATTCACCTTCCCCAGGTGTCGTTCCATCTTAGGTTCACCTTCGCCCGGTGCCCATTTATGTTGGTTAAGTTTTGTCTTCTTCCTTCGTTCTCTTTTCTATGAATTTCGCCTTCGCATGATGACTTTCCATCTTAGGTTCACCTTTGCCTGGTGTCCCTTTTTGTTGGTTAGGGTTCATCTTCGCCTGACGTTCTCTTTTCTCTGGAATTAACCTTTGCCCAGTGTCTTTCCAGCTTAGATTCACCTTCGTCCTATGTCCTTTTTTGTTAGTTAAGGTTTATCTTTTCCCGACGTTCTCTTTCCTTTGATAAATTCACCATTGTCGGGTGTCTTTCTGTCTTAGGTTCACCTTCGCCCGGTGCCCCTTTTTATTGCTGAAGGTTCATCTTCATCCGATGTTCTCTTTTCTCTGAAATTCAACTTTTCCCGGTGACTTTCCGTCTTAGGTTCACCTTCGCTTGGTGTCTCTTTTTGTTGGTTAAGGTTCGTCTTCACCCGATGCTCTCTTTTCTCTGAAATTCATCTTCGCCCTGTGTCTTTCCGTCATAGGTTTACCTTTGCCCGATGTCCATTTTTGTTAGTTAAGGTTCGTTTTTGCCAAACGTTCTCTTTCCTCCAGCAAATTCAACTTCACCCGGTGTCTTTCCGTCTTAGGTTCACCTTCGCCCGGTGCCCCTTTTTTGTTGGTTAAAGTTCGTCTTCACCCAACATTCTCTTTTCTCCGGAATTCACCTTCGTACGGTGTCTTTCTTCTTAGGTTCACTTTTTCCCAACATTCTCTTCTCTTCGGAATTCACCTTCGCCTAGTGTTTTTCTGTCTTAAGTTCACCTTCACCCGGTGTCCCTTTTTGTTGGATAAGGTTCATCATCGCCCGATGTTCTCTTTCCTCCTGCAAATTCAACTTCGCCTGATGTCGTGTTTGTTGGTTAACTTTTTTGTCTTCACGCGACGTTCTCTTTTCTCTGGAATTCACCTTTGTCTTGTGTCTTTCCTTCTTAGATTCACCTTCAACCGGTGTTTTTCTATCTTAGGTTCACCTTCATGCGGTGTCCCTTTTTGTTGGTTAAGGTTCTTCTTCGCCCGACGTTCTCTTTACTCTGGAATTCACCTTCTCCTGGTGTCTTTTTGTCTTAGGTTCACCTTTGCCCGATATCCCTTTTTATTGGTTAAGAGTCTTCTTTGTCCGACGTTCTCTTTTCTCCAGAATTCACTGTCACCCAGTGTTGTTCCAACTTAGGTTTACCTTCGCCCCGTGCCCCTTTTTGTTGGTTAAGTTTTGTCTTCTCTTGACGTTCTCTTTTCTCTGAAATTCACCTTCGCCCGATGACTTTTCGTCTTAGGTTAACCTTTGTCTTGTGTCCCTTTTTGTTGGTTAAGGTTCTTCTTTGCCCGATGTTCTCTTTTCTCTGAAATTAACCTTCGCCTGACGTCTTTTCGTCTTAAGTTCAGCTTCGCCCTATGTCCTTTTTTGTTAGTTAAATTTTTTCTTTGCCCGATGTTCTCATTCCTCTGGAAAATTCACCTTCGGCCGGTGTCTTTCTGTCTTAGGATATTCTTCACCCAGTGCCCCTTTTTGTTGCTGAAGGTTCGTCTTAACCCGACGTTCTCTTTTCTCAGAAATTCTCCTTTGCCCAATGAATTTCCATCTTAGGTTCACCTACGCTTGGTGTCCCTTTTTGTTGGTTAAGGTTCATCTTCACCCGATGTTCTCTTTTCTCCGAAATTCACCTTCACCCCGTGACTTTCGGTCTTAGGTTTACCTTTGCCCGGTGTCCTTTTTTGTTGGTTAAGGTTCTTCTTCGTCTGACGTCCTCTTTCCTCCGACAAATTCAACTTCACCCAGTGTCTTTTCGTCTTAGGTTCACCTTTGCCTGGTGCCCCTTTTTTTTGGTTAAGGTTCGTCTTCTTCCAACATTCTCTTTTCACCGGAATTCACCTTCGTACGTTTTCTTTCGTCTTAGGTTCACCTTCGCTCGACGGTCTCTTTTCGACGAAATTCCCCTTTGCCCGATGTTTTTTGTCTTAGGTTCACGTTCACTCGGTGTACATTTTTGTTGGATAAGGTTCATCTTCGCCCGATGTTCTCTTTTATCTGAAATTCACCTTCGCCTGGTGTTTTTCGATCTTAGGTTCATCTTCACTTGATCTCCTTTTTTGTTGATTAGGGTTCGTCTTTAGAGATGTTCTCTTTTCTCCAGAATTTACCTTCTCCTGGTGTCTTTCCGTCTAATATTTCACCTTCGCCTGGTGTTTTTCCGTCTTAGGTTCACCTTTGCCTGGTGTCCCTTTTTGTTGGTTAAGGTTCGTCTTCCCTCGACATTCTCTGAACTCCGGAATTCACCTTCCCCCGGTGTCTTTCTATCTTAGGTTCACCTTCGCCCGGTGTCTTTCTGTCTTAGGTTCACCTTCACCCGGTGTTCCTTTTTATTGGTTAAGGTTCGTCTTCGCCCGACGTTCTCTTTTCTACAGAATTCACCATCGCTCGGTGTCATTCCGTCTTAGGTTCACCTTTGCCCGGTGTCCTTTTTTATTGGTTAAGGTTCGTCTTCGTTCAGCATTCTCTTTTCTCCAGAATTCACCTTCGCCTGGTGTCTTTTCGTCTTAGTTTCACCTTCACCCGGTGTCCCTTTTTGTTGGTTAAGGTTCATCTTCGCCGGACATTCTCTTTTCTTCAGAATTCACCTTTGCCCAGGTTTTTTTCCGTCTTAGGTTTACCTTTACCTTTTATCCCTTTTTGTTTGTTAAGGTTCGTCTTTGTTCGGCGTTCTCTTTTCTCCGGAATTCACCTTCGCCTTGTGTTTTTTCGTCTTAGGTTCACCTTCGCTCAGTGTCCTGTTTTGTTGGTTAAGGTTCGTCTTTGCCCTACGTTCTCTTTTCTATGGAATTCACCTTTGTCCGGTGTCTTTTCGTCTTAGATTCACCTTCGCTCGATGTTCTTTTTTGTTAGTAAAGTTCCATCTTTGCCCGATGTTCTCTTTCCTCCGGCAAATTCACCTTCGCCCGGTGTCGTTCCATCTTAGTTTCACCTTCGCCCGGTGCCCATTTTTGGTGGTTAAGTTTCGTCTTCTCCCGACGTTCTCTTTTTTCCGAATTTCACCTTCGCCCGATGACTTTCCGTCTTAGATTCACCTTTTCCTGGTGTCCCTTTTTGTTGGTTAAGGTTCGTCTTCTCCCGATGTTCTCTTTCCTCCTGAAAACATACCTTCGCCCGGTGCCCTTTTTTATTCCTTAAGGTTCGTCTTTTCCCGATGTTCTCTTTCCTCCCGCAAGTTCACCTTTGCACGGTGTCTTTCCGTATTAGGTTCACCTTCGCCTAGTTTCCCTTTTGGTTTGTTAAGGTTCATCTTCGCCCGACTTTCTCTTTTCTGTGGAATTCACCTTCTCCTAGTTACTTTCTATCTTAGGTTCACCTTCACCTGATGTCCTTTTTTTTAGTTAAGGTTCGTCTTTTCCCAATGTTCTCTTTCCTTTGGCAAATTCACCTTTACTCGTTGCCTTTCCGCCTTAGGTTCACCTTCACCCGGTGTCCCTTTTTGTTGGTTAAGTTCGTCTTCGATCGACGTTCTCTTTTCTCCAGAATTCACCTTCGCCCGGTGTTTTTCATTCTTAGGTTCACCTTCGCCCGATGTCCCTTTTTGTTTGTTAAGGTTCATCTTCGTCAGACGTTCTCTTTTCTCAGGAATTCACCTTCGCCCAGTTTTATTGTGTCTTAGGTTCACCTTCACCCGATGTCATTTTTGTTGGTTAAAGTTCGTCTTTGTGCGACGTTCTATTATCTCTGGAATTCACCTTTATCTGGTGTCTTTCCGTCTTAGATTTACCTTCTCCCGGTATTTTTCCGTCTTAGGTTCACCTTTGTGTGGTCTCCCTTTTTGCTGGTTAAGGTTCATCTTCGCCCGACATTCTCTTTACTCTGGAATTCACCTTCACCTAGTGTCTTTCTGTCTTAGGTTCACCTTCGCCAAGTGCTCCCTTTTTGTTGGTTAAGGTTTGTCTTCGCCCGATGTGTTTCTTTTCTCCGGCAAACTCACCTTCGCCCGGTGTCTTTCTGTCTTAGGTTCACCTTTGCCCAGTGTCACTTTTTGTTGGTTAAGAGTCGTCTTTTCCTGACGTTCTCTTTTCTCTAGAATTCACCTCCACCCAGTGTCTTTCTGCCTTAGGTTCACCTTCGCCCGATGTTCTTTTTTGTTAGTTAAGTTCCATCTTTGCCCGATGTTCTCTTTCCTTCGGAAAATTCACCTTCCCCAGGTGTCGTTCCATCTTAGGTTCACCTTCGCCCGGTGCCCATTTATGTTGGTTAAGTTTTGTCTTCTCCCGACTTTCTCTTTTCTATGAATTTCACCTTCGCATGATGACTTTCCATCTTAGGTTCACCTTTGCCTGGTGTCCCTTTTTGTTGGTTAGGGTTCATCTTCGCCTGACGTTTTCTTTTCTCTGGAATTAACCTTTGCCCAGTGTCTTTCCAGCTTAGATTCACCTTCGTCCTATGTCCTTTTTTGTTAGTTAAGGTTTATCTTTGCCCGACGTTCTCTTTCCTTTGATAAATTCACCATTGTCGGGTGTCTTTCTGTCTTAGGTTCACCTTCGCCCGGTGCCCCTTTTTATTGCTGAAGGTTCATCTTCATCCGATGTTCTCTTTTCTCTGAAATTCAACTTTTCCCGGTGACTTTCCGTCTTAGGTTCACCTTTGCTTGGTGTCTCTTTTTGTTGGTTAAGGTTCGTCTTCACCCGATGCTCTCTTTTCTCTGAAATTCATCTTCGCCCCGTGTCTTTCCGTCATAGGTTTACCTTTGCCCGATGTCCATTTTTGTTAGTTAAGGTTCGTTTTTGCCAAACGTTCTCTTTCCTCCAGCAAATTCAACTTCACCCGGTGTCTTTCCGTCTTAGGTTCACCTTCGCCCGGTACCCCTTTTTGTGTGTTAAGGTTCTTCTTAGGTTCTCTTTCGCCCAACATTCTCTTCTCTCCGGAATTCACCTTCGTACGGTGTCTTTCTTCTTAGGTTCACTTTCGCCCAACATTCTCTTCTCTTCGGAATTCACCTTTGCCCATTGTTTTTCTGTCTTAAGTTCATCTTCACCCGGTGTCCCTTTTTGTTGGATAAGGTTTATCATCTCCCGATGTTCTCTTTCCTCATGCAAATTCACCTTTGTCCGATGTCGTGTTTGTTGGTTAACTTTTTTGTCTTCACGCGATGTTCTCTTTTCTCCAGAATTCACCTTCGTCTGGTTTCTTTCCTTCTTAGATTCACCTTCGACCGGTGTTATTCTATCTTAGGTTGACCTTCATGCGGTGTCCCTTTTTGTGTGTTAAGGTTCTTCTTCTCCCGACGTTCTCTTTACTCTGGAATTCACCATCTCCTGGTGTCTTTTTGTCTTAGGTTCACCTTCGCCTGATATCCCTTTTTATTGGTTAAGAGTCTTCTTTGTCCAACGTTCTCTTTTCTCCAGAATTCACCTTCACCCAGTGTTGTTCCAACTTAGGTTCACCTTCGCCTCGTGCCCCTTTTTGTTGGTTAAGTTTTGTCTTCTCTTGACGTTCTCTTTTCTCTGAAATTCACCTTCGCCCGATGACTTTTCGTCTTAGGTTCACCTTTGTCTTGTGTCACCTTTGCCTGATATCTGGTGGAGTTTGGAAGTGTGTTCAGTTTTTTTTTTCTGCTGCTGCTCTTATTAATTGTTCTTGGATAACTGTATAATCATTATGAACATGTATCTTTGGCCCATTTGTGGCTAAAGAGGGGGAGAATATTTTGGTACTTACTTAATTAGTACTTGACATTCTATTTTTCTGCTGTCACTTATTTCTGCTGCTATATATCTCTGATTGCTTAGGGTCTTTAGCCAAAAATCTGCCAAAGGGGGAGTTTGTAGGTGTTTAGGTATTGGCTTGCATTTTTGGTAAATCCCAAGTGTATGTGTGAATGTCATGACTGATGTCATAACATTCTAGTTCAGTTTGTACTGACTCATTAGGTACCTTTGGCGAAAAATATTGTAATTCAAGTACTGATGTTTATAAGTGTGTATCTGAGCATTTTGCAAAATGATCACATTTTGCTAAATCAGTAGACAGGTTTTCTCAGATGTCATAACAGATGTTATGACATCCTGTTCTGAACTAACAGGTTTGCAGGTTGGATAAGTCTGAGTTTTTTCAGGAAAATAACTCAGTCTTTCCTGAACAGAATCCTGCGTTTTCTGAGGGGTAACCTAGCTCAACCCTAACCTGGTTAATAAATCCCTGTGACCTGGTCTTTAGGTCAAACAGAATTAACCCTAGGTTTTTGTGGAAACCCTAACTGAAGTTGCAGCTGCTATATATTCAACAGAGCTGCTGTTTTTCATGGCATCCCTTTTATTGGTCAGAAGATCATTTGTAATCTGTATAGGTTTGATTATTGTACTCCAAGCAATTATCATTGTGATAAGTGCCTTGGAATAGGTTTCTAATTGTAAGGGTTGTGTAGCACTCAAAGCTTTGAAGCAAGAGTGTTTGAATGTTCCTTGACTAAAGCTGTGAAGCAGAGTCAAGTTAGTTGTGTGCATCACTCAAAGCTGTGAAGCACGAGTGATTGTGTTGCTTGATTAAAAAGCTGTGAAGCTTAATCAAGTGTTTGATTTTGAAGAGTGTCTTCATCAATTCTTAAGTCAAATTGGTTTATGTATCACTGCTGTGATTGAGGGGGAGTGAGTAGGAACTCAGGTTTAAGTTGTACTTAGATTGGAATTGCATTGGGTAGGTCTTAAGTGAAGGAGATAAACTGGTTGGTTTATTCCTGAATTAACATCTCTTATAGTGGATTTCCTCCCTGGCTTGGTAGCCCCCAGAGTAGGTGTTGTTGCACACTGAACTGGGTAAACAATTGACTGTGTTCTTTATTGCTTTTGTATTTACTGTCATATAGTAAGTCAGATACGGTGTCATAACATTGAACGTGACATTGAGTATCTGCAGCCAGAATTTCAATTGGTATCAGAGCAGGCACCCTGCCTGTATTACTGGGTGAGATCTAGGGATATCACTTTCTGGCACTATGGACAAAGAAGGAGTTTTTGGAAATAGACCACCCATTCTGGATGGAACTAATTATGACTACTGGAAACCTCATATGATTGCCTTCCTAAAATCTCTGGACAAAAAGGCTTGGAGAGCTGCTGACAAAGGATGGATTCATCCCACCATAACTGAGAAAGATGGGACAATCAGTCTGAAGCCTGAGGAAGATTGGAGTAAAGAAGAAGATGAGTTAGCTCTGGGAAATTCAAAAGCTTTAAATGCCTTGTTCAATGGAATTGATAGAAACATTTTCAGACTAGTATATCAATATGAACTGGCCAAGGAAGTTTGGGACACTCTCAAAACTACTCATGAGGGCACTTCCAAAGTAAAAATGTCAAGGCTTCAGATGTTGACCACCAAGTTTGAGAATCTAAAAATGATGGAAGATGAAACCATTCATGAGTTTCACATGAACATCTTGGAGATTGCCAACACCTCAGGAGCACTGGGAGAAAAGATGTCAGAAGAAAAACTGGTAAGGAAGATTCTCAGATCCTTGCCTAAAAGATTTGCAATGAAGGTAACTGCCATAGAGGAAGCCCAGGACATCAGCAAGTTGAAAGTGGATGAACTTATTGGGTCTCTTCAGGCTTTTGAGATGGGGATCACTGATAATGGTGACAAGAAGAACAAAAGCATAGCACTTGTATCCAACACTGATGTTGAAAACAAGGAGGATGAAGAAGAAAATATATCAGAAGCTATTGCCATGCTTGGAAGACAGTTCAACAAGCTCATCAAAAGAATGGATCCAAAGTCAAGGTCTAATGTTCATAACATTCCCTCTGACATTGACAGTTCCAGCAGAAGACCAAGGTCAGAAGATAAGGGAAACCAAGGCAGAGGTATTCAATGCCATGGTTGTGAAGGATATGGGCATATTCGAGCTGAATGTCCTACCTTTCTTAAGAAACAAAAAGGAATGACAGTTACTTGGTCTGACTGATTCAGAAAGTAATTCTGAAGAAGAGACTGCCAAACGAGTTACTGCTTTAACTGGTGTTTGTATCTCTGAAAGTGACATCAGTGATGAAGAGGTGACTTTTGAAGAACTGGTTGATACTTACAAGGAATTGTGTATCAGAAGTACTGAAGTCTGTGTGCAGAATGAGAAACAATCAAAACTCATCATAAAGCTGGAGGCTGAAAAAAGGGCAAACCTTGAAACTATAAGTCATCTAGAAGGAGAAGTTCAATTGCTGAACTCACAACTGAATCAAATGACCAAATCTGTCAAGATGTTGACAAATGGAACAGACAAATTGGAAGAGATCCTTCAGGTTGGACAAAATGTGGGAAATAAATCTGGACTAGGATTTATGGAAGCAACGAAATCTGGTTCTGGTAAGCAAATGTCAAAACAGATGTCTCAACACAACTCTCGACATCAGGAACAGAGACATATGAGGAAAAGGTACCAAAGATGGAAATGTCATTATTGTGGGAGATATGGCCACATAAAGCCCTTCTGCTTCAGATTACATGGATACCCTAATCAGAACTCAGGTGTCAAACCTATGTCTAAAAAAGTACCACATGCTCCTCAATGGAAGAAAAAGGCTACTGCACTGATAGCTCACACTTCCCTGAGGGTCTCTGCAAAGGAAGACTGGTACTTTGACAGTGGATGTTCCAGACACATGACTGGAATCAAGAACCTCCTCAATAATGTTAAGCCTCACACCACCAGTTTTGTGACCTTTGGAGATGGGGCTAAAGGTGAAATCAAAGGAGTTGGTGATTTGGACTGCCCTGGAGTTCCAAGTCTGGATGAAGTACTGCTTGTGAAAGGGCTGACCGCTAATCTCATTAGTATCAGTCAACTGTGTGATCTAGGATTCAAGGTCAATTTCTCAAAATCTGAATGCCTTGTAATCAATGACAAACAAGAGATAGTAATGAAAGGAGTCAGATCCAAAGACAATTGTTACTTGTGGGAGCCTGAGAACACTAATTTCTCATCTGTGTGTTCCATTGCACAAGAAGAAAAAGAGGTGAAACTGTGGCACCAAAAACTTGGCCATCTTCATCTAAGGGGTATGAAGAGGATTATCTCCTTGGAGGCAGTCAGAGGGATTCCAAAACTACAAATTGATGAAGGAAGAGTTTGTGGTGAATGTCAGGTTGGTAAGCAGACTAGGATGTCACATCCAAAGTCAAGACATCTGACCACCTCTAAGGTTCTAGAACTCCTCCATATGGATCTGATGGGACCAATGCAAGTAGAGAGTCTTGGTGGTAAAAGATATGCCTATGTGGTTGTGGATGATTTTTCCAGATTCACCTGGATTAATTTCATTAGGGAAAAATCAGATGCATTTGAAGTTTTTAGAGAACTGTGCAAGAGAATTCAAAGAGAGAAGGAAGGATGTATTGTCAGAATCAGAAGTGATCATGGCAAGGAATTTGAAAACAGCAAGTTTATTGACTTTTGTTCTTCAGAAGGAATCAGTCATGAGTTTTCTTCTCCTATAACACCTCAGCAAAATGGAGTTGTGGAAAGAAAAAACAGGACCATACAAGAATCTGCCAGAGCAATGTTACATGCCAAAAGACTTCCTATGTATTTTTGGGCTGAAGCTATGAATACAGCTTGCTATGTTCATAACAGGGTCACCTTGAGAAAGGGAACCTCATCCACCATATATGAACTCTGGAAAGGAAGAAAACCAACTGTGAAGTACTTCCATGTGTTTGGCAGCAAATGCTATATTCTGTCTGATCGTGAACAAAGAAGAAAACTGGACCCCAAAAGTGATGAAGGCATATTTCTAGGATACTCCTCAAACAGCAGAGCTTATAGAGTATTCAACTCCAGAACCAAAACCATGATGGAATCAATAAATGTTATAATTGATGATTATCATGAAGAAATAGATGTTCCTTGTACTGTTGAGACATTCTTTGAGACTTCAACCCAACAGAATGACCTACCCAACTCCACCACAACAGAATCTGAATCAAAGGAAGCTAGCAAGATCCCTTCCATCAGAATTCAGAAGGATCATCCAAAAGAGCTCATCATAGGAGATCCCAATAGTGGAGTCATCACAAGATCTAGAGAAATCATCTCAAACTCTTGTTTTGTGTCCAAAATGGAACCAAGAAATATCAAGGAAGCCTTAACTGATGAATATTGGATTGGTGCAATGCAAGATGAACTGAACCAATTCAAGCAACATGAAGTTTGGGAACTGGTTCCTAGACCTGAAGGAACTAACATCATTGGGACAAAATGGATATTTAAGAACAAGTCAGATGCTGAAGGAGTTGTCACCAGAAATAAGGCAAGACTTGTTGCTCAAGGATACACCCAGGTTGAAGGGGTTGATTTTGATGAAACCTTTGCACCTGTAGCCAGGCTGGAATCAATCAGACTCTTGTTGTCAATTGCTTGTCTTCTGAAGTTCAAGTTATTTCAGATGGATGTGAAAAGTGCCTTTCTAAATGGGTACTTAAATGAGGAAGCTTATGTGGAACAACCTAAAGGTTTTGTGGATCCAACCCACCCTGATCATGTCTACAAATTGAGAAAAGCTCTATATGGCCTGAAACAAGCTCCTAGAGCATGGTATGACAGGTTAACAAAGTTTCTCTCAGACAAAGGCTACAGAAAAGGAGGTTTGGACAAAACTCTCTTTGTCAAAACTGAAGGAGGGAAGTTGATGGTTGCCCAAATATATGTTGATGACATAGTGTTTGGAGGAATGTCAGAACATATGGTTAAACACTTTGCTGACCAGATGCAGGCTGAATTTGAAATGAGTCTCATGGGAGAACTAACTTATTTTCTTGGACTACAAGTCTCACAGATGGAGGACTCAATCTTCTTATCTCAAAGCAAGTATGCTAAGAATATTGTAAAGAAGTTTGGTATGGAGAATGCAAGTCACAAAAGGGCTCCTGTTCCTACTCATCTAAAGCTTTCCAAAGATTCAAGTGGGGTTAAGGTGGATCAAAGTCTGTACAGAAGCATGATAGGAAGCTTGTTGTACTTAACTGCCAGCAGACCTGATATTGCCTTTGCAGTTGGAGTTTGTGCTAGATACCAAGCTGATCCCAAAGTCAGTCATATCAATCAAGTGAAGAGAATTTTGAAGTATGTAAGTGGTACTTACAACTATGGATTGATGTATACTCATGGCTGTGAACCAGCTCTGACTGGCTACTGTGATGCTGATTGGGCTGGTAAGGCTGATGATAGAAAAAGCACCTCTGGAGGATGTTTCTTCTTGGGAAGTAATCTGGTTTCCTGGTTCAGCAAGAAACAGAATTGTGTGTCTCTTTCCACTGCTGAAGCTGAATACATTGCAGCTGGTAGTAGCTGCTCTCAAATGATATGGATGAAACAGATGCTCACTGAGTATAATGTCACACAAGATGTTATGACATTGTACTGTGACAATCTGAGTACAATCAACATATCCAAGAATCCCATTCAGCATAGCAGGACCAAACATATTGACATACGACATCACTTTATCAGAGACCTTGTAGAAGAGAAGACAATCAAATTGGAACATGTTGCCACTGAGCTACAGCTGGCTGACATTTTTACCAAGGCTCTGGATGCAAATCAATTTGAAAACTTAAGGGGTAAGCTGGGTATTTGCCAACATGAGGAATTGTAGCAATTAATTTTGCTTAAAACAAGGATCAAAGGAGTTATGCCTGTTCTAATTGGTTTAAAATTGTATTTTCTCATTTCCTACAATTCTTTTAAGAAGTTGAATAGACACTCCCTTGCTTCCTTCCCCTCTCGTCTCCTCATCAAAACCCAGTCTCTCAATCAGAAATTTCTCCTCAGTTGCTGTTGGTCCTAAGACTGTCAAAATGTCTCAAACACCATCATCATCCAATACGACTATTTCAACCTCTTCCTCTGATCAAGATTCTAGGACAATCTCTTCTTGTATGGACTCTGACGTTCTGGAGATCTCTTCTCGTAGAAAAGTGGGAACTAACCCCACCAAGGTCAAAGAGTTGAGAACAAGACATGTAGGAAATCCCCAAGCTTCTGCCTCTGGTAATCCATCTCATCCTTCTTCTTCAGTTCCCCCTGAAATTGCAAATAGGGAAGGGACAGCCTATGTTAATCAAGCAATAGCAAAAATTGTTTCAAGAATTCTGAACGAGAACCACTCAGTTCCTGGCATTTCTGTTCCTCTGAACCAAGAAAGCTCAAATGCTGAAACAAATCCAGATGTCTCTAAGAATGTTGAGACATCAAACAAAGAGAAGAATGCTGACATTGCTCATAAGAAAAGAAAGAAGCCCGAATCCTCTGGATCTGATGACAGTGCTTGAAGGTTGGTTGCTGTTTGGTGGTGTTGCTGGTTGGTGCTGATATCTGGTGGAGTTTGGAAGTGTGTTCAGTTTTTTTTTTCTGCTGCTGCTCTTATTAATTGTTCTTGGATAACTGTATAATCATTATGAACATGTATCTTTGGCCCATTTGTGGCTAAAGAGGGTGAGAATATTTTGGTACTTACTTAATTAGTACTTGACATTCTATTTTTCTGCTGTCACTTATTTCTGCTGCTATATATCTCTGATTGCTTAGGGTCTTTAGCCAAAAATCTGCCAAAGGGGGAGTTTGTAGGTGTTTAGGTATTGGCTTGCATTTTTGGTAAATCCCAAGTGTATGTGTGAATGTCATGACTGATGTCATAACATTCTAGTTCAGTTTGTACTGACTCATTAGGTACCTTTGGCGAAAAATATTGTAATTCAAGTACTGATGTTTATAAGTGTGTATCTGAGCATTTTGCAAAATGATCACATTTTGCTAAATCAGTAGACAGGTTTTCTCAGATGTCATAACAGATGTTATGACATCCTGTTCTGAACTAACAGGTTTGCAGGTTGGATAAGTCTGAGTTTTTTCAGGAAAATAACTCAGTCTTTCCTGAACAGAATCCTGCGTTTTCTAAGGGGTAACCTAGCTCAACCCTAACCTGGTTAATAAAGCCCTGTGACCTGGTCTTTAGGTCAAACGGAATTAACCCTAGGTTTTTGTGGAAACCCTAACTGAAGTTGCAGCTGCTATATATTCAACAGAGCTACTGTTTTTCATGGCATCCCTTTTATTGGTCAGAAGATCATTTGTAATCTGTATAGGTTTGATTATTGTACTCCAAGCAATTATCATTGTGATAAGTGCCTTGGAATAGGTTTCTAATTGTAAGGGTTGTGTAGCACTCAAAGCTTTGAAGCAAGAGTGTTTGAATGTTCCTTGACTAAAGCTGTGAAGCAGAGTCAAGTTAGTTGTGTGCATCACTCAAAGTTGTGAAGCACGAGTGATTGTGTTGCTTGATTAAAAAGCTGTGAAGCTTAATCAAGTGTTTGTTTTTGAAGAGTGTCTTCATCAATTCTTAAGTCAAATTGGTTTATGTATCATTGCTGTGATTGAGGGGGAGTGAGTAGGAACTCAGGTTTAAGTTGTACTTAGATTGGAATTGCATTGGATAGGTCTTAAGTGAAGGAGATAAACTGGTTGGTTTATTCTTGAATTAACATCTCTTATAGTGGATTTCCTCCCTGGCTTGGTAGCCCCCAGAGTAGGTGTTGTTGCACACTGAACTGGGTAAACAATTGACTGTGTTCTTTATTGCTTTTGTATTTACTGTCATATAGTAAGTCAGATACGGTGTCATAACATTGAACGTGACATTGAGTATCTGCAGCCAAAATTTCAGTTGGATAAGGTTCATCTTCGCCCGATGTTCTCTTTTATCCGAAATTCACCTTCGCCTGGTGTTTTTCTATATTAGGTTCATCTATGCTTGATCTCCTTTTTTGTTGATTAGGGTCCGTCTTTAGAGATGTTCTCTTTTCTCCAGAATTTACCTTCTCCTGGTGTCTTTCCGTCTAAGATTCACCTTCGCCTGGTGTTTTTCCGTCTTAGGTTCACCTTTGCCTGGTGTCCCTTTTTGTTGGTTAAGGTTCGTCTCCCCTCGACGTTCTCTTATCTCCGGAATTCACCTTCGCTCGGTGTCTTTCTATCTTAGGTTCACCTTCGCCCGGTGTCTTTCTGTCTTAGGTTCACCTTCACCTGGTGTTCCTTTTTGTTGGTTAAGGTTCATCTTCTCCCGACGTTCTCTTTTCTACAGAATTCACCATCCCCCGGTGTCATTCCGTCTTAGGTTCACCTTTTCCTGGTGTCCTTTTTTATTGGTTAAGGTTCATCTTTGTTCGGCATTCTCTTTTCTCTGGAATTCACCTTCGCCTGGTGTCTTTTCGTCTTAGTTTCACCTTCACCCGGTGTCCCTTTTTGTTGGTTAAGGTTCATCTTCATTGGACATTCTCTTTTCTTCGGAATTCACCTTCGCCCAGGTTTTTTTCCGTCTTAGGTTCACCTTTGCCTTGTATCCCTTTTTGTTTGTTAAGGTTCGTCTTTGTTCGACATTCTTTTTTCTCCGAAATTCACCTTCTCCTGGTGTTTTTCCGTCTTAGGTTCACCTTCGCCCATTGTCCTTTTTTGTTGGTTAAGGTTCGTATTTGCCCTACGTTCTCTTTTCTCTGGAATTCACCTTTGTCCGGTGTCTTTCCGTCTTAGATTCACCTTCGCCCGGTGTTTTTTCCTCTTAGGTTCACCTTCAACTAGTGTCCCTTTTTGTTGGTTAAGGTTCGTCTTTGCCCGACATTCTCTTTTTTCTGGAATTCATCTTTTCCCGGCTTCTTTTCGTCTTAGTCTCACCTTCGCCCGATGGCCCCTTTTTGTTGGTTAAGTTTCGTTTTCGCCAGATGTTCTCTTTTCTCTGAAATTCACCTTCGCCTGGTGACTTTCCATCTTAGGTTCACCTTTTCCTGGTGTCCCTTTTTGTTGGTTAAGGTTTGTCTTCGCCCAATGTTCTCTTTTCTCTGAAATTAAACTTCGCCTGGTGTCTTTCCATCTTAGGTTCACCTTCAGCCGATTTCCTTTTTTGTTAGTAAAGGTTCGTCTTTTCCCGACATTATCTTTCCTCTGTTAAATTCACCTTCGCTCGGTGTCTTTCTTTTTTAGGTTCACCTTTTCCTGGTGTTTTTCTGTCTTAAGTTCACCTTCAGCCGGTGTCCCTTTTTGTTGGTTAAGGTTCGTCTTCGCCCAATGTTCTCTTTTCTCCGAAATTCACCTTCGTTCGGTGTTTTTACGTCTTAGATTCACCTTTGTTCGGAGTCCTTTTTTGTTGATTAAGGTTCTTCTTTGCTGATGTTCTCTTTTCTTTGGAATTTACCTTTTCCTAGTGTCTTCCCGTCTTAGATTCACCTTTTCCTAGTGTTTTTTCGTCTTAGGTTCACCTTCGACCGGTGTCCCTTTTTGTTGGTTAAGGTTTGTCTTTGTCCGACGTTCTCTTTTCTCCGGCAAACTCACCTTCGCCTAGTGTCTTTCCGACTTAGGTTCACCTTCGTCCAGTGTCCCTTTTTGTTGGTTAAGTTTCATCTTCGCCCGACGTTCTCTTTTCTCCGGAATTCACCTTTGCCTGGTGTCTTTCTATCTTAGGTTCACCATCGTCCGGTGTCTTTCTATCTTAGGTTCACCTTCTCCCGGTGTCCCTTTTTGGTTGTTAAGGTTCGTCTTTGCCGATATTCTCTTTTCTCCGGAATTCACCATCGACTGGTGTCTTTACGTTGTAGGTTCACCATCGCCCAGTATCCTTTTTTGTTAGTTAAAGTTCATCTTCGCCCGATATTCTCTTTCCTCCGGAAAACTCACCTTCGCCTGGTGCCCTTTTTTATTCGTTAAGTTTCGTCTTTTCCCGACGTTCTCTTTCCTCCCGCAAGTTCACCTTCGCACAGTGTCTTTGTGTATTAGGTTCACCTTCGCCCTGTGTCCCTTTTGGTTGGTTAAGGTTCGTCTTCGCTTGACGTTCTCTTTTCTGTGGAATTCACCTTCGCCTAGTGACTTTCTGTCTTAGGTTCACCTTCACCTTATGTCCTTTTTTGTTGGTTAAGGTTCGTCTTTACCCAAAGATCTCTTTCCTCTTGAAAATTCACCTTTACTTGTTGTCTTTCTGTCTTAGGTTAACCTTCACCCAGTGTCCCTTTTTGTTTGTTAAGTTCGTCTTTGCCCGACGTTCTCTTTTCTCTGGAATTCACCTTCGCCCGGAGTTTTTCATTCTTAGCTTCACCTTCGCCCGATGTCCCTTTTTGTTTGTTAAGGTTCATCTTCGTCAGATGTTCTCTTTTCTAAGGAATTCACCTTTGCCCGGTTTTATTGTGTCTTAGGTTCACCTTCGCCAGGTGTCATTTTTGTTGGTTAAAGTTCGTCTTTACGCGATGTTCTATTATCTCCGGAATTCACCTTCGTCTGGTGTCTTTCCGTCTTAGATTCACCTTTTCCCGGTATTTTTCCGTCTTAGGTTCACCTTCGTGTGGTGTCCCTTTTTGTTGGTTAAGGTTCATCTTCGCCCGACATTCTCTTTACTCTGGAAATCACCTTCACCCAGTGTCTTTCCGTCTTAGGTTCACCTACGCCTGGTGCTCCCTTTTTGTTGGTTAAGGTTTGTCTTCGCCCAATGTTTTCTTCTCTCTGGCAAACTCACCTTCGCCGGTTGTCTTTCTTTCTTAGGTTCACCTTCGCCCAGTGTCCCTTTTTGTTGCTTAAGAGTCATCTTTTCCCGACGTTCTTTTTTCTCTAGAATTCACCTTCGCCCAGTGTCTTTCTGCCTTAGGTTCACCTTCGTCCGTTGTTCTTTTTTGTTAGTTAAGTTCCATCTTTTCCTGATGTTCTCTTTCCTCCGGCAAATTCACCTTCTCCCGGTGTCGTTCCATCTTAGGTTCACCTTCGCCCGATACCCATTTTTGTTGGTTAAGTTTCGTCTTCTCCCGACGTTCTCTTTTCTCTGAATTTCACCTTCGCTCGATGCCTTTCCGTCTTAGGTTCACCTTTGGCTGGTGTCCCTTTTTGTTGGTTAAGGTTCGTCTTCACCTGATGTTCTCTTTTCTCTGAAATTCACCTTCGCCCTGGGTCTTTCGGTCTTAGGTTTACCTTCGCCCGATGTCCTTTTTTGTTGGTTAAGGTTCATCTTCGTCCGACGTCCTCTTTCCTCCACCAAATTCAACTTCACTCGGTGTCTTTCTGTCTTAGGTTCACCTTTTCCCAAATGCCCCTTTTTTGTTGGTTAAGGTTCATCTTCGTCCAACGTTCTCTTTTCTCTGGAATTGACCTTCGTACGGTGTCTTTCGTCTTAGGTTCACCTTCGCCGGCGGTCTCTTTTCTCTGGAATTCACCTTCACCTGGCGTCCCTTTTTGTTGGATAAGTTTCATCTTCGCCCGACGTTTTCTTTTCTCCAAAATTGACCTTCGCCTGGTGTTTTTCCATCTTATGTTCATCTTTTCCCGATCTCCTCTTTTGCTGATTAATGTTCGTCTTTATAGACGTTCTCTTTTCTTCAAAATTTACCTTCGCCTTGTGTCTTTCCGTGTAAAATTCACCTTCGCCTGGTGTTTTCATGTCTTAGGTTCACCTTTATCCCATGTCCCTTTTTGTTATTTAAGGTTCGTTTTTGCCTGACATTCTCTTTAATCCGGAATTCATCTTCGCCCGGTGTCTTTCTATCTTGGGTTCACCTTCGTCCGATGTCTTTCTGTCTAAGGTTCATCTTTGCCCGATATTCTTTTTTCTACGGAATTCACCATCTCTCGTTGGCTTTCCGTCTTAGGTTCACCTTCGTCCAGTTTCCTTTTTTGTTGGTTAAGGTTCTTCTTTTCCTGACGTTCTCTTTCCTCCAGAAAATTCACCTTCGCCTGGTGTCTTTTCGTCTTAGGTTCACCATCACCCGGTGTCCCATTTGTTGGTTAAGGTTCGTCTTCGCCCGACGTTCTCTTTTCTCCAGAATTCACCTTCGCCCAGTTTGTTTTCCGTCTTAGGTTCACCTTCGCCTTGAATCCCTTTTTGTTTGTTAAGGTTCGTCTTCATTCAGCGTTCTCTTTTCTAGGGAATTCACCTTCGCCCCCTGTTTTTCTGTCTTATGTTCACCTTCGCCCAGTGTCCTTTTTTGTTGGTTAAGGTTCGTCTTTGCCCGACATTCTTTTTTCTATGGGATTCACCTTCGTCCGGTGTCTTTCTGTCTTAGATTCACCTTCTCCCGGTGTTTTTCCGTCTTAGGTACACCTTCGTCCGATGTACCTTTTTGTTGGTTAAGGTTCACCTTCTCCCGACATTCTCTTTCCTCCGTTAAATTCACCTTCTCCCGGTGTCTTTTTGTCTTAGGTTCACCTTCGCCAGGTGGCCCCTTTTTATTGGTTAAGTTTCATCTTCGCCCGATGTTCTCTTTTCTCCGAAATTCACCTTGGCCCGGTGACTTTCCGTATTATGTTCACCTTTTCCTGGTGTCCTTTTTTGTTGGTTAAGGTTTGTCTTCACCCGCCGTTCTCTTTTATCTGAAATTAAGCTTCGCCTGGTGTCTTTCCGTCTTAGATTCACCTTCGCCCGGAGTACTTTTTTGTTGATTAAGGTTCGTCTTCGCTGATGTTCTCTTTTCACCAGAATTTTCCTTCGCCCAGTGTCTTTCCGTCTTAGATTCACCTTTGTTTGCTTAAACGCCTTTGCTTAAACGCATTTTGTTAGTTAAGGTTCGTCTTTGCCTGACGTTCTCTTTTCTATGAAATTCACCTTTGAAGAAGTGAAAAACACAAGAAGGGGGGGTGAATTGAAACTTTAAAATCAAAAGCAATAGACACGGTATTTTTATCCTAGTTCGTTTGATCTCAAACTACTCCAGTCCACCCGCCAAGGTGATTTCGCCTCTCTCCAACGAGGACTTAATTCACTAATCAAATCTGATTACAATACTACTTTGACAACTGCCAAAGTCTTCTTGAGTACAACCACAACTCGGTTTATCTCAAGGAAAACTAGCTTAATCAAAATAAAATAATATATTGTGTACTGTTGTTTTTCCTTACAAAAACTGTATCACTATTGTGATATTTTACACAATTTGAGCGTATATGAGAATATGAAAGATTGCAGTGTTTTAGAGGTATATGCAATAGTTATCAAAATCGTAAATGATTTGTCCTTTAAGCTTGTTTATATAGGCGTGGAAATCTTGTCCAACATAAAGCGTGATAATGGACACTCAATTCTATTTCCATATTGAGAAGATTCTTGTCTGAATGAAGTCGTTGCATATGATGTTGTTTTAATTGAAAAGTAACGCTTCAGAACTAGAATCTTGCATGCTGCTTTTGCTTCAGAACATTGATGACTCAGAGATGTGAGGATATGATGGTATATTAAACTTCTGTTCAGAATTAGATTATCCTTTGCTTTAGCGCATATTCTGATCATCATTCTTCAGAACATTCTGATTACCTCAACTTGAAAGCTTCTGTAGCTTAATTTCTGATGTTGTTTCAGTCAGAACTTCTGCATACAAAATAACACAAATTTAGAGTGCATATTTGTTCTTTGTGTTTGTTATCATTAAAACTCTAATTAAGGGTTGTAGACTCAAACTATATTCTAACAATCTCCCTCTTTTTTATGATGTCAAAAACTAGGATTTTCAATGAAAAATATAGAACAAAAAGCTTAAGAGAGTCTCCCCCTGAGTTGATTACTCAGATAGAGATGAGTTACTTCCCTGAAGTTCCTTCTCGTCCGAGCTTTTGATGCATCTCCTTCTGTCCTTATCAGAATATGTTCCTGTTCAAGCTTTTCAGAAAAACAGAGGTTGAGATATTCAGAATGTTTGAGACTTTATCCCGCGATACTGTTATTAAAAATATCTTACTTTCTCCCCCTTTTTGTCAGGTATCAAAAAGCAATATAATCAGAGTCAAAAAGATGATTTATATTGAAAACAGAATGCAATGACATTTTTCAGAAACAAGGAGGATAAGATGAAAAATACAGATAAACAGTTAAAGAAAATCTAAGAAGGAGGGAGAAGTCGTGTGAACAACGCTTCCAACAAGCTCTTAATCTAAGTGCTTGATTCTTCCTGCTTTCCCAGAATTTCTTTGATTTCTTTTTTTGTATCTTCTTGTTTATCCAATATATCCCTAATCTCTTTGTTTGTGTCTTCTTGCTTATCCAGTCTGGCATGGATTAAGGCATTCTCCTTTTTCAACTCTTCCAGAGTTTGCATGACTAGAGATGAAGCCGGTGTATCTTCAGAGGTTGCGTGTCGTTCAGAACACTCTGCAACCTCTTCTGATTGAACAAATTCTTCTATTGCAATCACCTTTTCTGGAGCAGTAGTCAGAGGGTGACTATCAGAATCTGGTTCAGTGGCTTCTGAAGGTTGGTGCTCTTTCCAGAGAGCATTATCCAACAGAAGAATTTCTTTCTTGTCCCAGTGGCTCAGAACTTGATCTTTGAAGGCTTTCAGCTGATCACTGAAGTTCTGCTGAGCCCTTTCATAGCTCAATTCTTTCAGCTTCAGGGTTTCAAAGTTGAACCATTTTCTGAATCTTTCCCACAGAGAATCGGAAGCAGCAGGATTAGAGATCTCTTGACTAGCTTGCTTCAAAGAAGTAATCCATTCTTGTATTTCTGTTTCAAAAATCAACAGATTCTTACCAACATTTGATTTGGTTAAGGTTGGTTTAGGTTTGGGGGTGGCAATTTTGTTTGAGGTGGAAGCTAGATGGTCCAGTGCTTGTAGATCAATGACAATTCTGAGGGGGGTCAACTGGACGGTTGATAGGTGAGGAAGTGGAAGAGTCAAAAATTAGGATTAGTGAGTGAGGGGTGTTTGGTGGTGTAGATTCATATGGTGAAGGTATTTCTGGAATATCATGAATGGAGAGAGGTAAACGAATCGTAAGAGGTTCTGTTATCCCAAGAATTTGGGTAGTGGTATCAGAGTCTGAAGGGGAGTCTTCTGATTGGTTTGAGGTAGCGTGTTGAATTTATGGTTCAGGTATTTCAAAATATGGATTTTTAGATTGAGGAGTGAGAGGGTTTTCATTTTCTGGTTGGGGTGAGTTGAGGTTTTGGTGTTCTAGTTGAGAAGAGTATGGTTGTGGATTTTCTGGTTGTTGAGGTTGAGTGTTTGGATTTTCTGATTGAGGAGTGAGAGGGTTTTCATTTTCTGGTTGGGGTGAGTTGAGGTTTTGGTGTTCTGGTTGAAGAGAGTGTGGTTATAGATTTTCTAGTTGTTGAGATTGAGTATTTGGATTTTCTGGGAGTGGTGAGGAAAAGTCTTGATCAAACAGTTCAATAACATAGAGAACTCTAGCAAGTTCAGGTTGATGTTGTTTTGGATTTGGATTGGGGGAGTGAGGTTCATTTAAGAAATTTCCAAGAGTTACAGATGGGTCAAACTCTATGTCAAAATCCTCAAATGTTTGGGGTGAAGGATTTTCTATTGGTTGAGGGGGAATGGTTTCAGATGTTGGAATAGTTATTGATTCTACAACAGAAACAAAAGATATGTTACCTTTCTTTTTCGCAGCTTTGGGTGTCCTATGAGAGGATCCTTCTCTTGCTGCCTTCCTCTTTCTGGATTTCTTTAGCACAACCTCTGGAGCTAGCTTGTGCAGATCTTTGATGTTGATTTCTTGAATAGTCCCATCAGCCTTACAAGCTTCAAGGTATCTGACTATAATCTTTGGAGAGGCATCTATCTCAGAGAATAGTGGAAAACCCTTCAGAAGGATTCTCCTAGAAGTGATGACCTCATGAGAAGCAAGTGTTGGCTCCTTCTTAATGTTTTCAATAATCTTCATTTTCTTTAGATTCTTGGCATTCAAAGGTTTCCCAGCAGTTGCTTCCAGAGTACTGATTTCTTGAGCCTCTATCAGATGTTCTATTAGCCTGTTTTCCATTTAGAATATCTAAAATCAATCTTCCTAGAGGAATCTAATCCCTCTTAGTTCTTTCTTCTTCTCTTGTCTCTTTCACACTTATTTTGAGATGGTTGAAGAGCAAATGTGGAAGGTTTATTTTGGTCTTCTTTGCAATGAAGTATATCAGAAACTGCTGATCAATTTTGATGTAATCAGGAGAGCTTGTAGGCTTCCTATGATTGATACATCCCAGAATTATTCTAGCCCAGATTCTGTAATGGTCTTTCAAGTCTCTGATCTTGCTGGATGGCTGTCCAGAAGTGAAGATTTCCCTAGCAATGGATTTTAGGTCAAAACACTTATCAGCCATATCAATGTATCTGACTCCACCGCCATTGTATCCAATGAGTTTCCCAATCAAATCTTTTGTAATCACTATCTTCTTCCTCATAACATATGATGTGACCTGGTGGTTGGATGAAGTAGCATGAATCCAAAACTCTTTAACAAGAATGGGAAAAGTTGGACCCAACAGACGATCAAAGTATCTGTTCCATCCCTGTGCAGTTACATCTTCTTACAGATTAAACCCATTTTCTTATAAGCTTTCAAAATCAATGATCAATTCTCAGAGAACTTTAAGGTTGTCGATCGGAGTGAGTAGCATTCTAATGGGCTCCTCATATTGTTCAGTAGATGAAGAGTCAGGAGCACTGTTGAGATTCTTGAGACTTGACGATGATGCCATTGTTCACACGGATTCTTTGAAGAAAATTGATATAAAGGCGTTTAAGCTTGCAACGTTCTTTGATGATGATGATGCCATTTTATATGAGAATATGAAAGATTGCGGCGTTTTAGAGGTATATGCAATAGTTATCAAAATCGTAAATGATTTGTCCTTTAAGCTTGTTTATATAGGCGTGGAAATCTTGTCCAACATAAAGCGTGATAATGGACACTCAATACTATTTCCATATTGAGAAGATTCTTGTCTGAATGAAGTCGTTGCATATAATGTTGTTTTAATTGAAAAGCAACGCTTCAGAACTAGAATCTTGCATGCTTCTTTTACTTCAGAACATTGATGACTCAGAGATGTGAGGATTGGATGGTATATTAAACTTCTATTCAGAATCAGAGTATCCTTTTCTTTAGCGCATATTTTGCTCAACATTCTTCAGAACATTCTTATTACCTCGGCTTGAAAGCTTCTGTAGCTTAATTTCTGATGTTGTTTCAGTCAGAACTTCTGCATACAAAATAACACATATTTAGAGTGCATATTTGTTCTTTGTGTTTGTTATCATCAACACTCTAATTAAGGGTTGTAGACTCAAACTATGTTCTAACAACCTTCGCCTGGTGTTTTTCTGTCTTACGTTTATCTTTGCCAGATCTCCTTTTTTGTTGATTAATGTTCGTCTTTAGGGATGTTCTTTTTTCTCTGGAATTTACCTTCGCCGGGTGTCTTTCCGTCTAAGATTCACCTTCTCCTGGTGTTTTTCCGTCTTAGGTTCACCTTTGTCCGGTGTCCCTTTTTCTTATTTAAGGTTCATCTTCGCCCGACGTTCTCTTTTATCCAGAATTCACCTTCACCCAGTGTCTTTCTATCTTAGGTTCACCTCCGTCCAGTGTCTTTCTTTCTTAGGTTCACCTTCGCTCGGTGTCCCTTTTTGTTAGTTAAGGTTCATCTTCGCCCGACATTCTCTTTTCTACGGAATTCACCATCGCCCGGTGTCTTTTCGTCTTAGGTTCACCTTCGTCCGGTGTCCTTTTTTGTTGGTTAAGGTTCATCTTTTCCCAATGTTCTCTTTCCTCTGGAAAATTCACCTTCGCCTGGTGTCTTTTTGTCTTAGGTTCACCTTCACCCGGTGTCCCTTTTTGTTGGTTAAGGTTCATCTTCGCTCGACGTTCTCTTTTCTCTAGAATTCACCTTCGCCCGGGGTTTTTTCCGTCTTCGGTTCACCTTCTCCTTGAATCCCTTTTTGTTTGTTAAGGTTCGTCTTTGATCGAAATTCTCTTTTCTAGGGAATTCACCTCCGCCCGGTGTTTTTCCGTCTAATGTTCACCTTTGCTCATTGTCCTTTTTTGTTGGTTAAGGTTCATCTTTGCCCGACGTTCTTTTTTCTCTGGGATTCACCTTCGTCTGGTGTCTTTCTATCTTAGATTCACCTTCGCCCGGTGTTTTTCCTTCTTACGTTCACCTTCGACCAATGTCCCTTTTTGTTGGTTAAGGTTCGTCTTCGCCCGACATTCTCTTTTCTCCGGAATTCAGCTTTGCCTGGCGTCTTTTCGTCTAAGTCTCACCGTCGCCAGGTGGCCCCTTTTTATTGGTTAAGTTTCGTCTTCGCCCGATGTTCTATTTTCTCGGAAATTCACCTTGGCCCGGTGACTTTCCGTCTTAGGATCACCTTTTCCTAGTGTCCTTTTTTGTTTGTTAAGGTTTTTCTTCGTCCGATGTTCTCTTTTCTCTGAAACTAACCTTCGATCGGTGTCTTTCTGTCTTAGGTTCACCTTCGATCGATGTCCTTTTTTGTTAGTTAAAGTTTGTCTTTTCCCGATGTTCTCTTTCCTCCGTCAAATTCACCTTCTCCCGGTGTTTTTCTGTCTTAGGTTCACCTTCGCCCGGTGCCCCTTTTTGTTGCTTAAGGTTTGTCTTCGCCCGACGTTCTCTTTTCTCCGAAATTCAGCTTCTCCCGGTGACATTTTGTCTTAGGTTCACCTTTGCTTGGTGTCCCTTTTTAATGGTTAAGGTTCGTCTTCACTTGACGTTCTCTTTTCACCGAAATTCACCTTTGCCCGAAATTTTTTCATCTTAGATTCACCTTTGCCCGATCTCCTTTTTTGTTGATTAAGGTTCGTCTTCGCCGATGTTCTCTTTTCACCAGAATTTACCTTCGCCCAGTGTCTCTCCGTCTTAGATTCACCTTTGCCTAGTGTTTTTCCTTCTTAGGTTCACCTTCACCTGGTGTCCCTTTTTGTTGGATAAGGTTTGTCTTTGCCCAACGTTCTCTTTTCTCCGAAATTCACCTTCGTCCGGTGTTTTTCCGTCTTAGATTCACCTTTTCCAGGAGTCCTTTTTTGTTAATTAAGGTTCATCTTTGCCGATGTTCTCTTTTCTCCGGAATTTACGTTCGCCCAGTGTTTTTCCGTCTTAGATTTACCTTTTTTTGGTGTTGTTTCATCTTAGGTTCACCTTCGCCCGGTGTCCCTTTTTGTTGGTTAAGATTCGTCTTTGTCCGACGTTCTCTATTCTCAAGCAAACTCACCTTCACCTGGTGTATTTCCATCTTAGGTTCACCTTCGTCCGGTGTCCCTTTTTGTTGGTTAAGTTTCGTCTTCTCCTGACGTTCTATTTTCTCGGAAATTCACCTTGGCCCGGTGACTTTTCGTCTTAGGTTCACCTTTTCCTGGTGTCCTTTTTTGTAATTTAAGGTTTGTCTTCACCCGACGTTCTCTTTTCTCTGAAATTAACCTTCGACCGGTGTCTTTCCGTCTTAGGTTCACCTTCGATCGATGTCCTTTTTTGTTAGTTAAAGTTCGTCTTTGCCCGACGTTCTCTTTCCTCCGTTAAATTCACCTTCGCCCGGTGTTTTTCTATCTTAGGTTCACCTTCGCCCGATGCCCCTTTTTGTTGCTTAAGGTTTGTCTTCGCCCGAAGTTCTCTTTTCTCTGAAATTCAACTTTGCTCGGTGACATTCTGTCTTAGGTTCACCTTTGCTTGGTGTCCTTTTTTGTTGGTTAAGGTTCGTCTTCACTCGATGTTCTCTTTTCACTGAAATTCACCTTCGCCCGGTATTTTTTCGTCTTAGATTCACCTTTGCTCGATGTCCTTTTTTTTTAATTAAGGTTCGTCTTCGCCGATGTTCTCTTTTCACCGGAATTTACCTTCGCCCAGTGTCTTTCCGTCTTAGATTCACCATTGCCTAGTGTTTTTCCGTCTTAGGTTCACCTTCACCCGGTGTCCCTTTTTGTTGGATAAGGTTCGCCTTTGCCCAACGTTCTCTTTTCTCTGAAATTCACCTTCGTCCGGTGTTTTTCCGTCTTAGATTCACCTTTTGCAAGAGTCTTTTTTTGTTAATTAAGGTTCATCTTCGCCGATGTTCTCTTTTCTCTGGAATTTACATTCGCCCAATGTCTTTCCGTCTTAGGTTTACCTTTTTTTGGTGTTGTTTCATCTTAGTTTCACCTTTGCCCGGTGTCCCTTTGTGTTGGTTAAGGTTCGTCTTCATCCGACATTCTTTTTTCTCGGGAAAACTCACCTTCACCTGATGTCTTTCCATCTTAGGTTCACCTTCTTCCGGTGTCCCTTTTTGTTGGTTAAGTTTCGTCTTCCCCCGACATTCTCTATTCTCCGGTATTCACCTTTGCCCGGTGTCTTTCTGTCTTAGGTTCACCTTTTCCCAGTGTCTTTTTGTCTTAGGTTCACCTTCGCCCGATGTCCCTTTTTGTTGGTTAAGGTTTGTCTTCGATGATGTTCTCTTTTCTCCAGAGTTCACCATCACCCGGTGTCTTTCCGTCTTAGGTTCACCATCGCCCAGTGTCCTTTTTTGTTGGTTAAGGTTCGTCTTCGCCCGATGTTTTCTTTCCTCCAGAAAACTCACCTTCACCCGGTGTCTTTCTGTCTTAGGATCACCTTCGCCCGGTGCCCCTTTTTGTTCGTTAATGTTCATCATTTCCCGATGTTCTCTTTCCTCCGGCAAGTTCACCTTCCAACGATGTCTTTCCGTCTTAGGTTCACCTTCGCCAAGTGTCCCATTTTGGTTTGTTAAGGTTCGTCTTTGGCTGACGTTCTCTTTTCTCCTGAATTCACCTTCTCCTAGTGACTTTCTGTCTTAGGTTCACCTTCACATGATTTCCTTTTTTGTTGGTTAAGGTTCGTCTTTTCCCAACGTTCTCTTTCCTCTGGATAATTCACCTTTACTCGGTGTCTTTCCGTCTTAGGTTCACCTTCACCTGGTGTCCCTTTTTGTTGTTAATTTTGTCTTCGCCCGACGTTCTCTTTTCTCCGGAATTCACCTTCGCCCGGTGTTTTTCATTCTTAGGTTCACCTTCGCCCGATGTCCCTTTTTGTTTGTTAAGGTTCATTTCGTCCAACGTTCTCTTTTCTCAGGAATTCACCTTCGCCCGGTTTTATTCCGTCTTAGGTTCACCTTCGCTAGATGTCATTATTGTTGGTTAAAGTTTGTCTTCGCGCGACGTTCTATTATCTCCAAGAATTCACCTTCGTCCGGTGCCTTTCTGTCTTAGATTCACCTTCGCTCGGTGTTTTTTCGTCTTAGGTTCACCTTCGTGCGGTGAACCTTTATACGGCATCTTGAGATTTCCAAAAAGTCCAAGAGCACCTTCAAAAGATGAAAATTAAGAGAGTTATGACCAGTGCGAGTTGGGAAATTTTGAGGAAATGCATGAACTGCAAAGTGAGCAAACTTGAAATTTTGAACTAGTAGGCCTAACTTTTGATGTTTAAACATGTTCAAAATGTGTTAGAGGGTTGTAATTTCCATAATTATGTAATTTCTAAGGGTTGTAATACTTAATTAGGGTTTTTATTCGCTTTTTATTCCCCCCCCCCAGTTTTTATGGTTTGTATCCCCTTCCTCGAAGCTTTTTAATAGCGTAGGAAATTTATTTTTTGTCTTTACCGCTTTTCTCATATCTCTTCTAGATGTATGCTAATAGTCTTGTATGGAAAGACTAAAAGCAACCATAGCTAACCCTAATAATCAAGATAATATATCTGAAACAAATTACTTTTCACACACGCACCTCTAAGGTGACTCCACTTGTTGCCTTCGGAAAAAAATCATGTCCCTCGAACATAGGGATATCATTAGCAAAGACCCTCGGTTAAAAATAATCATAAAGATCATAGTCCCTCGATGACCCTTCAATGCCGCCTTTGTCAAATGGTCTTGTCCCTCGATGTTGCCAACGAATACATGATGATAGTCCCTTCGAATTGCTAAAGGTATCCCTATATGTTGCCTTTATGACAGTACGATGACTCGCGCATGTCCCTCAAACATCTAATGATAGTGCTTCCTACTAACTAATGGTAGGACAACACTATCTAAAGGAAGAGGAAAATAACGCAAAAGACTTTTGAGTAGGTAGATAGCTCGTAGTCGCTTGCTGACAAGCAAAAAACATTTTTCACACAAAACACTTCTTTTCTAAAATATTTTCAAAAAAAACACTTTGTATGCATTCTCAACGATACGAGAAACATTACAAAGTTTGTTGAACTTAGGAAATTTCAAAATATTTTAAAACTTACACATTCACAAAGCATTTTCAAAAGTGAGCTAGTGATTAAGAGTATGTAGATAACTATGGATGAAAAGAGTGCTAATACCTTCCCTTTTCATAACCTACCCCCTTACTCAGAAAATTTTCAAAAGGTATTTCCTGTTCTTTTCACACTTTACTTTATTGGATAAAAGAAAAGTCGGTAACGACTCTTGCTATCTACAACATTTGTGATAAAACGCAAAACCAAAAGTCAGTTCTCCCACCGTATTACGCTCTCCTACATTCCCATTTTTGTTTTTTTTTAGTTTTTTTATAGTTTTTTTTATATAATTATGAATATAATAATATCATTGCTGAAATCAATTTAGAGTTGGGAGATTAGGTATTGAGGTTTGGACTGGACCAGATCGCAAATTCTTTCCCTTGGCCCATAACTAATGTTTTTCTGTAGCCTGGAGATTATTCAATAAAAAAGCTCTTCATAGATATTTCTAGTTGGGCCTAGCGCCCTGTAACGCCCGTAATTTAATTAATTATTTAATTAAATTATTTTTGGAATATTTGAGAGGATGTGTTATGATTAATTGGATTTATTTATTAAGTGGAGAAATAATATTAGAATTATAATACTATTGGATGTGGGCTTGTTTTTGAAGGAATAAAAGTAATAAGGGGGGTGTATTAGTTTGGAGCCCAATAAGGAATAAAGAAATAATAGGTTATTTTATTATTGTTAGAAGAATAGAAAGAAAGAAGCAGTAGAAGAATAAGGATTGAGAAGGAGAACGTGAAGCTGCTGGAAAAAGTGGAAAAACGGAAGAACGAGAATTCAACTAGAAAATTATAGAGCGGCCTTCAATCCAAGGTAAGGGTGGGGTTCTGACTTTATAATTGGGTTCATGATGATTGATATGTGGGGTTAGAGGTGATTGTTGTTTTGTTCTTTAATTGGATGTATATGATGATGTATGATGAAGATTTGATGAATTTTAGATGAATAAAGATGTCCCGATGTTGTTTGATCGATATAGAACCATAGGATAATTGTAGGTGATGATTTATCATGATTGTACTAAGTTTGTAGGGCTAAAACATGAATCCCGTAGTGAGAGGCAGGGAAGAAAATCGCAGAATTATGAAGGAAGAATCAGGATGTGTCGACCTCAAACATGATGTGTTGATACATGAGGGCCTAGAGACTCAGTATGAGTCGACACGAAGAGGCTTGCATTGATATTTGAAGGTTAAAAGACTCAGGATGAGTCGATCGGTGGAATGCATGTGTTGATACATGTTGTGTGTAAGACTCAGGATGAGTCGATCCATGAGAGGATGCGTCGACTCATGTTGTGCAGTTAGAGCAGTACGCGTCGATCCAAGGGGTTTTGCGTTGACCCATAATGCTCAATTTTTGGCAGATTCAGTTTTAAAGAGCTGTAACTTGAGTTTTAGGGTGCCGTTTGAGATGTCGTTCGAAGTGTTGATTAGCTAACGCGATGAACTTTGTTTTAGAGGATTAAAATGAAGAATAAGAAGTGTAATCCTAGTAGCCAATTTAGGATTTAGAATTTATCCCCATGTTGGTCGTTGCGTTGGTTTTGTACAGAATAGTGAAGATGAGATGCTTAGAAGCTATTGTTCGAATTATGACAGTAGGATTAGTGACAGTAACGATGTAAGAATTACAGAATAGCAATATGAATTACTATGGTGTTAATGTACAGCTGAGTTGTTAGTGAGAAGTTGTTAATGATGTTGTGTTGATGATATATAATAAATGATGTTTGATGAATAAATTATGTTTGATGAATTATTTTGATGATATGAGATGTTGGTGAATAGACGTTGAAAAGCTTTTGAGATGTTGTTAATTTGAGATGTTGTTAATTTGAGATGTTGTTAATTTGAGATGTTGTTAATTTGAGATGTTGTTAATTTGAGATGTTGTTAATTTGAGATGTTGTTAAATTGAGATGTTGTTAATTTGAGATGTTGTTAACTTGGGTGTTGTTATTACATTTATGATTGTGTCGCATACATTGCATTTTTTGAAGATGGTGATTATGCTCGTTGAGATGGCCCGTATTGGCGAATTTTGAGATGAAGGCTTATGCCTTGTTGATGCCTCTATTAATTGGAAAAAATTTGAGATGGGAGTTCTTCTCCAATGGTGCCACATGCATTTGCATAGTATTGAGTCGCATTATATGATTGCATAAAGAAGTGTATTTTGATGTTGATAAATGTATATTTGCGTTGTAATTATTGTTGATAATGGGATTAGAAGTGGTGATGTTATTGATCTAATTTAATATATTAATTATCATGCGCTTTATTATATTGTTAGATATCTTACCCTTTCTGTTTGAATGTTGCCCTTATGTTGGTAACGTGCAGGTAATCGAGAGTGAAGGTCGTATACCTTCAGTAGTTCGAGTCGGTGTCATTGCTCTGATATGTAACACTTGGGGGGATGAATGCTAGCTATTTTTTATTGTTGATTTTCAGTTGTGGAACTTTGAGTTGATTATTATTAATATGTGTTGTTTCGAAGTTGTTGTATTGATGATAAAATTGTTATTGAGAATTCCGCTGCGTAGATGTTGAGTTATTTAATTAAAGATGTTATGATGGTTCATCCGATGTTTTGAAAATGTTATATATCCACGATGAATGCAATGAATTTTGATAGAAGAATTTGTGACGTCCCGATTCGTTTGCATGATATGAATTTTATAACTGATTTATTTATATAATTTGTCGGGGTAGAATTGGGGTGTTACAAAGTTGGTATCAGAGCAAAAGGTTGGTCCGAACTTGTTGTTGAGTCGTAGTTGTCTAACAGTCAAGTATTGTTATTTGAGTTCTAATCGTTGTTTATGTTGTAAGACCAAGTGTATCGCCGTGGGGTTCTCCAATGTTGTTAGTGAAGAAGAAAGATGGAAGTATGAGGCTTTGTGTTGATTATAGACATTTGAATAAGGTGACGATTAAGAACAAGTATCCGCTTCCAAGAATAGATGACTTGATGGATCAATTGGTGGATGCTCGTGTGTTTAGTAAGATTCATTTGAGGTCGGGTTACCATCAGATTAAAGTGAAGGATGAAGATATTCAAAAGACGGCTTTTAGAACGTGTTATGGACATTACGAGTATTCAGTGATGCCTTTCGGTGTTACTAATGCGCCGGGAGTATTCATGGAATATATGAATCGTATCTTTCACACTTATTTGGGTCGGTTTGTAGTGGTGTTCATTGATGATATTTTGATTTACTCTAAGTCAGAAGAAGAGCATGTTGAACATTTAAGAGTAGTATTGCAGATTTTGAAAGAGAAGAAGTTGTATGCAAAGCTGTCCAAGTGTGAATTCTGGTTAAAAGAGGTTAGTTTTCTTGGTCATGTGATTTCAGGTAGTGGCATTGTTGTAGATCCATCGAAGGTTGATGTTGTGTTGCAATGGGAAACTCCAAAGTCAGCTACTGAGATTAGAAGCTTTTTGGGATTAGCTGGTTACTATAGAAGGTTTATCGAAGGATTTTCTAAGTTGTCACTTCCATCGACTAAGTTGACTTGTAAAGGTAGAGCTTTTGTTTGGGATGTTCAGTTCCAAGAAAGTTTTACGGAATTGAAGAAGAGGTTGACGTCGGCTCCGATTTTGACGTTTCCTAATCCAGGAGAGCCTTTTGTGGTGTATTGTAATGTTTCTAAGATGGGTTTAGGAGGTGTGCTTATGCATAATGGTAAGTGTTGTACCCCAAAATTTTCCCTCCCATTTCCCCAACATTTTCTCATCACAAAAACCTTGAAGATCAAGATCCAGTTAGGGTTTCCTCTGCTCAAGACTTCTCCTTGCACTGTGGACCCAAATTAGGGTTTGTGGTTGAACTAAGATGTTTTGACCTAAAATGCCTAAGATGACTTTCATGCTTCATGTTGGACTCCCAAGTTTATCCATACCAAGTTTCAAGTCTTGATTCCAAGTTTTGCCCAGTCAATTGGACAGATGACCTAGAAATCAGCTGTATTGGGAAAAAAGTCAACTGTGGCCAATTGACAGTCAAATCTCATGAAAATTGACCCACATCAACATTTTGAACTCACATGAACCATTTGATCAAGTTTGGATCACAATTCCACAAGAAATTTGATCAGATCACCAAAAGGGCAAAATGGTCATTTTTAGGGTTTTGACTGCATCAGGGCAATTTTTGACTGTTTGACCTAGCCAATGGCAAACCAAGCCCACATATGGACTCAAGGACCCCATGGAATTATCTTGACATGCTCAACAAACTCAAAAGATCCCAAGAACACAAGATTGACAGTTGAATTTCCCAGTCAACTGATCAATTTTGACTGTATACTGAAAAGTCAAACTTTGACTTTTTGGTCAAAAGCAAGAGTCAAGATTCATTTTTCATCAAAACATACCAAATCATGAAACTTGTTCACCAAGAAACCAAGAAATGCAAATTAGGGTTTGAAATGGAATTTTTCATAACTTAGAATTTTTCTAAGTTATGGAAAACCCTAATTTTTTTCTCAACTTTGCCCCACTTTTTCACCAAGATTCATTTGGATTCAAACAAAAGTCAAAACATGAAAGTTGTAGCTTGTTGCATAATCTACAAATTTGATTCACAAAGTTTTCCCAAATGAGGCTTGTATCTCAAGTTACAAATTTTTGAATAAGGGCACCAAACCATTCATAACTTAGTGAAAATTTGACCTTTTTGACCTACCCAATGCAATTCCAATCTAAGTACAACTTAAACCTGAGTTCCTACTCACTCCCCCTCAATCACAGCAGTGATACATAACATAATTTGACTTAAGAATTGATGAAGACACTCTTCAAAAACAAACACTTGATTAAGCTTCACAGCTTTTTAATCAAGCAACACAATCCCTCTTGCTTCACAGCTTTGAGTGATCCACACAACTAACTTGACTCTGCTTCACAGCTTTAGTCAAGGAACATTCAAACACTCTTGCTTCAAAGCTTTGAGTGCTACACAGCCCTTACAATTAGAAACCTATTCCAAGTCACTTATCACAATGATAATTGCTTGGAGTACAATAATCAAACCTATACAGATTACAAATGATCTTCTGATTAATAAAAGGGATGCCTTGCAAAACAGCAGCTCTGTTGAATATATAGCAGCTGCAACTTCAGTTAGGGTTTCCACAAAAACCTAGGGTTAATTCCATTTGACCTAAAGACCAGGTCACAGGACTTTATTAACCAGGTTAGGGTTGAGCTAGGTTACCCCTCAGAAAACGCAGGATTCTGTTCAGGAAAGACTGAGTTATTTTCCTGAAAAAACTCAGACTTATCCAACCTGCAAACCTGTTAGTTCAGAACAGGATGTCATAACATCTGTTATGACATCTGAGAAAACCTGTCTACTGATTTAGCAAAATGTGATCATTTTGCAAAATGCTCAGATACACACTTATAAACATCAGTACTTGAATTACAATATTTGTCTGCAAAGGTACCTAATGAGTCAGTACAAACTAAACTAGAATGTTATGACATCAGTCATGACATTCACACATACACTTGGGTTTTACCAAAAATGCAAGCCAATACCTAAACAACTACAGCATGGAGGCAGTCTTGCCAATTGAAGTCCAGATACCCTCTCTCCGGATAATGAAGGATGCAGACTTGAGTGAAGATGACTGGATCCAGACTCGACTTGATCAATTAAATCTGATTGATGAAAAGAGGCTCACCGCTATTTGTCATGGTCAGACGTATCAAAAACGCATGATCAGGGCATTTAATAAGAAAGTCAAACCACAAGAGTATCAAGTTGGGGACCTGGTAATTAAACGCATCATCCTTCCTCAAAGTGATCCCAGGGGCAAATGGACCCCTACGTACGAAGGGCCATTTGTGGTTAAACATGTGTTCTCAGGAGGAGCCATGATCCTGACCACCATGGATGGTGACGACCTTCCTCACCCCGCCAATGCAGACATAGTGAAAAAATACTATGCATAAATAAAAGACCCGCTAGGTTGACATACCTAGGCAAAAATAAGGGCTTCCTGGCGAACCAAAAGGGTTCGGGCAAAAATAAGGGATGAAATGAATAAAAATCTGTACACCCGGCAAGTCGAAAACCTGAAAAGGCGGCTTGGGCAAAAATGGGTATCCCGGTGGACTGAAAACCCGAAAGGGAGGTCCAGGCAAAAGTTAGGGATAAAGCGTAACACTATGTCTCATTGGATCACTTCGCATCCGGAATTCGGCATCAACTATCTGGCTCAGACTTCGGCATCGACCAATCAGCTTCATCTTCAACTAGGCAGCAAAGCGATGAGACGCTTGGAGACATAAAGGCGATAGCAGAGTTGGAACCCGGTGGGATTGTTCACATAGCTGTTTTGTTTCCTTTTCAAAATTGTAAACTCTATGTTATTCGGCGGCGTCCTCTTACTAGGATGTCAGCCTCTTGTACAAAAACGCCTATTCACAGGAAAAATTCAAATCAATACAAATTCACTTGTCCATACAAATTACCTTTGTTTTTCCCTTTTTTCTGTTTTGTCTTGCGAAGAACGTCCAATGTTCATTTTTAATATATGCATGTGACATTAAATTGCTGATTCATAAATATTTGCATATGAAGCGGAAGATTAATTACAGGTGACATCAGAAACAGGGGCAATGTGGAGTTGTCTGATGTAGTCTGGTTGCTTTGTCCGCCAAGGTACCAAGGTAGATTCGACTGAAGAATGTGACCAAATCATCACAACATTCCCCGGCAGGTCTTAAAAGCTTGTTCCCTGCAGAGTACGGACGTCTCTCCCGAGCTTTATTCAGAGTTATTCCTCACAAGGGCTTATAACTGGGTTATCCTCAGCTAATTACCACGGAAGATCGCCCTCGGCAAAGTTCCTTCAATCCCCAGCGGAGTTTATCTTTGGTGTTCCCCAGCGGAGTTTATCATCATTATCCCCAGCGGAATCCATCATTAAAGTCCTCAGCAGGCCTCTCATCAAAACTTCGGCAAAATACCTCTTCCACAGAGCAACTCCTCGGCCGTTCGTCAAGGATTTATTTTCCTAAGACGAAGCTACATTCATAAACATTTCACATTTCCATACATCTTGCTTACATACGTGATAAAGTGCGTACAACACTATCTCATGTTGAACATCATGACATCATGCATAACATACATCATGACATTGCATACAACTTATGTTTTTGCCTTTTCAAGAAAAAGACGATCCCAAAGACAACTACCTTCAACTGTCACAATTCCAGATTCGATACCTGTATCTAGCCAGGGCACATCTGAAAGTGATCAGTTTCCAGACTCGATTCCTGTATCTAGCCAGGGCACGTCTGAAGAGTTCGAAGATTCGATTCCTGTATCCAGCCAGGGCACATCTATCAACTACAACATTTCCAGATTCGACTCCTGTATCCAGACAGGGCATATCTGTTGACCACATTTCCAGACTCGATTCCTGTATCTAGCCAGGGCTCGTCTGAAGAGTTCGAGGATTCGATTCCTGTATCCAGCCAGGACATATCTGTTGACGACTATTTCCAGATTCGACTCCTGTACCCAGCCAGGGCACATCTGTGAACAACCGATTGTAGATTCGATACCTGTATCTAGCCAGGGCATATCTACATGAGGATACTGGAGATCAAACACCTGTAACAAGCCAGGAAAACATCTATCTTTCTCAAATACACAAGTTTTCGCTAAGGAATCTCTTATGCGATCAATACTTCCAAATGGCATCTATAAGCCCATTCCCGACAAAGCTCTGTCACATCTCCAGATGTCATCTATAAGCCCATCTCCCTTATCCATAATCTCTCCAAATGGCATCTGTAAGCCCATTCCCGACATCACATTGCTGATACTCCAACATGTGAGTGCAAATTTCTGGGCACTCTAGTGTCCAATCTCCTTTTGCCCTCGAGTCACGAAAGGCAAACTTGCCAATCTAACTCTTCAGGTTCAAGAAGATTGAACAGGGGCAACTGTTGTACCCCAAAATTTTCCCTCCCATTTCCCCAACATTTTCTCATCACAAAAACCTTGAGGATCAAGATCCAATTCGGGTTTCCTCTGCTCAAGACTTCTCCTTGCACTGTGGACCCAAATTAGGGTTTATGGTTGAACTAATATGTTTTGACCTAAAATGCCTAAGATGACTTTCATGCTTCATGTTGGACTCCCAAGTTTATCCATACCAAGTTTCAAGTCTTGATTCCAAGTTTTGCCCAGTCAATTGGACAGATGACCTAGAAATCAACTGTATTGGGAAAAAAGTCAACTGTGGCCAATTGACAGTCAAATCTCATGAAAATTGACCCACATCAACATTTTGAACTCACATGAACCATTTGATCAAGTTTGGATCACAATTCCACAAGAAATTTGATCAGATCACCAAAAGGGCAAAATGGTCATTTTTAGGGTTTTGACTGCATCAGGGCAATTTTTGACTGTTTGACCTAGCCAATGGCAAACCAAGCCCACATATGGACTCAAGGACCCCATGGAATTATCTTGACATGCTCAACAAACTCAAAAGATCCCAAGAACACAAGATTGACAGTTGAATTTCCCAGTCAACTGATCAATTTTGACTGTATACTGAAAAGTCAAACTTTGACTTTTTGGTCAAAAGCAAGAGTCAAGATTCATTTTTCATCAAAACATACCAAATCATGAAACTTGTTCACCAAGAAACCAAGAAATGCAAATTAGGGTTTGAAATGGAATTTTTCATAACTTAGAATTTTTCTAAGTTATGGAAAACCCTAATTTTTTTCCCAACTTTGCCCCACTTTTTCACCAAGATTCATTTGGATTCAAACAAAAGTCAAAACATGAAAGTTGTAGCTTGTTGCATAATCTACAACTTTGATTCACAAAGTTTTCCCAAATGTGGCTTGTATATCAAGTTACAAATTTTTGAATAAGGGCACCAAATCATTCATAACTTAGTGAAAATTTGACCTTTTTGACAAGGTTTTCTACCTAACTTCAAGACCATTTTCCATACACTTCCACTTGGAATTTCAATTTGCATTTCAAAGATGGATTGTATTACACATTCCAAGCTTTCCAAAATGTCCAAGAACTTCTCAAACAACCTCATAACTTGAGAGAATCGAATTTCACAATATGGCAAAAATCCACTTTTGAATGGTTCATGAACATGTTCATAACTTGGACCATTTTCAAATCAACATAGTTTGTGCTACATTACAGGTCCTAAAACCCTTTGACACTCATAAATTTAATGCAAAACCATTGAACCAAGTTGTTATTTTAAGCCTTTGGACATTACATGGAGAATTAACCCTAAACTAGAAAAAGCATTATTTCCATTTGTGAAAAGTAGAACTTTATGTCAAGTTTGCAAATCAAATGGTACAATGCATATCTTTGGACACAAGATTCATGGACATAACACACTGATCAAGACTAAAAGATGCAGCATAGTGTGAGGGCCTGTACAGGCTAGAAGGATCAAGTGGCCATTGCTTGCTTCAAATTCAAGAAAGGTAGCATAACTTGTACCAACTTCAGTCTCAGCTTACAAACACTTAGACAAACTTATCAAACACATTCCAGACATCAAAACCAAGCTATTGCACGAGCCTTTTACCTCCAATCCCTCCCACAACTCAGAATCACCTTGAAACTGCTCAAACAGAGCCACCTCTGCAGATTGAGTTCCAACTCTCAATCCTTTCAAGCATTCTTGCCCAAACCAGTTCACATACATTCCCTAGCACCTATGCAAGCTAACCATGCCTTGAAACACGACCTGTAATCCCTCTAACCACTTCCACCATTTTCAGTTTCTTGTTTTGCAGGTGAAGTGCTCTAGCTCGATTCAAAAGCTTTCAAGACAAAGTAAACATTGGAATAGCATCCCTGGACCTCAAGGAAGCTTTTCCAATCATCACCTTGCACTGAGAGCTTCTCCATTGCCAGATAGAACTTCAACTGAACAGGTGAGTTTTTGAATTCGTATCTCTCTTATTAGGCATTGTTAGCCTTAGGTTTGTGAAGAGAAAATGTCATAATCATTGCCCTGAACATGCCCATATAATTAGATTTTATTTATATATGTGTGTTGCAAGAATTTGATGTCTGAACTTTGAACAAAAATTAGGTTAAGAATTGGGAGAGAATAAATTCTCTCTCATTTCTGAGAATTAAAACATGTTTTTTATATGTGTGAATTCGTGGGAAGATGCTTAACAGTTTTGATGTTGGAAGTTTTTGCTAAAACTCAAGGAATCAGGACTTTGCAATGGAGGAAAGTGGCGCGCGTTTTGTTCAAACAGAAGGCTGGAGGTTGAAGAAAGGTCTTCATGGGTTGGGCCTGTGTTGACTTTTCTTTTTGCACCACATAATTGCTTTTGAACCCCCTAAGCCCATTTTGCTTGTTTCTTTGATTTTTTGACTTTTTCCTTTTTTGATTGACTTATTTATTTTTTCTCATGACATTAAAAATATAAAAATATTTTTTCTCACCATTTTTGATTTTATTAGGCATTTATTTAGTTTTCTTTTAGTTTATACATAAATAGATAAATACATATATTTTGTTTAAAATACTAAAAAATAGTGCAAATGCATTTCTATACATTTTTATTTTTGTTTTACTTTCTGAAAATATTTTATAGAAAAATACTTTTTTTTTTTAAATATTAAATATTATTATTTTTTATATATAACACATATTTAGAACTTAATACATATATATATATATATATATATATATATATATATATATATATATATATATATATATATATATATATATATATATATATATATATATATATATATATATATATATATATATATATATATATTAGTATATTTAGGTTAGAATACAAAAATACCCATATTTTTCATTTTAATAATATTTGACATAAAAAATACTCTTTTTATAAATACACTTCATTTTATTTTATTTTTGTACATAATAAATAAATACTTGTATTAAATTAAATAATAATACATTTTGTTTAATAAAATTAGGGTTTTGCCCTAAATATGAAAATATTCCAAAAAATAATACCTTTTTATTTTCCTTTTTATTTTACATAAATAATTCTTTTTTTCATACATATAAAAATTATTTTTGCATCCTTGCATATTTGTCTTATTTTATTTAATCTATGCAAAATATTTGTCTTGTAAATATTCAACATTGATGTAATAGTTTTAGGTTTAAATTCCTTGTCAAAATCCCCATTTGAACATTTGTACCCCCCTTCCCATATTTGGTTTTGTAATAGCTTAGTAAATTTATTTTCGCATTTTATTGCTTTCTAATTATGCCATGTTAGAATTAGGGTTTGTATGCAAAAAACGACAAAATAGTTATGACCTAATCTCAAGACAAATAAGCATGAAAATGAACACACAAATCACACTTGCACCCCCTAGGGTATTCCACTTGTTGCCTTTCAAAATTGGGCCATGTTGTATGTTAGGTCTCTTTGGGCAAAACAAACAAATCAATGATCATAGTCCCTCGATAACACTTTCAAAATATTGCCAAAACAAATGATCAAGTCCCTTAAAGAAAATGCCCAAAGATACTTGGCACCATTGCAATTATGGCCTAAACGATGACCCGCGCCTGTCCCTTTCACATCCTAACATAAGATTGTCCACCAAATACAATGGTGGAACAAACTTGTTAAAAGGGTTAAAACATAGCAATAATCTTTGAGAAATTTAGGAGTAGATAACCTCTTAGTTACTTGAATCAATCTTGCAAACTAAAACACTTGCCTATTTCAAAAAACCACACATCACTACACTTTCAAAACAACTTTCAAAAACAAATGAAAACCTTTTTCAAAAGACCTACATCTTTGTATACATCCCCACATGGATCATTACAAAGTTTGCCACCACATTGGCTTCTTTTAAAAACATTTTCAAACCCACACACACACAAGCACCATTTAAAACAATTGAAAACAAAAGGCAAGTGATCTAAGCAAGTAACTAAGAGCCCATGGATAACCATGGATATAAAGGGTGCTAATACCTTCCCTTTCTATAATCTACTCCCCGAACCCAAGAAAACATCTCAAAAGGTTTTTGCTGTGCTTTTTTAACCTTTCCTTAGGATAAAATAAAAAGTCGGTTGCGACTCTTGCTCAACCGCACAAGTGCGAATACGAACGCAAAACCACAGTCAGTTCTCCCACCGTATCACAGTAAGGTAGTTGCTTATACGTCAAGTCAGTTAAGGACTCATGAGAAGAACTATCCTACGCATGATTTAGAGCTTGCTGCAGTTGTTTTTGCATTGAAGATTTGGAGGCATTATCTTTATGGTTCTAGATTTGAAGTGTTTAGTGACCATAAGAACTTAAAGTATTTATTTGATCCGAAGGAGTTGAATATGATGAAACGAAGATGGTTGGAATTGTTAAAGGATTATGATTTCGGTTTGAATTATCATCCAGGAAAAGCAAATGTGGTAGCTGATGCGTTGAGTCGAAAGACTTTACATATGTCAGCAATGATGATTAAAGAGTTGGAACTGATTGAGCAGTTCAGAGATATGAGCTTAGTTTGCGAGGTTACTCCGTAGAGTGTTATGTTGGGTATGTTGAAGATTAATAATGAATTTCTAGACAGTATCAGAGAAGCTTAGAAGTTGGATGTGAAACTGGTAGATTTGATAGTTGGGATTTATCAGTCTGAGAATAATGATTTTAAGCTAGATGAGCAAGGTGTGTTGAGGTTTAATAATCGGATTTGTATTCCTGATGATGTTAAGATGAAGAAAGTGATACTTGAAGAGAGTCATAGAAGTAAGTTGAGTATTCATCCAGGAGCTACAAAGATGTATCAAGATTTGAAAGGTTTGTTTTGGTGGCCTGGGATGAAGAGTGATGTTACACGTTTGTCTATGCATGTTTGACTTGTCAGAAGTCGAACGTTGAACATCAAAAGCCTGCAGAATTGATGCAACTGTTGGAAGTTCCAGAATGGAAATAGGATAGCATTTTAATGGACTTTGTGATGGGGTTGCCTAATACTTTAAGAGGACATGATTCGATTTTGGTGATTGTTGATAGGCTTACGAAGTCAGCTCATTTTGTTCCTATTAACATCAGCTTTCCAGTGTCGAAGTTGGCTGAGATTTACACTAGTGTGATTGTGAAGTTGCATGGTGTTCCTTTGTGCATTGTGTCAGATAGGGATCCAAGATTTACTTATGATTATTGGAAGAGTTTGCAATAAGAGTTGGATTCTAAGTTGAGGTTGAGTTCAGTGTATCATCCTCAGAAAGATGGTCAGACTGAACGGACGATTCAATCGTTGGAAGACTTGTTGAGGGCATGTGTTCTCGAGCAGGGAGGTTTGTGGGATACTTATCTTCCGTTGATAGAGTTCGCGTATAATAACAGTTACCATTCTAGTATTGGAATGGCACCTTTTGAAGCGTTGTATGGTTAAAGATGTAGAACTCTGTTATGTTGGCATGAATCTGGTGAAAGTGTAGTGCTTGGACCTGAACTTGTTCATGAGACTACTGAGAAGGTGAAGTTGATTCGAGAGAAGATGAAAGCTGCCCAAAGTAGACAGAAGAGTTATCATGACAAGCGAAGGAAGGATTTAGAATTCCAAGCTGGTGATCATGTGTTTTTGAGAGTTACACCTGTGACTGGTGTTGGACGAGCATTGAAGTCTAAGAAGCTCACTTCTCGTTTTATTGGACCGTAACAGATTTCAGAGAGAGTGGGGAATGTTGCTTATAGAGTGGCTTTACCGCCTAATCTTTCGAATTTGTATGATGTGTTTCATGTGTCGCAACTTCGGAAGTATATTTCAGATCCATCTCATGTGATTCATATGGACGATGTGCAAGTACGGGATAATCTTACGGTGGAGACGATGCCTGTACAGATCGTGGATCGTGAAATAAAGACTCTAAGAGGAAAAGAGGTTGCCTTGGTTAAAGTGGTTTGGCTAGGAGTTGTTGGTGAAAGCATGACTTAGGAGTTGGAGAGCAAGATGCAAGACTCATATCCTGAATTGTTTGATTGAGGTAAATTTTCGAGGACGAAAATATTCTAAGTGGGGGAGAGTTGTAACGCCCGTAATTTAATTAATTATTTAATTAAATTATTTTTGGAATATTTGAGAGGATGTGTTATGATTAATTGGATTTATTTATTAAGTGGAGAAATAATATTAGAATTATAATACTATTGGATGTGGGCTTGTTTTTGAAGGAATAAAAGTAATAAGGGGGGTGTATTAGTTTGGAGCCCAATAAGGAATAAAGAAATAATAGGTTATTTTATTATTGTTAGAAGAATAGAAAGAAAGAAGCAGTAGAAGAATAAGGATTGAGAAGGAGAACGTGAAGCTGCTGGAAAAGTGGAATAACGGCAGAACGAGAATTCAACCGGAAAATTATAAAGCGACCTTCAATCCAAGGTAAGGGTGGGGTTCTGACTTTATAATTGGGTTCATGATGATTGATATGTGGGGTTAGAGGTGATTGTTGTTTTGTTCTTGAATTGGATGTATATGATGATGTATGATGAAGATTTGATGAATTTTAGATGAATAAAGATGTCCCGATGTTGTTTGATCGATATAGAACCATAGGATAATTGTAGGTGATGATTTATCATGATTGTATTAGGTTTGTAGGGCTAAAACATGAATCCCGTAGTGAGAGGCAGGGAAGAAAATCACAGAATTATGAAGGAAGAATCAGGATGTGTCGACCTCAAACATGATGTGTCGATATATGAGGGCCTAGAGACTCAGTATGAGTCGGCACGAAGAGGCTTGCATCGATACATGAAGGTTGAAAGACTCAGGATGAGTCGATCGGTGGGATGCATGTGTCGATACATGTTGTGTGCAAGACTCGGGATGAGTCGATCCATGAGAGGATGCGTCGACTCATGTTGTGCAGTTAGAGTTGTACGCGTCGATCCAAGGGGTTTTGCGTCGACCTATAATGCCTGGTTTTTGGAAGATTCAGTTTTAAAGTGTTGTAACTTGAGTTTTAGGATGTCGTTTGAGATTCCGTTTGAAGCGCTGAATAGCTAACGCGATGAACTTTGTTTTAGAGGATTAAAATGAAGAATAAGAAGTGTAATCCTAGTAGCCAATTTATGATTTAGAATTTATCCCCATGTTGGTCATTGCGTTGGTTTTGTACAGAATGGTGAAGATGAGATGCTTAGAGGTTGTTGTTCGAATTATGACAGTAGGATTAGTGACAGTAATGATGTAAGAATTATATAATAGCAGTATGAATTATTGTGGTGTTAATGTACAGCTGAGTTGTTAGTGAGAAGTTGTTAATGATGTTATGTTGATGATTTATAATAAATGATGTTTGATGAATAAATGATGTTTGATGAATCATTCTGATGATATGAGATGTTGATGAAGAGACGTTGAGATGCTTTTGAGATGTTGTTAATTTGAGATGTTGTTAATTTGAGATGTTATTAATTTGAGATGTTGTTAATTTGAGATGTTGTTAACTTGGGTGTTGTTATTACATTCATGATTGGGTCGCATACATTGCATTTTTTTGAGATGGAGCTTATGCTCATTGAGATGGCCTGTATTGGCGAATTTTGAGATGAAGGCTTATGCCTTGTTGATGCCTCTATTAATTGGCAAATTTTTGAGATGGGAGTTCTGTTCCAATGGTACCACATGCATTTGCATAGTATTGAGTCGCATTATATGATTGCATAAAGAAGTGTATTTTGATGTTGATAAATGTGTATATGCGTTGTAATTATTGTTGATTATGGGATGAGAAGTGGTGATGTTATTGATCTAATTTAATGTATTAATTATCATGTGCTTTATTATATTGTTATATATCTCACCCCTTCTGTTTGAATGTTGCCCTTATGTTGGTAACGTGCAGGTAATCGAGAGTGAAGGCCGTATACCTTCAGTAGTTCGAGTCGGTGTCATTGCTCTGATATGTAACACTCGGGGGGATGAACGCTTGCTGTTTTTGATTGTTGATTTTCAGTTGTGGAACTTTAAGTTGATTATTATTAATATGTGATGTTTCGAAGTTGCTGTATTGATGATAAAATTGTTATTGAGAATTCCGCTGCATAGATGTTGAGTTATTTAATTAAATATGTTATGATGGTTCATCCGATGTCTTGAAAGTGTTATATATCCACGATGAATGCAATGAATTTTGATAGAAGAATTTGTGACGTCCCGATTCGTTTACATGATATGAATTTTATAACTCTGATTTATTTATATAATTTGTCGGGGTAGAATTGGGGTGTTACATGCCCTGTTTCTATTACACCGCCTGTTTCCAGACCCATAACCCCTTAGACCTTTTTTTCTATTTGTAATTCTTTTTTATTGATTTTTGTTAGTCATTTCAATTTGTTTTAATTTTTTCACATGATAAAAAATAATAAAATCAAATATAAAAGTTTGTTAGATTTTTTTATTTGATTTTAGGAATTAAATCTCGATTATTCGATTACTTGAGATTGGTAATTCACCTTTGCTTGTTGAGATTTAAGTCTTATGCAAGTTTGTTGTGTGACATGCAGATATGCTCGAGATTTCGATTGTGATTTATTTTCACATCGATGATGCTTCAACACTTATTCTGAGCATTTGATTTCCGACTCTTTTCTTTGATTGGTGAACCTTTTGCGAAGATCGTCGGGTTTCTTCATTCTGATATGCTTTCTACGGATTGATATCTCGTTTCGTATTTTCTCTTGTTTATCTCATTTCAGCATTTTATTTCTTTCTAGATATTATGAGAAGAAGGGACATTTATCACTTTCGAGAGATCATGTGAAGTAGGAAGCAGGAAATAAAGAGTGTGTGCTCGAAGTATCTATTTAAAGTCCTGTAGCAGGCACCACTTTCTGTATGCTATTTATGTTTGTTTAAAATCCTACCTTTGAAGTAGGTATTCTGAACGTGTGTTTACTTTTGCACCCACATTATATTACAGATGATATGTCCTTCAAAGGAGGAAAGAAGGTAGGGTCCACAATCGACCCCCACACATTCTAGTATGTGTCATCCTTAGCTCATGTTGTACGTCGATGCTTCGAAGTCGCGCAAATCTTGTGTATCGAGTCTGTCAATGGGGAAGGGTTTTGCAATCAAACCCCCATACTTTGTCAGGGTTTCGCATTGGTCGATGCTGATACTCTGTGGTTGTTCATATTGCCTTATGTCGCCTACCTCGATCTTTTATATCTTAGTTAGGTGTTTAGACACTTTGAACATCACATTTTTGTTTTACATTCGTCTCCCGCTTGTTTTCTTAGGGTGATACGCTCCCCTTAGCTAAAGTATTTCTCTGTTTCCCCCATCCTTTTGAGTCGGTATATGTTACTCATGATTATGTGCTTTTTCCAAAGCACTTGTTTGCTTATTTGTTTGCTATACCATGTTCCCTTAGAATATGAATTTGTATGATTCCCTTAGGATCGCTCGATTAGAGTAGCTTTCGAGCTAGACATTAGGATAGGTATCCATGCATGCTAACATAGGGTAGAGATTCCCCTTTTAAAACTCAACCATAGGATCAATCATTGTATGATAACATTAGGGATATATCTAGGCTAGTCTCCCTTAGATGTTTTTCTTTCTTTTGCATCCTTGCATTAAGACTAAAACTATTTTTCTTAGAAAAGCATAAAACATCTAACAACTTCCAAATCCTTCTTTAAGGTAAAAGCTATCCACCAATGCACACTCTTTTGCGCCTTCGGGCCTTTCTTTCAAACCTTTTCAAATGGACATGTTAATTCACTTATGTGCTGACGCGTGAGTCTCCAAATACAAACCAACAAAAACTTGTGAGCCGAACTACGGCTGCTCTGATTCCTTAAAAGGGATACGTAGGCATTGGGGTGGGGCCATAACGAGCATAACTTCATTTTACCTACATTGTTTTCTCTTTCCTTTTTCATGCATTCCCTCTTTGCATTTTCTTTTTGTGAGGGAAATATTTCAATTATGTCAAAATTATGTTGGAAATGTTTCTAGATGATATGGTGGGCAAAGTAGCATGAAAAGTATTCAATAATTAGTATTTTTGTAAATTTATATTCTATGAGTCGACTCATAGAAAGCTCAGGTCAACGCATGATTAAAAGTTTCTCCTTTGGGAGTTCTCGGGTTTGCTCACGTTGACTATGTGGTCGACTCATCCTAGAAGCATGTTTAGGAACTATGCATCGACACATACCCTTGGAGCGGTCGATGCATGGATCTTTCACTCTGTCATGTGGCATCTTCAGGAATACTCAGGTCGAGTCATCCTTCTGTATAGGTCGACACATGGATCGTGAACACTGTCATATGGCACCTTCGGGAATGCTCAGGTCGAGTCACCTCTTTTGCATAGGTCAACGCATGGATTGTATACAAATTCATATGGCATTACGGGTATGCTCGGGTCAAGTCCCCTTTTGCATAGGTCGACCGCTCGCTTGTAAAAAAACTGTTTTTCAGTCGGTTAGTTTGGTTCTTGACCTTAGATAACATATATATACTTGTTTTGTTATTTCATTTGGTTTTAACAATAAAAGTGAAATAGATACACAAGGTACTCATCATCTTCAACCTCTCACTCATCCATTGACAACTACACATAATAATTTTTGTTGATCAAGGTGTGGAGCGTGTGTTGACAATGTATGAAGTAGAAGATTTAAATCTTGTTGGGGTTGAGTAATTGTGAGTTTTCTTGAATAAAATCTGAGGGTTTTGTCCTCCAAGATCATTGGGATTTGGGGTTTTTTGAAAATTCTTTGCTTCATCAAATTCAGTTGTGCTTAAGGGATTGGGGAACTCTGGGTTCGCTCAACAAGGTAGCTACAATTGAAGGATTTTGAAGGAAGAATTGGGGTCATCATCTTGTGAGCAAATCGGTCGAGCAGATGGTTTGACAAACGGGATTATTGACATACTTGTTTCAAATCGGATCAAGGGAAGAGAGGAGGTTAGTTTTCAATTCAACATATTGGGTTTGAATTGTGGTGACTATTTTTTATATCTTGTATAAACTTTGCAATCATAATAGCAACTATCCTAATTCTAAATTCTAGAATTAGGGGCAGACGTACCCCACGCGAGGACGACAAGGGGAACTGCCTTAACAAATCGCGTGTCGTTTTTCTTTCTCGCTCTTTACCATTTATTTGCAATAATCTGAAAATTTGTTCTTGTGGTTCCAATTGTTAAAATTGATTTCAACACTACAAATTAAGGTAGATTGGACTTGATGAAATTAAGCATACCAAGTGTTCGATAAAAGTCCAAAAGTGCAATTTTGTGTATTTTCTTCTCAACATTTCATTGGAAGTAATTGACAATAGTTAAAGAGTATAAGTGATTAGTTATAATTGGGTTAAGTGTTAATAATTCTCATTGATTTATTCCATTCGGTTTTTCGCATATTCGGTCTTTTCAATAGAGGATCATTTTATACGAGTGTATTCGGGTAGCTTTCACTGAGATTCAAGTTTTTCTTAAAAACTGATTTTAAAAATCAAGGTATCTATTAAACCCCCCCCCCTCTAGATACGTCCTATCGTCTAACACTTTTAGCTATTAAGCTTTAGACTTGAAACACACCCTTTGATTATAATAACAAGAATGGATACCGTAGATTAATACGGGTGTGTGGGGTGCTAATACCTTCCCCTCGTGTAACAGACTCACTTACGTGTATCTCTTGGTCGTTTGACCTTGATTTCACCCTTCTCAGGTTTACTCTATGTTTGCCTTTCCCTTCTCATGGGATAAAAAATGTTTGATGGTGACTACATTGATTTTATCTCGATGATTCGTTCAGCAGGTTGTTTCAACTGGCCTAGGCAAAAATAAGGGCATTCCAGCGAATCAAAAGGGTTCAGGAAAAAATTATGGATTTAAATATAAAGATTATACATCCAGCAAGTCGAAAACCTAAAAAGGAGGTTTGGGCAAAAAAGGGTATCCCGGTGGACTGAAAACCCGAAAGGGAAATCTAGTTAAAAGTTAGGGTTTAAAGTTTACGACTATGTTCCGTTGGATCACCTACTTACAACGAGCTTTATTACTGACGTCATGTTCAAACGGTATAAATCAATTCAGTCAACTTCTTCCGACAGCGAGGGATGAGATGCTTGAAGACATCAAGAAAATATTGATTCACGTATAACTCTTTAGACAATGGAGAACGATCCAAAAGGGGCTTACAACTAGGGTTTTGATTTCCTCAAGGAAGATTGGGTTGCAAAGGTCTCAAGTGGTTTCCATGATTCTCCATAGGTTTTCAACAATGCTCATATCAAGTTTCAAGTCTTGTATCATGAGTTTGCTCAGTAATTAGCTCAGATGATTTAAAATCAACGATATTGAGTAAAAAGTCAACTATGGTTAACATATAGTCAAACATCAATATTCTTGGTCAAATTCATCATTTTTAAGTGATATTCATCATTTGGTCAAGATTCCTCAAGGAAATCCCTCAAATCATCAAAAGTCAAAAGTTACCAAATTAGGGTTTCCTTAAGAAAAGTCAATTGAACTTTGACCAAGCATAACTTTCACATGCTTAATCAACTTTTCCCCAACCAAATCTCATGTTGAAGGAAATTAAATTCTTTATAACTTTGTATTTATGCTTAAGTACAAAAAAGTGCTTCATTTGAGAGATATGAGGCAATACGTTACAGGTTATTCCAAAAGTCAACAAAAAGACACTCTTTGTCAAGACAACTTACATCAAGATAAAGTCTACAAATGCAAAAATTATCAAAAGAGAAATTGAATATGATATCTTGAGCTTTCAAAAAAGTCCAATAGCACCTTCAAAATATGAAAATTGAGAGAGTTATGATCAGTGTAAGTTTGGAAATTTTGAGGAAATGCATGAACTACAAAGTGAGCAAACTTGAAATTTTGAACTAGTAGGCCAAACTTTTGATGTTTAAACATGTCCCTAATGTGTTAGAGGACCTCTAAATCCATTCACATATTTTTCATGATTTTTATTTCTTTTATTTGAATTTTCATCCATTTAAATGCAAATTAAATCAAATAAAATATGAAATAATGGTATAAGGGCATGGGCTTTTTGTTTCAATCACATGGAGGCCCAAGACAAATCATGACAACCCATGGCAAACTTGCCAAAATAGTGTGAAGCTCTAAATGGCAAGAAGAATCTCAAAAATGGAAGGTTATAAGTGTGTTGGTTTCTTGTCTCATGGCCATGATTGCTTGGTCTCCTTGCCATATTTGTTTACCTCACTTCTTCCTCTATATATACATGCAAGATCAGAAGCACAAGACACACATACTATCCTCTAAAAAGCTTGCCAAAATTCTCCATATTTTTTAAAGAAACTTTCATTTTTGTGTAACAATTTCCAGCCATATTCAAGCATTTTTAAGCCTCGTACCATCTTCCTGAGGTTGCCAGGATTCTATACCAGACCTCACTCATCGCGAATCAACCCCAGAATCCTCCTTTGCACTAGCTCTGATTGGTAAATTGGTAAGTTTCCATTTAGAAATTTCAACACGGTTTCAATCATTGAAAGCATGCTAGCATGATTCATATCCATGATTTAAGTCGTTCTAACGTTTTACATTTGAGTTTTAACATAGAAACAACATCGTGCCATTGTTAGAACACGAAGCTTTTGAAGCTTCAGATCTTGCAATACAGGCATTTTTAGCCCAAACTAACTGTTCCATTGAACTCACAGGCTTCGATTTAGGTGGTAGTCTCCCCTTGGATCTCTAATACTGTTTATTTCCCAGATTGAAACAAAAGACTCACCAAAAAAGACGACATGAGCTAGTGCTCTGATGTCTCTCCGGTCCATGCGTTTTGTTTACATAAATTATTTTCCATCAAATAATCTCCTTGTTTCTTCTTGCAATCTTCGCACTTTTCTTATTTTCGCATTAATTTTCCCTAATTATGTAATTTCTAAGGGTTGTAATAGTTAATTAGGATTTTTATTCGCTTTCTATTTTTCCTCCAGTTTTTGTGGTTTGTATCCCCTTCCCCGAAGCTTTGTAATAGCGTAGGAAATTTATTTTTTGTCTTTACCGCTTTCCTTATATCTCTGCTAGATGTACTCTAATAGGATTGTATGGAAAGACTAAAATCAACCATAGTTAACCCTAATCCGCTTGATCTCAAACTACTCCAGTCCACCCGCCAAGGTAATTTCGCCTCTCTCCAACGAGTTCTTAATTCACTAGTCAAAACTGATTACAATTCTACTTCGACAACTTCCCAAGTCTTCTTGAGTACAACCACAACCCGGTTTATCTCAAGGAAATTCACTAATCAAAAATAAGAATTCACTGTGTACTATATGTTTTTCGTTAAAAAAACGGTATCACAAACTTGTGATGTATTACACGATTTTTGAGAATAGTATGAATATAATTTTGCAGCGATGAGAGATTGTATGAAGAAGTTGTGTAAAATCGTGAACGATTTAGCCTTTTAGCTTGTTTAAATAGGCGTGGCAATTTTTCCAAATGGAAACATGATAATTAGCACTTAATGCACTTTCCATAATATGAAGATCCTTGTCTGATTGTAGCCGTTGTAAATGATACTGCTTTGGTGGAAAAGTAACGCTTCAGAACTTAAGGAATCTTGCATGTTGCTTTGCTTTAGAACTTGGGAAGTCAGAATCATAAGGTTCTGTTTTCACGTTAGAATTCCGTTCAGAATCAAGATGTCTTTCTCTTTAGTGCAAATTCTGGTCTCCATTCTTCAGAACATTCTGATGTCAGTCTGCTTACTCAACTTGTGCAGTTTTGTAACTTAACTTCTGATCCACTTTTGTCAGAACTTCTGTACACAATAGAACAAAAATTTAGAGTGGATATTTGTTCTCTGTGTTTGTTATCATCAAAACTCTTATGAGGGTTGTAGAATCAAACTATGTTCTAACAATCTCCCCCTTTTTGATGATGACAAAAACTAGGATTTTTCAATAAAAATAAACAGAACAAAAAGCTTAAGAGAGTCTCCCCCTGAGTTGAGTACTCAAATAGAGGTGAAATACTTCCCTGAAGTTTCTTCTTATCAGAGCTTTTGATGCATCTCCTTCCGTCTTTATCAAAATTTGTTCCTGTTTATGCTTTCAGAAAAAATAAGAAGTTAAGATATTCAGAATGTTTGAGACTTTTGTCTCGGTATACTGTTATTGAAAATATCTTATGTTCTCCCCATTTTTGTACGGTATCAAAAAGAAATATAATCACAGATAATCAGAGTAAAAAAGGATGATCTGTATTAAAACATAATTCAATAACATTTTAGAAGCAAAATAAGACAAGATAGTGAATGCAGAAAACAAGTTAAAAAATCTAAGATGGAGGGGGAAGTCGTGTGAAAAACGCTTCCAGCAAGCACTTAATCTGAGTTCTTTATTCTTCTTGCTTACCCAGCATATCCTTGATTTCTTTGGTTGTGTCTTCTTTCTTATCCAGTCTTGCGTGGATTATAACATTCTCCTTCTTCAGCTCTTTCAGAGTTTGCATGATCAGAGATGGAGCTGGTGTTTCCTCAGAGGGTGCAAATGATTAGTTGGACGGTTAATGAGAGAGGGAGTAGGAGAATCATAAATTAGGATTAGTGAGTGAGGAGTGTTTGGTGGTGTGGAATGATAGGGTGATGGTAGTTCTGGAATGTCTAATATGGAGAGAGGTTAACGAACCATAAGAGGTTCTGTTATTCTAGGAATAGGGGTAATGGTATCAAAGTCTGTAAAAGAATCTTCTGATTGGTTTGTGATAGCGTGTTAACTTTCTGGTTCAGGGGTTTCAAAGTTTGGATTTTCAGTTTGGGGAGTGTGAGGGTTTTCATTTTCTGGTTGAGGAGAGTGGAGGTTTTGATGTTCTGGTTGTGGAGAATGGAGGTTTGGATTTTCTGAGATAGGTGATTGAAAGTCTTGATCAAACAGTTTAATATCAGAAAGAACTCTTGGAAGTTCTGGTTGATTTTATTCTAGATTTGGATTGGGGGAGTGAGGTTCATTTAGGAAACTGCCAAGGGTTACAAAAGGATCAAATTATATGTCAAAGTCCTCAAAAGTTTGAGGTGAGGGATCTTCTGTTTGTTGAGGGGGAACGGTTTCAGATGTTGAAAAAACTATAGATTCTACAACAGAAACAAAGGAAGTGTTACCTTTCTTTTTAGCAGCTTTTGGTGTCCTCGGAGAGGATCCTTCTCCTGTTGCCTTTCACTATCTAGATTTCTTCAATGCAACATCTGGAGCTGGCTTATGCAGATCACGAATGTTAAGTTCTGGATCTGCTCCATCTTCCTTGCAAGCTTCTAGGTATCTGGCCACAATCTCTGGTGAAGCATCAATCTCAGAAAATAATGGAAAATATTTCAGAGGGATTCTCCTTGATGTGATGACTTTATGAGTAGAAACTATTGGTTCCTTCTTAATGCTTTCAATAATCTTCATTTTCTTCAAATTTTTGGCATTAAGAGTTTTACCAGCACATGCCTCCAGTGTGCTAATCTGCTGAGCCTCTGTCAGATGCTCTATCAACCTGTTCTCCGTCAGAATGTCAGAAATTAATCTTCCCAGAGGAATCCAATCCCTCTTTGTCCTTTCTTCTTCCCTTGTTTCTTTCATGCTTGTTCTCGGATGATTGAAGAGCAAGTGTGGAAGATTTATTTTGGTCTTCTTTAAAATAAAGTACAACAGAAACTGTTGATCAATGTTGATGTATTCATGAGAGCTTGTAGGCTTCCTGTGGTTTATACATCCCAGAATAATTCTTTCCCAGATTCTGTAGTAATCCTTCAAATCCCTTATCTTGTTAGATGGTTGTCTAGAAGTAAAAATGACTCTAACAATGGACTTTAGGTTAGAACACTTTTCAGCCATGTCAATGCACCTAACTCTGCCGCCACTGTACCCAATAAGTTTTCCAATCAAGTCTTCTGTAATAACTATCTTCTTTCCCATTACGTAAGACGTAACTTGATGATTAGATGAAGTAGCATGAATCCAAAATTCCTTAACAAGAATGGGGAATACTGGACCTAGAAGACGATCAAAGTACCTATTCCAGCCTTGAGCCATTACATCTTCATACAAATCAAAACCATTTTCCTTTAAGCTTTCATAATTAATGATTAACTCACATAAAACTTCAAGAGAATCGACTGGGGTGAGCAAAGTTCTTATGGGTTCCTCATACTGTTCAGCTGTTGAAGAAGAACCAGGAGCACTTTGGAGATTTTTTATGCTTGAGGAAGATGCCATTGTTCACACAGTTTGTTTTGAAATTTCTGAGAAAAGGGTTTTTGCAAAACGAGAGCAAGAGAGAATAATAGATGTAAGAAGATGTGAATGAAATAGTGATTATGTATTTATAAACGGTTTTGAAAACTTAAGCAGTAAGAAAGAGAAAACAAAATAATGATTACACTGCAATTATGAAACCTGAAATTAGGGGATTGTGTGTAGATACTGAACAGTTACCATTGACATGTGTCTCAATGCATCCAATCAGAGCCTTAGAATCTTCAGAATTTGAATGCGTGTTCATCCTTAGAAGGTGGCTTGTGAGAGGATGACAACTGTTTGATGGTGTGAACTGCACGCCTCTATCTTTGAAATGAAAGGTTCAGATCTTCTTAGATAGATTCTGAAGCATTTGTACTCCTAACTTCTGAAGACATGTTGATCAGATGTTCACAGAAAAAGATAATGTTCAAAGGGTTACAAAATATGTAAATAAAACTTCTTATTCTGGACATAATTTCATGTTGAGATGTTTCAGAATGAAATTAAACCTATCTTCAGAAAGGGGTTTTGTAAAAACATCAGCCTATTGATGGTCTATGTCAATAAATTTTTAAGTAAGAATTCCTTTTTGAATATAGTCCCTAATATATTGATGTTTTATTTCTATATGCTTAGCCCTAGAATTCAAAATTGGATTTCTAGATAAACATATTGCAGAAGTATTATCACAGAAAATAGGGATGTTACTCTCAAATATGTTGAAGTCCTCAAGCTGACTTTTCATCCAGAGCATCGGTGTGCTGCATCCAGCAGCTGCAATGTATTCAGCTTATGTTGTTAACAACGCAATTGTGGACTGCCTCTTGTTGGTCCGTAAGATCAGATTGTCTCCCAGAAACTGGCAGCTTCCAAAAGTACTTTTTGTTCTACTCTGTCTCCAGCATCACAATATCCTACTAAACTGTATTCATTGGTTTTTCTATAAAACAAACCCAGGTTAGTAGTACCTTTCAGATACTTGAAAATTTGCTTAACTACTGTTAAGTGAGATTCTCTAGGATCTGATTGGAATCTAGCACATAAAAAAACGTTGTATAAAATGCCAGGCCTTGAAGCAGTCAGATAAAGGAGAGAACCAATCATACCTCTGTAGATCTTCTGCTCTACCTTTTTACTTACCTCTTCCTTTCCCAGAATGCATGTGGGATTCACTGGAGTCTTTGATGGCTTACATTCTGAGAGGTCAAATTTCTTTAGAAGTTCTCTGACGTATTTGCTCTGGTGAATGTAAGTTCCTTCTGGAGTCTGATTGATCTGAATGCCCAGAAAGAATTTAAGTTCTCCCATCAAGCTCATCTCAAACTCTGCCTGCATACACTTAGAAAATTCTCTTCCCAAAGAAGGTTTAGTAGATCCAAATATAATATCATCTACATAAATCTGACAAACTAAAATGTCATTCTTAAATGTCTTACAGAACAAGGTTGTTTCCACTTTCCCTCTGGTGAATTCCTTTTCTAACAGAAAGTTACTTAGTCTTTCATACCAAGCTCTGGGAGCTTGTTTCAGACATAAAGTGACTTCTTTAGTTTGAAAACATATTCTGGATGTTTGGAATTTTCAAACCCAAGGGGTTGGTGCACATATACTTCTTCATAAATGTAACCATTTAAGAATGCACTTTTGACATCCATCTGATACAGAGTGATGCCATTATTTACAGCAAAAGAGATTAAGAGTCTGATAGATTCTAACTTGGCGACTGGAGCAAAGGTTTCTGTATAGTCTATCCCCTATTGCTGAATATAACCTTGTGCAACCAGTCGTGCCTTATTTTTGATGACTTCTCCTTGTTCATTCAGTTTGTTTCTGAACACCCACTTTGTTCCAATGACGTTGAATCCTTTTGGTTTAGGAACCATATCCTATACGTCAGTTCTGGTAAATTGATTTAACTCCTCCTGTATTGCCAGAATCCAGTCGTTGTCCAGAATAGCTTCATCAATTGTTGTTGGTTCAATCAGAGATACCAATCCCATGAGGGATTCTTTAGAATTTCTGAATGTTGATCTTGTTCTTATTGGATCATCCTTCTTTCCCAGAATTTCATCTTCAGGGTGAGCTATGCTGCTTTTGGATAGTCTTTTCTGGAGTTGTTCAACAGAAGTTGTTGGAGTTCTTGTGACATTTCCTTTTGATGTTGTTGGAGCGTCTCTGTTAGGAAATTCTGATGAGTTGCCTTCAGCACCTGTGAATTCAACTTCTATATCTGCAAAAGATTCATTCTGCTTTGACTTTTGAGTGCCAATCTTATCATCAAATCTAACACTGATTGACTCTTCTACAATTTGTGTTTCTGTATTGTATACTATGTACCCTCTTGAGCGTTAAGAGTATCCTAACATAATACACTTTTGTGCTTTAGAGCCAAACTTGTTCAGATGTTCTTTAGTGTTAAGAATAAAGTAGGTACATTCAAAAGGATGGAAATAAGAAATTTTGGGCTTTCTGTTCTTCCACGATTCATATGGAGTCTTATCCAGAATAGGTCTTATAGAGATTCTATTTTGAATGTAACATGTTGTGTTAATTGCTTCTGCCCAGAAGATCTTAGCAATATTAGTCTCATTGATCATGGTTCTGGCCATTTTTTGCAATGTTCTGTTCTTTCGTTCTACAACTCCATTTTGTTGGGGAGTTCTAGGACAAGAGAGATCATAAGAAATGCCATTTTCATTAAAAAATATTTCAAATTTTTTGTTTTCAAACTCTCCACCATGATCACTTCTGACTTTGACAATTCTAAGATCTTTTTCATTCTGAACTTTGTTATAGAAAGCAACGAACACAGAATGTGACTCGTCCTTGTGTCTTAAGAACTTTACCCAACTCCATCTGCTATAGTCATCTACGATCACTAACCCATACTTCTTGCCACTAACAGACGCAGTTTTCACTGGTCCAAATAAATCTATGGGCAGAAGTTCTAATGGCCTAGAGGTAGAAATAACATTTTTAGCTTTAAAAGAAGGTTTTGCAAATTTTCCTTTCTGACATGCTTCACACTAAGCATCTGAGATGAACTTCATATTAGGAAGTCCTCTGACCAGATTGAGTGTGTTAATCTGATATATTCTTCTCATACTAACATGCCCTAATCTTCTGTGCCAGACCAGTTGCTCGTTGTTAACAGAAAGAAGGCATTTTACATTCTGACTCTTTAGTTCAAAAAAATTTATCTTATAAATGTTGATTTTCCTCTTTCCATTAAACAGGATAGTTCCATCTTTCTGACTAAAAGCTATGCATGAATTTTGATTAAAGATTAAATCATAACCGTTATCACTTAATTGACTTATGGATAACAAGTTATGCATTAATCCATCAACTAACAGCACATTATTAATAGAAGGAAGGTTACCATTACCTATTGTTCCAGAGCCAATGATCTTCCCTCTTTGATTGCCTCCAAAACCCACGTAACCTCCAGGTTTAAGTTCAAGACTTTGGAACATATGCTTTCTTCCTGTCATGTGTCGAGAGCATCCAGAGTCCAGGTACCATGACTGTTGTTTTAGCCTTACTGCTAAAGATATTTGCTACATATATAATTTTGTCCTTAGGTACCCATATCTTTTTGGGTCCTGGTTTGTTAGTTTTACCAAAATTCTGTTTGAATTTTGGTTTGGCAGAATAATCATTGCTAGTGTATTTCAGATCATGTGTGTGCCCATAAGTGAAGTGATATTTTAATGGTGTGCGTTTAATTACTAAGTCCATGACTTTCTTAGGTGGGGATACCTTACCTTGGTATTCTATTCCTTTTCTGCCATTTCTGCTAACTCCATAGATCATTGAAGCCATCTTGCTTCTATCTATGTTTTTAGCCAGAAACTCCTGAAAGCTATGATCATATTATTTTATGATCTTATCAGCATTACTTGGAGCCTGAGATTATTTCCTTCTGAGAGTTTTGAAAATCATTTTCTAGTTTTGAAATCTTTTCTTTAAACTCAGAATTTTCTAACCTCAGACTCTCAGTTTCTTCAGAGTCAGAAATAATATCCTTTTTTAGGTTCTTGAATTTGACTCTAAGCTGCTGATACCTTTCCAGAATTTCACTCAGACTTTCTCCTAATTCAGATTTAGTAAAATTAACAGTGAAATCAGGAAATACCTCTTCTGTGTCTGATTCTGAGTCTGACCCAGATGCTTCGTTGTCTTCTGTCAGATTTGCCATAAGAGCATTGTTGGCTCTTTCATCATCTGACTTTGTGTCTGCGTCAGAAGTATCTGAATCATCCCATGTTTCCTTGAGACTTTTCTTCTTCTCCTTGAAGAACTTCTTTTTGGGTTTCTCCTTCTGAAGCCTTGGACAATCAGTTTTATAGTGCCCTTGTTCATTGCACTCATAGCAGATGATGTCCCTATTGCTTGACTTTCTATGACTAGAAGAAGAATCAGACTTTTTGTATCCAGAGGAGGGCTCAGACTTTCTATATCCAGAGGAGGATTCAGACTTTTTATATCCAGAGGGTGATTCATTCTGATTCCCTGATTTTCTGGATTTTCTGAATTTTCTTTGCCTCTGCTTCCACAGCTGATTGTTAGATTTCTTCCATAGCCTGCAAAACTTTAGAATCAAGTTTTTTGTTAGATTTTAATGCTAAATGCTTACCTTGCTTCTGAGGCTCTTCATATTCTAGCTCTATCTCATGACTTCTGAGGGAGCTGACAAGTTCCTCCAGAGATATCTTGTTGAGATCTTTTGCCAGCTTGAGAGAAGTGACCATTGGCCTCCATTGCTTCGGTAAACTTTTGATGATCTTCTTTACATGATCAACAATTGAATACCCTTTGTCAAGAACTCTCAACCCACCAACTAGAATCTGGAATCTTGAGAACATTGCTTCTATGGATTCACTTTCTTCCATCTTGAAGGCTTCATATTTCTGAATGAGTGCAAGGGTCTTAGTTTCTTTAACTTGTATGTTTCCTTCATGCGTCATTCTCAGAGAGTCAAACATGTTTTTAGTTGTCTCTCTGTTTGATATCTTCTCATACTTTGAATATGAGATGGCACTAAGAAGAATCGTTTTGGCCTTATGATGGTTTCTGAAGTCACGCTTTTGTTGGTCAGACATTATTTTTCTATCTATCTTCTGACCACTTTCATCCACGGGATGCATGTATCCATCAATTACCATATCCCATAAATCAGCATCATGATCCATAAAGAAGCTCTCAATTATATCTTTCCAGTAGTCAAAATTTTCTGCATCAAAGACTGGAGGTTTGCCGCTGATTCTGTCCTTATCATCATGATAGTCATTGCTGATGTTCTGACTTGGTCCCACCATAGTGTTTTTCTTAAGCTTGGATCTTGTAATGACACGGTTAAGTGTATGAAATCAGAACCAGGCGCTCTGATGCCAATTGAAGAAGTGAAAAACACGAGAAGGGGGGTTGAATTGAAACTTAAAAATCAAAAGCAAATGACACGATGATTTTTATACTAGTTCACTTGATCTCAAACTACTCTAGTCCACCCGCTAAGGTGATTTCACCTCTCTCCAACAAGGTCTTAATTCACTAATCAAAATCGATTATAATTCTACTTCGACAACTATCAAAGTCTTCTTGTGTACAACCACAACCCAGTTTATCTCAAGGAAATTCACTAATCAAAAATAAGAATTCATTGTGTACTATATGTTTTTTTGTTACAAAAACTGTATCACAAACTTGTGATGTATTACACAATTTTTGAGAATAGTATGAATATAATTTTGCAGCGATGAGAGATTGTATGAAGCAGTTGTGTAACATCGTGAACGATTTAGCCTTTGAGCTTGTTTAAATAGGCGTGGCAATCTGCCCAAATGGAAACATAATAATTAGCACTTAATGCACTTTCCATAATATGAAGATCCTTGTCTGATTGTAGCCGTTGTAAATGATACTGCTTTGATGGAAAAGTAATGCTTCAAAACTTAAGGAACCTTGCTTGTTGCTTTGCTTCAGAACTTGGGAAGTCAGAATCATAAGGTTATGTTTGCACGTTAAACTTCCGTTCATAATCAAGATGTCTTTCTCTTTAGCGCAAATTCTGATCTTCATTCTTCAGAACATTCTGATGTAAGTCTGCTTACTCAGCTTGTGCACTTTTGTAGCTTAACTTCTGATCCACTTCTGCCAGAACTTCTGGACACAATAGAACACAAATTTAGAGTGCATATTTGTTCTTTGTGTTTGTTATCATTAAAACTCTTATGAGGGTTGTAGAATCAAACTATGTTCTAACAATGTCCCTCGAACATATGGATGTCATTAGCAAAGACCCTCGGTTAAAAATCATCATAAATATCATAGTCCCTCAATGACCCTTCGATGCTGCCTTTGGTAAATGATCTTGTCCCTTGATGTTGCCTACGAATACATGATGATAGTCCATTCGAATTGTTAAAGGTATCCCTATATGTTGCCTTTATGACTGTACGATGACCCGTGCATGCCCCTCAAACATCTAATGATAGGGCTTCCTACTAACTAATGGTAGGACAACACTATCTAAAGGAAGAGGAAAATAACACGAAAGACTTTTGAGTAGGTAGATAGCTCGTAGTCGCTTGCTGACAAGCAAAAAACATTTTTCACACAAAACACTTCTTTCTAAAATATTTTCAAAACAAATACTTTGTATGCATTCTCAACGATACGATAATCATTACAAAGTTTGTTGAACTTAGGCATTTTCAAAATATTTTCAAACTTACACATTCACAAAGCATTTTCAAAAGTGAGCTAGGGATTAAGAGTCTGTAGATAACTATAGATGAAAAGGGTGCTAATACCTTTCATTTTCATAACCTACCCCCCTTACTCAGAAAAATTCTCAAAAGGTCTTTCCTGTTCTTTTCACACTTTACTTTATTAGATAAAAGAAAAGTCTGTGGTGACTCTTTCTATCTGCAATATTTCTGATAAAACGTAAAACCAAAAGTCAGTTCTCCCACTGTATTACACTCTCCTACATTCCCATTTTTGTTTTTTTTTTATTTTTTATATAATTCTGAATATAATAATATCATTTCTAAAATCAATTTGGAATTGAGAGAATAGGTATTGAGGTTTGGACTAGACCAGATCGCAAATTCTTTTCCTTGACCCATAACTAATGTTTTTCTGCAGCCTGGAGATTATTCAATAAAAAATCTCTTCATGGATATTTCTAGTTGGGCCTAGCACCCTATTTCTATTACACCGCCTATTTCCAGACCCATACCCCCTAGGCCTTTTTTTTTATTTGTAATTCTTTTTTTATTGATTTTTGTTAGTCATTTCCATCTGTTCTAATTTTTTTCACATGATAAAAAATAATAAAATCAAATATAAAAGTTTGTTATATTTTTTTATTTGATTTTAGGAAATAAATCTCGATTATCCGATTACTTGAAATTGGTAATGCACCTTTGCTTGTTGAGATTTGAGTCTTATGCAAGTTTGTTGTGTGATATGCGGATGTGCTCGAGATTTCGATTGTGATTTATTTTCACATCGATGATGCTTTAACAATTATTCCGAGAATTTGATTTGACTCTTTTCTTTGATTGGTGAACCTTTTGCGAAGATCGTCAGGTTTCTTCATTTCGATATGCTTTGCTACGGATTGATATCTCGTTTGATATTTTCTCTTGTTTATCTCATTTCAGCATTTTCCTTCTTTCTAGATATCATGAGAAGTAGGGGCATTTATCTCTTTCTAGAGATCATGTGAAGTAGGAAGTAGGAAATAAAGATCGTGCGCTCGAAGTATCTATTTAAAGTCCTGTAGTGGGCACCGCTTTCTATATGTTATTTGTGTTTGTTTAAAAATCCTACCTTTGAAGTAGGTATTTTGCACGTGTGTTTACTTTTGTGCCCATATTATATTATAGATGATATGTCCTCAAAAGGAGGAAAGCAAGGAGGATCCACAATTGACCCCCACACATTCTAGTTTGTGTCATCCTTAGCTCACGTTGTACGTCGATGCTTCAGAGTCGTGCAAATCTTATGTATCGAGTCCGTCAAGTGGGGAAGGGTTTTGCAATTAAACCCCCACACTTTGTCAGGGATTCACATTGGTAGATGTTGATACTCCTTGGTTGTTCATATTGCTTTCTATCGCCTACCTTGATCTTCTATATCTTAGTTAGGTGTTTAGACACTTTGAACATCACATTTTTGTTTTACATTCGTCTCCCGCTTATTTTCTTAGGGTAATACACTCCCCTTAGCTAAAGCATTTCTCTGTTTCCCCCATCCTTTTGAGTCAGTATATGTTACTCATGATTGAGTGCTTTTCCCAAAGCACTTGTTTGCTTATTTATTTTCTATACCATGTTCCCTTAGAATATGAATTTGTATGCTTCCTTTAGGATCGCTCGATTAGAGTAGCTCTCGAGCTAGACATTAGGATAGGTATCCATGCATGCTAACATAGGGTAGAGATTCCCCTTTTAAAACTCAACCATAGGATCAATCATTGTATGATAACATTAGGGATATATCTAGGCTAGTCTCCCTTAGATTTTTTCTTTCTTTTGCATCCTTGCATTAAGACTAAAACTCTTTTCCTTGGAAAAGCATAAAACATCTAACAACTTCCAAATATTCTTTAAGGTAAAAGCTATCCATCAATGCAAACTCTTTTGCGCCTTCGGGCTTTTCTTTCAAAACTTTTCAAAAGGACATGTTAATTCACTTATGTGCTGACGCGTGAGTCTCCAAATTTTGAGTTGTGGAAGAAGGCGAAATTAATATTGTTTATTAAAAAATACAAACCAAAAAAAAACTTGTGAGCCGAACTACGGCTGCTCTGATTCCTTAAAAGGGATATGTAGGCATTGGGGTGGGGCTATAAAGAGCACAACTTCATTTTCCCTACATTATTTTCTCTTTCCTTTTGCATGCATTCCCTATTTGCATTTTATTTTTGTGAGGGCAAGATTTCAATTATGTCAAAACTATGTTGGAAATATTGCTAGATGATATGGTGGACAAAGGAGCATGAAAAGTATTCAAGAATTAGTATTTTTGAAATTTTATATTCTCTGAGTCGACGCATAGAAAGCTCAGGTCGACGCATGATTAAAAGTTACTGCTTTGGGAAGTCTCGGGTTTGCTCACGTCGACTATGTGGTCGACTTATCCTGGAAGCATGTTTAGGAACTATGCATCGACACATACCCCTGGAGCGGTCAACAAATGGATCTTGCACTCTGTCATGTGGCATCTTCGGGAATGCTCAGGTCGAGTCATCCTTCTGTATAGGTCGACGCATGGATCGTGAACACTATCATATGGAACCTTCGGGAATGCTCAGGTCTAGTCATGTCTTTTGCATAGGTCGATGCATCGCTTGTATACAAATTCATATGGCACTTACGGGGATGCTCAGGTCGAGTCCCCTTTTGCATAGGTCGACCGCTCGCTCGTAAAAAAACTATTTTTCAGTCTGTTAGTTTGGGTCTTGAACTTAGATAACATATATATACTTGTTTCGTTATTTCATTTGGTTTTAACAAGAAAAGTGAAATAGATACACAAGGTAATCATCATCTTCAACCTCTCACTCATCCATTGACAACTACACATAATAATTTTTGTCGATCGAGGTGCGGAGTGTGTGTTGACAACGCACGAAGTAGAAGATTGCGATCTTGTTCGGGTAGAGTATTTGTGAGTTTTTCTTGAATAAAATCTGAGGGTTTTGTCCTCCAAGATCATTGGGATTTTGGGGTTTTTGAAATTTCTTTGCTTCATCAAATTCAGTAGTGCTTAAGGGATTGGGGAACTGTGGGTTTGCTCAACATGGTAGCTACAAACAGGGGATTTTAAAGGAAGAATTGGGGTCATCATCTTGTGATCAAATCAGTCGAGCAGAGGGTTTGAGAAAAGGTTTGGATTCTCAACAAGGTAGCTACAACAAGAGGTTTATCGAAGATTATTGACATACTTGATTCAAATCGAATCAAGGGAAGAGAGGAGCTTAGTTTTCAATTTAACATATTGGGTTTGAATTGTGGTGACTATTTTTTATCTCTTGTATAAACTTTTCAATCATAATAGCAACTATCCTAATTCTAAATTCTAGAATTAGGGGCAGACGTACCCCACGCGAGGACGACAAGGGCAACTGCCTTAACAAATCGCTTGTCGTTTTTATTTCTCGCTCTTTACCATTTATTTGGAATAATCTGAAATTTTGCTCTTGTGGTTCCAATTGTCCTGATTTGTAGTGCAATAAAACTGTTACTAAAAACTATAGTAATCACTTTGATTGCTAAAATTGATTTCAACATTACAAATTAAGGTAGATTGGACTTGGTGAAATTAAGCACACCAAATGTTCGATAAAAGTCCAAAAGTGCAAATTTGTGTATTTTCTTCTCAACATTTCATTGGAAGTAATTGACAATAGTTAAAGAGTATAAGTGATTAGTTATAATTGGGTTAAGTGTTAATAATTCTCATTGATTTATTCCATTCGGTTTTTTACATATTTGGTCTTTTCAATAGAGGATCATTTTAGACGAGTGTATCCGGGTAGCTTTCACTAAGCTTTAAGTTTTTCTTAAAAATTGATTTTAAAAATCAAGGTATCTATTAACCCCCCTCCCCCCCTTTCAGATACGTCCTATCGTCTAACACTTTTAGCTATTAAGCTTTAGACTTGAAGCACACCCTTTGATTAGAATAACAAGAATGGATACCGTAGATTACTACGGGCGTGTGGGGTGCTAATACCTCCCTCTCGCGTAACAGACTCCCTTACCCGTATCTCTTGGTCGTTTGACCTTGATTTCACCCTTCTCAGATTTACTCTATGTTTACCTTTCCCTTCTCATGGGATAAAAAACGTTCGATGGTGACTTCATTAATTTCATCTCGATGATTTGTTCAGCAGGTTGTTTCAACTGGCCTAGGCAAAAATAAGGGCATTCCGGCGAACCAAAGCGGTTCGGGAAAAAATTATGGATTTAAATATAAATATTATACAGCCGGCAAGTTGAAAACATGAAAAGGTGGTTTGGGCAAAAAGGGTATCCTGGTGGACTGAAAACCCGAAAGGGCGGTCCAGGAAAAAGTTAGGGATTAAATTGTACGACTATGTCCCGTTGGACCACCTACTTACAACAAGCTTTGTTACTGAAGTCATGTTCAAACGGTACAAATCGATTCAGTCAACTTCTTCTGACAGTGAGGGATGAGATGCTTGAAGACATAAAGGCAATATCGATTCACGTATAACTCTTTAGACAATGGAGAACAATCTAAAAGGGGCGTACAATAGAGCGCCTATTTTCACCGGTGAAAACTATAGTGATTGGAAAGATTGTATGCTTGTGCATATCAATTTTGTTGATAGAAATATTTGGAAAGTCATAGAAGAAGGTCTTATGGCCATAACTATGTTAAATAATGCGGGTGCCATTGTACCCAAACCGGAATCATAATGGGATGAAAAAGATGAGAAAAACTATGCTTATGACTGGAAAGATAAAAATATGCTCATATTAGCTCTTTGAGTTGATGAATACTTTTGTATCTCGCATTGTGCTACCGCTAAGGCAATGTGGGATGCTTTACAAGTTACCCATGAGGGTACAAATAATGCCAAACTATCAAGGATTAACACTTTAAATCAAGAGTTTAATATCTTTCACATGAAGTATGGTGAAACCATTGCGGACATGCAAAAGAGATTTTCTCACATAATAAATCGCTTACACATAGTTGGTCATATTACTTCCAATGTTGTTTCTATTAACAAGATTTTGAGATGTATTAACAGGGAATGGAAACCTAAGGTCACAGCTATCAAGGAAGCCAATGATCTAACCACATTGGATCTTACAACACTATTTAGTAAACTTCAAGAACATGAGCAAGAGCTCACAAATCTTAATAAGCATGAAAAGAAAGAGAAGAAAGAAAAGATGAGGGACACGGAGAATAAGTCCATTGCGTTAAGGGCTTCAAGTTCCAAGTCTTCCACCATAGATTCAAGTGGAAGTGACTCAAGTGATGGAGATGAGAGTCTGGATGAATATTTGGGTTTATTCGTAAGGAAGTACAATAGATATCTTCATAAGATGAAATTCAACATTCGGACAAGAATCTCGTTGACTGTATAAGGCAAGCTAAGCCAAACAAACCTTTTGAAAGCAAGAGAGATAAGTCAAAGGGATCTTGTTACAATTGTGGGAAACCAGATTATCCCTTATTCAAGAAAGATAAAGTAATAAATAAGTTTCAAAAGAGGCCGAACAAAGATAGAAGAGCTTGCATTGCTTGGGATAGTGATAGTGATTCATCAAGCAAAGATGACTCTAGTGACGAAGAAGAAAAAGAAAACTTGTGTCTTATGGCACATCACAAAAGGAAAAAGAATGTAAGTCACTCTAAATATGAATATGTTGATGATATGTCTTATATTAAATTACTAAATGCCTTTAATACTCTACATCATGAGGCTAAGGAAGCTTTCAAACGCTTAGCCTCAAATAAAAAGATTTTCAAATACCTTGAGCATAAAGTTTCCAAATCCAAAAAGGAGTTGGAAACTCTCGAGGAATTTATGATAGAGAGTGTCAAACACAAAGATGATATTGACAAGACCTCTTGGAAAAATTGGCATGGTGGTGAAACTTGTCACATTTTGCAAAAAGAGACTAAAGTTCTTAAAGCCAAATTAGACAATGCCTTACAACCCAAAATTACATTTACTATTGATGTTCAAACTTTAGAAAAATCATGATTAATCCCTATCAAAAATATTCTTATCAAATAAGAGATAAATCGAGCAAAAGTAACTCCTATCAAGACTCAACTTGTCTATATTGTTGCAAGGAAGGACACACCATAAAAAATGTAGATTTAGAAGATTTTTGGTACCTAAAGGCATTTTCAAATGGTCTCCCAAAAGCAACACATGTTTCACTCACACACAAGGACCCAATAAAAACTGGGTACCTATTTCCCATGTATGAATTTGTAGGTGGAATGTCTTGAGACTACAGAGAGAAGATGGTTTCTCGACAGTGGGTGCTCAAGACATATGACGGGTGAAATTTCCATATTATTTGACTTTGTGGCTAAGAATAAGGGCTTTGTAACCTATGGTGATAACAACAAGGGAGCTATAATCGGAAAAGATAGTGTAGGTAATCTCTCTTCTACTACTATCTCATATGTCCTTTTAGTTGAGGGTCTTAAACATAATCTCATTAGTATTAGTCAATTATGCGACAAAGGATATAAAGTTTCTTTTTCAAAAGATTGTTGCTTAATTGAAAATAGTAATAAGGAACTTGTGTTTAATGGCTTGATGGTTAATAATGTATATATGATCGACTTGAATGAAGTATCTTTGACCGACGCTAAATGTCTTGTCTCCATGAGTGAAGACTCATCGCTTTGGCATAGGCGATTAGCACATGTCAATTTTGACTTGCTAAACAAAATTGTATCAAAATATCTAGTTGTTGGTTTGCCCAAAATAAAATTTTCTAAAGAACACTTATGTGATGCTTGTCAGATGGGTAAACAAACAAAAATTTCTTTTAAATCTAAAAAGATTATCTCTACAACTAAACCACTCGAACTTCTCCACATGGATCTTTTTGGACCATCTAGAATAAAAAGTCTAGTTTGTAATTATTATGGTTTTGTTATAGTAGATGATTTCTCTAGATTTTGTTGGACAATTTTCTTAGCTAGCAAAAGTGACACTTTTGGACGAAAACAGAATAATAACTTGCAACAAGGCCCGCCTTATTTCTCAAGGGTATAACCAAGAGGAGGGCATCGACTATGAGAAAACTTATGCACCGGTCGCCTGACTCGAGGCTATACGCCTTTTACATGCCTTTGCATGTTCACAAAATTTCAAGTTATATCAAATTGATGTTAAGAGTGCGTTTCTAAATGGATATATTAATGAAGAGGTCTATGTATCTCAACCTGCTATATTTGAAAACTTTGAGCATCCTAACCATGTTTATAAACTAAAACGTGATTTATATGGTCTCAAACAAGCCCCTAGGGCTTGGTATGAACGCCTTAGCAAGTTTTTGTTAGAACACAGATTCTCAAGAGGAAAGGTCGATACAACTCTTTTCATTAAACACTAGGGAAAACATTCAATTTTAGTACAAGTTTATGTTGATGATATCATATTTGGTTCTACTAATACATCATTGGTCAAGGAGTTTTCTAAGTTGATGCATGGAGAATTTGAAATGAGTATGATGGGTGAATTAAAGTACTTCCTTGGGCTTCAAATTAATAAAATCGAGGAAGGGACTTTTGTGAGTCAAACCAAGTATTTTCAAGAACTATTAAAGTGCTTGGATAATGAAAAATCAAAGATTATTGACACTCCAATGCCTACCGCAGTTAATCTTGATCGTGACTAACATGGTAAGTCGGTTGATGTAAAAAGGTATAGAGGTATGATCGGTTCCCTTCTTTACCTTACCGCTTCTCGTCCCGAAATTATGTTTAAGTGAAGCAGTGATGTAGAGGGTCAAAGAACTGAAAGAGCACTTTTAATATTTCTTCATCAGGATTTGAGGTGACCAAGCTGAGAAGTCGACCATGTCTTTCGGTGAAGGGAGAGCTTTCAGGAACCCTTAATACCAATTCCTTAAGCTAAGGAAGTACCTTTACGAGACTGACTTGGATAGTGAATTTTTGGGCGAGGGCCGTGTCCTACAAAGCAAGACAAAAGTAAACCCTAAGAATACTTGAAAAGGTCTCCATCTAAATCACTTGGGGCATTGAATGAAAATCCCGACAAAGGGTTACGTATAGTCAAACATTTCCTGGCAGTGCCGCAAACACTCGCTACTAGGGGCAGTGACAAATCTCCCCAAAATCCTTCTCATAGGATGACTCCCAACCAGAGTTTCAATCTCTGATAACCTCTTCCCAACTAAGTCGACCTCAAGAATCCTCGAGGATTTTTCTCCAGTAAAGTCGCCGCCTCTCCAACAGAGTAAGCAATAGGGTTTATTCCCCCAACAAATGGCAGGATTCCCCATCTTGAGGTGGCCTCTTCGACTACTACAAATTAAAGGACCACAACTCCTCTTCCCCAGTAGACTACTCTACAATCCCTAGCAAGTTACTGTGAAACATGGACCCAACCAGACATTAGTTCAACTTCGACTCCCTAGTAGAGAAACGGACAACCGAGACTCATGAACTTTTTCCCCAAGTAGGAATCAACACTCTCCATAGAGTTTTCAACTTTCCCCAGCGGAGTTCTCCTCAAACAATAAAACTAGAATCCTCAGTGGAAGCATTCTAAGAAAAGTTTGAAGACACACCTACTCTTCAACAGCAATCCGGGATTTAATAACTTCCCGACACTTGTCAAGGATTTATTCTCCAAGACAAAATTACATTTCAACAACATTCATAGCATATGCATACAAAATACATATAACATAAATCTCATTATTTTGAGAACATCATTACGCAATGCATACATCATGACATTGCATACAACTAACTCTTTACCTTTTCAGGAAAGATCGATCGACAAATAAAGGTTATCGTCTTTTGAGGTAGTAATCGTCCAAGATTCCTTTGTCATCCTGTTGAGGTAGTAATCGTCCAAGATTCCTTCATCATCTTGCTAAGGTAGTAATCGTCTAAGATTCCTTCATCATCTTGCTGAGGTAGTAATCGTCCAAGATTCCTTCATTATCCTGCTGAGGTAGTAATCGTCCAAGATTCCTTCATCATCCTGCTGAGGTAGTAATCGTCCAAGATTCCTTTATCATCCTACTGAGGTAGTAATCGTCCAAGATTCCTTCATCATCCTGCTGAGGTAGTAATCGTCCAAGATTCCTTCATCATCCTGCTAAGGTAGTAATCATCCAAGATTCCTTCATCATCCTGCTCAACTTTCAGATACGTTCAGATACGCTCCAGATGCGGATGCCATCCTGATACTCATTCAAAGACAGCTTCTAGATATAGTTTAGATACACACCAAATACGGATGCCATCCTGATACTCATTCAAAGGCAACTTTCAGATACAGTTCAGATATGCTCCAGATACAGATGCCATCCTGATACTCATTCAGATCCAACCTTTTGATACAGTTCAGATACGCTCCAGATACGGATGCCATCCTAATACTCATTCAGATTCAGCTTTCAGATACAGTTCAGATACGCTCCAAATATGGATGCGATCCTGATACTCATTCAAATTCAGCTTTCAGATACAGTTCAGATATGCACCAGATACAGATGCCATCCTGATACTCATTCAGATTCATATTTCAGATAAAGTTCAGATATGCACCAGATACGGATGCCATCCTGATACTCATTTAAAGACAGCTTTCGGATACAATTCAGATACGCACCAGATACATATGCCATCCTGATACTCATTCAAAGACAACTTTCGAATACAGTTCAGATACTCACCAGATATGGATGCCATCCTGATACTCATTCAGATTCAGCTTTCAAATACAGTTCAGATACGCTCTAGATACGAATGCCATTCTAATACTCATTCAGATTCAGATTTCAAATACAGTTCAGATACGCTCGAGATACGGATGCAATTCTGATACTCATTCAGATTCAACTTTCAGATACAGTTCAGATACGCTCTAGATAAGGATGTCATTCTGATACTCATTCAGATTCAGCTTTCAGATACAGTTCAGATACGCTCCAGATACGGATGCCATTCTAATACTCATTCAGATTGAGCATTCAGATACGCTCCAAATACGGATGCCATCCTGATACTCATTCAGATTCAACCTTTTCATACAGTTCAGATACGCTCCAGATACAGATTCCATCCTGATACTCATTCAGATCCAACTTTCAGATACAGTTCAGATACGCTCCATATACGGATTCCACTCTGATACTCATTCAGATTCAACTTTCAGATACAGTTCAGATATGCTCCAGATACGGATGCCATCTTGATACTCATTCAGATTCAGCTTTCAGATACATTTCATATACGCTCCAGATGCGGATACCATCCTGATACTCATTCAGATTCAACCTTTTGATACAGTTTAGATACGCTCCAGATATGGATGCCATCCTAACACTCATTCAGATTCAGCTTTCAGATACAGCTCAGAGACACTCCAGACATGGACGCAATTCTGATACTCATTCTTTCAGCTTACAAATTACAGTTTACCAAACATTTTTGGATGGCATCTACAAGCCCATCTCCAACAAGATTCTATCACCTCTCTAAATGGAATCTTTAAGCCCATTCCTCCTATCATCGCATTGCCGAGTGCAAATTTCTGGGCACTCTAGTGTCCAATCATCTTCCACCTTCGAGTCACGAATGGCAAAACTCGCCAATCTAACTCTTCAGGTTTAAGAAGATTGAACAGGGGCAGCTGTTGTAGCCCAAAATTTGCCCACTCATTTGTCAAGTATTTGCTCACAAGATCTTCTACAACATCAAGTTTGCAGCACTGATGCATCAATTTAGGCTTGAAATTGGCACAAGGGCAAAATGGTCAATTGCATACTGAAAAGTCAAACTTTGACTTTTTGGTCAATATTACATTTTAAAGATTAAATTTCATCAAGACATTCAATAATATCAAGCTTAATCATCAAGAAGTCAAGAAAGTCAAAAGTCAACTTGAAAAGTCAAGATTTCCAAGACTTAGAAATTTTCTAAGTGTTTTTATACATGATAATTTCATCACTTCATGCCATTCTTTCACCAAGATGCAAGACGGTTCAAGGGAAAATTTCGACATGGAAGTTGTAGATTTCCATGATATCTACAACATTGCTTTACACAACTTCTACTAAATATGCATGGATCTTAAGTTATAAATTCATGAAGTCATGACATTTTCATTTAACACTTAGAGAAATTTTCAGCAGTTTTGGTCAGGTTTTTATCCCAACTTCTTGGCCAATTTTCATCAAGTTCTAATTTGATTTAACAAAAGTGGTCAACATGAAAGTTATAGAGGGTGTTTCAAGCTTTACAAAACATCCAAGAGCATGAATTTATCATACTTGAGCTAGAAGATTCAAGGGCGTGAAGTTGGCATCCACCCTTGATTTGCAAGTCATTCTATTAAAGAACACACAACAAAACCCTTATGCTATGCTACATAATCTTATGTTGCAGGCCTTATTGCTTGCAAATCTCTAAATAATTTAATGTTTACACCCACTTTTGAGCTATTACCCAAGTGTTTAAGCCATTTTCCAAAGGATCTTTCCATTTATGGCATAAAGGCACCATTGTTATTCTTGAAAAGCAAGCTTTTTGTACAAAACTTGTCTTGAGACCATACTTTGTTTGTTTCTGATTTTACTCCACCATAAAACATGGAAATCAACCCCTCTAAACCAGCAACTTTGGTACTTCATCTTGGAACCATGGAGTACTTGACATAGTGTGATACATACATCCCAACCAAACCATAACATGTTGTCTTGTAAACCTATTCAGCCTTTGTTCACAAGTCCTTTGCGTATAAATAGAAGAAGCATTTGCAAGACAAAGAGGTTAGAAAAAATAGAGAGAGGTTAGAAAAAATAGAGATAAAGGCTAGAAAAATATAAGTAGAAACTAACACTCAAAATCACTTTTGCTGTCAAAAACCAGATTTGTTCACAAAACTTCCATTTTTGAGTTTTGAAGTCCAAATCTTTGAATCTTATACCTTGCAAGTTTTCTCCAAACAAACCATCCAAACACTTCACATACACCATATAGAAGTTGTTCAAACATAAGAATAACTTCTGTAACGTCACTATCACCATCTTCCAAACTCAAAAACATACATTTCAACTTGACTTGGTTGGAGTTGTTCAACCATTTTCGGTACAAAAGAAAGGTTGAAGTTACTTCAAGAAAGTTCAAAGGAGCTCGATCAATCACCACTTTACACTCGGAAACATCCGTACATGCTCCAAAGCTTCCGCTTCGAGAGGTAAACTTTGTCAAACTGTGATCTCATTGTTCATAAATCATTTTTTTCTGCACTCAGAAGATATAACAAGACAGATCAATGAGAAAAAACTAATAAAAAGCCAGACCAGAGGTTGACACGGGTGCCCGTGTCACACGGCCCGGCTCGTGTCAGCTTAGTTGGGTTGAAAAAAATAGTAAAATGCAGGTACAGAGGCTGACACGGGTGCCCGTGTCAATCGACACGGCCCGTGTCAGAGTTATTGGTTCAGACACGACCAAAAAAAGATGAACAGGGGCTGACACGGCCGTCTCAGGATGGTTGGGACCAAAAAATGCATAAAAGTCATGGACAGGTCCTGACACGGGTGCCCGTGTCCACTAACACGGCACGTGTCAGCTCGTGCACCAAATTTCTTGATTTTTGGAGATTTTTTAGGTTCTTTTGGACATATTGCATTGCTTGGAAGTGACCTAAATTTATAAAACCTTTTTGTTCAAATGAAACCTCAAAAACACTTTTCTAAACAATTAACTTAGACTTAGGTTTTTTTCTTCAATGAAATTAATTACAAACTCTTTTTCTATAAAAAAAACCTAAAAAGCAATTTCTCTCACTTTACATCTTCTTGCATATTCTACTATTTTTGCATTATGAATTATGTAATTGTCAAAGCCTTGTAATAGTAATTAGGGTTTAATTTTATTGCAATCCCCATTTGTACATTTGTATACCCCATCCCCATAATGATGTAATAGCGTAGTAATTTTACTTTCCGCAATTTATCGCTTTCATATCAATGCTAGTAAATTAGGGTTTGTATGGAAAGATAAAACCAACAAGTAGATCACCCTAATCAAGACTAAATGCATGTAAATAAAACACATTTGCACACTTACACCCTTAGGGTAATTCCACTTGTTTCCTATCGGAAAATAGTCATGTCCCTCGAGCATGGGCGTTTTAGCAAAGACCCTCGATAAAAGATCGTAGTCCCTCGATGACCCTCGATGTTGCCTTCGGTAAACGATCTAGTCCCTAAAACGACATTGCTAAAACGTCCCATATGTTGCCTTCTATGACTATACAAACGTCCCAACGCCCATCCATTCACATCCAACGATGGGGCTTCTTACCAAATCAATGGTAAGATAGCCACATCTAAAGGAGGAGGAAAAGCATATTTAAGACCTTTCGAGTAGGTAGATTCACTCCTAGTTACTCGCTTGCTCACAACAAACACATTTTTATACACCCACACTCTCATCTTTGAACTATTTTTAAAACAAACACTTTGTATGCGTTCTTATAGAAACGAGAATTGTTACAAAGTTACATTTTCAAAATACTTTCCAAAAACACATCTCACAAACACACCTTTGAACTATTTTCAAAACAAACACTTTGTAGGCGTTCTTATTGAAACGAGAACCATTATGAAGTTTCATTTTCAAAAATACTTACAAAACACACACCACAAGCACATTCAAACAAAAGCAAGTGATCTAGCAAGTAACTAAGAGCCCATGGAAAACCATGGATGAAAAAGGTGCTAATACCTTCCCTTTTCATAATCTACCCCCCGAACTCAAAAACATCTCTAAAGGTCTTTCCTGTGCTTTTTCACCTTTCCTTTTGGATAAAAGAAAATTTGGTGGCGACTCTTGCTAAACCGTAACATTTGCGAACACAAACGCAAAACCTCAAGTCAGTTATCCCACCGTATCACAGAACTGGCGACTCTGCTGGGGAATTATTCTAAAAGTGGGGTTACCTTAGGGATAAATCACATTTACTTGCTTACATTGTTTGATTTGTATGCTTTACATTATGGTTTTTTATTTGGGTTTGAATCCTCTACCCGGATTTGGGATAAATTATAGGTAAATAGCAATACATTGTGGAAACTGTGCGGGGTATACCGACATGGTCTAAGCAAAAGCTATGTTAGTGTGACATATTTGTGGGTAATGGTAGCCTTTGATTTAATCAAAGAGAATACGGGGTCGTTGAGTGATGTCATGAAGCACTAATGAACTTCTAGAACCTTTACTTGACCAACTTGGCCTTTAGGATGTAGTGAGATGATCGGCTTTGGTGCAGTCCGAAGTTGGTAGATACTCGATACTACACTCATTGAGGTTTGGTTTCTTGGGATATTTCGGTCGCCATTAAAGAGGCTTGAGCTGAAACAATGACCAAGGAAACAATCCAGTGATATTGAGCTCCTTAGAACCCAGTTACTAGGACAGGTTGAGCCAACTAAACTTCAAGAGGGTACTTACCTACAAACTCCTTGCAAGCCTAAACCTAAGGACTTGTCTGCTTTGCATGTATATGATTATTTGTATAAGCTTGTTTACTTTGCATATTTGTGCATAACATCATAACATCATAACATCATACCATAGCATTTTCAATAACCGTTTCAAGGATCTCAAGGGCCTATGATGCAGGGTCACATTGAACCAGATGTCTATCAAGGGACAAGAGGATTTATTTTCCTCTAACCAAACACCGTCAAAGATCAAGTACAACAATTTGAGTCAAGGGTTATGACCCATTTGACATGGTGAGCTTGATTCTCGTGGAAGGACATCCTCCGTTACAAAGTTCTCCAATCAAAGATGTTGATTAAAGTTCAACTTCTAACTTTTTCTTGTGTTTACCCCGCGAGATCCTTGAAAACATTGCATCCACATATCATGCATCATATCATGACAGGTTTCTCCCATACAGGTCTCCTTATCTTCCTACTGTTTATTTCATTAAGATGGAACAAACGGTGAAAGACATCCAGGCTCAAAATGCTCAACTCCGAGAAATGTTCTTGAACCTATCCAAGGGGCAAGAAGAGGTTAAAGCTCTCCTCACTAGGGGCATAACAATGGGGAATCCTGAGGGAAACAAAGATGACCAATTGGAACGTCTACAAACTGAGATAGCCATAATGAAAGTCCAGATGATGGGACAACTGGTGGGCCAAATGGCTCTTATCCAAAATTTGGCTCAAGGACAAGAAGAGCTGAAAGTTCTTGTCAACGAACTTCGTCAAGACAGTTGTAATCGTATGGGGAAAACAACCAGAATTGAAAATCAAGACACTGCTCAGCCTCCCATAAGACAAGAAGACGGAAGACCTTCCCAATTTGTTGCCACATCACGATCCCAACAACGACTTCGTCAACATCAATCGGAAAATCAGCAAAGGCAAAGCGAGCCCAAAAGACGGTTTACCAACATCAACATACCATTGTCTCAAGCTTTGTAACACATGTTGAGGATGAATCAAATTACACAATTAAGACCTTACCCAAATCCCAAAACTTTATCTCCCAACTACAATCCCGATGCCAGGTGTGCCTATCATTCCAATAGTCTTGGACATGATACAAACGATTGTTGGGCGCTGAAGTACAAGGTTCAAAACCTGATCGACAAAGGAATGTTGGAGTTCACACAAGATGGCGAGACTGAATTCTTCTGCCGTCCCTCAAAGGCTCACCACCTAAAGTGACAAGTTCAGACAAAGAGGCTTCTTTTCATTTTGAATTTTCAATTGTAATTTCTTTTGTTATTCAAACAATTATCTATTAATGTCAAACTCTGTTTCATTAATGCATTGCATATGTTTGTCTTGAACTCATCCTTTAGTTTTCACTATATTTAAACTATGCTTTTTATTCTTCTTATGACATTTAACTCTTGCTAAAAGTTACAAGCCTTTAGAGGGAGGATGACGAAAACAATGCCATAATCTCATACAGTATGCTTTTGGACAGACTTTACTGATGATGTACAGGCGTTTCTTTCAAATCCTAAACACTGGAGTTATAAGGAAGATAATCCCTAGTCGACCCCTTCGAGCCAAAGAAGTAGAAGTTTTTCCTTTTTTCACAAAATTGAAACCTTTAATCAAAACCTAGGGCAGGGTAGTCTCTCAGTTAATTCAAATGCGCGTTTAGCCGCAAACTCTCATCTTGTGATACAACGAATGACATCAAAACATTCCTCTGGAATCAAAAGACGGTGATGGTTCCCAATCACATAGGCGGTCATTATCTCTCAAAAAGAAAAGCCCACTAAGTTAAAACCTACAAAGGAGACTTAAGAAAACTGGGGCATCCCGCTGACTGTAATCTCAAAACAAGAACAGTCAGGCAAAAATTAGGGATAACAAATCAAAAAGAGGTCACTACAAATCCTCAACAACATGAAAAAGGTTGCAAAAAAATGAATGCCTTCCGATAAACTTAACTTGTCTGAACCATCACCAAAACGTCATTGGAGTTCAAACGCACAATTAGCTGAGTTTAGGACCGAAGAACATCACGAAGAACGGGCGGGTACAAATACACTTTGATCCTTTATCCTTTGTTTCTTAAACCGTGAACCAAGCCACGTTACTACCTTTCAAAAGTCCTAATTGAAGCATGGGTTAGTTCGAAAGCATATTGTTACAAAAGGTATCCTGACTCCTGTAAGGCTTTACTCAAAATCCTGAGTTAAATTTTTCTTGCAAAATTTCTTGCTAAAAAACGCATTTTCAAAATTTAAAGACAAGCATAAACTTTATATTATTTGAATATCGTTGTTTGCATATGGTTATTTGTTTGATAGCGGAGAAATTCACACAATGAATATCCAGTGAACGAAAGCTCTCTCAGTGAACAAAATCACTTCAAGTGGGATGACACTTCCAACAACAAATCTCCTATAAACAAGGGGGCATGACATGCCACTACCCAGCACACCTGGGGCAGTCAAGTCAAAATTCCAAAGGAAATGCTGAATAACCAGGGGCAGGTCTCCGTCTAAATCACTTGGGGCATTGAATGAAAATCCCGACAAAGGGTTACGTACAGTCAAACATTTCCTGGCAGTGCCGCAAACACTCGTTACTAGGGGCAGTGACAAATCTCCCCAAAATCCTTCTCATAAGATGACTCCCAGCCAGAGTTTCAATCTCTGATAACCTCTTCCTAGCTAAGTCGACCTCAAGAATCCTCGAGGATTTTTCTCCAGTAAAGTCGCCGCCTCTCCGACAGAGTAAGCAATAGGGTTTATTCCCCCAACAAACAGCAGGATTCCCCATCTTGAGGTGGCCTCTCCGACTACTACAAATCAAAGGACCACAACTCCTCTTCCCCAGTAGAATACTCTACAATCCCTAGCAAGTTACTCTGAAACCTGGACCCAACCAGACATTAGTTCAACTTCGACTCCCTAGTAGAGCAACGGACAACCGAGACTCATGAACTTTTTCCCCAAGTAGGAATCAACACTCTCCACAGAGTTTTAAACTTTCCCTAGTAGAGTTCTCCTCAAACAATAAAACTAGAATCCTCAGTGGAAGCATTCTAAGAAAAGTTTGAAGACACACCTACTCTTCAACAGCAATCCGGGATTTAATAACTTCCCAACACTTGTCAAGGATTTATTCTCCAAGACAAAATTACATTTCAACAACATTCATAGCATATGCATACAAAATACATATAACATAAATCTCATTTATTTGGAGAATATCATTACGCAATGCATACATCATGACATTGCATACAACTAACTCTTTACCTTTTCAGGAAAGATCGATCGACAGATAAAGGTTATCATCTTTTGAGATAGTAATCGTCCAAGATTCCTTCATCATCCTGTTGAGGTAGTAATCGTCCAAGATTCCTTCATCATCCTGCTGAGGTAGTAATCGTCCAAGATTCCTTCATCATCTTGCTGAGGTAGTAATCGTCCAAGATTTCTTCATCATCCTGTTGAGGTAGTAATCCTCCAAGATTCCTTCATCATCCTGCTGAGGTAGTAATCGTTCAAGATTCCTTCATCATCCTACTGAGGTAGTAATCATCCAAGATTCCTTCATCATCCTGCTGAGGTAGTAATCATCCAAGATTCCTTCATCATCCTGCTAAGGTAGTAATCATCCAAGATTCCTTCATCGTCCTGCTCAACTTTCAGATACAGTTCAGATAAGCTCCAGATGCGGATGCCATCCTGATACTCATTCAAAGACAGCTTCTAGATATAGTTCAGATACGACCAAATACGTATGCCATCCTGATACTCATTCAAAGCCAACTTTCAGATACAGTTCAGATACGCTCCAAAAACGGATGCCATCCTGATACTCATTCAGATCCAACCTTTTGATACAGTTCAGATACGCTCCAGATACGGATGCCATCCTGATACTCATTCAGATTCAGCTTCCAGATACAATTTAGATACACTCCAGATATGGATGCCATCCTGATACTCATTCAGATTCGGCTTTCAGATACAATTCAGATATGCACCAGATACAGATGTCATCCTGATACTCATTCAGATTCAGCTTTCATATACAGTTCAGATACGTACCAGATACGGATGGCATCCTAATACTCATTTAAAGACAGATTTCAGATACGCTTCAGATACGCACCAGATACAGATGCCATCCTAATACTCATTCAAAGATAACTTTCGAATAAAGTTTAGATACCCACCAGATATGGATGCCATCCTGATACTCATTCAGATTTAGCTTTCAGATACAGTTCAGATACGCTCTAGATACGGATGCCATTCTAATACTCATTCAGATTAAGCTTTCAGATACAGTTCAGATATGCTCCAGATACGGTTGCCATTCTGATACTCATTTAGATTCAGCTTTCAGATACAGTTCAGATACGCTCTAGATAAGGATGCCATTCTGATACTCATTCAGATTTAGCTTTCAGATACGCTCCAGATACGGATGCCATTCTGATACTCATTCAGATTTAGCTTTCAGATACAGTTCAGATACGCTCTAGATAAGGATGCCATTCTGATGCTCATTCATATTTAGCTTTCATATACAATTCAGATACGCTCCAGATACGGATGCAATTCTGATTCTCATTCAGATTCAACTTTTAGATATGCTCCAGATATGGATGCCATCCTGATACTCATTCAGATTCAACCTTTTGATACAGTTCAGATACACTCCAGATACGGATGCCATCCTGATACTCATTTAGATCCAGCTTTCAGATACAATTCATATATGCTCCATATACGGATGTCATCCTGATACTCATTCAGATTCAACTTTCATATACAGTTCAGATACGCTCCATATACGGATGCCATCCTGATACTCATTCAGATCCAGCTTTCAGATACAGTTCAGATACGCTCCAGATGCGGATGCCATCCTAATACTCATTCAGATTCAACCTTTTGATACAGTTTAGATATGCTCCAGATATGGATGCCATCCTGACACTCATTTAGATTCAGCTTTCAGATACAACTCAAATACACTCCAAACATGGATGCAATTCTGATACTCATTCTTTCAGCTTACAAATTACAGTTCAACAAACATTTTTGGATGGCATCTACAAGCCCATCTCCAACAAGATTCTATCACATCTCCAAATGGAATCTTTAAGCCCATTCCTCCTATCATTGCATTGCTGAGTGCAAATTTATGGGCACTCTAGTGTCCAATCATCTTCGACCTTCGAGTCACGAATGGAAAAACTCGCCAATCTAACTCTTCAGGTTTAAGAAGATTGAACAGGGGCAGCTGTTGTAGCCTAAAATTTGCCCTTTCATTTGTCAAGCATTTGCTCACAAGATCTTCTATGACATCAAGTTTGCAGCACTGATGCATCAATTTAGGCTTGAAATTGGCACAAGGGCAAAATGGTCAATTGCATACTGAAAAGTCAAACTTTGACTTTTTGGTCAACATTACATTTTAAAGATCAAATTTCATCAAGACATTCAAGAATATCAAGCTTAATCATCAAGAAGTCAAGAAAGTCAAAAGTCAACTTGAAAAGTCAAGATTTCCAAGACTTAGAAATTTTCTAAGTGTTTTTATACATGATAATTTCATCACTTCACCCAATTCTTTCACCAAGATGCAAGATGGTTCAAGGGAAAATTTCAACATGAAAGTTGTAGATTTCCATGATATCTACAACATTGCTTTACACAACTTCTGCTAAATATGCATGGATCTCAAGTTATAAATTCATGAAGTCATGACATTTTCATTTAACACTTAGAGAAATTTTCAACAGTTTTGGTCAGGTTTTTATCCCAACTTCTTGGCCAATTTTCATCAAGTTCCAATTTGATTTAACAAAAGTGGTCAACATGAAAGTTATAGAGGGTGTTTCAAGCTTTCCAAAACATCCAAGAGCATGAATTTATCATACTTGAGCTAGGAGATTCAAGGGCGTGAAGTTAGGCATCCACCCTTGATTTGCAAGTCATTCTATTGAAGAACACACAACAAAACCCTTATGATATGTTGCATAATCTTATGTTGCAGGCCTTCTTGCTTGCAAATCTCTACATAATTTAATGGTTACACCCACTTTTGAGCTATTACCCAAGTGTTTAATTCATTGTCCAAAGGATCTTTCCATTTATGGCATAAAGGCACCATTATTATTCTTGAAAAGCAAGCTTTTTGTACAAAACTTGTCTTGAGCCCATACTTTGTTTGTTTCTAATTTTACTCCACCATAAAACATGGAAATCAACCCCTCTAAACCAGCAACTTTGGTACTTCATCTTGGAACCATGGAGTACTTGACATAGTTTGATACTTACATCCCAACCAAACCATAACATGTTGTCTTGTAAACCTATTCAGCCTTTGTTCACAAGTCATTTGCCTATAAATAGAAGAAGCATTTGCAAGACAAAGAGGTTAGAAAAAATAGAGAGAGGTTAGAAAAAATAGAGAGAAAGGCTAGAAAAATAGAAGTAGAAACTAAAACTCAAAATCACTTTTGCTGTCAAAAACCAGATTTGTTCACAAAACTTCCATTTTTGAGTTTTGAAGTCCAAATCTTTGAATCTTATACCTTGCAAGTTTTCTCCAAACAAAACATCTCAACACTTCACATACACCATATAGAAGTTGTTCAAACATAAGAATAACTTTTGTGACGTCACTATCACCATCTTCCAAACTCAAAAACATACATTGCAACTTGACTTGGTTGGAGCTGTTTAACCATTTTCTTTACAAAAGGAAGGTTGAAGTTACTTTAAGAAGGTTCAAAGGAGCTCGATCAATCACCACTTTACACTCGGAAACATCCGTGCGTGCTCCAAAGCTTCCGCTTCGAGAGGTAAACTTTCTCAAACTGTGATCTCATTGTTTATATATCATTTGTTTTCTGCACTCAAAAGATATAACAAGACAGATCAAAGAGAAAAAAACTAACAAAAAGCCAGACCAGAGGTTGACACGGGTGCTCGTGTCACACGACACGGGCCATGTCAGCTTAGTTAGGTTGAAAAAACATAGTAAAATGCAGGTACATAGGCTGACACGGGTGCCCGTGTCAATCGACATGGCCCGTGTCAGAGTTACTGGTTCAGACACGACCAAAAAAAGATGAACAGGGGTTGACACGGGCACCCGTGTCAGGTGACACGGCCGTGTCAGGATGGATGGGACCAAAAAAATTCATAAAAGTCATGGACAGGTCCTGACACGGGTGCCCGTGTCCACTAACACGGCCTGTGTCAGCTCGGGCACCAAATTTCTTAATTTTTGGAGATTTTTTAGCTTCTTTTGGACACATTGCATTGCTTGGAAATGACCTAAATTTATAAAACCTTTTTGTTCAAATGAAACCTCAAAAACACTTTTCTAAACAATTAAATTAGACTTAGGTTTTTTTCTTCAATGAAATTAATTACAAAACCTTTTTCTATAAAAAAACCCTAAAAAGCAACTTCTCTCACTTTACATCTTCTTGCATATTCTACTATTTTTGCATTATGAATTATGTAATTGTCAAAGCCTTGTAATAGTAATTAGGGTTTAATTTTCTTGCAATCCCCATTTGTACATTTGTATACCCCATCCCCATAATGATGTAATAGCATAGTAATTTTACTTTCTGCAATTTATCGCTTTCATATCAATGCTAGTAAATTAGGGTTTGTATGGAAAGATAAAATCAACAAGTAGATCACCCTAATCAAGACTAAATGCATGTAAATAAAACACATTTGCACGCTTACACCCTTAGGGTAATTCCACTTGTTGCCTATCGGAAAATAGTCATGTCCCTCGAGCATGGGCGTTTTAGCAAAGACCCTCGATAAAAGATCGTAGTCCCTCGATGACCCTTGATGTTGCCTTCGGTAAACGATCTAGTCCCTAAAACAATATTGCTAAAACGTCCCATATGTTGCCTTCTATGACTATACAAACGTCCCAACGCACGTCCCTTCACATCCAACGATGGGGCTTCTTACCAAATCAATAGTAAGATAGCCACATCTAAAGGAGGAGGAAAAGCATATTTAAGACCTTTCGAGTAGGTAGATTTGCTCCTAGTTACTCGCTTGCCCACAACAAAGACATTTTTATACACCCACACTCTCATCTTTGAACTATTTTCGAAACAAACACTTTATATGCGTTATTATAGAAACGAGAATCGTTACAAAGTTACATTTTCAAAATACTTTCCAAAAACACATCTCACAAACACACCTTTGAACTATTTTCGAAATAAACACTTTGTAATCATTCTTATAGAAACGAGAACCATTATGAAGTTCCATTTTCATAAATACTTACAAAACACACACCACAAGCACATTCAAACAAAAGCAAGTGATCTAGCAAGTAACTAAGAGCCCATGGAAAACCATGGATGAAAAGGGTGTTAATACCTTCCCTTTTCATAATCTACCCCCCGAACTCAAAAACATCTCTAAAGGTCTTTCCTGTGCTTTTTCACCTTCCTTTTGGATAAAAGAAAAGTCGATGGCGACTCTTGCTAAACCGCAACATTTGCGAACACAAATGCAAAACCTCAAGTCAGTTCTCCCACCGTATCACAATGACGGAAAGGAAAAGTGCGAGAAATTTAAACCTAACTATTACAAGGCTTTGGGGAGGGGGATTACATAATCAAAAGCCGGAAGAAAATAGTAAAGGCAAATAGTAAACTTAAGTTAAACTATTACAAACTAGGAGCAATTACATTAATTAGAAAAATAATGAAATAAATGCGCGCAACAAAATTAAATATGAAACTAAAATTAAATTCAAAGATATTTAATTAGAAAATAGAGAAAAGTATTTTTTTTTTTGGATTTTTTAGAGAAAATAATTAATTTTTCAAATCAACCTAATTTCTAATTAATTTTAATTATGAAAAAGAATTTAAGTTATCCTAATTAATCTAATTAATTAATGCAAATAAATTTTTTATATATAAAAAAAAAACTAATTCTAATTTTTGTGACTTTTGTGATTTTTTTGTTTAATTAAAAAATGATTTTTGCAAATATATTTAAGACAAATAATTAAAACAAATAAAAGAAATTAAAAAAATAATTAAATTGGGCCTGGTGAAATAGTAATCTGGGAGGTGTGAATTGGAATTTTCAGGCCCAGAATAGTTGGCCCAAGGCTGGCGTGTGATCCAGTGAGAATCCCCTCTGGAGGTTCACCATGCGCTGCTTTTGCTGGATGTTTAGATCTGATCACTGGATGATCCAAGGCAGGAGATGTTGAGGTGCACCGTGAGTGCGTTTGGAATGGCATTACTGGATCTGCAAAGAAATTGTGAGAAAAATAATATGCAGGTGTTTACCCTGGTTATTGGTAAACAACCGCTGATCTTCCAAATGGTTACTTATTTGGTTACTCGCAGGATCGATCAGATTGATCCTAGGACATAGGTTGATTTTGAAGTTTTGATTAAATTGGATATTGGTTAAGTGACAATAAAATAAAAGGGCTTTAAGTAAAGTGCATGAAGAAAGGACTTGGTAAAAGAAATGAAGGCTTAAAGTAAAGGATTTCGACAGGAAAGTAAAGAAGAAAGCAAGTAAATTTCTGGAAAAGTAAATGACTTTGATTAATAAAGTTGGTGTTTCACACATACATTTCTCAACAATTCTTTCTCACACGCTGGGTACTCGAATCTATATGAGTGACTTTGTATAGAATTGTGAACACACGCGAGAAACTACATGACTACTACTATTTATACTAAAACATCCCAAGTAACCGTCGGGCAGTTACACTGCTTCGAGATGATTCCACTTGGCACGTTCTCAACGTTCGACGCTCCAGATCTTTGCACGTTGCACTTGGTAACCGCTGGAAACCGTTTTCCCTCCAAACGCTTGAATTTCAAACCGTTCCACTCTGAACCATCGAACAACTTCGTCGAGAAGCATCTTCGACGTCGAAGGCAACCAACTTCTCCCTTGGAAGAAATCCTCTAAGTACCTTGCCATCTTTCGATGGGCATTTCGACGGACCTAGCTGGTCGAAAACATCCTTCAGCTTTAATGGATGACATTAATGAAACAAGGGTGTCGAATTTAGGAGCCAACAAATTGCCCCCCAAGAATGCCTTATTTCGACTCTGAAAGAAAAAGGCATTCTTTGAAACACCATTCGACACCTGTCTTTTCACGCTTAGTCACAAATTAAATTGTGCACTTTTTGTTGTCTTCTACCAACCACTGGCAATCCCAAGAAAACCATCATTTATCCGTACCTAAGACGTCACCTCAGTACGGCGTGCAGTGCCAAACGTCATTTCAGAATTTGTCATTATGACAATTCCCAAAAACGAGGACGCACGCTGCGCCCCTCTATTTCTGCAGAACGGCTAAAACAACAGGGGGATGCCACGTGTCCCACTATCTCCTGCAACATTAAATGGCATTTAATATCCTCGGTTTTGGGGATTTTCTCCCACTACTATAAATAGTAGTAAATACCCACTGTGGGACTTTTTACGCTATCTAGCTTTCAGACTTCTCCATTTTCATACAAACTTGTCATCTTTGCAAAAACCCGTTTTCCTTCCCTTCGTCTTCATCTTTACCATTAACAATGGCATCTGGTCCCTCCAATGCTCCTAGCGCCACTATACCATCTGGAAACGTCAAACCTAAGGTTTTCGTCACCGCTCCAGTAGTAACTTCCACGGGCCAACGAAGGGTCCCTGAACCCTTGGACATCGCTGTTCGTGATGCTTACTCACACCACCTTATGATCCCGGTTGGATACTCCAACCAGATCTTTGCTATGTCTGGCCCCTTGTATCCAAGTATTGCTGAGGCCATGAAGATCAAGAGTTATTTTCCGGTAGTTGAGAGACTCAAACCGGTTGCATGCGCCAAGAAAGACGCAGAGGATAATGAAGACCCTGCTAAAGAGAAAATCGACCTCCGTTTCTTCAACAAAGGTGTTAGGGCTTTCAGGTCTGGCCCTAGCCTTACTCCTGATTACGTTGCTTGGCTGGAAAAAATGGAGAAGCGCCAAGCTTCGATCTGGAAAGATATGGGGATTTTCGATCTGGTCATGCTGTCGAAGACAGGTCTGAACTATTCTCCAGAGATGTTGATAGCTTCTCTACTTTTCTGGGACTACTCCCACTTCACTTTCCATCTTCCCTGTGGGATGCTGACTCCTACACTCTTCGATGTGGCCGCTATCACTGGCCTTCGACCCACCGGGGATTACTTCGATCCGGAGGAGATGTCGGAGGATCAAATTGGGTTCTCTGCCATAAAGCCAACCTACACCACCTTCATCAATCACTATCACGACAGGTCGACAGATACTGTGTCGGATGTCGAACACATTGCGTTTCTAGCCTTATGGCTGACACGCTTTGTATTTTGCTCGAAGTCCTTACAGGTGACCAAGAAGATGGTCACTCTCGCCACTCAACTCCATCATGGCCAAAATATCTGTTTGGCAGAATTGATTTTGGCCAGCCTCTATGATTCGATTAGTAATGGGGCGACTCTTATGAAGATTATCGAGAACAGGGCCAGTTTGCTGCTTGCTGGACCTTTTTGGCTGCTCCAACTGTGGCTCAATGCCACCTTCGAATCTTTCCTGCCTAAGAAGGTTCAAATAAATGAGCAGGCTCCAGAGATAGCGAACAGACGCGTCGAAGGAACCAGACTGGCTCTGTTGACTCCTATGGAAGATGGACTGGAGCTTCAGCAAACTTTCACCAACTTCGTTCTGATGTTTGCTCGAAGGAAAGAGTTTGCTTCGACTATGGCTTTGTTTGCTCGACGGAAGGTAGGCCCAGCGTGGTTCACAAGGCCACATCCTAGGACGTCGAGTGGTCCTCAAGTCGACGAACATACAGCAATGTGGGAGGCGTTCCTCACACCAAGGATCATGCCTCTTCGATTCAGGAGCTCTAAGACTCACTTGAGTCTAATTTCATATCAACCAAACCTGGTGTCTCGCCAGTTTGGTATTATTCAAACCCTACCTTCTCCAATTTTTCCAAGAGAGAAGTCTATGTTGTACTTCTGCAATGACTACACCGAAGAAGCTGCCACTAAACATATCGGAAGATATGCTGGTCGAACAGTTCTCTCGTTGTTTGACTACCAGCTCAACTTTCTTTGCTCACCATCCTTCGAGGAGTGGTGGAAAAGTTATTACGCTGAGGAGTTTTTCGACGAGAAGGACTTCGTGGATGAGCTTCAGAAATCTTTTGTCCTCGTCTTGGACAAAATAAAGAAATGTAAGTTCATCCTTTCACGTTACTTTGTCTTTCTCTTTCGACTGTTAGCCTGTTAACTATTTTATTTGCTTTCAGTTGTTCGAAAGCCTGCAGCCAAGAAGGCTGCAGAAGGCCACCAGGGAGGAGGCCCCTCAACGAAACCTCCACCGCCGGCGAAGACTATAGCGCCGGCGAAGACCACAACAAACCAACAGGGGGAAGGCCCTTCGAAAAAGCCTTCTGTATCGGTAACCAGACTTTCATTATTTTCTTCTGGCTTTCGATTTTTGACTTTCGATGCAATTGCTAAATCGAATTCCCATTGATTTTTTAGGCACCTTCGCCCAAGAAACGACCAGCACTGGTGGTCGAATCTGGGAGCGACGAAGAAGATGATTCTCCCCCTGCTCCTCTAAAAAGGCGAAAGCTGACGAAGGACGCTCCTGCTCCTGCTCCTGAGGGTCGAACAATTAGAATAAAGGTTGCTGGGAGAAAGCCCAGGCCACCTCCAGTAATCATTGAGGAGCCAACGGAGGAGGAATTAAACGTTCTTCTCAATAAGCCTGTCGAAAGCGACAATTCCAGCCCTGGGGATGAAGCTAATTTACAGGTAATCTCTCAGACCTCTTTGTAACTTAGGTGTAGATACCTGCATTCGATTATGTCTCTTTCGAATTTTGAAGATTCTTCTTCTTTTTTTCAGGACACCACTGAAAGCTCGCCGCCAAGGACTTCTGAAACATTGGAGTCTGCTGAACTCAGCAGGCCACAAGAAAAAGGCTTGGAGAATGACGAAGCCCATACTGAAATAAATGAGGCCAATGCTGAGACGGTAGAAAAACCAGCAGAAGATCCTCAAACGGAAGAACAACATCCAAAAGAGGTTCAGGTGGTGGATCTGTCGGAAGAGAATCGTGACGAAGGGGGCCATGGCAATGCTGGCGAAGAGGATCAAGGTGCCGCTGGCGAAGAGAACCAAGATGACGCTGGCGAAAGACACCAAGATGACGCTGGCGAAAGACACCAAGATGACGCTGGTACCGCCATAGTCCGAGTCGAAGGGAATTAAGTCGAGGTAAATGTCACTCAACAGCCTCAAACCCAAGATAATGCTGTTGCAAGGGCTGTTACCTCAACAAAGCACAGGTCGAAAGAGGACTTAGAACTCTTGAAACAAACTGATCCTGTTAGCTATCTGAACGCCATCATCGAGAGCAAGAGTTCATCTGATGCTAGTCAGGAGGTTCCTACCCTGTCGGGGAAGTCCACTGAAACTTCTCCTCTCGATGAGGCTTTGGCGAAAGTTAAGGCCCAGTTTTTCAAGAAGGACTTGATGAAGGCTTTGGAGGGGGACCCCACTGCTCCATCATACTTGAGGGATGTTTTGAATGCTGTCGACTTGTTAGCTGTAGCTCCAGAAGTTTCAGGCTTGATCATGGAGTTACACTCCATTATTGATCAAGTCTCAGCAGATTATAGGCGACAAAGAGGCTTTAATAGCCAGCTTGAGGTGTTATATGGCAAAAGCTCTTCTGCATGGACTGCTGTTTCGGAGACAACTTCTCGAATTGCGGAGTTGTCGAAGCAAAAAGCATCCACACAAGAAGAAGTTGATGCCATCGATCGAGAGAATGCTTCCTTCAGGGCGCAAATCGAAGAAATAGAGGCTAAGATAAATGCCAATACTAAGCGCAAGGAGGAACTTCTGTCGACCGTCCCAGACACCGAAAGTCAAACTGAAATCAAACAAGGCCTAGAATTTGCTGAGAAGGCCCAAGGCTTCAACGATCAGATTGCCAAGCTTGTGCAGGCGAATGCCTGGTGCAAGAAAAGATTGGAGCTGCAGCAAATCAAATACCTTCGACTCAAGGACTCTATTCCCTTTTGATTGATTCTGCTTCTAAACCATATTTTGATATTTTGTAATATGTATTCGATAACATTGCCATCTTGGCTAAAATTATAAAAATTTTCCATTTTGGCTTTTATATGGTTAATTTAGTCTTGTTACTTTATTTTTATCTCTTGGAGTGTAGGTTTGTATTTTTTCAAATATTTACCATTTACTCTCAAGAGCCTTTTATCTTCACCTAGCTCTTCGACTTCATAGGCTCCACCAGAAAAAGTCTGGATAACTCTGAATGGTCCTTCCCATTTGGGTGACCATTTTCCCATGCTTCGATCCCTTCGATCCATGGGAAGAATCACCTTCCAAACTAGTTCTCCAGGCGAAAATACCTTAGGTTTCACCTTTTTATTATAAGAGTCTTCTACTCTTTTCTTCTGAAGCCTGAGTAGGTCAAGAGCATGCAATCTTTCTTCGTCTAAATCCACTAGTTCGTCTAACATCATATTCCAGTAAATTTCAGAGGGAATATCATACTGTCTCTGAACCCTTGCAGATTGAAGACAAATTTCTGCTGGCAACACTGCATCATGGCCAAAAGTTAGCCTATATGGTGTTGTACCTGTGGCTTCTTTTGGGGACGTTCGACAAGCCCACAAAATCTGGTCTAACGTCTTATGCCAATTCTTTGGTTTCTTCCCAACATGCTTTTTTATCAAGCCAATCACTACTTTGTTTGCCGCTTCGACTTGACCATTTTCCTGTGCATAATAAGGCGTTGATGTTAGGAGTTTGAAACCTGTTTCCTGAGCGAATTCCTGCATCTTTCGACCAGTGAAAATTGATCCTTGATCAGTTGTTATAGTCTCAGGGATTCCATACCTAAAGATAATGTTCTTTTGAATAAATTCAATGACATTTTCTTGGTCTACATTGACTAAAGGGATAGCTTCGATCCACTTAGTAAAATAATCAATGCCTACCAGTATATACTTTTGACTCTTTGATGATGCTGGTCGAATCTCTCCAATGAGGTCCAACGCCCATCCTCTAAAGGGCCAAGGTTTCACTATCGAGTGAAGTTCGCTTGCTGGTACATGCTGGATGCCTGTATGGACTTGACATTCTTGGCAACCTTTGGCGAACTCAACACAATCTTTCAGCATAGTGGGCCAGTATAGTCCTTGTCGAAACAACAACCATTTCATCTTATGGCCTGCCTGATGAGCCCCACATGCCCCAGCGTGCGTAGTCGAAAGGGCTATGTATGCCTCAGTTTCACTTAAACATTTTAGCAATACCCCTTCAGGCGTCTTCTTGAATAACTCATTACCCATGAGTACATAACTCAACGCCCTGTACTTTGTTTTTCGTTCTGTCGAAGCTCCTGGATTTTGAAGATAATCCATAATGGGTTTCCTCCAATCTTGCTCTGACAAATTATCTATGAACGAAATTTCGAAGTTACTTTGATCAGCATATCCTAGCCTTGTCGATTCCAAGTCTGTTGGTGATAGACAAGTTGCTTTTATCTTTTCTCGAACTTCGACTGCTCTTTGTAATCTCGTTTTTGAAATCTTATACCCAGATGCAATCTGTGCCAAGTCGTTGGCTATTTGATTTTCGACTCTGGGTATGTGTCGAATATTGACCGTTTCAAAATTTTTCAATAAACGATTTGCTATCACAAAGTACATAATGAGATTCTCTCTTATGCATTTATATTCTTTTGTGACTTGCTTAATGACTAACTCTGAGTCTCCCATTATTTCGACTCGAGTTGCCCCCAATTCCAACAATATTTCAAGGCCAGTAATTAGAGCTTCGTACTCAGCCTCATTGTTCGAACAAGAACCTGATATCTTGTACTTGAATGCTGTTGGAATTTTTTCAGGAGAAATGATCAAAACTCCTACTCCTGTTCCATCTTTATGGCTGGAACCATCGAAGTAGAATTTCCAAGGTTCTATCTCCACATAATTAATATCCTCAACTTGAATTGAGTGGTTGACTATAAAGTCTACAACCACTTGTCCTTTCACTGCCTTAAGAGGCATAAAGGTCAAGGAGTATTCAGTTAATGCTAATGCCCACTTGCCAATTCGACTATGCAAGATAGGTTTCGACAACATATACTTGAAAACATCAAAATGAGACGAGACATACACATCAACTGGTTTTATATATTGCTTGAGTTTTGTACAAGAGAAATACAGACATAGACACAATTTTTCAACTTCACTATATCTAGTTTCTGCATCGTTCAAAACTCTACTAAGATAGTAAATGGGTCTTTCGACTCCATTCTCATCTTCTTGGGCTAACATGCTTCCCAAAGTTTTGTCGGATGCAGCTATGTACAATCTCATACTCCTATTGCTACAAGGAGGCACCAAAATAGGTGGCTTAGTGAGGTACCCTTTGATTTTGTCGAAGGCTTCTTGTTGCTCTTGCCCCCATTCGAACCCCTCTTTATTCAGTCGAAGTAAGGGTGAAAAGGCCTGAGCTTTCCCACTTAGGTAAGATATAAATCTCCTCAAGAAATTTATCTTGCCTAACAGAGATTGCAGTTCCTTCTTATTCGATGGCGCTTTCGCTTCCAGAATTGCCTTCGTCTTGTTCTGGTTGATCTCGATTCCTTTCTTGTGGACAACGAAACCCAAGAAATCTCCAGCTTTCACACAGAACGCACACTTCAAAGGGTTCATCTTCAGACCATGTTCTCTCATCCTTTCGAATGATTGTCGAAGGTGGTCAATATGATTCTTCCTGGAAACAGATTTTATAACAATGTCATCAATATATACTTGCATAAAAGTGTTAATAAAATCATGGAAGATAGTATTCATTGCTCGCTGGTACGTTGCCCCAGCGTTCTTTAGGCCAAAAGGCATCACTACCCATTCGTAAGTGCCTAGGGCCCCAGGGCATCGAAAAGCTGTTTTCGACACATCCTCTTCAGCAATGAATATTTGATTATATCCTGAATAACCATCGAGCATACTCAAGTATTCATAGCCAGCGGCCGAATCGACTAGCATTTCCGCCACAGGCATAGGATATTCATCTTTGGGTGTAGCAGCATTCAAATCTCTGAAATCTATGCACACCCTCAATGTACCATTATTCTTAATTACTGGCACAATGTTTGCAATCCATTCGACATACCTTGTAACGCGTATGAATTTGCATTTCAGAAGTCTTTCGACTTCCGTTTTGATCTTCGACAGTATTTCTGGAGCGAAGCGTCTTGGATTTTGCTTGATTGGCTTCTTCCCAGGTTTGATTGGCAACTGAAGTTCTACCAATCCCCTGTCGAGACCAGGCATTTCGTCGTAATCCCATGCAAAACAGTCCTTGAACTCTTTCAACAATTGGATTACTTCCAACCTAAGTTCTGGGTCAATTTTGGCGCTGATGTAGGTTAGCCTTTTCTCTGACCCTTCGCCTAAGTTGACTTCTTCTAAAGGATCCTGCGCCAACATTTTAATGTTGTTCGCCAAGGGGTCCTTTTTGAAGCCCAAAGGCTCATCGTCATAGATGGCGTCGAGCCTCTGTTCCTGCATTTCTTCTTGCATGATATCTGGGGGTTCTGGATCGAAATCCTTTCCTGGACCTGCAGCAGATAACGGCTGATCATTGGCCTGTGTGGCCATGTACTTCACTTCGGCTTCGAGAGCCGTTATCATCTTAGTTTCGGCTACATAAGCCGAAATTCGCTTCAAAGATTGTGACTCAGTCATTATCACTGAATTCACTTCCCCAACCAGTTGGTTGGATATCAGTTAACCCACTGAAGTCTATGTGGGACAAGTCTTCTCTGTCCCATTGGAAACCATGCTCAGGATGCAGGTATAGGGAACAAAAAGTGTTTGGCGCTGGCGCCATGTCGAAGTCAGGTGTTGGACATGGCCCTATGTGAGCCAAGTTCTTGTCGAAATCTGCCAACCCCAGGTGATTCACTTCGCCCAGGTAATAGCTTCGATCTGCCTCTATGTTTTCGACCATCCCATCTGGACGCCATAGGAGCAACCTCTGATGCATTGATGATGGCACAGCTCCAACACCATGAATCCATTCACGGCCCAACAAAAGATTGTAGTTAGGTTTGGCCGATATGACCATAAACATTGTTGGTCGAAGGATAGACCCTACTTTGATATCTAGTTGGATCACTCCCATAGTGGTCCCTATGCCGCCCTCATAGTTCGACAAGACCATGTTATGAGGCTTAATGTCCTCATCCCTTTTGCCAATTTTCCTTAGCATAGAGTGAGGAATAATGTTGATGGTTGCCCCACAATCCACCAATATTTTATTCACTGTAGTTTCTTCGAGCTTGGCCCTTATAAATAAAGGCTTGAGGTGATTTTTCATCGCCTCTGTGGGTGGTTCGAAGAATCCATTTTGTTCCTCAGTGGTGCCATTGTCCATGACGAAATAGCACACTGGCCTGTGTTTGGCCATTTCTTGCTCCACTTCCCAGTCACTTGCTTCGACCTCCACTTGTCGGTTGAATTCTCTGGGCAGTACTGAGACTATATTCACCATTATGTCCAAAGTATCATCAGACTCAGAATCATCTTCGTCCTCGACTTCACCTTGGTTAGGCCAAACTAGCCTGTTGGTTACTGGGTCTCTTTCTAGAGGTTTCCTTTGCTTCCTTTGAGGAACATTCGAACTGGTTTCTGCCTTTGGTTCATTGGCAGCCTCCTTCTCAGCTTTTCGCCTCCTTTGATATCTCCTCCATTGAGATCGAGACATGGGATTTTTCCCTTTGTAGTTGCTTGACACTTGTGCAACTTTAGGTGCAGCAACTTGAGGCTCTTTCTTTTGAGTCAAAGAGGAACCCCTTGGCACGTCGAAAGAGTGCCATCTCTCCTCACTTGGCCTTTTTCGACCAGAGGTTTTGTACCAGGTATCTACCGGCACATTTGTTGGAGGCCTAAAAGTCAATGGCCTCTTTTCTTGGTTTGAACCTCTTTGGGAGGCTCTTCGGGGGTCATGTCGAAGATCAACATTTTCCCTTATCTTATTCGCTGCTCTTACGCCTTGAATGTGCTCAGCAGCTTTTTTGTCAAAGATCGAACTGCATCTTGGACACAGCATCACCTCTGATTTCTTTTTCTGGCATCTCTGTAGAAAATCTGCCAGATTTTCATTTTCCCGAGGGAAGGCAGTCTTATTAGCTTGTTCTTGCCTCATGGCCTCTTCTGATGCTTTTGGGTCAGAGAGTTCGACCATGTTGATATTCATTGTATCTTTGTTGGCAAGATTTAACTGCTTCATTTGTATCTCCAGATTCTCCGTCTGGCCTTGAACTGTGGCCAAGTGGGAACTGGGTTTTGGTCCAGTTTTTTGGGCTTCAGCGGTCTCCAACTTTGGGATTTCGACCGCTTTCTGAACTGCTTCAATTGTCCTCCTGGATAAATTTCCAGAAAAACTGCCAAAGATTGGCATGTTGATATGGTCCTTTGAGACTTCGACCATTGTGATTCCTGGCCTCTTCGACTGGCTCCTGGTTGCCTCTATCACGTTCACCTCAGAGGGCTCAGCGTAGTGGGCTTCAGCCTACAACGGATTTGAGTCGACAGCCATGGGGGTTTTGTCAGCAAACTTCAACCTCCCTTCTTCGATAGCGTCTTGCACAAGATTCCTGAAAAGAAAACATTGAGAAGTTTTATGGCCCAAAAAATTATGATATTTGCAAAAACCTCTCTTCTTTCTTTGATCAAGAGGAGGCACTTTTACCCCTGGGGGTACTATCATTTAGCCATCTTTAACAAGCAAGTCAAATATTTCATCACATTTTGTGATGTCAAAACTATAAGTCTTTTTTGGGAACCTATCGTTGGTCCTTTCTGGACCAATGGGATTTTTTCCACTTGAGGGGACTAACAGTTTACAAGAGTATGGTGGCCCTTGTTTCAATTCCGCTAAATCGACTTCTCCTTCTTCGACAGTTATAGTATCGTCGAAGGATTCTGGATCTTCGTCATCCATATCAACATACGCTATCCTCTCTCTCTTGTGAGTTTTCGTTGCCTTTGCTTTTTCAGCTTTGAGGCGTTCCACCTGTCGAACTCTATCGGCCAGTTGGGCCATGTCTCTCAGGTATTGGGTGTCTAGTTTCTTCCTAATGGAATAATCTAAACCGCCTGCGGCTATTTCGACTAACTCATGTTCTGGCACTTGTGTAAAACATCTCGCCTTGAGCAACCTAAACCTATTTAGATATTCGTCTATAGGTTCAGTGAAACGTCTCTTTACACTGACCAATTCCTTCAGGCTTATCTTGGTTTGCCCCATATAGAATTGTTCATGGAACAATCTTTCCAACTGGGTCCAGTGATGGATCGAATTGGGGGGGAGAGTTGTAAACCAAGTAAAAGCGTTCTTTGTTAAAGAACTTGGGAAGTACTTGATCCTCAGATTTTCGTTATTCGAAATATCTCCTGCTTCGATCAAGTATCTTGCCACGTGTTCGACAGTAGATTCTGTCGTGTCCCCTGAGAACTTAGTGAATTTGGGGACTTTACATCTAGGAGGTAAATCTGTTTGTAACACGTATTCTGATAATGGAGATGTAAAGTTGGGCCTTCGAAAGCCCATGTTCATCCCATTCTGAGTCATGATCCTTTCGATCATGGTTGCCAGATTGTTTTCCAAACCCGTGTTTTGGTATTGGATATGCTGAACTACTTCGTCAGCATTTTGGTTTTTGTTAACTAACCTTACCTCTGGGGTTATTACCCTAGGTTCCTCGACAGGTTGCTCCAATCGTGCCCTAAGGTTTTCTTCGACAGGCTGTTGAACCTGGTTGATGGTGGTTTCTTCCTCTAAGAATATCCCCTGGTTTCCCCTTATTTGCGCCCTTTGGGGCTGTCGAATAGGTTGGGGCACTCCAAAGAAATCAGCCAAACGCGTCATTTGCGCTGTCACTTGCTGATTCGATTGAGTAGTGTTTTGTATTAGAGGGTTTAGCACTGTACTCAAAGTTTGTGCCAACATTTGCACCATATCATGATTGCTTTCGTCCATTTGTTGCCTCAAGACTGCTGTCGAGGCATTTGTAAGGCCATGGGCTACTTGGGACGTTCCTCCTAAGAGTTGGGTCCTATTTCTATTCGCCATGCCTACTCCAGAACCTTGGAGTGGCGAAGAGGCACTCACTAAAGTGTCTGAAAAAGTGGACGCAGCATTCGTCAGGCTAGCTAAGTCAGAAGTTGGCATGCCATAGAGTGGCATAAATCCTGGGGGAACAAAAGGCCTTGTGCCTAAATTTCCCCTTGGTGGGGGAGTTCCCAAAGGCGCTCTGGGGCCTGTGAACGGAGGTAATGGCCCCGTTGCTGTGACCGTTACTGCTGGTGTCGAACCAGCTGTCGTCGCTTCACTTACGGTCGAGATAACCGTCGCTCCCACATTCGTTTGTGGGATTTCGTTATTGTTTGGCGGATTCGCCATCTCTTCCCTTCTTTTGGCAGTATTGTTATCGTTAGTGTATATTCTACCACTTCTCAATAACATGCAACACTCCTCGAAAAAGATGAGATTATTTTCAACAATCAACACACAGTCCCACCAGGTGTGCCAATTTGTTTACCCTGGTTATTGGTAAACAACCGCTGATCTTCCAAATGGTTACTTATTTGGTTACTCGCAGGATCGATCAGATTGATCCTAGGACATAGGTTGATTTTGAAGTTTTGATTAAATTGGATATTGGTTAAGTGACAATAAAATAAAAGGGCTTTAAGTAAAGTGCATGAAGAAAGGACTTGGTAAAAGAAATGAAGGCTTAAAGTAAAGGATTTCGACAGGAAAGTAAAGAAGAAAGCAAGTAAATTTCTGGAAAAGTAAATGACTTTGATTAATAAAGTTGGTGTTTCACACATACATTTCTCAACAATTCTTTCTCACACGCTGGGTACTCGAATCTATATGAGTGACTTTGTATAGAATTGTGAACACACGCGAGAAACTACATGACTACTACTATTTATACTAAAACATCCCAAGTAACCGTCGGGCAGTTACACTGCTTCGAGATGATTCCACTTGGCACGTTCTCAACGTTCGACGCTCCAGATCTTTGCACGTTGCACTTGGTAACCGCTGGAAACCGTTTTCCCTCCAAACGCTTGAATTTCAAACCGTTCCACTCTGAACCATCGAACACCTTCGTCGAGAAGCATCTTCGACGTCGAAGGCAACCAACTTCTCCCTTGGAAGAAATCCTCTAAGTACCTTGCCATCTTTCGATGGGCATTTCGACGGACCTAGCTGGTCGAAAACATCCTTCAGCTTTAATGGATGACATTAATGAAACAAGGGTGTCGAATTTAGGAGCCAACAGCAGGAGGCAGGGGTCGAACCCCTGACCTCCCACACACGTGCGTCTGGAAACCCTTTCCCTTTGCCACTGAGCCAGCTTGCTATTCATTGATACAAACAAACAACAAATAATATATTTAACAATGATTCAATCTGATAAGAAAAACGCGCGAGATTCAAACCACCCACTCAGGTATTGGCACGCCTTCATCTTCTACGCAGGATCGTTGTTTTAGGTACTAGACTTTTACCTACGGTCGTGTCCATTGCTATAAACCTGTGCATCTCAAAAATCATATCCATACAATATAAACCAAATCTAATTACACAGATCAATTTGGTTTGATCTCGGGAATGCAGTGGTATCCATCTTTGGCCTTGATTTTACCTGAAACAAAAAGACCCAAAAGGAGGATCTAAATCCTAACAATGGCATATGTCCATACAAGCATCAAAACTCGTAATTAACTATAAAAACAGCTTCTAAATGATAATACAAACATGAATGGATTTCTAGAAATCATTTATAACACGTAAATATTCAAAATAAAATTCAAGAATGAAGGATAAACTGTGATACCGTTATGGAGTGTTCCTGGGTTCTTTGATGCATGGTAATGGTCCAAACAGCTTCCAAACGTGCCTAGGAGTTGATTGCAAGCTTTAGGATGCCTTGAATCTCCCTGAAAATGCCAAACCGAATGCCACTTTTTTGGTCAAAAATTGGAATTTCTTATCAGTGTTCTATGCAGCCAAAAACCTCTTCTTTTGCTCTGGGAATGTTGTGGACATATAAGAGAATAAATTAGGTCAACAAAAACAGATGCAATCTTGAGAAATTATGGAAAAGAGATTTGATTTGCATCTTGTATTTTTTATTTCTAAATTTGACCAAATCAAGATCTTTTCCAACCCAATTATCCCTTGCACGAAAATCTTGATTTGCCATTTGATTGTAGACTCATAATGTGCTCACAAAATCCAATCTTTGATTTTATTTCATTATTCCATTATTTTAAATGATTTATTTTGATTTAAATGAATGATAAATCAAAACAAATAATAAAAATAATAAAATAATAGGTGGATAAGTTCAAGGGTCGTGGGTCCTCTTAGGAACAAGTTTCAAACAATAAAAAATGGGCCCATTTGGAGAAAAAAATCAATTTTGATCAATGTTGACTTTGGGGAAATTTCCTAAATAGGCCAAATTTAACCATGAAGATCTCTCTCAATTTTGACCCTAAGAGGGTGTTATTTGACTTTTTAGAAAGCTTAGGATGTCCTCTAAGCACCCTCTTTGGTTTCATCTCAATTGGATCTTCCATGTCCATGTAAGAAGCTTTGACCCAAAAGGTGTTTTTGTTGACTTTTTAAAATGACCTATAATGTCTGAATTTATATCTTTTTATGAGTGCATTTTTTGAACTTAAGGGATGAAGATGAGTTGTAGGGAATTGAATTATCTTAAAAATGAGCCTTGGATGAGAAATTTCTGATAAAGTATGAGAAAGTTATGTCTGGTCAAAGTTTGGTTGACTTTTCCTATAGAAACCCTAATTTAGCAACTTTTGAGTTTTGATGAATTTGGGGCATTCCTTGAGGAATCATGATCAACCCTTGATAAAATGATGGATATTACTTAAAAATTTTGATGTTGACCAAAAATCTTGAAGTTTGACTGTATGAGGGTCATAGTTGACTTTTGACCTAGCATAGTTGATTTTTAGGCATTTGAGCAGTTGACTGAGCAAACTCCTCGTGCAAGGCATGAAACTTGGCATGGATGATCTTGAGAACATATTAGGGAAATCGAAGTCATTTAGGACCCTTGGAACTCAAACATATTGATGAGGAGTGAAACCCTAGTTTGAGGTTCATTGTCTTAGTAGGAGGATTTGTCTGGTCGATCCTTAGTCAACTTGAGCAATTGAGAACCTCTAGGAGTAAATTTTGAGTAAAAATGGGAGGGAAAATTTTGGGGTACAACACGTTCTCAACTAATACGAGAATCATTACAAAGTTTCCATACTTAGGCATTTTCAAAATATTTTCAAACACATACGCAAAAGTAAATTTTCAAAAGTGAGCTAGCGATTAAGAGCCCATAGATAACTACAGATGAAAAGGGTGCTAACACCTTCCCTTTTCATAACCTGCCCCCGAAATCATAAAATTCTCGAAGGTCTTTCCTGTTCTTTTCACCCTTTCCTTATTGGATAAAAGAAAATTCGGTGGCAACTCTTGTTATCTACAACATTTGCGATAAAATGCAAAACCAAGTCAGTTCTCCCACCGTATTACACAAATAGTTATTTGTTTGGTTTAGTGGAATTAGGCGCTGATGGATTGGGGTTAATGATTTTGTTTTTCACACCCTCCTAGACGGGCATTGTAGCGCATTAACTGAATTTTAGTTCATTTAGCTATTCTGGAATACACCCCCTTGGTTTGGTTAAACACTTAATTGGAACTTTTCAATTTTAATTTTAAAAATCACCTTTCTTTGCAATAAAATTTCACAAAAACATATTTTTGATAATTGAGCGTATTAAGAATTTTGTGATGTTTTTTATTTATTTTTTCCATTTAATTTTGATTATTATTTGGATTAAATGTGTGAAGGTGTTTAGATGGATATCTTTGGGTTGTGACCTATGATTGATGACGTGTTTATGCTCTTTTTGAATCAATATTTTTACCATGTTTAGGCACCTAAATTATTAGTGTGTTGTTGAAGCGGTGGATGATGGCCTAGGGACTATGGTGTGATGATGACAACCCTAGGGTTTCCCAAGTGCGTGTCTCATACGCGCGGATGGTCCCATCTATAAACACGAGAGGAGTAGGGAGTTTAGTGTTTTTTGTTCTCTCTCCCAACTACTTGTAATCACTCGCCTGTCGACCACCATTGTTTCTTGAGGTTTGCTGCTCGCTGTTACTGCTTCCAATTGATCTTCTTCTTTAACTGGTAAGATTTCAGTTTTTCATTGTCGTTTACTTTCAGTAGTTCAGGTTTTTGTGATTTTTTTCCTAGAAATGCATGCAACAAGGGTTTAGCATTCTGTTTGTTAGGACGCCCTTAAGGAGAGTTGGTGGCATGCAGTGGTTCTATAGTTTAGAATCTCCGGAGTCGCTATGGATCCTCCCTGGGAATTTCTTGATGCATCGTAGACGGTACTTTTGGGATCTATGGATCTTTCTCGAACTTCTTCCCATTTGTGCACCTTAGTGAGGGTTTCTGGTCGAGGTCTCGATCCTTGTTTATCAACACCCTTTCACTTGATTTAGTGGTGGAAGGGTGGTTATGGCATTGATGTCGAACTCATCTTCATCATCTGCTTTTCAGGTACTATGGATGACAACGCCTAGGTTAACCTCTCGAGAGAGTCTTTTGGATCTTCAAGAAGTTCTTCGGACGAGGTGAGTAGCTCATCGAGCATTCTAGATATTTCTGAGGATGAGCTGAATCATCCAGAATAGCAAGTGGGGGGAGGTGATGTGGAGATGGTCTCTACTGATCAAGGTTGCTTGTTTCTCCCCGAGGACGAGGAGGATCCGCGGGCTTGGGTCGCGAACAATCCCTGGGAGTGGACCTTGTATTTCTTCGAGCATCAGGATGATGTTTTTACTGAGGTGTACACTCATGAAGAAGGAAACCAGGGAGAGTGGTTGTTATATATTCCCAGGAAAGAGAGAAGGATATTCTCGAAATATGATAGAAGGAGGATTCCCATGTACGACATCGTGTTCCAGGAAATGGGTCTTCGGCTCCCCTTCTCAGATTTTGAGGTGGCCATATTCAGGAATCTGCGGGTGGCTCCTTCCCAATTGCACCCAAATGGCATCACCTTCATGTGAGCGTTTGAGATAGTTTATGATTACTTGATGATAGGGGCCACCATTACCTTGTTCTTCTAATGTTTTCACCTTCAGAGGAGCAAGATCAATGGCAAATAGGGATGGGTTACGTTGAAGCAAGGCAACGAGAAGCTGTTTAAAGCTTATCTGGATTCCATTTGTCACTTCAAAGACAAATATATACTAGTGCAACCTTCTTCAAGCAAGGTGATGTTGAATGTCTTTAGAATCGTACTGGCGTATAACGAGGATGGTACTCCCCGTTTGATCGAGCTAGGAAACCCTGTGGTAAAACTTGTTTACAAGTTCCCGTTCCAGTGGACGAGGAAGCACTTCAATAAGGAATTGGGTTCTTACGTCTGGAGGGAGGGGGCTTGGGGTCGAGGACCAGGAGAGCTTCACCGTCTTGACTGCTTTCGTGGCCCGAATCCCTCGTGTCCAGCGAGTGGGCTGAGGAGGCAGGCTGATGATCAATATGAATGGGGAGGTTGTCCACAAGCTGGGCCTTATAATCATCGAAGAGCTCCTTGAGAGCGAGGATCCCGTCAAGTATTTGGGTATTTATGTTTTGAATAGTTGTATGCGATTGTCACTTATTTGAATCCTCGTTTCCTAACTATGTTTCTTTTTGTTTGTTTTGTAGATAGCATGAATCCCGCCCAAGAGCGCATAGCCAAGACTCTTGCTGCTAGAGCGAGGAAGGCTCAGAAGGATGCTCACACTGGCTCGGGGGTCGCTCCTACTTCGGGGTTGGGAGACTCGTCTTCAGCCTAAGCTATGGTTGTTCTCTCTCCTGCCCCTGTATCCTTGAAAACAAAGAGGCCACGTGCCGAGGGAAGCGTCGATCTGACCGATGAGAAGGGGAAAGAGACGTATGACCTGCCCCTTTGCTGGCTGGATAAGGCTTTCTTCGAGGGCTCAGCTCTTCTCCTTCCTTGGGGTGAATCCCATCATCTCGAGGGTTTGGGCCGCCCGGAGAAGAGGGCGATGCTGGCGTAGGATACTGGTGGTTTAATGCGGATTATGGAGATGGTCATTGCCTATACAGGAGACCGAGTTGAAGAATCTTCGGACCAAGTGGATGCGAGCGAGAAGGCCCAGATCAAGAAGGAGAGCCCAAAAGTTATCCGAGGAAGAATCAGGGAGACTCTCCGAGGACCGCGGGTTCTTGTTGCTCGATAAAAAGGATCTTGAGGAGAAGGTAATGATCCTGATCTCCGAGGTAATGCCTTTTAAATACGAGCCATATGACACTAAAGATTTAAAGACTCGGGCCGAACTTGTTTCCTATTTTCAACTAGCGGTGGATGATGCCCAGGCTGCCTCCGAGGGGAGTTTTGAAAACACAGTGAAGCAGCTTCATGTGCTAAACCCCGGGGTCAAACTCAACACTTCAAGAATGGGGTTCAATTATTACGTGGTTGCTGGCAAGATTCTGGTCCCCGATTACCTCAAAGAGTTCGTTGCTCAGCCTGCCGAGGGTCCTTCCCAGTTATCGCCTGTCGCCAAAGAAGAGGCTGAAGGATAATTGTCAGTTTCATTTTGTTTTGGCCTGCGTATCGTATTATTGTAATTATGCTTTTCCTGGCTCTTGCCCGTTTTATGTAATTTTCAAACAAGTGTGGGTTTTGGCCACAAATTTATTCTTTTGGATGGGGCGTCAAAGGCCTCTTTTGTTGTAATATTCATACAATAGCGGCCCAGGTGGTCATTTCTTTTAGTTTTCTGGCCATGGTGGTTGTTTTTTTTGAATACTTAACTTGTGTTTGCATGTTTACTGATAAACTTGTCTGTTTGGTACATTTTTTATTTTTCTAAGAGTTTGTAGAGGGGATTTGCTCATTTAGTTCGTATGTTTTCCAGTGTAGGGAAACTGATCAAACGGCCAGGCTGAATACTGGGCATGGGCCGGAACTCAGGTCTCATTTTGAGGGACCTGGTTTCGGCGGCATGAACTTCCCGTTGTGAGTTGGGTGTTCTACTGTTGTGGCACGATGACTATGGAGCTCGGTCGAGTTATCCATGTCGGGCTGATGATGCGCTCGTTATAAGAGTGGATCTTCGCCCCTTCTGAATATTTTGGGTGTTATGCTTGTGCCTGGGCACGCATGAGTGGTTAGGCATGGGTGAGTTTGTCTTGTCAACCAACCTCATTGACTGCTTATTTTTAACATTAATATTATTTTAGCTTTTTCGTGTTCTATGATCGAACGAGTTATTCCCCTTGTAAGATTTCCAAGTAATACGCTCCAGTCCCCGTTTTTGTGTAGACACGATAAGGACCTTCCCAGTTTGTTGTGAGCTTGCCCTCGTGAGATTCTTTGTGATTTATCTTTAAGACAAGGCTTCTAACCTCAAACTCTCATCGTATGACCTTGGCATTATAGCGCATGGCTATTTTTTGTTTGAGCGAGGCCTCTCGTAGGGCCGCTCCTGTTCTAATTTCTTCCACTAGATCTAGTTCCTCCCGAAGGGCGATGTCATTCACCTCCTCTTCTGGGGGAGCCTCGGTTCGTCTGGAGGGTTCTTCGATCTCCACGGGAATGACAACCTCCATTATGTAAGCTAGTCAGAAAGGGGTCTCTCCGGTTTACAAATGTGCAGTTGTTCGGTATCCCTAGAGTACACCGTGTAACTCCTCAACCCGTGTTTTCATAGTTTCAATTAATATTTGCTTGAGGCCCATGAGTATTACTTTGTTCGCAGATTCGGCTTGGCCATTCGTCTGGGGATGCTCGACATAGGTGAAGTGTTGGGTGGTGTCTAGTTTGGTGACGAATTCCTGAAAGGTGTGGTCTGTGAACTGAGTCCTATTGTCGGTGATTATCGCTTGTGGGATGCCGAACCGAGCGAAGATATTTCTTTTATATAAGTGAAGTACGTTTTAGGCGGTGATTTTGGCTAAAGCTTTGGCTTCTATCCATTAGGTGAAGTAGTCGACCGCTATGATCAAATATTTGGTTTGATTGGTTCCGACCACGAATGGACTGAGGAGATCCAATCCCCACCAGATGAAAACCCTAATCATTTAGGTGCCTAAACATGGTAAAAATATTGATTCAAAAAGAGCATAAACACGTCATCAATCATAGGTCACAACCCAAAGATATCCATCTAAACACCTTCACACATTTAATCCAAATAATAATCAAAATTAAATGGAAAAAATAAATAAAAAACATCACAAAATTCTTAATACGCTCAAGTATCTAAAATATGTTTTTGTGAAATTTTATTGCAAAGAAAGGTGATTTTTAAAATTAAAAAGGAAAAGTTCCAATTAAGTGTTTAACCAAACCAAGGGGGTGTATTCCAGAATAGCTAAATGAACTAAAATTCAGTTAATGCGCTATAATGCCCGTCTAGGAGGGTGTGAAAAACAAAAGCATTAACCCCAATCCATCAGCGCCTAATTCCACTAAACCAAACAAATAACTATTTGTGTAATACGGTAGAAGAACTGACTTGGTTTTGCATTTTATCGCAAATGTTGCAAATAACAAGAGTTGCCACTGACTTTTCTTTTATCCAATAAGGAAAGGGTGAAAAGAACAGGAAAAACCTTCGAGAATTTTATGATTTTGGGGGCAGGTTATGAAAATGGAAGGTGTTAGCACCCTTTTCATCTGTAGTTATCTATGGGCTCTTAATCGCTAGCTCACTTTTGAAAATTTACTTTTGCGTATGTGTTTGAAAATATTTTGAAAATGCCTAAGTATGGAAACTTTGTAATGATTCTCGTATTAGTTTAGAACGTGTTGTACCCCAAAATTTTCCCTCCCATTTTTACTCAAAATTTACTCCTAGAGGTTCTCAATTGCTCAAGTTGACTAAGGATCGACCAGACAAATCCTCCTCCTAAGACAATGAACCTCAAACTAGGGTTTCACTCCTCATCAAGATGTTTGAGTTCCAAGGGTCCTAAATGACATAGATTTCCCTAATATGTTCTCAAGATCATCCATGCCAAGTTTCATGCCTTGCACGAGGAGTTTGCTCAGTCAACTGCTCAAATGCCTGAAAATCAATTGTGCTAGGTCAAAAGTCAACTGTGACCCTCATACAGTCAAACTTCAATATTTTTGGTCAACATCAAAATTTTGAAGTAATATCCATCATTTTATCAAGGGTTGATCATGATTCCTCAAGGAATGCCCCAAATTCATCAAAACTCAAAAGTTGCTAAATTAGGGTTTCTATAGGAAAAGTCAACCAAACTTTGACCAGGCATAACTTTCTCATACTTTATCAGAAATTTCTCATCCAAGGCTCATTTTTAATATAATTCAATTCCCTACAACTCATCTTCATCCTTTAAGTTCAAAAAATGCACTCATAAAAAGATATAAATTCAGACATTATAGGTCATTTTAAAAAGTCAACAAAAACACCTTTTGGGTCAAAGCTTCTTACATGGACATGGAAGATCCAATTGAGATGAAACCAAAGAGGGTGCTTAGAGGACATCCTAAGCTTTCTAAAAAGTCAAATAACACCCTCTTAGGGTCAAAATTGAGAGAGATCTTCATGGTTAAATTTGGCCTATTTAGGAAATTTGCCCAAAGTCAACATTGATCAAAATTGATTTTTTTCCAAATGGGCCCATGTTTTATTGTTTGAAACGTGTTCCTAAGAGGACCCACGACCCCTGAACTTATCACCTATTATTTTATTATTTTTATTATTTGTTTTGATTTATCATTCATTTAAAATAATGGAATAATGAAATAAAATCAAAGATTGGATTTTGTGAGCACATTATGAGTCTACAATCAACTGGCAAATCAAGATTTTCGTGCAAGGGATAATTGGGTTGGAAAAGATCATGATTTGGCCAAATTTAGAAATCAAAAATACAATATGCAAATCAAATCTCTTTTCCATAATTTCTCAAGATTACATCTGTTTTTGTTGACCTAATTCGTTCTCTTATATGTCCACAACATTCCCAGAGCAAAAGAAGAGGTTTTTGGCTGCATAGAACACTGACAAGAAATTCCAATTTTTGACCAAAAAACTGGCATTCAGTTTGGAATTTTCAGGGAGATTCAAGGCATCTTAAAGCTTGCAATCAACTCCTAGGCACATTTGGAAGCTGTTTGGACCATTACCATGCATCAAAGCACCCAGGAACGCTCCATAACAGTATCACAGTTTGTCCTCCATTCTTGAATTTGATTTTGAATATTTACATGTTATAAATGATTTCTAGAAATCCATTTGTGTTTGTATAATCATTTAGAAGTTGTTTGTATAGTTAATTATGAGTTTTGATGCTTGTATGGACATATGCCATTGTTAGGATTTATAGCCTCCTTTTGGGGCTTTTTGTTTCAGGTAAAATCAAGGCCAAAGATGGATACCACTGCATTTCAGAGATCAAACCAAATTGATCTGTGTAATTAGATTTGGTTTATATTATATGGATATGATTTTTGAGATACACGGGTTTATAGCAATGGACACGACCGTAGGTAAAAGTCTAGTGCCTAAAACGACGGTCCTGCGTAGAAGATGAAGGCGTGTCAATACCTGAGTGGATGGTTTGAATCTCGCGCGTTTTTCTTATCAGATTGAATCATTGTTAAATATATTATTTGTTGTTTGTTTGTATCAATGAATAGAAACTTGGCTCAGTGGCAAAGGGAAAGGGTTTCCAGATGCACGTGTGTGGGAGGTCAGGGGTTCGACCCCTGCCTCCTGCATATTATTTTTCTCACAATTCCTTTGCAGATCCAGTAATGCCATTCCAAACGCACTCACTGTGCACCTCAACATCTCCTGCCTTGGATCATCCAATGATCAGATCTAAACATCCAGCAAAAGCAGCGCACGGTGAACCTCCAAAGGGGATCCTCACTGGATCACACGCCAGCCTTGGGCCAGCTATTCTGGGCCTGAAAATTCCAATTCACACCTCCCAGATTACTATTTCACCAGGCCCAATTTAATTATTTTTTTAATTTCTTTTATTTGTTTTAATTATTTGTCTTAAATATATTTGCAAAAATCATTTTTTAATTAAATAAAAAAATCACAAAAGTCACAAAAATTAGAATTAGTTTTTTTTATATATAAAAAATTTAATTGCATTAATTAATTAGATTAATTAGGATAACTTAAATTCTTTTTTATAATTAAAATTAATTAGAAATTAGGTTGATTTGCAAAATTAATTATTTTCTCTCAAAAAATCCAAAAAAAATACTTTTCTCTATTTACTAATTAAATATCTTTGAATTTAATTTTAGTTTCGTATTTAATTTTGTCGCGCGCATTTATTTCATTATTTTTCTAATTAATGTAATTGCTCCGAGTTTGTAATAGTTTAACTTAGGTTTACTATTTGTCTTTACTATTTTCCTCCGGCTTTTGATTATGTAATCCCCCTCCCTAAAGCCTTGTAATAGCTAGGTTTAAATTTCTCGCACTTTTCCTTTTCGTCATTATAAACTGTTAGATGATTGATAATATGGTTGTATGCGAAAGATAAATTCAGAATTTAAAACGATAGAAAACCCTAACTATGCAAAGATAAATAACTGAAAATCAAACACTTGCACATGTTCACTCATAGGGTTTGCCCCACTTCGGTTGCCTTTGGTAAACGGTCATGAAGTATAGGGAGTCTTAGTGGTTGTCCTCTAGTCCCAAAAGATAAAAAAATAATCCATTCGAATGTTACCTCGGAAAGATCTTTAGGACTTTAGGGTAATTACTAAGGTTTCCTAACCATTGCTTTAGTGATCGTAATTGTCCCTTTCGTCCCTTTTGATTGTCCCTTAAACTCCAACGATGGTGCTTCCTACTCCTTAATAGTAGGATAGCACTATTTAAAAGGAAATAAGAAAAGGAATAGACTTTTTTCGAGTAGGTAGAAACTTTTAGGTACTTGCTCAAAACAACAATTTTTACACATACACTTTCAAACAAGCTTTTCAAACCAAAGTTCTCAAAAAAAAATTATCACATCCTTGAGGACTGATACAAGGGTTACCATAAAGTGAAACGCCGCACTAAGGAAAATTTCAAAACTTTTCAAAAACACAAGCATAAAAGCAATTTAAGAATGAGCAAGTACCTAAGAGCCCGTGGAAAACCACTGATAGAAAGGGTGCTAACACCTTCACTTTCTATAATCTACCCGCCGTACTCAGAAACATCTCGAAAAAAGTTTTTTCTGTTCTTTTCCCTTTTCCTTTGTTGGATGAAATAAAAGTCGGTGGCGACTCTTGCTTACCGCGACATTTGCAAACAAAAAATGCAAAACCAGTAGTAACATAAACAGTCGGTTCTGCCACCGTATTACAGAACTGGCGACTCTGCTGGGGAATTATAATAAAGTGGGGTTCACCTTAGGATTTAGGTCATTCTTAATTGCTTCTTTGGTTTGTCTTGTCTGATTTATTTTTAAGGGGTATCTGTTTGGGTTGTTTGGATCCTAAACCCGGATCGGGGAATTCCTTTTAGGTAAGTAGCAATAAACTGTGAGGGAGCTGTGTGGGGTATACCGATACGGTTGAAACAGTAGCTATGTTGATGCGATACTTTTGTGTGTACCGGTAGCCCTTGAGTTATCAAGGAGAATACGGGGCCGCTGCGTGGTATCATAAAGCGTTAACTGTGTTAGAACAATGTTTGAATCTACTACCCTATATTTGAGTTTTGATGATAACAAAGTGAAAAGATAGAGTATTTATATGTTTCATGTTTGAACTATATGCTGCCTAAAATTACTATGCTCTGACTTGCAGATACGCTGATTAAAATAAGCAAGATCACTTCTTCAGCATCAGAATTTGATTTCATACACCAGCATCAGAAGTTGCTGAATCAGAATGTCAAGATCAGATGATCAACTCACATACATGCTGAAGCTTGATGAACAGAACTGCGCGTAAACACCCTGATACAGAAACACAATAGTTCATCAGCAGCGAAGCAGAATCAGAATGAGCCAAGCCAGAACGTGCATTGAAGAAGCAACGGTACTGTGCATTGAACGCTAATTAATTCCAACGGCTTCATTCCAGACAAGATCTGCTCAAAAAGGAAAGCTTGTTATTAGCATTGAATCAAGAATATTGCATTCAACGTTCATCTTCTCAAGTGCTATATAAACAAGGCTTCGAAGATTATAATGGCTAATGCTCTCCAAATCTCTACACGCACAAAGCTGAACCATAATCTTCACTCTACCAGTTTTGCTAAACCAAACTCTGATATTCTATTTCTGTTTAGCAATCTAGTTTCTAAGCTTAATTTGTGTATACATCACAGTTGTGATAAAGTTTTGTAGAAAACATTCACACACATTGTTTTATACCTTTGTAAGAAAGTGTTGCCTTGACAAACCGGATTGTGGTTTGAATCAAGAAGGCTTTAGCAGTTGTTAAAGCAGTCTGTAATATTCAGTTGAATATAGTGAATTAAGACCTCGTTGGAGAGAGGCGAAATCACCTTGACGGGTGGACTGGAGTAGTTTGAGATCAAACGAACCAGGATAAAAATATCTTGTCAATTGCTTTAAGATTTCAGTTTTACAATTCAACCCCCCCTTCTTGTGTTTTTCACCCCTTCAATTGGCATCAGAGCGCCTGGTTCTGAGCTAAAACACTTAACCGTGTCAGTACAAGATCCAGCGTCAGAAAAACACAATGGCAGGAAACAACTCTCATTTCAGCAATGACAACAATGAGGACAGAGACAGATTCAGCGGCAAACCTCCAGTCTTTGATGGAGAAAACTTTGATTACTGGAAAGACAGAATTGAAAGCTTCTTTCTAGCACATGATGCTGATCTGTGGGATATGGTGACAGATGGATACACGCACCCTGTGAATGCAACTGGTCAGAAGATTGATAGAAAATCAATGTCTGATCAACAAAAGCGTGATTTCAAGAATCACCATAAGGCCAGAACCATCCTCCTCAGTGCCATCTCCTATACTGAGTATGAAAAGATCTCCAACAGAGACACAGCTAAGAACATCTTTGATTCTCTCAGAATGACGCATGAGGGCAACGTTCAAGTCAAAGAAACAAAAGCTCTGGCGCTCATTCAGAAGTATGAGGCGTTCAAAATGGAAGAATCTGAATCCATTGAAACTATGTTCTCTAGATTCCAGATTCTGGTAGCTGGTCTCAAAGTTCTGGACAAAGGATACTCTACTGCTGACCATGTCAAGAAGATAATCAGAAGTTTACCCAAGCAGTGGAGGCCTATGGTTACCGCTCTGAAGCTAGCGAAAGATCTCAACAAAATCACTCTGGAGGAACTTATAAGCTCCCTCAGAAGTCATGAGATAGAGCTAGAAGCTGATGAGCCTCAGAAGCAAGGTAAGCCTTTAGCATTAAAATCTAACAGAAAATCTGAGTCTAAAGTTTTGCAGGCAGTTGAAGAAACATCTGATGGATCCTCATCAGAAGAAGACGAACTTTCCCTTCTCTCCAGAAGAGTAAATCAACTGTGGAAGCAAAGACAAAGGAAGTTCAGGAATCCCAGAAGATCTGATCAGAACGAGTCTTCTTCCAGATACAGAAGGACAGATTCTTCCTCTGGATACAGAAGATCTGAAGGCTCCTCCAGTAGCAAGAAGCCAAACACAAAAGACATCATCTGCTACGAGTGCAATGATCAAGGACACTACAAGAGTGACTGCCCAAAGCTTCAGAGGGAAAAGCCCAAAAAGAAGTTTGGAAGAGAGAAGAAGAAAAGTCTCATGGCCACATGGGATGACTCTGACTCGTCTGAAGCTGACTCAGAATCAGATGATGAAAGGGCAAACATAGCGCTCATGGCTAACATTCCAGATGATAGTGAAGCTTCTGAATCAGACTCAGAATCAGACACAGAAGAGGTATTCCCTAACTTCGCTGTTAATTTTACAAAGGCTGAACTTGCTGAAAGCCTCAATGAAATTCTGGAACGTTATCAGCAGATTAGAGCTAAATTCAGAGACCTGAAAAGGAATCTTGAATCTGACTCTAATAAGTCTGTGAGTCTCAAATTGGAAAACTCTGAGCTGAGAGATAAAATTTCAAAATTAGAAAACTCTTTACAAAACTCTCAGAAGGAACCAATTTCTGAAACTCCCAGCAACGCTGATGAGATCATCAAGGAGTATGATCACAGTTTCCAGAAGTTCCTTGCTAAAAGCATAGATAGAAGCAGAATGGCTTCAATGATCTATGGAGTTAGCAGAAACGGCAGGAAAGGAATAGGATACCTAGGTAAGGTTCCTACACCAAAGAATGTCATGGATTTAACCATTAAACACACTCCTTTAAATTCACACTTTGTGTATGGTCACACACATGACATCAAATATACTAGCAGTAAGCACTCTGTGAAACCAAAATTCAACCAGAGTTTTGGTAAAACTAACAAATCAGGACCCAAGAAGATATGGGTACCTAAGGATAAAATAATACATGTTGCAGATATCTTTAGCAGCAAGTCAGAAACACTAGTCATGGTACCTGGACTCTGGCTGCTCACGACACATGACGGGAAGAAGGCATATGTTCCAAAGCCTGGAACTTAAGCCTGGAGGCCACGTTGGCTTTGGAGGCAATCAGAGGGGAAAGATAATTGGCTCTGGAACTGTAGGTAACGGAAATCTTCCCTCTATTAATAATGTTCTGCTAGTTGATGGATTGATGCATAATCTGTTATCCATAAGTCAATTAAGTGCTAACGGTTATGATATAATCTTTAATCAAAAATCATGTAAAGCTGTTAGTCAGAAAGATGGGACTATCCTGTTTAATGGAAAGAGGAAAAACAACATTTACAAAATCAAACTTTCTGAACTAAAAAGTCAGAACATAAAATGTCTTCTGTCTGTTAACAACGAGCAGTGGATCTGGCACAGAAGATTGGGGCATGTTAGTATGAGAAGAATATCTCAGATTAACAAACTCAATCTGGTCAGAGGACTTCCTAATCTGAAGTTCAATTCAGATGCTCTGTGTGAAGCATGTCAGAAAGGCAAATTTGCAAAACCTTCTTTTAAATCCAAAAATGTTGTTTCTACCTCTAAGCCATTAGAACTTCTGCACATTGACTTATTTGGACCAGTTAAAACTGCTTCAGTCAGTGGTAAGAAGTATGGGTTAGTAATCGTAGATGACTATAGCAGATGGACATGGGTAAAGTTCTTAAGACACAAGGACGAGTCACACTCTATGTTTGTTACCTTCTGTAACCAAGTTCAGAATGAAAAAGATCTTAGAATCGTTAAAGTCAGAAGTGATCATGGTGGAGAATTTAAAAATAAAGATTTTGAGTCATTCTTTAATGACAAAGGCATTTTGCATGATTTCTCTTGTCCTAGAACTCCCCAACAAAATGGAGTTGTAGAACGAAAGAACAGAACATTGCAAGAAATGGCCAGAACCATGATCAATGAGACAAACGTTGCTAAGACTTTCTGGGCAGAGGCAATAAACACAGCGTGCTACATTCAGAATAGAATCTCAATAAGACCTATTCTGGAAAAGACTCCATATGAATTGTGGAAGAACAGAAAGCCCAACATTTCGTATTTTCATCCATTTGGATGTACTTGCTTTATGTTAAATACAAAGAATTATTTGAACAAGTTTGATTCTAAGGCACAGAAGTGTATTATGTTAGGATACTCTGAACGCTCAAGAGGGTACAGAGTATACAATACAGAAACACAGATTGTGGAAGAATCAATCAGTGTTCGTTTTGATGACAAGCTTGACTCTGAAAAGTCAAAGCAGAATGAAACTTTTGCAGGTATAGAAATTGAATTTGCAGGTTCTGAAGACAAGTCATCAAAAGCTCTCAACACAGACATTCCTTCAACGTCTGAAAGGAGCAATGCTAGAAATCCTACAACTGCTGCTGATCAACCTCAGAAGAGATTACCCAGAAGCAGTTTGGATCACCCAGAAGAGACTATCCTAGGAAGAAAGGAAGATCCAATCAGAACAAGAGCAAGCTTTAGAAACTCTGAAGAAACTCTTATGGGACTTGTGTCTCTGATTGAACCTTCTTCTATTGATGAAGCACTTCTGGATAATGACTGGATTCTGGCAATGCAAGAAGAGCTGAATCAATTCACCAGAAACGACGTATGGGATCTCGTTCCCAGACCAAAAGGATTCAACGTCATTGGAACAAGATGGGTGTTCAGAAACAAGCTTAATGAACAAGGTGAAGTCATCAGAAACAAGGCACGACTGGTTGCACAAGGTTATAGTCAGCAAGAGGGGATAGACTATACAGAAACCTTTGCCCCAGTCGCCAGGTTAGAATCTATCAGACTTTTAATTTCATTTGCTGTTAATAGAGGCATCACTCTATATCAGATGGATGTCAAAAGTGCATTCTTAAATGGTTATATAGAAGAAGAAGTTTATGTTCACTAACCCCCAGGTTTTGAAAATACAAAACATCCAGAACATGTTTTCAAACTAAAAAAGTCACTGTATGGTCTGAAACAAGCTCCCAGAGCTTGGTATGAAAGGCTAAGTAACTTTCTGCTTGAAAATGAATTCACCAGAGGGAAAGTGGACACTACTCTATTCTGTAAAACAGTTAAGAGTGACATTTTAGTCTGTCAAATTTATGTTGATGATATCATTTTTGGTTCTACTAATCCTTCTCTTGGAAGAAAATTTGCTAAGTGTATGCAGGCAGAATTTGAGATGAGCCTCATGGGGGAACTGAAATTCTTTCTAGGAATTCAGATCAATCAAACTCCAGAAGGAACTTACATTCATCAGAGCAAATACATCAGAGATCTTCTGAAGAAATTTGACCTCTCAGAATGTAAGCCATCAAAGATTCCAATGCATCCCACGTGCATTCTGGAAAGAGAAGAGGTAAGCAAAAGTGTAGAACAGAAAGTCTACAGAGGTATGATTGGTTCTCTCCTTTATCTGACAGCTTCAAGACCTGACATATTATTCAGCGTTTGTATCTGTGCTAGATTCCAATCAGATCCTAGAGAATCTCACTTAACAGCTGTTAAGCGAATTTTCAAGTATCTGAAAGGTACTACTAATCTGGGTTTGTTTTATAGAAAATCTAGTGATTACAGCTTAGTAGGCTACTGTGATGCTGATTTTGCTGGAGACAGAGTGGAACGTAAAAGTACTTCTGGAAGCTGCCAGTTTCTGGGAGAAAATCTGATCTCGTGGTCCAGCAAAAGGCAGTCAACAATTGCTCTGTCAACAGCAGAAGCTGAGTACATAGCAGCAGCAGGATGTAGCACACAAATGCTCTGGATGAAAAGTCAGCTTGAAGACTTCCAGATTTTTGAGAGTAACATTCCTATTCTCTGTGATAATACTTCTGCTATTTGCTTAAGTAAGAATCCTATTTTACATTCTAGAGCTAAGCATATAGAAATAAAGCATCATTTCATTAGGGACTATATTCAGAAAGGTATTTTAAACTTAAAATTTATAGATACAGACCATCAATGGGCTGATATCTTTACTAAACCCCTTTCAGAAGATAGGTTCAATTTCATTCTAAAACATCTCAGCATGAAAGTATGCCCAGAATGAAAATGTTTTAATTCCATATATTTATCTTCAGAATGTAATTATTTTACTGTGAACTTCTGATCAATCTCCTTTCAGAAAGATAGAACATGCAGATTGTATCAGATGCAAGTCTAAAGATCTGAGAGTCTAATCTCAAAGACAGACGTGCTGATCACTACATCAAACAAGTGTCATCCAATCATCAGCAAATCTCTGAAGCAGAACGCGTGCACGCTTCTGAGAAGGCAAAGCGCTGATTGGGTGCATTGAGACACATGTCTGGTAACCGTTTTTAAGTATCTTTCTCAAATCCCCCAAAATCAGCAAGCATTTAATGAAAAGTAATCACGCTTGTTAAATGGCAATCATTATTTTTTTTCTCTCTCTTAAAAACGTTTAATTTTTCAAAATAATTTTGAAAAACTCTATTTAAGCACATTAATCCTTCACTCTTATTCTTTACGCTTTCTCATAATCACTCAAGCATTTTCTGCATATTTATGAGTTTATCTCCTACAAACCTTTTTCTCTCAAATCATTCTCAAAGCTTTTTTAGTGTGAACAATGGCATCCTCCAGCATTTCTGCAGGCAATTAGAAGAAAGAAACCTCTGAACAATATCAGGTGCCCCTCAGAACTCTTCTCACACCGGTAAAGAACCTTGAAGTTCTCTCTGAGTTAATCATCGACTTTGAAAGTTTGAAGGAAAATGGATTTGACCTAACTGAAGAAATTAGGGCTCAAAAGTGGGAGAGGTATTTCGATAGGTTGGTTGGACCAACATTCCCAGCGCTAGTCAAGGAATTTTGGATTCACGCCAAGATTTCTAAACATCTAGTCATCTCTTCTGTCATGGGAAAGAAGATTGTGATTTCTGAAGATCTCATTGCTAGGCTAATCGGTCAAAGTGGTGGTGGAGTCCGTTGTGTGGACATGGCTGAAAGATGCCCTGATATAGGTGTGGTAGCCAACAGAATTTTTACTCTTGGAATGCCCAGCAGCAAAATTAAGGATCTGAAGGATCACTGCAGAGTATGGGCTAAGATTGTTCTTGGATGCTTCAACCACAGGAAACCAACAAGTTCTCCTGATTATATAAACGTGGATCAACAGTTTCTGATCTACTTTATTGATCAGAGGGTAAAGATCAATCTGGCACACTTCCTGTTCAACCATCTCAAGACCAGTGTCAAAGAAACAAGAGAAGAAGAAAGGACCAAAAGGGACTGGATACCGTTTGGAAGGCTCATATCAGATATTCTGACAGAGAATAGGCTGATAGAGTATCTGAGCGAAGCTCAAGTGCTGAGCACTATTGAACCAACTGTTGGAAAACCGCTGAATGCTAAGAACCTGAAAAAGATGAAGCTGATAGAAAATATTAAGAAGGAACCCAGAGCTACTTCAACTGCTGATATCTCCAGCAGAAGAGTGCCTCTGAGTGATTTTCCAATATTTTCTGAAATGGAATCCAAACCAGAGATGTTTCTCAGGTACCCAGATGCGTACAAGGCAGAAGATACAGGTTCAAAGCTGAAGATCAAAGATCTGAGTCAAACCCAACCAGAAGTGACTCAGAAGAAGACAAAGAAGAGGAAAGCGCCAGCAGAAGGATCATCTCATCAGACTCCAAAGAAAAGAGGTATTTCATCTGCTGCCCCTGTTTTAATTTCATCTACTATTCCAACATCTGCTGCCCCTTCTCAAACCTCCCACAGAATATCCATTCCAATCCCTACCATTGATGAAACCATACCAGAAGACCCTTCTGAGGCATTACTACTCAGAAGACCCAGAACCAAAATCCCCAAACAACCAACAGTCTCAACAACACCAGCACTTGATCGAGTGCTAGCTGATATTGAGCGTGAACATGCTTCTGCTCAACCACATTCTGAACCACTAAATATTCCTCCTCCACAACCTGAACCACAACCTGAACCAGAAATACAACCACAACCTGAACCAGAACAACAACAACAACCACTCACAGAAGAACCTCTGATCCCTGAGCAATCAGAGATTCCACCTACTCAACCAGAAAATAATCCACCTTCACCACAAACAGAGTTTCACCACTATGAAACCCCTTCTCCTCATCATTCTGACCCTCACTCACCTCAACCATCACCGTTGGCAATCCAGTTGCCATGTGGAACCACTGTTTTCAGGCCCCAGTTGCCATCCTCATTAGAATCGACACCTCCAAAAACTCCTACCACTCCAATCGAAATATCTGATTCTGATACCCCTCCTCCAAAACAAACAACTTCTCAGAAAACCGCTGAAAACCCCAGCAGGACTTTCATTGACTTCACAAGTCTTGAACGTCTTGCTGATCTAAGACACAAAATTGCCATCCCCAAACCAAAGCAACCAGATGTTGGCTCTGGTATTTTGAATTTTGAAACAGGTGTGCTGCAATGGATTGCTTCTTTGAAGCAAGTATGTCCTGGGATGATTGACCCAGCTGCTTCTGATCAGCTCTGGTCACAGTTCAGACTATGGGTACGTGCTGAAGCCCTCAAGTTGCAGGATGTCAACTATGAGCAGGCTCAACAGAACGTCAGCAAGCTGCTGAAGGAAGTTGAAAGTCAGCTGCCTCAAGAAGTTGTGCTCCCTCTGGACAGTGAATCTTGGTCTGAGAAAGAGCAAGCTGCAAAGGTGCAACCATCGGAAGAAGACAAGACCATTCAGGCTGAAGAAAATCCAGCAGAAGATGTCGCTGAAAGTTCTGAGAAGCTTCCTCCTTCTGATACTTCTCAAGCTGCCTTGGACAGGCAGGCTCTGGAAGAATTAAGGCTGAATGACTTGCGTCTACAGCAGCGGATGGAAGAGAATGATCAGAAGATGAAAGCACGAATGGATGTGCAGGACAGCAAAATTGACACTGTGGTCAACATGGTTCAGAAGCAGAATGAAACTTTTGAAAAGATTCAAGCGATGCTGGAGAGCCTGTTCTCACGCATGCCCCCTCAACCTTAAATCTTTTTCATGCATAACTTTTTTATGTTTTCTTCATTTTCTGATGTACTGTTTTGATTAAGTTTTTGTAATATTCTCTTGCTCTGATTTTGAACTATCTTAATATAATTAGTTTTTCTGATCAAATTGTTTTAGCACATCACCAACACTTTTTGATTGCTGACAAAAAGGGGGAGAACAAGAATGATATTTAAAATCAATAACGGCTAACTAGACAGAAATTCTCAAACATTCTAACTCTATTACTTGAAATGTTTTTCTGTTTTGTTTTAAGTCTACAGGCACAAGGAAGCTCCTGAACACTATGAAGACTAGAAGCTCTGATCAAAATGTAGAAGCTCTGATCAATGTTGCTCTGATCAAATATGAAGTTCTGATCGTCTTAACACTCTGATCCAAAGCAAAGCTCTGACAAGAAAAGCTCTGAAGCTCTGCTCTCTAATAAGTCAAGACTCTGATAATCTGATGTTCAACGAAAGAAAAAGATCTGATCCTGAAGTACACGTATCATCAAAGGGAAGTAATCAACTCAGGGGGAGTATCTCTTAACTCTGATTTCTCCTTACTTCTTAACTCTGAAACATTTCCCAGATACCTTTTCACGTTATTTTTTTATTTAAAATATCTAGTTTTTGTCATCATCAAAAAGGGGGAGATTGTTAGAACAATGTTTGAATCTACTACCCTATATTTGAGTTTTGATGATAACAAAGTGAAAAGATAGAGTATTTATATGTTTCATGTTTGAACTATATGCTGCCTAAAATTACTATGCTCTGACTTGCAGATATGCTGATTAAAATAAGCAAGATCACTTCTTCAGCATCAGAATTTGATTTCATACACCAGCATCAGAAGTTGCTGAATCAGAATGTCAAGATCAGATGATCAACTCACGTACATGCTGAAGCTTGATGAACAGAACTGCGCGTAAACACTCTGATACAGAAACACAATAGTTCATCAGCAGCGAAGCAGAATCAGAATGAGCCAAGCCAGAACGTGCATTGAAGAAGCAACAGTACTGTGCATTGAACGCTAATTAATTCCAACGGCTTCATTCCAGACAAGATCTGCTCAAAAAGGAAAGCTTGTTATTAGCATTGAATCAAGAATATTGCATTCAACGTTCATCTTCTCAAGTGCTATATAAACAAGGCTTCGAAGATTATAATGGCTAATGCTCTCCAAATCTCTACACGCACAAAGCTGAACCATAATCTTCACTCTACCAGTTTTGCTAAACCAAACTCTGATATTCTATTTCTGTTTAGCAATCTAGTTTCTAAGCTTAATTTGTGTATACATCACAGTTGTGATAAAGTTTTGTAGAAAACATTCACACACATTGTTTTATACCTTTGTAAGAAAGTGTTGCCTTGACAAACCGGATTGTGGTTTGAATCAAGAAGGCTTTAGCAGTTGTTAAAGCAGTCTGTAATATTCAGTTGAATATAGTGAATTAAGACCTCGTTGGAGAGAGGCGAAATCACCTTGACGGGTGGACTGGAGTAGTTTGAGATCAAACGAACCAGGATAAAAATATCTTGTCAATTGCTTTAAGATTTCAGTTTTACAATTCAACCCCCCTTCTTGTGTTTTTCACCCCTTCAAACTGACCTTAGCACCTTAATTGACCAACTTGGCTTTTAGGACGTAGTGAGATAGTCATCTTTGGTGTAAACCCAAAGTCGGTTGATACTCGATACTACACTCATTGAGGTTTGACTCTTGAGTTTTGTTTGGTGGCAAGTCAATTATCTATTGGAACGAAATTTGGGGAAAATATTGGTGATATTGAGATCCCTTAGAACCCGGTTACTATATTTAGGACAAGTTGAACCAACCCAACTTCAAGAGGGTATACCTTAAAATCCATGCAAGCCTTAAACCTAAGGTCTCTGTGTGATTTGCTTGTGTTTGCTATATTTGCTATATTTGAGCATAATCATGACATCATAACATAGCATATCATACTAACCATATCAAGTATTCTTAGGGTTTACTTTTGTCTTGCTTTGTAGGACATGGCCCTCGCCCGCAAATTCATTATCCAAGTCAGTCTGGTAAATGTACCTCCTCAGCTTAAGGAATTGGTATCAAGGGTTCCTGAAAGCTATCCCTTCACCGAAAGACATGACCGACTTCTCAGCTTGGTCACCTCAAATCTTGATGAAGAAATATTAAAAGTGCTCTTTCAGTTCTTTGACCCTCTACATCACTGCTTCACTTTTCCAGATTACCAGTTAGTGCCTACTATTGGAAAAATATTAAGTTGAAGGCTTATACCTTGTTGATGCCTCTATTTATTGGCATATTATTAAGTTGAGAGTTTTTCTCCGTTGGTACCATATGCATATGCATAAAAATCAAGTCGTATTTCATGTTGCATCCTAAATTGTTATATGGAAGAATTAGATGTGTTGAATGTTGTTAAAAAGCTCTAAAGTGGTGATTGTTATATGAATTGATTCTAATATATTATTCATCATACATTCTATTATATTGTTTGATATCTCACCCCTTCTATTTGAATGTTACCCCTATGTTGGTAACGTGCAGGTAATCCAGAATGAAGGGTGTTTACCTTCAGTAGTTCGAGTCGGTGTCGTCGCTCTGATACGTAACACTCGGGGGATGAATGCTTGTTGCTTTATTGTTGATCTTACTTTCGTTTCTGAATTTTAAGTTGATTTCGTTAAGATCTTTGTTGTTTCTAAAGTTGTTTTCAGTTGGACAAAGATGTTATGTCATTTGAGTTGAAAATATTTTCTATGCATCTTTGGCCATAATACAGGTATTTATTAGCCTGAATATATTTTTTTCAACAACATTGAACATGGCCTTCAAAGCTTTGGAGTTTCTAAGAGAAAGTTGATATTCTTCCTTAGACCAGTCCTCTTCTGGCTTAGGTGTTTCCTTCCCATATTTGTTATTTACCACAAGGTGTCGCAAACCTTTAATGAAAGCTTTCATGTATTACTGTCCATAGATTTTAGAAAAGTCATCATACTCACCTTCCAATAATCATAGTAGGTATCATCTAGAATTGGTGGTCTGTTAGTATTTTCTCCTTCCTTGTCCATGGTTCCATAAAATATCTTTCCTATAGCTCACCCAAAAATAGAACTGGGTGCCTGCTTTGATGTCAATTGAAATTCTGGCACAACAAGACATATATCGTATACGATGTCACGACACCAGGATGACAAAACGCAATGTTGAGCGCAATGTTAATACATCCTAACAACTGACAGAACAATAAACAATGTAAAGTAATATGCAGGAAGTAAATAACATATATCAGTTGTTAACCTAGTTCAGTGCAACGTCACCTACATCTGAGGGCATCCAAGCCATGAAGAAAATCCACTATAGAAGTATTAGTTTGAAGTTCTAAATAACCTCTGGTTTTATAAACTTTGCACCTAATCATTACCCACGTAATTTTTATCTAAGAAACTCCTAGATATGAGACCCCTCTCACTTTCCTTCAATCACACAATAGTGATGGAAAAAATAACAACAAAAGAAGACATACTTCCAATGAAACATAATCCATTCTTGCTTAAAATCTTATGAGTGATTCACAATTACAACTCAAAACTCAGTCCAACTCAAGCATCAAAGTGATACAAGAGTGTAGGGGTGGCAAAACGGGTCGTCTGCCCCGCCCCACCCACCTTAAGCCCACTAAAAAAAGAACGGGGTGGGCAAGCCCACCAAGTGGAAATGGGCATAAAAATCTAGCTCGTCCCGCCAAGGTGGCGGTTGGCGGGATTTCTCGCTTACTTTTTTATTTATTTATTTTTCATTTTTTAAACATATCAAAAAGCTTTTTTTTACATTTCAATTAGATTTTCCCCTTATTTTTTAGAATAATTTTTTATAAATCATCTTTTTAACAAAATTTACTTTAAAAAACTATTGCATACATTCACAAATAAATGTATAAAATAAAATCATTAAGAACTTGACCTATTAGAATTAACAAAACAATAACGGGCTTAAGATGAGACAAGTTGAATGAATAGGCACGGTAGGCTTTGGTGGGCGGCGGGTTTTAGCAGGGCAAGATTTGGCGGACGACGGTCTTTAGCAAAGTGGGTTTTGATGGGAGGCGGTTCAAAATCCCAACCCAACCTGCCATTTTTTGGCGGGTGCGCGGGCCGGCCCAGCGGGCCTAACTCGTTTTACCACCCCTACAAGAGTGGCTCACAATGAACAAACTAAAACCTAATATTGACTATCACATACACAACTTAGTTGTTTTCTTAGGTTTAGAGACTTTCTTTTTATAGCCAGAGAAACAACTTGGGATTGAAGATCAAATTTGGCTAAATAATCTGCAATTCAATTAAAATCTTCAGCAAAATATAATGTTTCCTGGAATGTTACGTAATTCGATCTTGTGAAACAAATCTTCAGATATCTCATATTTGAAACAAATATTTAGACAATCAAATATTCATATATGCATCTTGGACGGTAGTAACCATAAATCAAATCTTATGAGAATGTAAAACCACAACAAATTAGATCAAATCTTCTGCACACAATCAGGATAATAATGTTCCCCTGAATGTTATGACATCCAATCTTGAGAAACAAATCAAATAATATCAGATTTTTGATGTCTTGAGAAATACATGCTTAAATACCCATGGATTGCGCAAATTATATCTCCATCAAATCTTCAGTGATCTTACGCTAAAACCAAATCTTGACAAAAGTAAAACAAGTCTTGAGCTACGATGTCGTACCAACATGTCAGGATATTTTGTCCCAACATCTTGTTGAATTACTTGTTTTAACAAAATGTAGCCAACATAATAAAACCCAATAACAATGCTGTAAAAAAATACATTATTGTCATAAAGTATAAATCTTATAACACATATGTTTAAAAGAATAACTACATATTTATTTTATCTCTCCGTCCCACATGTGCCTAGCATCATTGTCTGGATACAAATAAAGTAGTGAAGAGTCTGAGGGGCCTTCTGAAAAAACATCAGGAACAATAACAACGGGTTCAACAACATGGACTTCTGAGGCTTCTAGGGCAGCATGTGACACATGTCTCCGAGAAAATGATGTTAGAGATACGTGAACTCAAGAAGACGATACTTATGCATCAAATGAAGTCGAAGCAACAGACGGACGCAAAAGTCTAACTTTTTTCCATATGAACAGAAGCATGTTGTGCCACTCTACCATGTCTCAATCTTTCTTAGTTGATAGACATTTTATCTATAATTACACTAGAAAAAGCATATCATAACAGGTAAATCCAGAGGGCAAAACATGATAAATCATACAAATTATGCATAACGAGTAAATTTAATTTTTTTTATTCGAACTAAGGGTTCAGATATCAAAATATGAACTATATGAACCCAGCAGAAACATGGAAACAAAGTATTGCCTTTAGCTCTAAGCTTGAAAAAAATGTAGATGCATGCAACACAAAGCAATCTATTATGCTTTTAACTACAACCTAAGGTACCATAAACAATCTATTTAGATAATGCATGCATCATAAATAAAAAAGAAAAGTAAGAAAATGAGAAACTTACCAAATTATGAGAAAATTTAAAAAAATGAGAAACAACAATTGAATAGAGTGAAGTAGAGGTATAATGATTTCCTAGGCTTGAATGCAATACAGTAAAAGTAGTGAGAAAGGTTAAAAAATGATGAAATGAAGTTTGCTCATGATATTTGTTTTGAGTTTTGAGTAACTTTATGAAATGAAAAAGTAAAAGGGAAATGTCTAGTGCAGGTATATAAATCAATCATGCTCGGATAATAATCTCCCTAAAAATTTCGGAGATTGGAATCTAGATTATTTCAACATTGTTTTTGTATGACTTTGAGTCATGGGTGTGATTAGGGGGTCCGAATTCCAATCTCCAATTTTTTTTTAGGGTTTACATATATCCATTTAATGTGTTTTTTTTTTCATTTTGTATGTGATAATAAAATTTAGAATTTATGAGTTTCGTTGACTTTTCACTATAGTGGGTGAGCAACACATAGACTAAGAAGAGTAATCCCTTTAAAAATAGGTGTGTCCAATTAAATTTAGCTTATGCACTTTTCACATATGAATCTTGCTACGATCATTTTTGTAAGAATTTTATCTATCAAACCCCCCGACATCTTAAAAAAATGTGTGTTTGTGTCCGTGTTAGACATCGACACAATTTCGATACTTATATACATTCAATTTATTTATTTTCTAAAATTATTATCGATACCCACTTATCATTATTGATATTTATACATGTTTGTACTAGTGTTGGTGTCATTTTTTGTTCTGCGTGTCCATATGCTGAAGAGTTTTCTTGCTTTTGGAAGAGAAAAAGTAATTCTTAGATTTTTATAGTTAAATTTCATATTTATCCTCTGTCGCAAAAAAATACTTCATTCGTTTCTTTTTAATTGTCACAATTTAACATTTTACACATACCAGAAAAACTAATAATAGTTATTATTTTTTAGACTATAATTTTTCTTTTGCTTATAATACTCTTAATTTTTAATCATTTCAATATACTTTTTTCTCTTTCATAATAAATTGTTAGAGGTAATTTTGACAAACTATAATAATTATAATATGGAAATTTAAAAACAATAATTAAATAGAAATAAATTTGTTTCATAAAAGTAATAGTTACAAAGGAACGGATGGAGTATAAGTTAACTTACTTTATTTGGAGGAACCAATCTAAATTTTAATTAACAAAAAAAGAATGCTAAAATATGCGATTAAAGAATGTGTTATTTTTGGTATCATCTGTGTCTATTCAGATTCCGGATACAAAAACATATCATCAATTCATCGTTTCTTTGTTGTAGTTGAAGATGGAACAACGGAGTAGGTTGGTTTTCGTATCAGATTTTGTTCTATCTTTCATGTGGGTATGTTCTGGTGTTGTCGTTCGGTTAATCGTCTTCAAAATTCTGGGTTTTTCTCATACCCATGTTGCTGAGATTGTGAAGCTTTTGTTTTCCATAGCCAACATGTTCTTCTTTGCTCTGCTTTCCAAGGTTTCTCGTGGTGGGGTTTATAATCCTCTCACTGTTTTGGCTGATGCTATCTCTGGGGATTTTCGGAACTTTCTTTTTTGTGTTGGTTCTAGAATTCCTGCTCAGGTTAATCTCCTTAATCTTCTTTGTCCTTTTTATGATGTTATTTGGTTCCTTGTGGGAAACAAAACAAAAAAACAAAATTTGATTTTTTTATTAAATGTTTGAATAGGTTTTAGGGTTTGATTGAGAATGTTTGTTTTTAAATGTGTCACTTTATTGTTGCGCCCACTTTGTTGGTACTTGCATTCATTTTACTGATGAATGGTTTATTGACTTTGAGAGATTTATCGACATTGCTTTATGATTGATGAATTATGTGCTTAGATATCAACTTGGCCTCTCTCTTACTAACAATCACGCTCGCATATACAGGGTCAAATTACATGCTTTCACATACATGCACATAAGCCTGTCTTTGAGGGTGTGCAAGATGAGATACAATACAGGGCCTCATATGTGTCAAGGTTAAATTGTGACTAAATAGGGTCTCGTAATAGGTTTGTTAGAGTTAAACCATGAATTTATAAGGCCCCTAGTTGTTTTGTCACTGTTGAAATATGGCTAACTTAATCAAGGCCTCCAAAAATTTAAGGGAACCCTACATACACACCGAGTCGCACTTGCACGTATATTGTTTGTGGAATATTTGTGACCTAGACCACGATGATTCTGATTTGTGTTTGAAGAAGCACTAGATTGAATTTCCAGGCTTCCTCAAAAAGCAGAGTACGTGTGAGTTGGTCGATTAGGATATTAGATTAAAATTGATTACCTGGTCATTTCTGAAGGTATTGATTGATTTTTGCTGAGGCATTGGCTATCCTGGTTGGTGAATGTGGTGGTGGGATAAAAATAGAGTCTCATGAATCTGATTTTTTATTCTTTTTCTCCCTTTTGTTTCCGTAATTTTTCTGAGATATGTTTCTTCTCTTTTTTCCATATCTCACTTACCAATCAACCTGTTGGGTTACATTGTAATAATCAAAATCACGATCTTACGATATTTGATGACTTGCGAAATCCCAATCACATGCCGTTGTTAATTTACAAATTGTTAAGTTGTACTTGTTAATACTCGAGCTAGTTGTTAATTTGTGATTTATGAGTAGTGTTTGACTTTCTTATGAATTTTTAGTTCAAGTTTAATCAACAATTTTGTAGTGATTTAAAATCTTGATTTTGACCACCATGTGTTGGGGTCAAAAGTCCAGACACATGTGTTTTTAGATGAGAAATAGTTTTCTATGCATTTGATTCCAATGAAATCCCTCTCCTTGCCTGGCTGATTTATTTTGGGTTCTCATCATACTTAAGCTTCAACTGTCCTTGATATGGCAAAGTGTTGTGTTACATCATGTTTGAGTTTATATATACACGAACCGTTTTTCATGCATCTCAACTGAAGACCTAAACCCGAACGTCTCAAACTCATCTTGAATTGAAGATTGTTATTCTAAAGTGCATGGTATGAATCCCTTCAGGTGTTTGGATCTATTGTTGGAGTTAAATTTCTTATATACACCATTCCCGAAGTAGGACAGGGTCCGCGTTTGAATGTTGACATTCATCAAGGATCACTAACAGAAGGATTACTAACATTTGTAATTGTAAGCATTTCACTTGGGCTCGCCGCAACAAAAATCCAAGGAAATTTCTTCATGAAGACTTGGATTTCCAGTCTCTCCAAGTTAACACTTCATATACTCGGTTCTGATCTCACCGGTGGTTGTATGAACCCCGCAGCTGTAAGTACCGTTACATCCAAGTTTATATGTAGCTATTTTCCGCAACAAATATTCACGGAAACTTTGACTGACGTGTTCAGGTGATGGGATGGGCTTATGCTCGAGGGGATCACATAACAAAAGAGCACCTCCTTGTTTACTGGCTTGCTCCCATAGAGGGAACTATTTTTGCAGTGTGGATATTCAAATGGCTTTTCCAGCCTGTTAACAAAGATAAAACAGGCTCGAAAAGAAAATCAGATTGAAGAAACTCCATTTTCTAATAGAAGTTTGAAGTTTGATTCTCTCTGGCTTTCAATGATTGTTTGTGTAGTGTAGTAGTGGGATAGATAGCAAGTAAACAAATGTATAGTTTCATTTGATTGACAAGCAAAAAGAAGTTAAACTGCTGGAACCTGTAATATAAATATTTTATGTTTCAATCTGTTTCATAATAAGTAGCTAGTCTATTTATATAAAAAAATTGTGCCACAACTTTAACATGAGTGTTATGGGAAAAGGAAGTGTCAAAGTGCAAGTATAGATAATGTTTATTATGTTATGAATCTTAAAAGCAATGTGAACAATTTGGGACAGTTGCAAGAAACATGTTGTGCAATTGTAATCCACGAGGGAACCTATCAAATTTATGTTCCAAAAGAGGGACTAGTTGATGCAGCTAAGATGTCTGTAAATCAAATGTTTTAATAAAAAATGATCATCAGATTTAGACCATCACGGATGGCTCGAACTGGCTTGAGTGAGAGATGATTGGGGGGTACCTGCAAGACACTCTGATGCTAAAGTGAGAGGCGGAATGAGCAGGCCAAAAATTTATAGGTGTGTAATAGATGATGGTCGAGCAATGGCGGACATAGCAACTGTAGTCCGTGGTCGAGCACGTTCGGTGATGGTCCGTTTGTGAGCATTCCTCGAGGAGTTGTCTGGATTTGGGCCTTTATCTGCCTTTTGGGCTAAGGCAGGCCCAGTCCAGAACAGAAGCCCCCAAGTCGATGCTCCTGGTGCAAGAGTTATGACTTGATCTTAGCTCGCTTTTTCCGGGGGAACTTGGTTGCCAGACCAGGGCTTTTTGTTTTTCGAAGTGTGCTCAAGGAGTTTCTCGCGGGCTGCGCTTGTCGGATACGCAGGGCAATCCTTATCGACGCGTGCTCGAGGAATTTCTCGCGGGCTGCGTTTTGTCGGATACACGAGGCAGTCCTTGGGAATCGTAACACCACCCTAGCAACAATAGGGTCATCATTGCCTAGGGGAGTAGATGTCGAGGACGGGGAGGTTCGCGGCTCCCCGGTGCGACGTTTCGTATTCCACGTCATCCCTATAAATAGGACCCTTGGGCCCATAATTTGTTTTTCTTCTTCGCGCTTCTCCCTCTTTCTCTGATTCCGCCGCTGTCGTTTCCTGCAACGCCGTGAGATCACCGCACCATCCGCCGCTGATTACTTCCACCGCCGTCGTACGTACCTCTTTTCTTCCAAGTAAGTGTTCGTTCCTCCTGTTTTTCTTCGTTGTAGGTAGTTTTGATGTTATTTTTTATGTTAGAAACCCATATCTGGGAGTAGTGCCCGGTAGATTCATGATTGTGCCCGGTAAACTCATAGTTTAGGCACATAACTCACGATACTTCCCGTGACCTTCATAGTTTTAGACATATGACTCATGATACTGCCTGTGACATTCATAGTTTTAGACATATGACTCATTATACTGCCTGTGACATTCATAGTTTTAGGCATATGACTCATGATACTGCTCGTGACATTCATGCATTTGGTCGGCATGCCCATGAACTGGCCGGAATGTTCATCCTTTTTAGGAAGTATGTAGGGTAGCCTCCTCGCGGTGTCCTAGTGTCGGGCAGGCGAAGTCAGGAACTTGCTCGAGTGATTCATGTTTCGCCCGGGGCGTTCGTGCTACTCCCTTGTTGTCCCCAATGCGTGGTCGGAGTTGGGGTGTCCGTGTTCGGCTTGTTGTGTACTACTTCCTGTCTCTGTGGCGAGCACGCGGATTTGCTCTCGAATTCACCGGTTTCCTGTGCTTTGCAGGTAAATGGCCGACGAACCGGAATCTTTGAGGCAAAATGAAGTCGAGGATACAAGTACCGAGGAGAATGTCACTTTAGTCGACACCATTGATGACCCCACGTTGGATTGGGTGGGCGCCGAGCCCCGGGGGATTGCCTCGGCGTACTGTCGGCGTAGTCGGCGTGCCTATACTGTCGTCGAGCATGGCGGCAGTCAACCAGGTTTTCAAAAGAATTTTATAGTAATGAGGTCGTCGATTGATGCGCGTATCTGCTCGGAGTTTACTGAGTACGGGTTCCCAATGTATGAGATCGTGTTCAGGGATCTCGGTCTTAAGCTCCCCTTCAACGATTTTCAAGTCGGGGTGTTCAGCCATCTGAACTTGGCCCCTTCGCAGCTTTACCCTAATTCGATCGCCTTCCTTCGGGCGTTCGAGCTGACGTGCCGTTTCTTGAGGATCGGGGCGACGATTCCCCTTTTCTTCAGGGTCTTTCACCTGCAGCGTCAGTCTCGAGGAGGCAGGCACAACTGGCTATCCCTGAAACAGTCGAAGAGGTTGTTCGGGATGTATATGGATTTGGTAAGGGACTTCAAGGATAAATGGTATGTTTTGCAGCCGGTCACCCAAACTTCCTTGGACTCCTTGTTCGAATCGGAAACCACGGTGGTCGACGCGGACGGGGAGCCCCTCGTGGATGTTGAGGGTCGTCCGGCAGTCGGGCGCATTTCCAAGTTCCCGATACATTGGTGCTCGGGCCATTACGACCATGGCACCGGGTACTATCATACGCCTGCGGGAAGCATGAGCGCTGAGGACGAGGAGGCCTATGTTGTCCTTTGCAAGTATGTCGACAACTTCTTCCCTTCCCGGTGGGTTACGAGGGAAGGGGATGATATTCTTGACGAGGAAGGGTACCCGACATTCGAGGCTCGTCCCATCAACACTAAGGCGCTCGTCGAGTGCCAATCTTACGGGCAGGCCATGGATCTTCTAGGTTTCTTGCTTCTGCTTTTATTGTTTTATTCCATTTTCGTTGTTTTTGCTCGCTTACAGCTAACCCGGGTTTTGCTCCTTTTTGCAGGCGACATGGCTGAACGACGGGAGAGGTTATTGAAACTAACCCAGGACAAGAAAATAAACAAAAGGCTGGTGCGAACACCGCAAGCCACGAGGATGGGCCCGCCGGCCAGTTCGAGCGGATATGCCTCTAGTGGGTCCTCGGGCTCTCCTGATGCTGAGCAACCCACCGAGCTGATTACTAGGAAGAGAAGTCGGGCTGAAATCAGGTCGGAGATTGGCGACGAGTCCGTAGCTGCGAGGGCCTTCGGCTTACCCCTTGTTTTAAAGAAAAAGATTTCTTCGAGGGGTTTCCTCTGACGGTGAGCAATGACGAGGCCGAGACCATTAGACGGCTTGACAAAGAAAGCCGGAGGAAACACTTCGCGGCCAGCATGGTCGGGATGGTGAAGATGGCCGAGATGGCCGTGGTCCTTGCCGAGGAAGGGTCGGACTCCTCGGACCGTGTTAGGGAGTTGGAGTCTGATAAAGCCGCTCTTGCTGCCAATTCTCGTAAGTTAAAGGCGGCCCTCGAGCGGTCCGAGGAAATGTTTCGCGAGCAAGCCGACCTGTTGGCGGGGGAGAAGGAAAATTCTTCGAAGATTGCTGGGGGAGAGGGATGCCTCTAGCTGGACAAGGAACTCTTGGAGAGTGACAACGAACGTTTGTCCAAGGAAGTCGATGAGCTAAAGGCTGTTATGCATCCTGTTGACGACTAGTCGGAGGAGATAGCCTCTTTGCGGACCCGTTCATGTTTGGTTGCACGTATCCATCTACTTGAGACAGACTGTGTCAGTGCCCTGGCTGATGGGTTCGAGGCCGCGGTCAGCCAGCTCGCCATCCTGAATCCGGGCATGAATACCGAGGGAGTCGGGTTCATGTCTCATATTATTGACGGTCAGGTGGTGCCTCCTCCTGAGTCTCCTGAGGTAGACGCCGGTAGTCCTGGGGACGTTTAGCATGAAGTTTTTGTTCGGGCCTGCGTGCCAGTGTGATGGTTTTTATTTGTTTTGGGGCCTGAGTCCCCGTGCTCATTTTTGGGGCTTGCGTGCCCGTGCTTATTTCTTTTGGCCGTCGTGCCATGGCTTGTAACCCCGAACATCGCCGGCCTTTTTGGTCGGTTCACAATTAACTTGTCTTGTGTATAAGCTATTTTGATGGATGTTATTTCGCGTTAACTTGCTTGTATCTAAGTTTGTATTCGACTGTTACTTTGTGATGAATTTTGTCTAAGTTATGTCCTCGAGCTAAGCTTGTATTTGACTGTTACTTTATGATAAAATTTGTCTAAGTTATGTCCTCGAGCGGAGATATCCTTTCGACCCCTTTGATGGTTCGACGTACTTTGAAATGCGTCGGTTGTGCAGAGTGAAGCCCGCGTGTCGAGCGTATGACCCAGATCGAGGTCGTATGCCCGCGGCGTGAACTGCCCATTGCGAGCTGGGTGTTCTGCCATGTGGGTACTTCGACAGTGGAGCTCGATTGAGGTGTCCCTGTCGGGCATTATCGTTCGACCTTGTTGACTGAACGACGTTATGTCATTTAGGTGTAGATCGGGCCCGTACCTAGGCATATCTACGTGGTCGAGACATTTCTCTCTGTTGACTAGATGTGGATGTTCGACGGCGAAAGTCCTTAGTGTTTAAGGGCTTTAGCTATAGTACTGCTTTAGCTTAGCAGCGTTCCAGGGTCGTGGTAACGGTTCTTTGTTTAGCTGCTCGAGGTGATATGCCCCGGTGCCTGTGGTGCCATGGACGCGATAGGGTCCTTCCCAGTTCGCGGCCAGTTTCCCTTCGCGGGAGTCTTTCTGGTTTCTTCGTAACACCAGGCTGCCGATCTGAAACTCCCGTCTGATGACCTTGTCGTCATGACGCGTGGCTATTCGTTGCTTTAGAGCAGCCTCGCGCAGGGCTGCCCCTGATCGAATTTCCTCGACCAGGTCGAGTTCGTCTCTAAGTGCTTCGTCGTTCATTTCCTCGTCGAGAGGCATTTCTGTCCGCATGGAGGGTTCCCTGATCTCCACGGGGATGACGGCCTCGGTGCCGTATGTCAGTCGAAAAGGGGTTTCGCCTGTCGTTGAGTGGGACGTGGTGTGATAGGCCCATAAGACGCTGTACAGCTCCTCGACCCACCCTCTTTTTGCTTCGCCGAGTCGGAGTTTGAGTCCTTGCAGGATGACCCTGTTGGCGGCCTCGGCTTGCCCGTTGGTTTGGGGGTGTTCGACCGAGGTAAATTGTTGTTTGGTTCCTAGTTTGGTGACGAAGTTTCGGAACCCGTGGTCGGTGAATTGGGTGCTGTTGTCTGTGACTAGCGCTTTCGGGATCCCGAATCTGGCGAGGATGTTTCTTTTGTAGAAACGGAGGATGTTGTGCGAGGTGATCTTCGCAAGAGCCTCGGTGTTGTACCCCAAAATTTGCCCTCACATTTTTCCTCAAGAAAGCACAGCTTCAGGCGTTTCCTGATTTTTCAAACTGGCTCAAGAATCGGTCAAACAGACTTTTCTCGTCAGTCAGACAAAATTAGGGTTTTCATTGGTTTTCATGGCTCTAGAACAGTTCATACAGTTTGCTTAGAGTTTTGGTTGATTTTGGTTCAGCTTCGATCAGGCAAACGCTTCTTTGGCATTTGATCAGAATCAGGGTTTTGTGCGCATATCTCTCAAGAAGAGTTGGTTCCATCTATGTTTTTTAAATTACTCTGAATTGAGAACTGAGGCTGCTGGTTGTTAATTTGCATTTGTTGGATTTAATCAGTGAAAAGAGGCAGATGGACGTTTTGTTTAATTAACTGTCGCTTGGTTTGAAACTATGCGTTGCTTTGAATAATTGGAGCGTCAGGTTTGTCATAAGACCACAATGTTTACCAATTGATTATTTATTTTTAAGTTAAGATAATTGGAATTTATTTCCATTTTTATTTTAATTTAAGAATTATAACAATTAGATAAATATCTTGAAAAGAATAAAAAGAACTAATCAAATAAAAGGACTTTTTATTTATCTTTAAATTACTTGTATAATTGTTTTTGTTTACAAAATGTTTACAATAATAATATTACAATTATTTAAATTTAAATAAAACTATCCTAATATTTTTCTAAGTCTTCAATTCTTCATCTTCCATCCCTTGCTCCCTCTGCCTCATTGGATTTTATCTGCAAAGAATAAGAAAGAAGAAAAGTCAGAAGCAGATAAATATTTAAAGAGACAGACAGATAAAGAGTTCATCATTAAAAGCAAATGGCCGGGATCAGTTCGCCCTCTTTGCAAATCACGGGATTTCTCCCGGTTCACAAAGAGGAATGAAAATGTTTGCAAATTAAAAATGAATGCACAAAGTTAAAAATTGCACATTTCAAATTGGTCAACCAACTGCATAGTTCAAAGCAAGACAGCATGTGCAAATACAAAGTCCAAGTTACAAACTGAATGGCCTAAACCAAGTTCAAATTGCTAAACAAAGTCACAATTTCAAAACTAAGTCCAAAGTCAACTAGAGCTGCCAAAAGATATCTCAAGATATCAAAGTACCATCAATGCTGTCAAGAAGCACAAAGTATGGAAAAGAGAAGACATAAAGTGCAGAGGAAACATGTATTGCAAGCAAGCATTAAAGCATCATTTCCCTAGGCCATTGCTTTTTCAGTTAGAAGTACAAACGTAAACATTGTTTAATGTTTTAAAATTGTACTGGAGAGAGAAGAAGAGAGGAAAAGAATAGGCTTACAGGTTTAGGCATGAGGACAAGATATATAAAAACAAAAACTGCAATAAAACAGTGAAGCAGAAGACAGAGATATGAAGAAATCAGAATGCAAACAAAACTGTCCATAAAAAGGAACAGAATTATCTTTCCACAAAAGCCTCCAACTCGCTTCAAACCCTGCAAGAAAAACTAGTTCACAACACCAACTGTCCAAGCCTAAAAAGCCTAGCAGCCTTGACCATCAAATACCCTGCATTCAACAAGCTAAAGACAGAACAAGCAAAAACCGGTCCAGAAAAGACACAAACTGTCCAAGTCTCAAAAACCAGTATAGCCTTAGACCACAAGCTAAAACCTGTTGCAAATATAACAACAGCAAGCCCTGCGTAAACCTTTCAAGACAAAAACCTGCCCAACCAAAAAGCACAAACAAACCTTCACCCTGTCAAGCCAAAAACCTGCATTGTCAAACTCATAAAACTACCTTCACCCTGCTGAAGCAGAAATAGCATAACATCCAAACCAGAAAACCAGTCAACAAAACCTGTAAGTTCACACATAAACCCTCAACCTGTATCCAAGCCAAAGGGAAAAAAGTCCTAAAACTGATAAACAAATAGAAGTCCAAACCTCACATCCAAGCCGAGGCATTTCAAACCTTTCCAGCTAAAGCGTTCAAGGGCAGCACAAAAGGCCCTCAGAAAACATCATCACTGGGCACAAATCATCATCAAGCATACAGATTCAAAAGCATACTGGAGCATACAAGGCAACCCTAACAAGCATTCAAAGGCAACCGATACAAACCCTCAGAGTGTCCTCATCATCGGGCAACCACTCAATCATCAAAGCAACAAAGAGGAAGAGGAGATAAAGAAGTGTACAGACGCAAGAGGGCAGGCATCAAGCTAGGCAACAAGCAAGCAAGAAAAAGAAAGAAAGTTATACCAGGTCTTCAGTTTATCATCATTAAACCTAAAGAGGGCAAAGAAGTACAGAGTACCGGATCCAAGCAAGCTAAAGGCATCACGCGTCCCCTCACCGTCTTGGCCGCCACAGCACCTCCTTACCCTTTCCTCCTCCGTCTCCAAGAGGTAGTACAATTTTCTTCCTTTCCTTTTCATACCTCAGTAGAAACACGATAATAAGCATAACATTAGAATACGAAATCATAACATGCAAAACGAAAACCCTAAACAAGATTGAAACACGAAATCTACCTGTTAACTGTTGCCTGGATGCTCCATGGAGGGAAGAGGAAGGATGGTGGCACCGGTGGCCATTGGGCGAAAGAAGCTCAGAGGTGAAGGCGCGAGGAATACGAAGTGAAGACGAAGAAGAAGGGCGCCGCGCCTCTGTATTACAAACCCTAGAAGTCCCCAAAATGAAACAAACAATTAACCCTGAACATAAAAAGTTATGAGACCGAATGGGCCTCGCCCCATTCACTCAGCTTAAGCTCAAACGAGTTTCCTTTAACACCCCCCCTTGCTTCTTGTTTTGATCAGGTTTGGGCTTGATATCCTTTTGGCCCATCCAATTTTCTAACATTAACTCTTTTTTTTTCTTTTACATATCTTTTCTTTTTTAATTAACACACTAACTTATTTGCAATATATATAATATTTACTAAAAAATGAATGATGAATGAACATAATAATTTTCTTAATCTTTTTAAAGAAAAAAAAAACATATTTCTTTTCTTGTTTTTAAAACTCTTTTCATTCAAATATAAACCTTGTTTAAAATATCTATGAAAAATACACAAGAAAAATAGATTTTTTAGGTTGATTATTTTTAGTTAAAATATTTTGTACATAAATACATAATTACATAATTTTTCCTTTAAGATATACTTTTCTTTTTCAAGATATTATCTTTGTACATTAATACTAAAAAATACATATAATTAAAATTTAAAATATTTTTCTTTCTTTTAATTAGAATACCTTTTTTTGTACATATTAAACAAAAATACAAGAATACAAAAATTAAATCAAACATACTTAATAATACATTTAAGTTCACATTTCTTAACTTGCAAATAAATTACACACAATACACTTACATTGATACATTATGCATTTGCTATTCTTATACATTGCTATACATGATACATATTACATTTGATCTCAATTCGATTTGGTTGTAATTATTTAAGTCTCATCCCCATTTGTGTATACTTGTACTCCCACTCCCGGATACTATTTTGTAATAGCGTAGATTTTAAATTCCCGCAATTTACCGCTTTCAAATATACCATGTTTAGACCTAGGGTTTGTATGTACATAAAATCAAACGCTAGATAACCTGATACAAAGACAAATGCATGAAATCAATACACAATCACACTTGCACCCCCTAGGGTAATCCCACATGTTGCCTTCCGAAATGGGCCATGCTTGCACGTCGAGTTTCTTTGGAAAAACAATTCAAATGATCATAAGTCCCTCGATGACGCTTTCAAAAGTTTCCTATCAAAATGATCATAGTCCCTTCAAGCAAAATTGCCAAAGACACTTGGCACCATTGCATTCATGGTTCATATGATGACCCGCGTCCGTCCCGTTAAACATCCTAAACGCAAGATTGTCCACCAAATTCAATGGTGGAACAAAATTGTTAAAAAGGGGTTGAAAACATAGAGAAAACCTTTTGAGTATAATAGGGGTAGACAAAACTCTTAGTTACTTGAGATCAACTTGCAAAAACACTTGCCTCCTTTTCAAAAACCACACTTCACAAAACACTTTCAAAACAAATTCTCCAAAAAACACTTTGAAACATCTTTTCGAAAAGATACACACCGTTGTATATAATCAAACACGAGTCATTACAACGGTTGCCGAAACAAAGGCGTCTATTTCAAAAACATTTTCAAAACACACACATACACCACAATTTCAAGAAATCGAAAATCAAGGCAAGTGATCTAAAACCAAGTAACTAAGAGCCCATGGATAACCATGGATGAAAAGGGTGCTAATACCTTCCCTTTTCATAATCTACCCCCCGAACCCACGAAACATCTCAAAAAGGTTTTTCCTGTGCTTTTTAACCTTTCCTTTAGGATAAAATAAAAAGTCGGTGGCGACTCTTGCTAAACCGAACAAGTGCGAATACAAACGCAAAACTCAAGTCAGTTCTCCCACCGTATCACACTCGGCCTATATCCATTTCGTGAAGTAATCCACGGCCACAATAAGGAACTTGTTTTGGTAAGTCCCTTGCACAAATGGTCCAGAGATATCAATCCCCCACCACGTAAATGGCCACGGGGATGACAGTATGCTCAGCTCGTGAGGGGGGGCGAGATGCATATCGGCGTGCTTCTGGTACTTGTCGCACCTCTTAACGTGAACTTTGGCGTCCTGCTGCATCGTCAACCAATAGTACCCGGCTCGTAGGGCTTTCCTTGCCAGGGACTTACCGCCCATGTGCTAGGCGTTAATCCCTTCGTGTATTTCCCGTAATACCTCGGGGACTGTGGATTCATCGATGCATTTTAGGAGGGGAATGGAAAATCCCCTTTGGTACAGCTTGTGCTCGAGTACCACGTAGGAGCATGCTTGACGTTTGGTTGTGGTTGCTTCTGTCCGGTCCAAAGGGAGCTCGCCCTTTGTCAGAAAGTTGTACACCGGGGTCATCCATCACGAAGCGTCTCCGATGGCGTTTACCTCGATGGGGGTCGAGGCTCTTTCGATACTCGGGCGTGATAGGGATTATTGTATGACAGATTTGTTCCCGCCCTTCTTTCTTGTGCTCGCGAGCTTCGAAAGTACGTCGGCCCTTGTGTTTTGCTCACGCGGGACGTGCGATATTTCTGCTCGGTCGAACTTCCTCATGTGCTCTCTAACTAAGTTTAGGTATTCAATGAGGCTGTCATTTTTAGCCTGGTAATTCCCTTGGACTTGGGAAGCAACGAGTTGGGAGTCCGTGAAAATTTGTACTTCGCGTGCCCCTAGGTCATCGGCCAGCCTTAGCCCCGCGAGGGCCTCGTACTCCGCTTGGTTGTTCGAAGTTGGGAAGGAGAGGGTTAACGAGTGCTCGATCACTACGCCCTCCTCATTTTCTAGGAGGATCCCCGCGCCGCTTCTGGATGAGCTGGAAGCTCCATCGACGAAGATGGTCCACTTGTGTTCTTTCCCTGCGGGCGGGTTGTGAGTGGTCATTTCTGCGAAAAAGTCGGCCAGGGCTTATGCCTTTAGAGCTTTCCTGCTCTCGTATTGAATGTCAAACTCGGAGAGTTCCAAGGACCACCTCAACATTCAACCCGCCATGTCAGGTCGACCTAAGAGTTGTTTTACTGGTTAGTCGGTTCGTACTATGATCGTATGAGCCAGGAAATAGTGTCTGAGTCTCCTTGCCGCGTTGACAAGGGCTAAAGCTACCTTTTCAATTTGTTGGTATCTGCTCTCGGGCCCTTGTAGGGCTTTGCTCGTGAAATAAACGGGTTTCTGCCCGTCGGTGGTTTCGCGGACGAGAGCCGCGCTAATGGCTTCGTTCGAGACGGCCAGGTATAAGAACAAAGGTTCCCCGTCGACTGGTCGAGACAGTACGGGCGGTTGGGAAAGGCTTTGTTTTAGGTGGCGCAACGCCTGCTCACATTCCTCGGTCCATTCGAAGGCTACCTCTTTACGAAGGAGTTTGAAGAAGGGGAGGGCGTGCTGAGCGGATCTCACGACGAAGCGGGACAGCGAGGTGAGCATTCCATTCATGACTTGTATTGATTTTTTCGACGTGGGTGTCGGGAGGTCGGAGAAGGCTCGACACTTGTCGGGATTGGCTTCAATTCCTCGTTCTGTCAGGTAAAAATCGAGGAATTTCCCTGCTTTGACCCCGAACGTGCACTTCTCGAGGTTGAACCTCATCTTGCATTGTCTTGCTTGGGCAAAGGCTGCTTTGATATGGGCTGCATGATCGGTGTATGCTCGGGATTTGACGATCATGTCGTCCATGTAAACCTCGAGCATGTCCCCGATTTGGTTGTGGAACACTCTGTTCATCATACGTTGGTACGTTGCCCCTGCGTTTTTTAGACCGAAGGGCATTACGTTGTAGTAATAGTTGCTCGAGCTGGTCATGAAGGCAGTGCAATGCTTATCGCTCATGGCCATTGGGATTTGGTAATAGCCTGAATAGTCATCCATGAACGATAGTATTTTGTAACCGACCGAATTGTCGACCAACATGTCTATGTTCGGTAAAGGAAAAGCATCCTTCGGGCATACCCGATTGAGGTCGGTATAATCAACACACATTCGCCATTTTCCATTATTCTTTTTGACTAATACAACGTTTGACAGCCAGGTTGAATACCGGGCTTCAGAAATAAAATTTGCTTCTAAGAGGTCTTTTACAGTTTTTTCAGCAGCCTCCGTTTTCTCCAGGGACTGTCTACGTCTATGTTGTACTACTGCCTTAACGGATGGATCTATGGCGAGGCGGTGACAGGCGACCTCGGGGTCGAGTCCGGGCATCTCTGCGGCGCTCCACGCGAACAAGTCAGCATTCTCGCGCAAGCAGGCTTTGATCTGCTTCCTTTCCAGGTCGGGGAGGTCGGTGCTGATCTTCACTCCTTTGCTTGGGTCCTCGCCGAGGGGGACGAGCTCGAAGTCCCCGTCCGGGATTGGTCGGAGGGAGACTTGCTCGCCGTTGGGCGCTTCATCCTGGTCGAAACGGGTGTCCAAGGCTATATAGTCGACCTTTGGGGGAGCTCTTTGTTCTTCTACCTTGACGGGCTATGTCTTCCCGGGTTCTGGTCGTGTCGTCGCTGGTCTCTTGGCGGGCCTTGTCCCAGTGTCGACCGTGTCGCGTCCCTTGGATGCCGCGTTGAAACACCTTCAAGCAGCGGCTAGGTCCCCTTGGATGGTGGCGACCCGTTCTCTCTTGGTGTAAAACTTCATCTTCAAGTGGACGGTAGAGGGTACCGCGGTCAGTTCCGCCAGTGTTGGTCTTCCCAGGATGTAGTTGTAGAGGGACGGGCAGTCGATAACGAGGAAGCGCACCTTGACCTGCCTCGTCTCCGTGTCCTCGCCAAAGGTAACCATGAGCTCGACGTATCCCCAAGGTTTGGAGGTCGAGCTGTTGAAGCCCTGTAGGTCTGACCCCACATAAGGTGAGAGGTGTGAGTCGTCGAGCTGCAGGGTCCGAAATAGTTGACTGTACATTACGTCGATGGAACTTCCTTCGACGACGAGAATGCGGTGTACGTCAAAATTAGCTATTCTCGCTCTTATCAGCAGAGGAATGACCGCGTTGGGGGCTCCTCCGGGGAGCTCTTCGAGGTAGAAGGTGATAGGCTCCGACCTACCTTTCACCCTTTCAAAAGTCACCGTCTGAGGAGGTGCAGATTTGACCAGCTCATCCAGCTTCCTCTTGGTCGAGTTTATGGTCAGGTCGTTGAATCCTCCACCATTGATGACCATGGCGGAGGGAAAGTGCTCCCACCTGCTGTGTGTTGACAACGACTCTTGCAAGTCCTCGGGGACGTAGAAGTCCTCATGTCTTGTGACGGAGAAGGCGGTCTGGATGGGGACCAACTCGTCCGAAGGTCGGGTATCCTCCTCCGGCTCTCTGGTCTCCCGGGCGTCGCGATGAGGAGCGTCGTTTCAGCAATATTGGGCGAGTCTTCCCCCTTTTATGAGGGTCTCGATGGCGTCCTTAAGGTGAACGCAGTCCTCCGTCAGATGACCGTGGCTCCTATGGTACTGACAGTATTTGCTCTTGTCCACCCCGGGCTTGGCATGAGCTGGTCGAGGGCGCTTGACGCCGCCATCTTTGAAATCCATGCTGGCACACTCCGCCAAGATGCACTCGCGGGAAGCCGTGAGCGGAATGTATTCCGTGAAATGCCCCGAGGGTCCTCTCTGTTCTCGGGCTTCTCGGGGTCTATCCTCCTTTCTTTTCTCCCCGACTCGTCGAGGAGGAGCGGCTTCTTGGCGCGGGTTGCTGCTGGATCCGCGAGTTCTGGGGTCACGGGCTCTGTTGGCCGCCTCTCTTTCCTCGTAATCCATATAGGCCCTGGCCTTCTCGAGGAGAGCATCGAACTTTCGGGGTGGTTCGATGCCCACTACTTTTCTGAACTCCGTGCCGGGAAGGAGTCCCCTCTCTAGCAAGTATCTTTTCATGTGGTCCGCGCAGGGGACCTGGATGGCTTCACGATTGAAGCGGTTGATGAATTCTCTCAAGGTTTCATCATGTCTCTGGATGATAGCCTCGAGCGCCGCTTCGGTCTTTGGATGTCGCCACGACGCGGTGAACGAGCTTATGAATTGGTTTTTCAAGTTTCTCCACGAGGTGATTGACCCCGGGGCGAGACCCTTATACCAATCCATTGCTGCTTTCCTGAGGGTCGTGGGGAACAACCGGCATTTTATGGGTCCCCCAACGTTATGGTAGTGCAGCATAGCTTCGAACCCGTCTATATGGTCGACTGGGTCGGCAACTCCTTCGTATTCCTACAGGTGAGGGGGCTTCTCCATGTCCGGGGGGATTGGAGCCTCCATGATGGCTTGTGATAAGGGACCGCGGGGGTCGTCCTCGTCACTTTGCTCTGGGGAAAGGGACAGGGACCTAAGGTATTGTCGGGAACGACGGTCCTGGTCGTGCTGGATGTCCCTCGAGCGGGGTGCTCGTTGGTCCTCCCTCCCGTGCCTGTCTCCGGGGTGTCTTCTTTCTTGCCGTAAGGGGCCGTGGTTGCGCCCTCCGATTTCAATGATGGGTTGCCTCTCCAAGGGGGGTCGTCTCCCCGGTTGTCGGAGCGACGAGCTTCGGGAGGTGTCTCTGTATTGCCTCCGCGGAGGAGACGGGAGACGTACCTCTGTTACCCGAGTAGGTGGGGTCTGAGGCCTCCTGTGTCTCCTCGGGGGTCTTCTGTCGTCCTCTAGCGCCCTCAATCTTTCCCCCTGGGCAAAGATGAGGTAGTTGGTTTGATTGATTGCCGCGAACAGTACTCTGGTTGTGGCATCTGCCCCAACGGGAACAAAGACTTCCTGAAATTGGGCAGCTAGATAGTTTGGGGGAGCCGTATTGTCTTCTTCGAGTGGAGGAGGGACTGAAGAAGATGAAGCAGTGGCTCCGTCGCGGTGGCCTGAGGGCCCGGGGATGGCGCCCCCGGGGAGTGTGCTATGGTCGGGGTTGCCGGCGTTGTCGGGGACTCCGTTCTTATCCGCGAGGTTGTTGTTGGCGTCGACGACACAGACGTTCTGGTCATCCTGAATTTGGTCAGCCATGACGGTATGAGGTGATTTTTAGCTTTGGTCTTCGAGAGTTTTCAAGACGGGGAAGCTAGTTTCCCACAGACGGCACCAATGATCTTACCGGATCAGACTTGGACCGTCACGGCTGACTCGAACTGGCTTGAGTGAGAGATGGGGGGTACCTGTAAGACACTCCGATGCTAAAATGAGAGACAGAATGAGCAGGCCAAAAGTTTATAGGTGTGTAATAGATGAATACCTGACCTTCTTGGAACAGAGGGTATTTATAGCCCCCAGCGCTGGGCCAAAGTCCCCTCATTGGGCCGACCAGAACTGACCCAATAAAGGAACTGTCAGGTTCTACGTGTGTAGTGGGGCCCCGCACGTGGTCCCCTTCCTGGTGATGCTGTGCGAAGAATAAGGAGGGACGAAGACGCGGTCTTTCCGGAGCTTGGAGGATTCTACAACGGTTAGGATGGACAGAGTCTGCCCTACGGGGAGGGTGCTCGAGCTGGTCTCGAGCTAGAGTTCCCTTGGTCGGGGACACTGCTTGTCGCGGGCAATGGCGGACATAACAACTGCAGTCCGTGGTCGGGCACGTTCGGTGATGGTCCGTTTGTGAGCATTCCTCGAGGAGTTGTCTGAATTTGAGCCTTTATCTACCTTTTGGGTCAAGGCAGGTCCAGTCCAAAACAAAAAATAAGAAATTTTTGGAGATCAAAATTGTCTCAAAGTATCGATTTCATATCTTTCATGGTTGTGGCACTACAACTTTGGTTATTTAAGCTTCAATGGACTCAGAGCTACGCAGTAGAAAGAAATGGTGAAAGCACTTCCTTAAATGAAACTCCATTTCAATTATGCGAAGACTCTGATTCCAACACAATATAGAAAATTGTTTTCCCAAGAGAATACTTGAAGAGCTAGGCGTGTTCTTCAACTATTTTAGTCATACCTATATGGTCCAATGAATCTAACCTTCAACAACAATAAAAGGTACATCATAAATTTCATTGATCACTTTAATAGAAAAACATGGGTATACTTCTTAAAATAAAAGTATGAAGCCATTCAAATGTTTAGGAGATTCAAATCAAGAGTTGAGAAGGAAACAAACCAACATATTCAATACCTTCTTATAGACCGTGGGGGGTGAGTGCACTTCTAGTAATTTGTATATATGTTTGTAAAAGTAATGAAAGGAAGAGGTATCTTGCTGCAACATACACACCACATAAAGAAAACGCGTGTCAGAGAGAAAGAAATGTGTTGACAAATAAGAATGTTCAAAGACTTTTTGGTCGGAGGAAGTTAATTGGGGAGCTCATATTCTCGGTCGATGTCCAACTTTTTTATGAAGAATAGGACACCAGAAGAAGCTTGGTAAAGTCACATACTAGGTGTTGATCACTTATGAGTATTTGGTTTCATTACTTATGTGCATGTTCCATATCCAAAGATAAAAGGAACTTGATAATAAGGGAGAGAAATGCATTTTGTTGAAATATTTTTATATATAATATTTTAATATTTTAATGATCATTATGCGTGCATATATATATTTTAGTCATATTAACTATTTTATTAATTGAATGTTTAAATAATTAAGTAATCAAAATAAGTTAAAAGGTTGATTAAATTTCATTTAAAAATTATTTAATTAATTAATTAATTAAATAGTTAGATATTGACTCAAATATGAAAGGATTTTAAAATGACTCAATTCAAATGGTTTTTCCGGCCTATTAACGAAGATAAAACAAGCTCAAAAAGAAAATCAACTTGAAGAAACTCTATTTTCTAATATAAGTTTGAAGTTTGAAATTTGATTCTCTCTGGCTTTCAATGATTATTTGTGTAGATAAATCTACATAAATGTTATTATGACATTCATCTTTACATTTACACCGTATTTATATACGGTATAACTTATTTTTTCTCTTATTTTATTATTAACACGTGCATTGGAATTTGTGTTACTTTCAAAATCATGCATAAGGCTACGGTGTAAATGGATACGGTGTGAAAATTTAATGTAAGTATAGTGTTTTGGACTGGCCCAATGACTAAAATTGGTTCAATCTCTTCTACTTTCAACATGGTCCAACAGCTCTAGTCCACTAGTGATCCGCTGTCGCACACAGATCAAAAATGAGTATTTTGTAAAATACAGTATAACGACAATGGCTCGAGTCGTATCGCAAAGATTCTTGATTTTATTATTAACTAATAGAAATTGAATGGAGGATTGATTTTAGGATCGATTTATAACACGAAATAAGTGATTATCAAAATAAGTTGAAAAGTCAATCTGCTGACTCGGTTCCTACCTATCATCGGCTATCGTAATTCCAATTCCCTAAGCGGATTGATTATTCCTATTCAAGTACAGCGTAATGAGAATAGTGTGATGTAAGTTCCTATTATCTGAATTAAGCCTCATGAATTAAGCAAACATAAATTAATCGGACACGGTAACGAATTAAGCAAATGTTGACGTGACTATGGTTAAGATCATACAATCAATCGAATTAAATCAATATACTATATGCAATTTGAATTAAGCATACAAGAACATAGATTAATATTGAACGAAATAAAAGATGAATTAGAATTATTATAACCTCAAGGTGTCAAAACCTGAATACAGCAGATCTAGATGAATTAGTTCTCCATGAAAATTCGTACAAAAGCCAAAAGTAATTTTTCTTAATAATCAAAAGTCACAATCAACAGTGTACGGCTTCCTAGGTATACGTTCATACAAGAGAATTCGGGTCAAGACCCAACTTGGTCAAAAACATAACCCAGACCCAAAACAAATGACCCAAAACTTAAATAAATCTAAAGCTGCAACTTCAACGAATTTTTCAACCTTACTACAATTCGAATCAGCTTCTGGCCACAACTAGAAAGTTGTAGGCCTTTCTCTTAACTTTCCAACGCATGGTCAAACGCCTCGATCTGATTTCTGTAGCTCCATTTATGAATGTTTCCGTGAAAGCTTCAAATGCTGAAAATAAAGTACGAAAATCAAATTAAAACAAAAATAAACTAAATTGGAAAAACATTATAAAATATAAAAATAAATAAAGAAAAGTATAGAAATGCTTAAATTCAAATATGGAAGAATATGCATTAAAATGCACTGATCAAATTCCTCCACACTTGAACTTTTGATCTCCGAGCAAAATAAAATCAAAAGAAACACAACAACATCATTAGTTACTCATTCCAGGCTACAAACTCTTCTTCAGTTAAGATTGCATCGATAGGTGCTAATCTTGCACACTAAGGATATCGTAAGAACACTACTCCGCAATTGTGCAGTCATAAGCCTCCTGTATATACAACTCAATTTGAATCATGTTATTATATCAAAGCCTAACTTACTCATCCTCCTTTTTGCTCTCTTTCATTCTGGCACAATCACATTAAACTCGTTATCTCCACACACTCATAGTAAGGCGATCGGTTAGTGACTCTGATCCTTTTTGCATAGGGTTTTGGTACATGAGTAGTATAACCCTTTGCTTAACCAATTGTAGTTGCGGGGGATTGGACCGTAATTCGCCCTACCAAGTTCAGCACCAGAAACCTCTGAACCAACCAACAATGGGTTTGATAATCAAATTTGGTAGGTTCCACAACCGTTGGGTTAAGTTACCGGATGAGGGTTACCAAACTTAGAAGGTGCATTCCCTATATATTTTTTTAAATAAAAACCTGGATCATTCACTTATATTCATAGGCTTCCCTACGTAGATCATGTGTGAGATGGTGCTGACTGCTAAAATAAACTACTTAAGAGCTGTTAGAGAATGAGAATTCAAGATTATATCATGATAATTATTCAAATTAATTTTCATATGCAGGAGACTTACGGTGTTAAGACGATATCGATCTTGCAAACTTTTCTCAAGTCTCCACAACTAACCAGATTAATCTATAACCCAAAACTTTCAAAAAGATGTATTTCTTTAATAATAACTGAAAACAAAACAAAATAACGAACAAAGTCTTGGATCATCTTTAACTGGAATAGAAAATAGAGAGATCTTAGTATCGATCTAACTGAACCAGAGAAGGTCTTTTGAGAACATCTTTCTAAGGAAAATGCTGAAATAGCCCTTCATCAGACGTAGCTTTTGAGAAGATTACCAGGTCACGTGAATAGTCAACGGTGTTTGTTGATTTGATCTTTCCTGAAAAAAGTAAAGAGTTAGTCGTATGCAATGTCATGATGTATGAAATTCATTGTGATGATGGTCTCAAAATAAATGAGATTATGTTGTATGTGATGTGTATGCGCATGCCATGATGTATGAATATGAGATGCTGTTGCGATATTTCTTAGTCTGGGAAAGTGAATCCCTGACTGCTGCTGAAGAGTATTGGGAAGCTGAATCCTTCATTTTCGCTGGGGATGATGAATGAAGATGATTCGGTGGGGATTTCCTCCTTCCTTTTGAGGATATTCTGCCGGGGATTCTTAACTCCTGCCTGAGAATAACCATGTGGGGGAGGATGCCCTATTGGAAGATTTTGTCGATGTAGAGAAATAAAATCTGTTAGGAAATAAACTTCCGCAGTTAGAGAAATAAAATGTACCGAGGAGGAGGTTTTATGAACTGTTTAAGATTATAAAGCTCAGTTGGGGAATACAGATTTCAGCTCTTTGAGGGAACTTGATTGGAGGAAGTAATTCCTGCTTGGGGAAAGAGAGATCAAAATTTTGGTTGCTTCTACTCTATGGGGAATATAGATGTCACGGGGTCGTATGTAGAGGACGTGACAGGAGGATGCCCCTGTGCTTGTTGGAAAGAGTAACTGTTGGGACTACAAATGGCTTTTTTAGACTTTTCCCTGTTTCTCAAAGTCATTAGTAACCGTCTTTCTGTTTCTTATGCAGGCATTTGTAAACAGTAATCATATTCAAATGTATATGTCAAAAATAATCATTGGACGTTTTTGCAGAACAAAACAGAAAAATAAAAAGCTAAATAGTTTTGTACTTTCAAAGAAATGATTTGTATTGATTTTTGAAGTTCGCCTATAACAAGCATTTGTACAAAGAGACTGACGTTATAGTAAGAGAATACCATCGTAAAAAATGAAAACTACACAAAACAGCTACGTGTAATAATCCCATTGAGTTTCAATTCTGCTATTGCCCCTATGTCCTTGAGCGTCTCATCACTTTGCTACTTGTCTGAAGCTGCCTGGATTGATCAGTACCGTTTGAGCTTGATAGTTGATACTGAAGTCTGATCGCAAGGTGATCCAATGGGACATAGTTATACGCTTCAAATCCCTAAATTTTGCCTGGACCGCTCTTTCGGGTTTTCAGTCCACCAGGATACCCTTTTTTTCCCAAGCCGCCTTTTCAGGTTTTCGACTTGCCGGGTGTACATATTTTTTTTTATTTATCCCTAATTTTTGCCCGAACCCTTTTGGTTCACCGATATGCCCTTATTTTTTCCTAGGCCAGTCAACCTAGCGGGTCTTTATTTATGCGTAGTATCTTTTCACTATGTCCGCATTCACAGGGTGAGGAAGGTCGTCACCATCCATGGTGGTTAGAATCATGGCTCCACCGGAAAATATGCTTTTGATTACAAATGGCCATTCATACGTGGGAGTCCATTTGCCCATGGGATCACCTTGTGGCAGTATGATGTGCTTGATTACTAGATCACCCACTTGATATACTTGACGTCTGACCTTTTTGTTGAAAGCCTTGATCATTCGCTTTTGGTACATCTGACCATGACAGACAACAGTAAGCCTTTTCTCATTAATCAGATTCAGTTGGTCAAGTCGGGTCTAGATCCAATCATCTTCGTTCAAACTCGCATCCTTCATGATCCTCAAAGAAGGGATCTGGACCTCAATAGGTAGGACAACCTCCATACCATATACCAGAGAATAAGGTGTTTCCCCTGTTCACATACGTGCTGAGGTGCGGTAACCATGAAGAGCAAATGGTAACATCTCATGCCAGTATTTGTATGTCACCGTCATATTCTGTATGATTTTCTTAATGTTCTTATTAGTAGCCTCTACAACGCCATTCATCTTCGGACGGTAAGGAGAAGAATTATGATGCTGGATCTTGAATTGTTTACAGAGTTCGGTGATCATTGTATTGTTGAGATCTGTACCATTATATGTGATGATTCTCTCTGGCACACCATACTGATAAATCAGGTTATCCTTGATAAACCACGCCATAACATTCTTGGTAACAGTAGCAAAAGAGGTAGCCTCAACCCACTTTGTGAAGTAATCAATGGCGACTAGGATGAAGCGATGCCCGTTGGAAGCGGTAGGTCTAATATCTCTGATCATGTCAATGCCCCACATTGCAAAGGGTCAGGGAGCCGTCAAGACATTCAAGGGAACTAGAGGTACATGTACTTTATCAGCATAAATCTGGCATTTATGACAAGTTCGGGAATGCTGATAACAATCTGCTTCCATAGTGGACCAATAGTATCCTTCCCGTAGGATCTTTTTAGCCATGGTGTGTCCACTAGAGTGGGTGCCAAAAGTACCTTCGTGTAAATCTAACATAACCCTCTCTGCTTCGCTCTTGTCTACACATCGAAGTAAAGTAGAGTCATGGTTGCGCTTGTAGAGGATTCCATTACTGAGGAAGAACTTTGCGGAGAACCTTCTCTGAAATTTCTTATCATTGACAAATGCCCCCTCAGGATATTCTTGAGCTTCGAGATACCTTTTCAATTCATGAAACCAAGGTTTTTCTGCTACTTCTTCAGTATCAATCTCATAGCAGTATGCTGGTTCATCCAATCTCTCAATAGTGATCTAAGGATCTTCATTGTCCCATCTGACCTTGAACATGGATGACATAGTAGCTAGCGCGTCCGATAACTGATTCTCTTCTCGTGGAAAATGTTCAAAGGTGACTTCTTCAAAATATGGAAGCAATGCCAACATATGTTCCTTGTAAGGGATGAGATTAGGGTGCTTCGTGTCCCACTCCCCTTTGATTTGACTTATTACCAAGGCTGAATCCCCGAATATACTCAAGAACTTGATCCTCAGGTCAATAACAACTTTGAGACCCATAATGCATGCTTCATACTCTGCCATATTGTTAGTACAATTGAAACATAATCTGGAGGTGAAAGGAGTATGACAACCCTTAGGAGATATGATTGCAGCACCGATGCCATTGCCGAGTGCGTCGGAAGCTCCATCAAAAACCATAATCAATCGGGATCCTTCCTCGGGTCCTTCATTCGGTCCAAGATCTTCATAGTCAGTCACTAACATAATATTCTCATCTGGGAATTCAAAGTTCATGGATTGGTAGTCATCCATAGCCCGATGAGCCAAATGATCAGCTAACACACTTCCCTTGATTGCTTTCTGGGTCGTGTATTGGATATCGTATTCGGTCAGGATCATTTGCCATCTTACTATTCTTCTAGAGAGAGCGGGCTTCTCGAAGATGTACTTGATCGGATCCATCTTAAATATCAACAAAGTAGTGTGAGTCAACATATACTGTCTTAGTCGGCGAGCAGCCCATGCCAAAGCGCAACAAGTTTTCTCGAGCAGTGAGTATCTTGTTTCACATTCGGTAAACTTTTTGCTAAGGTAGTATATTGCATGATCTTTTCGACCGGACTCGTCATGCTTCCCCAGTACACACCCCATTGAATTATCTAGTACTGTTAGGTACATTATCAAGGGTCTTCCTTTAATCGGAGGCATCAAAATTGGAGGCTCTTGAAGGTATTCTTTGATTCTCTCAAAGGCATTTTGGCATTCGTCATTCCACTTTACCACTTGATCTTTCTTCAGGAGTTTGAAGATTGGATCACAAGTATAAGTTAAATGGGAAATGAACCTGGCAATGTAATTTAGGCGTCCCAAGATTGAAGAATCTTGACGCAGTTGAAGGTTGATGTATGCAGTTCTTGCGTTTGAAGATTGAAGTGATGGAATTATTGTTGCATGAAGCGAAGGTTGTTGATATGCCTTAAGCAAGAGATGATGGAGAAGAATGGTGTTGATTAATGGTGAGAATAGTGCCGAGAGAGATGGAGTTTGTTGCTGAAAAATCTCTGTGGAGAAAAGGATGAAGATCAGAGTGAAGAGTTTGGTGGTGATTCTCCAGAGGAATGAAGAATCAAGTTGAATCTGGTGAGTTTTCTTGTTTCGTAGCTGTGATCAAATTTCTGTTATCTTCTCCCCAATGTTTGTTAGAAATTGGGAAGAATCAGCCCTTGGATCTGTGATAGTTGGTTATGGAGATTAATGGTGAGATTGAGGTTAGTTGCAAGATGTTTAGAGATTTAGAATCTGTTAGTTGCTATGGACAGTTAGTATGAGCTGGCATTGGCAGTTAGAGAGTTAGTTACGAAAAACCGACAGTTGAGATGAATCTCATAAAGGTTAGCTATGATTCTGTTTTGAGTTAGTTATAGAAGTTTGAGGGTTGAATTCTGTTAGAGCGGTTGATTATAGTGATCTGTCTTTTGAATTTTTGTTTTCTGATTTTATTTCCATAGTTTCATTTTCCATTCTTTGTATTTTCCTCTTTCTGAATAAGGAAACCTGATTGGTTTTTTGTAGGCTTTTGATGGACTGGCTTATGTTATCGGATGACTGAATTGGTTCTTTAGATGCAGGTTTATCATTTGGTTCTGATTTTAAATTGGCGGCTGATCCGTTTGCACCATTTACGATTGCGAAGTTTCTGTTTAAAAGTTAGATTATTTGAATTTCGGTTAAGGCGCAATTAGAAGTTCTATTAGAATAGAGTCTAATGTGACTAAGGTGGTTAGTAGAAGCTAGAATTCGATTGAAGTGGGGTTAGTATTGATACAGTTTAGTTACAATTAGGATCTGTTTAGTGAAACTGACTGTTAATTTTGGATTTAGGTTATGACTTGTTTTTGTTGATGTTAATTATGTGCTTATTGTTCTGAAGCTGAATTTTATTTTCCTTTAAATTGCAGTTAGTTGAATGATATGGACCTATTCTCTATCAAGGTTAAGGTATGCAATTTTTTCAGTGTATGTGTTTGGCATTTGGTTTGAACTTGTTAATGGTTTTTCATGTATTGAATAACTTGTATGAACATAGGATAATTTGGCATGATTGCTTGTATTGACTTGGCTTTTTGGAATGAATGTGCAAGACATGAACTTGGAATGATGAGGATTGCAACGCGAAGAACATGAAGTTGAAAGATTAGTCATAATGATGGAAGCTTGGAGATTAGTCTTAAGGCATGAAAGTTTTGGAGGAACGAGGACACATTAGAGATTAGGCCCAGGATAGGTTTATGGTGTAAATGGATTGATGTAATATTCTTGATATTTGTGATGTACTTGAAATGGTAATGTAAATGGTAACCTCTGATGCAATGATATCCTCTTCAATCATTTCTCCTCTTTCAATTTAGAATTCACATCCTCAAACCTCGTTGATTTTTTCCTTTTTCTCTTGAATGAACTGACTCTTGTAATGTCTTGGAAATTTGAATGAAATTGTTTAAAACCTTTGATGGACATTGAATGAAGTTATTTGACTTTACGAGCTTGTCTTGAGAATTATAGATGACATTTGAATAAACCTTCTCTAACTACAACCATCTTTAATTCAACTTGAATCTAGCTTAATGTCATGAACATGTTTTGTTAATGTTTTTATAACTTCACATGTTCTTCAAGAAATCCAAATGCATTTCTTACCTTGCAAACTTCAAACAAATTTAATCCATGACATTAGGTAGCACCTCAAAGGATTATAAATAATGAATCCATAAGAACTAAACCAAATCAATCGCACCTCCTTGCTAAAACTCTTAACTTCCATCTTAAATCCACCTCTTGTAATTGATGCAACAAATACTAACAATGCCTTGATCACATTACACGTCCAAAACACACCTTTGTACCATGATTTAAACCTTGAAATTCACTTTTCAAAGGCACCTCATTTTGATAACTAATGATCTTGAATAAAATGTCTTGAGGAAAACCTTGTAGATAGGAACAATTAGAAGCATATGAGTGATGATGATCATAAAACCCTGAGCTTCCTTAAGATGAACATTGATGGCTTAAAATCCCATAATAAAGATGTCCTTGTAGCTTGATAAGAAATAAGTCCATAATAGCCATGAGTCTAAAACCCTAGCTTCAAACCATGATTGTTGAAAAAACCAACTGATTCAACCTTGCATGAATATGAGAGCCTAAAAGCACAGAGAAACCCTAATTCCCTAAGATCCTTAATCCATATGCCAAGTTAATTAATTAATGATGCATGCAATATTAGATGACCTAATGGAAGGTATGTACATGAGGTGAGAAGTGCAAGATGCATAAGCCAGATAAAAGTGAAAGGGTAGGACAAATTTGGGGTATTACACATGACATATATATCGTCTTCATTTTAGTTTTAGTAGCAACAATTTCTTGTTGCTATGCTAGACACATGTGTGTGCAGCGTCGGGATTTCTATTATGAAGCGTTACTTATTCGTGATGCTACAAAAACAACTTGACATTGTTGTCATATCTTGCCTATTTATTTTTATACAATTCATTACATTTGTTGCAATGTTGCTTGCTTGTATTTAAAATTTTGCATCATCACACACACACATACGCATATATATATATATATATATATATATATATATATATATATATATATATATATATATATATATATATATATATATATATATATATATATATATATATATATATATATATATATATATATATATATATATATATATATATATATATATATATATATATATATATATGGGGATATGTGTTTGTTGCTCTTCTATGCAAAATAGCTTCTGATTGATGTATTAGTATTGTTATGAAACTATGTTACTTCTCACGCCTTGCTATCTTTCTTTTTTATATTGTCAAAGGGGGGAGAAGCATATGCGAGTCGAAGTAGGGAAGCACAAATTCAGGGGGAGCATTCAATAAATACAAGGAATGCATCATCACAAGTTTTTCCATCATAAAAAAGGGAGATTATGTGAGTAAAAACTTCGTCATCAAATGTTTTGAATGATGCCAAAACTGAGAAAAGCTTGCATTTATGAGTATTGGATAGTATCCTTATGTCTTGTGGCACTCCTCTGTATTAGAGGTCTTATGAATCATTAGAAAATATTTCAAAATTGATCCAAGTCATTAAAAACAGCTTTCTGCATGTTTTTTTACTGCATGTGTCGACACATGCATATATCCGATCGACACATGTAATGCATTTTTATAGCCCGTAGCTTATGTAAGTCTCAGGTCGACACATGCATCATTTCAGGTCGGCACATACTGAAGCATTTCTTAAAATGCAAAAATTATTATTTTATGTGTCGACACATCCATCCTTCAGGTCGACACATTTACTATTGTTTTAAAGCATGTATCTTCTGTAACTTTCCGATAGACACATGTGCCTTCATAGATCAACACATACTGTCCAAAAATCACATATGTGTCAACACATACGACTCTTAGGTCAACACATACTGTTTTAGTTGGTCAATTTTGTAAATTCTTTTATTGTGAATTTATCCTTTTTTGCCCTAAAAATTCCAAAATTATAAATACTCTTTCATGCATCATTTCAACTTGTTGAAAACCATAAAATTAACCTATTTCTCTCTTGATCTTCAACCTCCAATCTATGCATACACCCTCACATTACATTCTAACGATGTTCCGTTGGGGTGTCATCTAGACGAGGATTGCTAGTGCCCAATTGTGTATTGGGTGAAGTTTTGTAGGGGTTTTCATCCAGGAAAAACCACAGGTTTATCCTCCAAGATCATTGGTTGATTTGGGGTTTTCCATGCAAGATATTCGATAGGTAATTGCAGTAAAGTGAACAACCTTGGGGTTCTTAAAATATTTGCAAGGAAACTTGGAGTGTTTCAAATCTCCGCAAAGAAGTAACTTGGAGTATCGAATAGAATCAAAGTCTTGTGTTGCAATAGTTTGAGATTGACGATGTGCGAAAGCTTTGGAGATAAAGAACGCAAAGGAGTAGCAAGATCCAGACAGTCATTTTTCATCTATTATTTTCTTGGTCTCTCTTAAGATCAAGGAAAGATAAAGGGTTGAATCAACAACAAACTTAGGGTTTATGGAGTTGCTCTTGAACACTTCTCTTGTATCAATATTTTTGCATTGTAAGAATTAACCTAATTCCATTGGAATTAGGAGGAGACGTACCCATATGCGAGGACAATAATGGGGAACTATGAAGACAAATTCCTCATGTCTCTTTTATTTTTTCTTTTACTTGCTTTGATATTCATTGTTCGATTTATCAAATAGCATTGTGTTATCATTTGAATTGTAAGAATTTTGCTAATCAATTTTGATTTTTAATTCAAGTGTTGATACAGCTTATAATAACTTTTGATTATAAGTGGTTTTGTGTATCAACACAATTAAAGGAAAAATTCTGAAAATTCACTGGCACTTCAAGTGTTTGATAAATTGACTTAACTAGTTCTTTTAATATTACCAATGGAATAAGACTTGCTAACTGAAATTGATTAAACGGTAAATAAGTTGCAAATTGATTCAAGGTTATTAATTCACATTATCATTCTCATTCCATATCAATTTTGATTTACGGTTTGCATATCCGAGCTTCCCGATAACGTTCGTATAGACAACAATTTGAAGAAGTTTCCACGTTGCACTTTGATTAAAATTTTTCAAAACCAAATTTTATTTGGATATTTTTAAAGGGGTATATATTCACCCCCTCTATATATCGCTATCGTCGTCTAATATATAGTAGACACGCACTTAGGCAAAATATTACGCATCATCAGAACCTCATGTTATACTCACACATTTACAATATCATCAATACATAACAATATATCACCATAACACTATTTATCAACTAGCATCATTTAATCACATCATTATGTAATGTCACTTATAATGTAATGAAACATCATAGATTCATGCATGTGGTACCAAAACTTCACTGATGACTCGATCAATATTTTCTCCAAAGATCCCCACCAATAGAATTGATTCCCACTTGGAACCAAAGCACTTCATAATTTTGCACTCAATCCATACAATGGGATTGATGCCTTCACTCGATGATTGTCCTATCATCTTCACTGTACTTAAGTCCTAATAACATCACTAGACCGAGGTCCTAAACTATCCATGAATGCATGATGCACAACAACATAATAAATAAGACCACAACTAGTCAAAATGCATCATCATTCACGAATTTATCACAACATCATCATATCATCATAATAAACAAAGCATCATCACAACATCATCATATCATCATGATAAACAAAGCATCATCATAACATCATCATATTGTCATAATAAACAAAGCATCATCATAACATTATCATATCATCATAATAAACAAAGCATCATCATAATCCAACACGAAAAACCTAACTTCATCCTAGATTAGGTATTGGGAATATACTTTTTATTTCTCATTTTATTCCATCCAACAAAAGTTCATTGCGTTAGCTATCCAACACTTCGAGCGACACCTCAAATCGAGTTCTAAAACTCAAGTTACGACATTTTAAATAATCCTACTATTGTTCGTCTCCTACATCTCGCCCGCGACATGGGAGCAACAACCCACCTACTCCAATCAGCACACCATCGTACGACAAAGCCCCTCGCTTGCCTAGCGACACACCCTATGCATCTGCTTTACCCTGTGACGGTGCGAGCGAAGTGCTCCAGTAACATCTTTCTTTTCTTCCCTTCATAGCCTTCCTTTTTTCCTAGCGACAACCAAGAAAATCCATCAACTCCTGGCGACCATCCTCATCGCCCAGCGACTCTACACGAACAGGGTTTTCCTACTGCGATTTCCTGCATAAAAACCAATCCTAATTATTGTGATTTTCACCAAAGTAGTCCCAATCCCCATAGTTTTCAACACCTAATAATCATATAATATCTATACAACATTATATGCATTATATACACAAACTCATGGCAATTCTACAAGGTGTCTTCATCAATTCCAACACAAATTAATCAATTGTAACACAATCATCAAATCACCAAAACCTAACACAACCTGCATTTATCAAGACCTTAGATCGAATATAATAATAACGATAAACACTCCTTACCTTAGATTATAGAAGCAAACTAATCTCTTGGTGTTCTATAACAAAAATCCTCCTGCCTCTCTGTGCCCTAGATCTGCCTCTTCACAAAATTCTTTCAAATGTTACGATTGCATAGAATGAGCGTTCCAACTCTCATACCTTTCTTATACCAAACTTACCCCTTCGACCCCTAATATAGTCTTCCACTATTATCCTCACTTATACTTCACTAATTACCACCTTGCCCTTATTTCCTCGACACCACTATTTGTTCTATTTATTTAATTAATAATAATTCTAAACAATTACTATTAAATCGAAATAATTCCAGACCAATTATTTAAATTCTGAACGCCTCATATTATCTCGTAACTCACCACTACTTCATCATATACCACATCAAACATCGCACTAACCATCATATTCATCTCATCATCATAAATCATCACAAGAACTCACATAAAAACACTCAAAAAGCATCACATATATCAAATACTTTACAATGACTCATATATAAACACTAAATCAATTAAATAACTAATCAACCTAGAATTATGGGTGTTACAACTCTCCCCCACTTGAAATAATTTCTACCCTAAAAAATTACCTGACGAAAACAAGACCAAATAAGACTCTTTCATCTGATCCTCGCATTCCCAAGTCCAACTTTCACCAGCTGATCCACCCCACAATACCTTCATTAAGGAGATGTCCTTTCCTTGTAATTTCTTTACTTCACAACCTTTTATTCTTAGTGGTAATGCCTCCACAGTCATGTTATCTCTCACCTATACATCATCCATTTGAATCACTTGCCACAGATCTAAAATATACTTCCTCAACTGAGACACATGAAACACGTCATGTAGATTTATGAGTGACAGTGGAAAGGTAACCCGATAAGCTACCAAACATATCTTCTCTGATATCTGATATGGACCAACAAAGTGCGACGTAAGTTTTCTTGACTTCAAAGCTCTACTAACACTGGTTACCAGAGTAACTCTCAAAAACACTTGATCATCTTTTTGAAACTCTAGATCCTTACTCCTCTTATCATGATAACTCTTATGACGACTCTGAGAAGCTTTCATATTCTCTTGGATCATATTTATCTTTTCAGTTGTCTCTTATATAACCTCAGGTCCAAGTACAATACTCTCGCCCGACTCATGCCAACACAATGGAGTTCTACACCTCTTACCATACAACGCTTCATATGGTGCCATCTCATTACTATAATGGAAAATGTTATTATAAGTAAACTCAATCAATGGAAAGTGACTATCCCAAGCTCCTCCTTATTCTAGCATACAAGCTCTCAACAAATCCTCCAAATACTGAATAGTTCTTTCTGTCTGACCATTCATCTGATGATGATATGTAGAACTTAACCTCAACTTAGCACCAAAGAATTATGCAAACCTGTCCAAAATTTCGACGTAAACCTCAAATTCCTATCCAACACGATACTCTAAGGTATCCTATGAAATTTCACAATATCATTAATATACATCTCAAATAGCTTCTCCATCAAATGATTGATCTTCATCGGTAAGAAATGAGTCGACTTAGTCAACCTCCATAATCACCTAAATCGAGTAATTGCCTTTAACAGTCTTCGGTAAACCTGACACAAAATCCATGGAAACACTATCCCACTTCCATTTTGGAATACTCAACGGTTGCATAAGACCCATTGACTTCCAATGCTCAATCTTCGACTTCTAACAAGTCAAGAAAGCATAAACAAATTTGGCAACTTCCTTTTTCATACCATGCCACCAAAATAATTTCTTCAAGTCCCGATACATCTTTGTAGCACCATGATAAATACTTAACCCACTTCTATGTCCTTCCTCAAGAATACTCTTTTTAAGCTCTAGAACACCTGGAACACACACTCTATCACCAAACCTCATTACACCATTCTCGTTAATTCTGAACTTGTCTCCTTTACCTTGGTTAATCAAGTCAATTAGTTGACTAACCTCAAATCAAACTTATGACCTTCACATATTTCTTCTATAATACCACTAGTCAGCTTCAACATTCCTAGCATTACACTATTAGGAGTCTCTTCACACACCAAGCTCATATCTCTGAACTGTTCAATCATTTCTAACTCTCAAACCATAAGCATTGACATATACAAGAGCTTCATACTCAATGCATCAGTAATCACATTTTCTTTACCAGGATGGTAATTCAAATTAAAATCATAATCTTTTAACAATTCAAGCCACCTTCTTTGTCTCATATTTAACTCCTTTTGATCAAACAAGTACTTCAAACTCTTGTGGTTACTAAACATTTCAAATTTAGAGAAAAAAAGGCAATGTCTCCAAATCTTAAATACAAACACTACAACTGCTAATTCTAAGTCATACATAGGATAATTCCTTTCATGAACCTTCAATTTCCTAGAAGCATAAGCAACAACTTGCCCATTTTTTATCAGCACACTGCCAAGACCCATTTGTATCAGCACACCGTCAATACCCATCTTAGACACATCACAATACACTACAAAAGATTCATTGGCATTCGGCAAAATAAATATTGGAGCAGTCATCAACTTCTTCTTCAACTCTATGAAGCTTTCTTCACACACAACATCCCACACATAAGCTTGACCTTTTAGAGTCAACTAAGTTAAGGCTAATGCTAACTTAGAAAATCCTTCAATTAATCTTTGATAATAACCAGCCAACCCAAGAAAACTTCGACTTCAATCGTAGACTTTAGAGTCTCCCATTGCAATATTGTATCAACTTTAGAAGGATCCATAATTATTACTCCACTAGAAATCACATGGCCTAAGAAACTCACCTCTTTCAACCAAAACTCACACTTTAACAGCTTAGATACAACTTCTTTTCTTTTAACACTTGCAACATAATTCAGAAATGCTCGACATGTTCTTCTTTTAATTTAGAATATATTAGAATATCATCGATGAACACCATGACAAACTTATCCAAATATGAATGAAAAGTTCAATTCATATACTGCATGAAAACACCCAACACATTAGATACACCAAACAACATCACAATGTACTCATAATGACCATACCTCGTTCGAAAGACCGTCTTTAGAGTATCATCTGGTTTAACTTGAATCTGATGATAACCCGACCTCAAATCAATCTTGCTGAAAACACACGCGTCCACTAACTGATCCATCAAATCGTCAATTCTTGGTAGTGGATACTTTTTCTTAATTGTCACTTTATGTAACTATCTGTAATCTACACACAACCTCATACTTCCATCTTTATTCTTGACTAGTAATACAGGAGCACCCCACAGTGAAACACTCAGTCAAACAAACTTCTTCTCGAGCATCTCTTCCAATTGTTTCTTCAACTCACTCAGCTTGGAAACCGACATCCTTTAGGAAGCCATCGATACTGGACTCGTACCTGGAACCAAATCTATAGAAAACTCCACTTCAAATTCAGGAGGTAAATTACTAATGTCAACTGGAAACACCTTTGGGAATTCACAGGCAACCGGTAATTCCATATTCTCATCTTTACCATTAACTTGCAACGACACAAACATTGCAAACATCAAGGCTTCATCTCCTAAACGTTAATTCACTTGCTTAGCCGATAACAATATCAATTCTCCATTATCACGAAACTTAGGGAACCTCAAAGTCTTATTATAAAAATTAATGTGAACATAGTTGAACTCCAACTAGTTCATTCCAAGAATAACGTCAATTTGTTGTAGGGGAAGACACAACAAATCCATCACAAAATTCATACCATAAATAGTCAAATGACATCTCGAACAAACATAAGTAGTAGTAACATAACCACTAACAGGAGTATCTATTACCATACTGTTGGCTCCTAAATTTGACACCTACTATATATTGGCCTTATAGGCCAAAAATAGAACAAATAAAGCCAAGCTGGAAAATATTTCGAAAGATGGAAAAAACTTAGAGAAAATATCTGAGTTACACATTGGTCTTCGACCAGGCGTCACCATCAAGATTTCGACTAAGAAGGTCCTATGACCTTCGACTAGAAGAACATACCTTCGTGTCAATACCAAAGACGAAGGATATTTGAATTTAAATTGTTGGAGGGAAAGACGGTTTCGCCAGCATTTAAAGGAAAGACGACGTGGCTGGAAGAGAGAGGTCGAGGGACATGCAGAGGACACTTGTCTTCATCTTATAGCAAAGCCATTCGTCGACGGTTACATAGTTTTAGTATAAAATAGGAAAACTGTGTAGTTTTTCCGGGTATTCAACCTATTGTGCTAGTTACTCAAATATCGTCCAAGTGCCCGCTATGTGTGAAAGGATAAACTGAGAAATGTATGTTGGAAACACCATTTTTCATTAATAAAGCCTTTTTACATTGCTTTGATCTTATTTTACAAAGCTACTTTTCCTGAATCTTTACCAGCGTTTCTATTAACTTCCTTACTTTCTAAAACCATAAGCATCTTATCTTTGGTCGAACGTGCGTTCTTCCTAGACATCTATTTTCACATCAAAACATAAAAATTAGCATATGTTCTAGGATCAATCTGATCGATCCCGCGAGTAACCAAAAGGACTTTCCATTTTGAAGGATCAGCGGTTGTTTACCAAAAACCACAGTAAACAAATTGGCACACCCGGTGGGACATTGCTAGTTTTTATCGTCTATTTGTTCATATTATTGCTTTCCTTTTATAAGTATACAATGTTTCATGTTATTAAGAAGTGGTAGAATAACCAACGAGTGTACTTTTAGGAAGAGAAATAGAGAAAGTAGAATGGCTAATGAGCCAAATCATGGAGAAATACCTCCACCAAATACTACTGGAACAACGGTTATTACCACCGTTGGAGAAAATATCTCAATTTCCGTTGGTTCAATACCAACGTCGACCACAAATAAAACAGGACCCTTACTTTCGTATGTGGGTCCTAGAGGTCCTTTAGGAATGCCCCCACCAAGGGAAAATCCAGGATCTCGACCATACATTCCCTCAGGATTCTCGGTGGCATGGATGGGTCGAGAACAGCCATATGGCATGCCAACCACTAAAATGGCTAGCCTTATGAACGTTGCGTCTACTTTTTCAGAACCGTTGGTGAATGCATCATCGCCATTACAGGGATTTGGAGCCAGTATGGCAAATTTGGGTAGAAACCAGATTTTAGGAGGGCCATCAAATGCAATACCAAGCCTCACAAATGCTTCTACAGTAATTTTGAGGCAACAGATGGACGAGAGCAACCATGATAAGGTACAAATGTTGGCACAAACTTTAAGTACAGTGTTGAACCCCCTAATTTAAAATACTACCCAGTCGAATCAACAAATGGAAGTGCAAATGACGCACATGGCTTAATTCTTTGGGGTACCCCAGACTATTCGACAACCCCAAAGAATACCAATAAGAGTAAACCAAGGGGGAATCATGGAAGAGGCAGCGGATGTTAATTAAAACCCTCAGATCCCTATAGTAGAAATAGAACAACCTAGGGTCTAAATACCTCAAAATCCCCCACCAATCCCTAGAGAAATCTATCAAGGAGTGATTATGATAAATAGGAACCAAAATGCTGATGAATTGATACAGCAGGTTCGACACCAAAATTATGGAACAAATAATAATCTGACTGTCCTGATCGAAAGGATCATGATACAGAATGGGGTGAAAGTTGGTTTTCAAATACCAAACTTCACATCCTCATTGTCAGAATATATCCTGCAAACAGACTTACCCCTAGGGGAAAAGTTCCCAAGTTCACCAAATTCTCAGGGGATACGACAAAATCTACTGTCGAACATGTGGCGATATATTTGATAGAGGCTAGGGAGATAGAAAACAACAAAAACCTTAGGATTAAATATTTCCCAAGTTCTCTAACAAATAATGCTTTTACTTGGTTCACTACCCTCCCAGCCAATTCGATCCACAACTGGAATCAATTGGAAAGATTGTTCCACGAACAATTTTACATGGGACAGACCAAAATAAGTCTAAAGGAATTGGCTAGTGTGAAGAGAAGATTCACTGAACCAATAGATGAGTATCTAAATAGGTTTCGATTACTTAAAGCCAGATGCTTTACCCAAGTGCCTGAACATGAATTGGTCGAAATGGCAGCAGGGGCTGTTGTACCCCAATTTTTGCCCCTAAGATTCCTCTATCATATCATATCAATTAGATCATAACAAAATCACATTAGGGTTGGTTCTTCCTCTTTTTCTATCTCCTATCTTTAAGTTTGCTCTTGAGGAATCTCCAAGCACCTTAGTTGTGTATTTTGTATATGTGTTGTTGACTAACTTCTAATCAAAGTACAAAAAATATTTGTCTTTGTCTTTGCATATTTGTTTTTTGTAGGTACCAAGTCGAAGCATCTGACAAATAAAGATTCCTGGTATTATTCTCCTAAAATCTCTATTTTGCAAAAGAAAATTAACAAAAATTCATTTTTTTTCACTGATGCAATCGATTGCTCTTAGAGTGCAATCGATTGCACATAGTGCATTTTGTGCCATTTTTGAAAAATACATTGTGCAAATCGATTTGCACTATAGTGCAATCGATTGCCCTACGTGAAAATTTGAAAAAAAACCAGCAATTTTAAACTTGTCAAATTTTGGCTCTAATTTTTCTTCATTTTTGAAAGATGTATCATTAATTCAAATTTTAGTGCCAATCTTTCATTTTTAAGAAGAATTATCATTAATTCAAATTTTGGCTCTAATATTTGAAAGAATTATCATTAATTCAAATTTTGGCTCTAATATTTGAATGAATTATCATTAATTCAAATTTTGGCTCCAAGAATCAATTACCAAATTACCACTAATCCCAATACTAAACTCTATAAATAGAGCCCTCATTTCATTCAAATTTCAAGCTTTTGATAGCCAAATCCACCTTGCTAAAAAATCTCTCAATTCTCTCCATCTACCAAATTCACTCAAAGCTCCATTTTCAAAAAGTTAGTAAGCTTTGCATTGAAGCTTACTAATATTTGAGCTAAACCTTCATCCAAACACTTTTTCTTTATCAATTATCTACATCCAAGCTTGGACAATTGATTCTTGTGGTTGAATTGAAGCAAATTCTTGAAGTTGTGTTGATAATTCTCTAGATCTACCTTTGGTAAGTTGGATAATTCATCTTTCACAATGTGATCTCTTGGTGATCTTTGGGATTGATTCATTGAGCATTATTTTGTGATTCCAATGGTGTTATTTTCTCATAATTTGATGGAATTTTCGTGCTCAATTGGATCCATGATCATAAGGTATTTAATGGAAAGTTTGAACAAGAATTTGGCCTTTTAAAATGCTGTTTTGTTGTCTGTAACAGCGTGCAATCGATTGCAGTAACAGTGCAATCGATTGCACAGAAGTAATTTTGTGCAGATTTTTGAAAACTGTACTGTGTAAATCGAGTTACACAGTAGTGCAATCGATTTACACAGGGACAAAATGCATTTTCTTGCCTTGTTTTGGGGCAGCTTTGATCCAAAATGCTTTTTCTACTCACTCCTTTTGATTGTTGGTTTGGATTGTAATTTTAAATGTCCAATTTTTCTTTAAACTCAATGGACTTTGTGATGTAGATGAAGTTGGATAAATTTTCATCAATTCAAATCTACCTAAGAGTGAATTATTTAATTCACTTTTGGTGCTTTGGATTAATGATATGTTTAGTGCTTTAATCCATCTAGAGGAGTGGTTGAATTTAAAGATGAAAGAATTTTGAGGTGGTGATCCAAATTAGCTTATCATTCCCCTCCCTCTTCATCTTATCCATTTCTTTTTTAATTGTGCTACATGTTAAGGGATGGTGATCTCTATATCATTTATCCAAACATGAAGTACATAGATTTCTATTGACCGGCCTCAAAATAGGTGCGACTTCTACATAAGTCCACTTACAATTGCTTAACATAACACTAAATTTTGTCCCGATTCGAATAAATGATCATTCATGGCCAAAACTTATGATTGCAAGCCCAAGTATGTTAATTTGATCTCTTTGATCCAATAACCTTGAGATTCATTGTGTGGAGGCTTTGGTTCTACCAATCCTCTAATGGATCTAAACAACCTTTGGTCAACGCGGATCACTTAAACATTGTTGATCATTAAATGTTACTTGTGAGAATTCCAAATGGATGATATACTTGACAAAAAGCAAATGCACCTTGTTGTGTGGAGGATTTGGTTCTACCAATCCTCTAATGAGTTCCAAATGCAAGTTTCAAGATGGTCATCCAACTAACCTCTAATTTCTAACAATTGACTTTACTTTATGCTTTTATTTTTATGCTTTATGTACCATTTACTTTTAGCATTTTACATTTCATGCTATTTTCATCTTTGCTTACTTGAGCATTTACTTTTATGTCATTTTTATTTTGCTCACTTGAGCTTTTATTTTCCTTTTGAAGACACTTAATAATCAACATGAACCATAAAAATCTTTAATAATACTTGGACTATTTGGTTACTATCCTTGGCATTATGGAGCATGAGACTATTTATTGGACTTAGGATTAGAGACCTTGGCCTATGTTGGAGACCTTGTGACCTTAATTCATATTTTGTCTGGAGTTCGTGAGGTTTACCTCTAGACATTCGGTTGTTTGTTTGTTTTGTATGCAGGTTATTGTGATTACACCCTTTGTTTGTAATCTGGAATTCACCCGTATACAGCCGTTACTCTGCCCAATTTTTGCGAAGTCTAAATACACTTGAAGTTTGGTTCTCTCAAGAGGTCTAATATCTTTGCTTGCTTGGTTTCAATCCAAAGAATGGGAATTCTATATTGACTCATAATGTCAAGTATTGGCTTCTTGTTGGTTAGATAGTTCTTCTCCTTATCTTTTACCTTATGCTTTAGGATAGTCTCTTCATCTCCTCCCATCTTCTTTAATTTCAAAAATCTTCTCCCTCCTTTTAAAAAACTCTTCTTGTTTTGAAACTTGAACCATTTTCATAATAAATTTGGACTTATGTCCATGCATTTTCAAAACATTTTCATGAATAAATTTCAATCAATTTAATAATACCTTGACATTTTTTGTGAGAAGACTAAAAGTCAATCAATCTCATTTCAAACCATTTTTCCACTTTGGCTTTTGCCTTTAAAATTTTTCTTAAAAGATTAGACTCTTGTCAATCCTTGTAGTGATGAAAACAACTATACTTCTACAATATGTAGTAAAGAGAGATATTTTCCACTTGGGTGTTGAGTGAGGCTTTGTTGATTTTAAAATCCAAGCCATATTCTCCACTTTGAGATGATGCAAATTCTCCTTTCTCATAATTGTGGGTAGTAAGTATGTTTTTCACACAGACAATGACGATGATGTCTTATCTCATAAAATTAACCAACACACTTGTGTTTCAAATTTTTAAAAGAGGAACTACGTGTACCCTGATCCCCTATTGCACAAAAGGTGGTACGTAGGTGTTGTAACCCAAAATTTGACCTCTCATATTTCTCAAAACATTGCAAGAAAAATTTCCAAGTGGCTCAAGATTGCTCAAGAGTTGGACAGTCAAGCTATCTCCTAAGGCAGTCAACCCCAAATTAGGGTTTTGTGTTGCATCAAGATCTTTGAGTCCAAATGACCTCAAGTGATCCCCAATGTCTTAATATGTTCTCAAGGTCATCTATGTCAAATTTCAAGCCTTGCAGAGAAAGTTTGGTCAGTCAATTGCTCAAAGGGTCCAAAAATCGACCGTGCTAGGGCAAAAGTCAACTGTGACCTATAAACAACCAAACTTCAATATTTTTTGCCAACATTCTCATTTTGAAGGATATTTCATCATTTTATCAAGGGTTGATCATGATTCATCAAGGATTACTCAAAATTCATCAAGACTCAAAAGTTGCTAAATTAAGGTTTTGTAGGAAAAGTCAACTCAACTTTGACCAAACATAACTTTCTCATACTTTATGAGAAATGACCCATCCAAATCTCATTTTGAAGAGGATGAAATTTCCTACAATCCATATTCATACCCCAAGATCAAGAAATTCACTCACAAGAAGTTACAAATTTGGACATTATAGGTCATTTTTTAAAGTCAACAAAAACACCTTTTTTGTCAAAGATTATAACTTGAGCATTGGATATCAAAATGATATGATACCAAAAGGGTTGGTTATATGATATCTCAAGCTTTCTAAAAAGTTCAAGAACACCTCTAAAAGTGCAAAATTGAAGAAGTAATGCATTGTTGAAGTTGGGCATTTTTGCAAAATTGCCAAAAGTCAACTATCCCCAAAACTTCAAATTTTGTCAAATGGGCCCATTCTTTTCCACTTGATTTGAGCTTGCATCATGGCAGACGTGCAAGAAAAGGTAGAACAAAAGTTTGAAAAAGTGGTAAAAAGCTTGAATTAGAGATCATAACAAGAGGCGTTTTCAGAAGCCAAAAGCTATCCCAATCGCTTCCTGGGTGTTCACTCAACCTTCCTAGATCAAGATCAAGCGTTCTCAAATACCACAAAGCACTGTAAGTATCACAAAAATCACCTTGGTTCTTGAATTCGTGATTCATTATTCTTGCACCATTTGAACAAATTGCTTGCATATTCGTAACCCTCATGACATTTGTAAACTTTTTGCATTATTCAATTTGGTTCATAGGCGTTGTAACCCCAAAACACCATAGCTAAGGTTGCGTGTTTGTTTTTAGGGCTTTCTTTTTCAAGAAAAATCAGGACTCAAGAAGGACATAATGTTAATCAGGAAGCCAAGACGAACTCAGCCATGTTTTTGGAGTTAATTTATGTGGCCTAGGGAAGATTTTAGAGCAAGCTTGCGTATTTAGCTGCGGATCCAAATCCGCAGGTAATATTTGCAGGATTTGGAGGTATAAGACGACGAGCTGTCGTTCTCCCATTGGCCAATTCAAATTAATTTTCGCGCATTTTTATTTTCTGGCATATAATTTGTTTTGTTTATATTATAATTTCTTTGTATTTTACTAACAATAGAATCAAAGTAGTGCAGTGGCAAGCGTGCAAGCATATCACTTTCAGGACCTGGGTTCAAATCCCAGGTCCCCCACTTTCTTTGTTATTTTCCTTCTTCAGGTAATCACATGTACGTCCAAGCATGCATCGCATCATGCACTATCATCTATCCAACGGCCAGATGGCCAAAGGCCAGATCTGGTGGCCAAGATCTGAACGTCCACCATAGGCAAAGTCCACGTGCGTGCATGGAATCCAAAAAGTCAACCAGGGCCAATGCAAATGGGCCTCAATATTGCTATATGCACCACAAAATTCAGGCCCAAACCTCTTTTCTCTCTTATTTACTTATTTTGTTTTAAATAATTGTTTTTATTGTTTATTTAATTTCTAACCAATTGAAAAATTCTTTTCTTTTATAAAATAAAATCACAAAAAATATTTTTATTCAATATAACTTTAACTTTTGTTTTTATTAATAAATACTAATTAAATTGATTTAAAGTTTTAATTAGAATAACTTTAACATTTTTGTAAATAATTAAATTAACTAGACATAATTAGGTTTTAATTACTAACTTAATTATTTTATTTTTCTTTCTTTAAATAATCAAAAACCCAAAAATAATTTATTTTCATTAATTAGTTTATTCAATTTAATTTAATAATTAATTTAGGATAGTTTCTTTCTTAAAATAAAAACAACAAAAAAAATCTTTTCTTTAATCCAAAAGGGTCAAAACCCTACTTTGCGCTCGATTTAATTTCCCGCATGCGATTTACTTTCTTTACCCTATTATGTATCTAATTCCGGTTTGTAATAGTAAATAGGACCTTTATTTATTTTTTATCGCTTTATTTATTTTTAAAGGGTTTGTCTTTGGCGACGTAAATACCCGACGCCTTGTAATTTAAATTCCGCAATTCATTCCAAAAAACAGTCAGTTCTTCCCACCGTATCACAGTAGGCACTAAAGGTTCGCAACCGCGACGGGTGTAAAAATCATTAAAAAAATATTTCTTTTCTCACCTCCACCATCCATTTTATATACAACACATTTTTATAGCCAAAATATACAGATTTTTCAAAGAGGTTCCTACAGAGTACCGTAGATGTTTAGGGTGCTAATACCTTCCCTTTGCATAACTACCCCCTTACCTTGAATCTTTCCCCCTCTTTTTGGGTTATTCACTCTTTTCTCATTCCTTTGGAAACAATAAAACGCAGTGGCGATTTTGATTTTGATTTGTATAAAGTCTAGTCAATCCAATGGCTTAGTCTTGAACATTTCTACCGCTACAGAAAAAATGGCGACTTCACTGGGGAAAGATTGACCTCCTACTGATCCATCCCTAAGTGGGTTGAGCCTATCTTTGTTTATATCTGTATATGTGCTATTTTTGTTTATGTGTTATATTTTTTATATATGTTTGTTTTGGTTTTCCTGGTTTTCAAGGTTCTTGGTGATTACTTATAAGTCCTATATCCGGACTTGGGAAAACTTTAAGATAGGACGGACGGTATAGTCATGTTAACTTTGAGGGAGTAATCCCAAAAAATGAGGCATGAGATCCCCCACTCAGTGGAGGCCCCTTTGACTGTAGTGTTGTTTACCGAGTAATTGGGAAGACGTAATGCTTTCGACCTGGGAGCCTGCTGAAGTTGAGGACCGTAGATTACCTAACCCATCTTGGCCTTTTAGGTGTAGTACGAAATCTATGACAGAGTAATCCGGAAATAGTTGTCACGCGATACTACGCTCGGACGAGCCTTTCTTGAGAATATTACTAATTACCGAGTTAATCGGGAAGTTGGTAATATTCGAAGGAAGGATGTAGACTCTGGGAACCTCTAGAACCTTGTTCGGAAGGTGATAACTTTTTAGACCAATACCTTACGGGTAGTACCTTCGACCTCATGCTCGTGATGTTGAACCTATGAACCCTATATGTGTGATCTTGTGTGTGATTGTTGCATCATGCATCCATGCAATCATAAGCATCTTTTGAAGAAAACAATATTTCAAGGGATTTAAAGGTTGACCATTTGTGAATATCTCAGGTACTTTTAACCATGGATTTTGGAAAGAGAAAGATCGGGAAATACAGTTTCAAGGATCCTAAGATAGATGAGTTGATCAGCCTAATTCTAGAGATTGAGTGTCCTGCAGACTTTCGGAAGAAGTATGGATCCATTATTCCTCTCGTGAAGCTGAAGATGAAAGAGGGTATTCTCTCATCCTTGGTCCAGTTCTATGATCTTATGTATCACTGCTTTACTTTTCCCGATTATCAGCTGATGCCTACACTGGAGGAGTATTCCTATCTATTGGATTTGCCCGTTACCGATCGTATTCCTTTTACTGGTTTGGAGGATGAGCCAAAACCAAATGCGATTACTGCTTTGATTCATCTGGGGAAGTTTGAGGTGGAAGACCATATGACTAACAAAGGAGGTATTAGAGGATTACCAGCTCAGTTCTTATTGGAGAAAGCTCGTTACTTTGCCAGGATGAAGAGTACAATCGCTTTTGAGGCCATCTTTGCTTTACTTGCTTATGGATTATTCTTATTTCCTAATGTGGACAAGTTTGTCGACATTAAACGCTATCAGGATTTTCATGATTAGAAACCTAGTTCCTACCTTGTTCGGTGATGCTTATTACTCTGTTCAACTTCGAAATTCTTATCATGGGGGAATGGTTATCTGTTGCACGCCTTTGTTGTACCGGTGGTTCATATCTCATATGCCTCAGTCTGATGCTTTTTGGGATGTCAAGAAGGAACCTCGTTGGGATCCTAAGATCATGGCACTTACTCACTCAGATATTGATTAGTATCATCGAGCTTACCAGGATGTGGAGATTATTGACAGTTGTGGTAGTTTCCCCAATGTACCTCTTCTTGGTACAAAGGGAGGAATTAACTATAACCCTGTTCTTGCACGACGATAACTTGGTTATCCGATGAGGGATAAACCGAATAGTATTCATTTGAGTAGTTTCTTTCTGAAGGAAAGAGAAGACAACAAGGAAGCTAGGGAGAAGATTGCGAAGGCCTGGCGTCACATTCATAATAAGAGTAGGAAGGATTTGGGACCTAGGGGTGCTGTTTCTTTGGAGCCATATCTTCAGTGGGTCCAATCGAGAGCCATTCAATTGAAGATGCCGTATACTTGGGAGACATCCATGCCTGATTTATTTGTGAAGACCATTCCTCCCTTATTAGATAATCTAGAAGAGTTGCAACTCGCTTTGGTTAGGATGCAACAAGAAAGGGATGCTTGGAAGAATAAGTTCCAGACTTTAGAGAGTTCCTACAGAGCAGACCTGAAGGAGAAAGACGACTTGATCGAGATCCTTGAGAGTCGAGCGGTGGAGTCTATGGAGAGGCAAGGGGATTTATTTTATCCTAAGCCTCAATCAGGTGCTGATTACTCACTTTCTGATCCAGATGATTGGAAGGAAGTTGCCATCAGGCATTTGGAAGAAAACCAGAGGTTGAGGGCACAGATTGTCGGGCTCATAGGGAAGCTCTAGCGTACATATTGATCTCCATTAATTCTTTTTCTCAGGATTTTAGATTGTATTTTCATCTTGTACTTGGGATCGTTGAAACTTGTAATCCATTTTGAAGTTATTATAATAAAATTTTAAGTATTTCAAAAGCTTTATTACTTGGATGTTTGCAATATGTCTATAAATCTTAAATCCATTGAAATATTAAATAATGAAGTAAAAATAATCATGTGCATTACATATCATGCATCATATTGCACATATTTCTTGCATTTGTTATGCATACCCAGGTGTCTTCCCCAGCTTCTTTACTTCACTCAGCAAGCTGACTCATCACTACAACACTCGGGCTAATTTCAAAAAGAAGATGGACAACTTAGAACAGGAGAATCGCGAGCTATGCGAAGAAGTTTCCACTTTGAAGGATGGCTTGGCCAACTTGACTACTCTGATGGAAGCTCTGGTGGTTGCTCAGAATCAGCCACCGAGTGTTCAACCTTAACCAACAAGGGCAAATACTGAAGTTCCAACTGTTCTTGTATCCGCTACTCTGGCTGTTGTTCAAAACCGTATGCCTCAGGGTTATCCGCGGGGAATGCCAGAGAATTTTGCACTTGAAGGTTTCAATCTTGGCCCTCAAGATGCTCCAGTGGTTCAGAATGTTGTTACTCCAGCACCTCTTGTGGTGCATATTGTTCCTGTTGCACCTTCTTCGGTGAATTTGGTTTCGTTTGTTAATGAAGATGTGTGTCGTCCTTTCCCTCCGCCGAGTGAAGACTTGAGTCTTTATGACAGAATGGATGATTTCCAAGAGTATTTTGATAGAATGCAAAGAGAGATGAAGGCTCTCAGGGGAAAAGAGTTATTTGGGCAGAACGTGAATGAGTTATGTTTGGTCCCGAATGTTAAAGTGCCTGCTAAGTTCAAGGTCCCGGAATTTGAGAAATACAACGGCAACACTTGCCCTCATGATCACTTGGTGATGTACGTGAGGAGAATGTCTACCCACACCGATGATCAGCGTCTGCTGATTCACTTTTTTCAGGATAGTCTGACCGACGCAGTATTGAAATGGTACATAAGTTTAGACAACGCCAACATCCATACTTTTAATGACTTGGGAGAAGCATTTATCAGACAATACAAATACAACATGGACATGGCGCCTGGCCGTGATCAACTCAGGGCCATGGTTCAGAAAGACAGGGAGTCATTTAAAGAATATGCGTAAAGATGGCGTGAGGTAGCCGCCCAAGTGATTCCTCCCATGGAAGAAAAGGAGATGACAAAGATCTTCTTGAAAATTCCCAGTTCCTTCTACTATGAGAAGATGGTTGCAAGTGCCCCGAGTGATTTTACATAGATGGTAAGCATGGGAGTCCATTTAGAGGAAGTTGTCCGTGAAGGTCATTTATCTGAAGACGGGGAGTCGTCAAATGGTTCTAAGAAGTATGGTGATAGTTGTTCCAAAAAGAAAGAGCAAGACTCCTACGCTATACTTCATGGTAGGCAAGGAGGATCTCATAATAGGAATCAACAAGTTACTTCTGTGACTCCAGTCGTCAATATGACTCCGACTGCTATTGCATATCAGAGGGGACCTCAAAAAGGAAATCAAGGGCAAGCTCATCAGAGGAAAATGAGCTTTTATCCAATTCCAATGACATACACAAAGTTGTATCCTTCTTTGTTGAAGAAAAATTTGGTTCAAACTCGAGCTCGACCAGTTGTTCCTAAAAAACTGCCAAGAGGATATAAGGCTGACACTTCTTGTGCCTTTCATCAGGATGCTCCTGGGCACGATTTGGAAGATTGCTTTGCTTTGAAGGTTGAAGTTCAGAGGTTGGTCCAAAGTGGTATCTTGTCATTTAAGGATATTTGTCTTGAGGTTCAAGTCAAATATTTTTCGAAGAATAAACTTGATTGAAGAATGCCCTGGAGTTTAAGGATTATTAGCCTTCTCAGTTTATTAGCATTTTTACTGCTTTCCGATTTGTAAATTTTCTTGTTTATCATTGCACTGTTTGCATGTAAGAACTTGTTTTCATTTGAATGTTTAATCTTAATACAATGAGTATGTTTGTCTTGAAGAAATTCATTCGTTTCACTCGTATTTGTTTTAAAATTTAAATTTCTTTATGATACCAACTTGTTACCCATTCTCTTGCCTAGGCAGAGATTGGGAGGAGGATGATGATATTAAAACACAAATTTTCTGGTTGTATGCTTTTGGATAAAACCATGTTGACGATTTTCAAGCATTGTTTCAAATCCTCAAACACCGGAGATATAAGGGAGTGAGACCTTTGTTAACCCCTTTGAGCCTTGAAGTAGGAGTTTCTTTTTCTATTCAGAAAAAACCCTCTTTTTTTTAACCCGGGGCAGGGTAGTGTTCAGTTAATCTGATTGAGTATTCAAATCTCATCAAGAGTGCGCATCTAAGGATACAATAATGGTTATCTTTCAAGAGGTTGAGGGAATTCAAAACCGCAATGTTTAATCTCCGCATATCAGTAGTGTGCATCAAAAGAAGATGTTATCCCAATGGGTATCTCTCACATATCAGGAGATCAACAGATGACGATACAATAATGGTTATCCTTCATCTACTCAGAAATAGGGCAGTCACAATTCTTCCAACTAGTCACAAATGACTCGAAGTTACGCGACATGTTCAAAAAGAAAAAGAAAAAGAAAATATGAATAAAAAAATTATGATGAAAAAGAAAGAGACAAAAAGCCCCGCTAAGTCGGAACTTGAAAAAACAAGTCGCTTAGGCAAAAGTCAGAGCATCCCGCTGCACTTCAGAGTCAAAGTCAAAAGGAATTTGTCCAGAAGGCAAGGAAGAAATGGAAAGCCTAAAATGCGATAAAGGATTACAATGTGAAATCCTCAACAAAGAACAGAGTTGCGTGACAAGAAACCCAAAAGAAGCAGGAATGAGTGACTTGCATGTCCAAAGAAAACCTTATTTGATTCCTAAACTATCTCGAAATTTCTTTTGAGAGATGAATGTTCGTGTCAAGTTAACTGAACTTAGGACCGAATAACATCATGAAGGGGGTGGGCACCAAATATTTTTGAGCCTTAAATCTTTTTTTTCTAAAACCGTGAACCAGGCCACGTTACAACCCTAAAAAGTCCTAATTGAAACAGGGTTTATTTCGAAAGCATACTCTAATGAGATAGTGTTTCCTGACTCCCATTAATTTTGCGAAATTATTGTGATTGGTATCATATTTATTTTGTTATCTTTCGTGCAAAAAAATCCTGTCGCATCCTAGCTAGTGATTCGTTCACAAGGTTTTGCGACATCTTTTCAAATAAAATCTTCAAGACTTAAATAATTGTTGCATTAGAATTTTCATTCTTAGAATAAACATTTTCTGCTTTTAAAACAACTGCTTGATATATTAAAGTTTACATTTGAGTATCAGCAAAAGGCATGTTGCCGAGAAGAGTTGTAGAGCAAAGAGGATGCAACATTCAGCCAATCTAGGGCAGTTACGTCAAGATTCAACAAATCTCTAGAAGCCATTTGATCAGAAAGGTTATCCTAAAAGCATGCAGCCAAAGGCAAGTTACGAAAGTTACCTTGATCAGCATAGTAAGCTTGAGACACCAAATTGGTTTCCAAGGGCATATCCAGATTTCGTCAAGATAGCTACTATGTTTACCCCAAGCCGAGAATCTTCCTCAAGCAGGATTGTTTCTTGTGATCTGTTTTGTAGATGTGTATATGGCTTCCTCTAACAATTAATGATCAATTAAAGGGTTTCCTACAATATGTGTTATGGTGATGGGTTTATAATCCCATTTTTCCAGTCTTATTGCAGACTTCTCCAGCTGAGTGTGATTCTTTCCCCATCCAGGTGGTGATCAAACGTAGATTAAAAAGAGCTATAAAGCCTTTTCTTATTTGATGGAGTTCTTTCTCCCTTTGTATTGATATGAAATCTCTTGTAGAGTATTGCTCCCTCCAGTTACGACATTATTGTTGTTATGTGCTCCCTAAGTAGCTAGACAAAGGCAATATCTTTTCTAAGAAGTGTTGAAATGGTTATCAAATTTTTGGGTTTTCTCTCACCAAGTGTTGTGTTTGATTTAAAATCCCCATAATTTTGACTTCTTACTGTACTGTTAACTTCTTGGTTCCCCAGGAAGGTTCTCTCAGGTTATTTTCGCTGGTATGCGCATGATCTTTATGTGTTTCTCAGATAGTTAAAGACAATATCAGTGGGTGCAAGGTACATTATTGGGTTTGTGATCCCATTATCCCCAGCCAAGTCTTGGTTCACTTTTGATTTTAGGTTTGCATGGTCAGAAGCCTCCGTCCCAGATTCCCCAGCAAAGTCTTCCTTCATATGATGAAGGGTTTTATTCCCTTGGTGTGCTAAGGTGTCGCTCTTTTTGCAATATTGGAACTAGGGTTGACTTCTTGATTTCCCGGGAAGGCTATCCCAGGGCATCTTTTGTTGGAATAGGTTTTCATGATGAAATTTTTCAATCCGCAATTTTTTCTCCAGGGAGGTAGACTTGAATCCCCCAGTGAGGTTTGGTTGTTTCGGTGTCAGACTGCTTTATTTGAGGCTGATCTTGCAATCTCCAGTAGGCATGTTGTTTTTGGAAAACTGCTTCTCCGATGAAACCGGAAGAAGGATGTTCTATCCCGGTATCTTTTTAATTTAGCTACATCCGGATTATGTTTATCCTCAGTGAAGTTAGGACAGGCAATAGGTTTGGTTTCCGCAGTTGCTTTTACCTTTCTTAGATTGATCTTTCTGGTTGAAGTTTAGACCAATGTTGTTAGTACCTGAGGAGGTTTTGTTTGTTTGTACTGATTATGTATCCTTTTACCAACATATGCATGATATCACTCATACATTCATACATACATCATGCATTGCTAAGAATCATCGATCATTGACATTGTGTTCTGATCTTCCTGCAACGCTCTTTGCTTAGTTGAATTTGGTTTTCTCTCTTGAGTTTATTTCTCAAAGGATGTATCTGCATTGGCCGTCTTGCTCCAGTTTATTTCTGAATTGGATTTGTGGTTGCATGACAATATTATTTACTTTGGATTTCTGAGAACTTTGAGTTTTGGTTTGTGCATTTATTTTGCACGAGAAGACTTTATATCCTCAGCAGGAATATCGTGGCATTTCCCCAGGAAGCCATATCTCTTTCCCCAGGAAGTCATATCTCTTTCCCCAGGAAGCCATATTTCTATCCCCAGAAAGTCGTTTCTTTTTACAATCCTCCATGAAAACAAGCAACATGTCTCTTTATTTGAGCAACTCGTGCTTCCCTGTACAAGTCGAGGAAATTTTTTTTTGCTATTTCCTCTATGAGTGGTTAGTTTGCAGTCCGTCGTCAGTTTACGCCAGTGGATGGAAAGACTTTCAAATTCACAAAAATTGCTCGTTGTGAAGCCTTTGCAAGTGGAAGTCTCTTTATTTGAGACAGCTTACATATTACCCTTTCCAGGCAGAATGCCTTGGTTAAAGAAGAAGTTGATACCCGTTCTAGGTAAAACGCCAGAATTTTGGGATAACTTGATATATTTTCTCTTTCTACCTTCAGTGAACGTTGATAGTACATCGGAAGTGAACGTCGGTGTTTTTTATCTTTTTTCTATCTTCAGTGAACGTTGATAGTCCATCGTCAGTGAACGGTGGTGATACGATATATTTTCTCTCTACCTTCAGTGAACGTTGGTAGTATATCGACAGTGAACGTTGGTGTTTGTTATCTTTTTGCTATCTTCAGTGAACGTTGATAGTTCATCATCAGTGAACAGCGATGATATGATATATTTTCTCTCTCTACCTTCAATGAATGTTGGTAGTACATCGGCAGTGAACATCAGTGTTTATTATCTTTTTGCTATCTTCAGTGAACGTTGATAGTTCATCGTTAGTGAATGGAAGTGATATGATATTTTCTCTCTACCTTCAGTGAACGTTGGTAGTACATCGGTAGTGAACGTCGGTGTTTATTATCTTTTTTCTATCTTTAGTGAATGTTGATAGTTCATCGTCAGTGAACGGCGGTGATATGATATTTTCTCTCTACCTTCAGTGAACGTTGGTAGTACATTGGCAGTGAACGTAGGTGTTTGTTATCTTTTTGTTATCTTTTTGTTATCTTCAGTGAACGTTGATAGTTCATCGTCAGTGAACGGCGGTGATATGATATTTTCTCTCTACCTTAAGTGAATGTTGGTAGTACATCGGCAGTGAACGTTGGTGTTTGTTATCTTTTTGCTATCATCAGTGAACGTTGATAGTTCATCGTTAGTGAATGGCGGTGATATGATATTTTCTCTTTCTACCTTCAGTGAATGTTGGTAGTACATCGGTAGTGAACGTCAGTGTTTGTTATCTTTTTGCTATCTTCAGTGAACGTTGATAGTTCATCGTTAGTGAACGGCGGGGATATGATATTTTCTCTCTACCTTCAGTGAATGTTGGTAGTACATCGGCAGTGAACGTTGGTGTTTGTTATCTTTTTGCTATCTTCAATGAACGTTGATAGTTCATCGTCAGTGAATGGCGGTGATATGATATTCTATTTCTACCTTCAGTGAACGTTGGTAGTACATCGGCAGTGAACGTCGGTGTTTGTTATATTTTTGCTATCATCAGTGAACGTTGATAGTTCATCGCCAGTGAACGGCGGTGATATGATATTTTCTCTCTACCTTCTGTGAATGTTGGTAGTACATCGGCAGTGAACGTCGGTGTTTGTTATCTTTTTGCTATCTTTAGTGAACGTCGATAGTTCATCATCAGTGAACGGCGGTGATATGATATTTTCTCTCTATCTTCAGTGAACGTTGGTAGTACATCGGCAGTGAACGTCGGTGTTTGTTATCTTTTTGCTATATTCAATGAACGTTGATAGTTCATCGTCAGTGAACAGAGGTGATATGATATTTTCTCTTTCTACCTTCAGTGAACGTTGGTAGGCCATCGGCAATGAACATCGATGCTTGTTATCTTCCTCTCTGATTCAATTCTTTTGGGTCCACCATTGATTTATTTTCCTGGTGGGGTTTCTCCTTTGTTTCTTCATTTTTGTGGCATCCCCAGTGATACCTTGCGTCTCTTTAGATTTGTCCATCGGCATTCATAATCATAAGCATTGCATGGCATCTTAGGGACAAAAATAGGGCTTGTTTTATATTTAAGTATCTTCAATCGCGTCGACACGAAGATTTTTAACCTTCGTATCTCCGGATAGAAGACACTTAAATAAGGGCAGCTGTTGTACCCTAATTTTTGCCCCTAAGATTCCTCTATCATATCATATCAATTCGATCATAACAAGATCACATTAGGGTTGGTTCTTCCTCTTTTTCTATCTCCTATCTTTAAGTTAGCTCTTGAGGAATCTCCAAGCACCTTAGTTGTGTATTTTGTATATGTGTTGTTGACTAACTTCTAATCAAAATACAAAAAATATTTGTCTTTGTCTTTGCATATTTGTGTTTTGTAGGTACCAAGTCGAAGCATCTGACAAATAAAGATTCCTGGTATTATTCTCCTAAAATCTCTATTTTGCAAAAGAAAATTAACAAAAATTCATTTTTTTTCACTGATGCAATCGATTGCTCTTAGAGTGCAATCGATTGCACATAGTGCATTTTGCGCCATTTTTGAAAAATATATTTGCAAATCGATTTGCACTATAGTGCAATCGATTGCACAACGTGAAAATTTTAAAAAAAATCATCAATTTTAAACTTGTCAAATTTTGGCTCCAATTTTTCTTCATTTTTGAAAGATGTATCATTAATTCAAATTTTAGTGCCAATCTTTCATTTTTAAGAAGAATTATCATTAATTCAAATTTTGGCTCTAATATTTGAAAGAATTATCATTAATTCAAATTTTGGCTCCAAGAATCAATTACCAAATTACCACTAATCCCAATCCTAAACTCTATAAATAGAGCCCTCATTTCATTCAAATTTCAAGCTTTTGATAGCCAAATCCACCTTGCTAAAAAATCTCTCAATTCTCTCCATCTACCAAATTCACTCAAAGCTCCATTTTCAAAAAGTTAGTAAGCTTTGCATTGAAGCTTACTAATCTTTGAGCTAAACCTTCATCCAAACACTTTTTCTTTATCAATTCTCTCTATCCAAGCTTGGACAATTGATTCTTGTGGTTGAATTGAAGCAAAATCTTGAAGTTGTGTTGATAATTCTCTAGATCTACCTTTGGTAAGTTGGATAATTCATCTTTCACAATGTGATCTCTTGGTGATCTATGGGATTGATTCATTGAGCATTATTTTGTGATTCCAATGGTATTATTTTCTCATCATTTGATGGAATTTTCGTGCTCAATTGGATCCATGATCATAAGGTATTTGATGGAAAGTTTGAACAAGAATTTGGCCTTTTAAAATGCTGTTTTGCTGTCTGTAACAGCGTGCAATCGATTGCAGTAACAGTGCAATCGATTGCACATAAGTAATTTCACGCAGATTTTTGAAAATTGTACTGTGTAAATTGATTTACATAGTAGTGCAATCGATTTACATAGGAACATAATTCATTTTTTCCTTGTTTTGGGGCAGCTTTGATCCAAAATGCTTTTTCTACTCACTCCTTTTGATTGTTGGTTTGGATTGCAATTTTAAATGTCCAATTTCTCTTTAAACTCAATGGACTTTGTGATGTAGATGAAGTTGGATAAATGTTCATCAATTCAAATCTACCTAAGAGTGAATTATTTATTTCTGTTTTGGTGCTTTGGATTAATGATATGTTTAGTGCTTTAATCCATCTAGAGGAGTGGTTGAATTTAAAGATGAAAGAATTTTGAGGTGGTGATCCAAATTAGCTTATCATTCCCCTCCCTCTTAATCTTATCCATTTCTTTTTTAATTGTGCTACATGTTAAGGGATGGTGATCTCTATATCATTTATCCAAATATGAAGTACATAGATTGTTATTGACCGGCCTCAAAATAGGTGCGACTTCTACATAAGTCCACTTACGATTGCTTAACATAGCGCTAAATTTTGTCCCGATTCGAATAAATGATCATTTGTGGCCCAAACTTATGATTGTAAGCCCAAGTATGTTAATTTGATCTCTTTGATCCAATAACCTTGATATTCATTGTGTGGAGGATTTGGTTCTACCAATCCTCTAATGGATCTACAACACCTTTGGTCAACGCGGATCACTTAAACATTGTTGATCATTAAATGTTACTTGTGAGAATTCCAAATGGATGATATACTTGACAAAAAGCAAATGCAACTTGTTGTGTGGAGGCTTTGGTTCTACCAATCCTCTAATGAGTTCCAAATGCAAGTTTCAAGATGGTCATCCAACTAACCACTAATTTCTAACAATTGACTTTACTTTATGCTTTTATTTTTATGCTTTATGTACCATTTACTTTTAGCATTTTACATTTCATGCTATTTTCATCTTTTCTCACTTGAGCATTTACTTTTATGTCATTTTTATTTTGCTCACTTGAGCTTTTCTTTTCCTTTTGAAGACACTTAATAATCAACATGAACCATAAAAATCTTTAATGATACTTGGACTATTTGGTTACTATCCTTGGCATTATGGGGCATGAGACTATTTCTTGGACTTAGGATTAGAGACCTTGGCCTATGTTGGAGACCTTATGACCTTAATTCATATGTTGTCTGGAGTTCTTGATGTTTACCTCAAGACATTGGGTTGTTTGTTTGTTTTGTGTGCAGGTTATTGTGATTACACCCTTTGTTTGTAATCTGGAATTCACCCGTATACAACCGTTACTCTGTCCAATTTTTGCAAAGACTAAATACACTTGAAGTTTGGTTCTCTCAAGAGGTCTAGTATCTTTGTTTGCTTGGTTTCAATCCGAAGAATGGGAATTTTATATTGACTCATAATGTCAAGTATTGGCTTCTTGTTGGTTAGATAGTTCTTCTCCTTATCTTTTACTTTATGCTTTAGGATAGTCTCTTCATCTCCTCCCATCTTCTTTAATTTCAAAAATCTTCTCCCTCATTTTAAAAAACTCTTCTTGTTTTGAAACTTGAACCATTTTCATAATAAACTTAGACTTATGTCCATGCATTTTCAAAACATTTTCATGAATAAATTTCAATCAATTTAATAATACCTTGACATTTTTTGTAAGAAGACTAAAAGTCAATCAATCTCATTTCAAACCATTTTGCCACTTTGGCTTTTACCTTTAAAATATTTCTTAAAAGATTAGACTCTTGTCAATCCTTGTAGTGATGCAAATAACTATACTTCTATAATATGTAGTGAAGAGAGATATTTTCCACTTGGGTGTTGAGTGAGGCATTGTTGATTTTAAAATCCAAGCCATATCCTCTACTTTGAGATGATGCAAATTCTCCTTTCTCATGATTGTGGGTAGTAAGTATGTTTTCCACACGGACAATGACGATGATGTCTTATCTCATAAAATTAACCAACACACTTGTGTTTCAAATTTTTAAAAGAGGAACTGCGTGTACCCTGATCCCCTATTACACGGAAGGTTGTACGTAGGCACTAAAGGTTCGCAACGGCAGTGGGTGCAAAAATCATAAAAAAATATTTCTTTTCTCACCTCCACCATCTATTTTATATACAACACATTTTTATAGCCAAAATATACAGATTTTTCAAAGAGGTTCCTACGGAGTACCGTAGATGTTTAGGGTGCTAATACCTTCCCTTTGCATAACCAACCCCCTTACCTTGAATCTTTCCCCCTCTTTTTGGGTTATTCGTTCTTTTCCCATTCCTTTGGAAACAATAGAGCGCGGTGGAAATTTTTATTTTGATTTGTATAAAGTCTAGTCAATCCAATGGCTTAGTCTTGAACATTTCTACCGCTATAGGGGCCTGGATTATTCAATTAGGAAAAAGTTAGATACCCAATACTTGAGAGACATGGCCCAACTGGCCGATAGAGTTCGACAAGTAGAACGCGTTAAAGCCGAAAAGGCTAAAGCTATCAAAACTCATCAAAGAGAAAGAGTATCCTATGTCGAAATGGACGATGACGATCCAGAGACATCTAGTGATCCTATAGATGTCGAAGAAGGCAAGATAGACTTAGCAGAATTGAAACAAGGACCGCCATATTCTTGTAAATTGCTAGTGCCATCAAATTGGAAAAATCCTGTAGAGTCTGAAAGAAACAACGATAAATTCCCTAAGAAAACATATAGTTTAGACATATTCAAATGTGATGAAATATTTGATTTGTTATTCAAAGATGGCCAAATGATAGTACCCCCATGGGCAAAGCTTCCTCCTTTAGAACAAAGAAAGAAAAGAGGTTTTTGTAAATACCACAATTTTTTGGGCCATAAAACCTCACAATGTTTTCTTTTCAGGGATCTTTTTCAATAAGCACTCAAAGAAGGAAGGCTTAAGTTTGCTGATAAGCCAGCGATAAAAATTGATGCAAACCCACTGCAGATGGAAGCACATTATGTTGAGCCAGTCGGCATTCATATGGTGGAAGTTTCTAAAGATTTCATTAACAAGCCCATCTTCGGTAGCTTTACTGGAAACATATCTAGGAATACTATTGAAGGAGTGAGGAAGGCCACTGAAGGCCTAAACCTGAACAAAGGAGCTTCCCAAGGCTCAAACAAAAAGGCCACTGAAGGCCTAAAACTGAATAAAGGAGCTGTTGAAGGCTCGAGTAAAAGGGTTACTGAAGACCCACATAGAAACAAGGGAGTTGCTGAAAGCTCCAACAAAAGAACCACCACAGGATCTTACTTGGCTGCCGTGAAAGGTTCGACAGAGAACTTGGAGGCCAAAATGCAGAAAATGAATCTCGTTGCCAAGAGAAACATGGATGTCAACATGGTCGAAATATCTGATGCCAAGGCTTCAGAAGAGGCTATTCAACAGGAGGAAGTGAACAAAACCGCATTTCCTAAAGAAAATGAAGATCTGGCAGACTTTTTACACAGATGCCAGAAGAAGAAATCAGAAGTGATACTGTGTCCCAGATGCAGCTCTATTTTCGACAAGAAAGCTGCATAACACATACAAGGTTTGAGGGCTGTAAAAGCAAAGTGGGGCAGCAATGCTCAACCAAAAATGGATCCAAAAGAAAGATACGATACCAGAAGGGGACATCAAAGAGGACCCATGAACCAGGTAAGGAGGCCACCAACTTATAGGCCTCCAACTAATGTACCTATAGATACTTGGCTTAACACCATAGGCAGAAAGAGGCCCAATGAAGGAAAATGGCAGACGTTCGACGTCCCAAGGGGCTCCTCTTTGGACTATAGAAAAGAGTACCATGCCTCTACATCAAATAAAATGGCTCACATATCGAGCAATTATAAGAGGAAGAACCCCATGTCTCGTTCACAATGGAAGAGATTCCAAAGACGGTGAAAAGCCGAGAAGGAAGCTGCAGCAGAGCCTCACCCAGAGGCTAGCACCAACGTGCAAAGAAAGCAAAGGAAACCTCTGGAGAGGAAACCTCTGGTGTGCCCAGAAGAATGTGGGTCGAATGACGAAGGTGACTCCGACTCTGATGATACTCTAGACATCATGGTGAACATCATATCGGTGCTGCCTAAGGAATTATAACCGTCAGGTCGAAGTTAAGGAAACTGACTTGATGGTCGAACAAGAGATGGCCAGACATAGGCCAATGTGTTACTATGTAATGAATAATGGCTGCGTGGAAGAACATAACGCTTTCTTCGAGCCACCAACTGAGGCGATGAAAAATCACCTCAAGCCCCTATTCATCAGAGTGAAGATATGGGAAGTGACTATAAACAAAATCCTGGTGGATTATGGAGCGACTATAAACATAATTCCGCAATCTATGCTGGAAAAACTAGGAAAAGGAGATGCTGACATCAAGCCCCACAACATGGTCCTCTCCAGTTATGAAGGAGGCATTGGAACCACAATGGGAGTCATACAACTAGATCTCAAGGTGGGATCAATCCTTCGACCCACCATGTTTATGGTGATCTTAGCAAAGCCAAACTATAATCTGCTCTTGGGTCGAGAGTGGATACATGGCATTGGTGCAGTTCCATCTTCAATGCATCAAAGGGTTACGGTTTGGCGTCCCGATGGCATCATGGAAAACATCGAGGCAGATCAAAGCTATTACCTAGGCAAAGTTAACAACATCGAGAAGAATAGTTTCGACAGGAATTTGGCTCATATAGGGCCGTGTAACCCTCCTAAATTCGATCTAACTCCAGCACCCAATTCCTTCTATTCTCTGTACCTTCACTCTGACTATGGGTTTCAGTGGGATAGAGAATATTTTTCCAACATCGACTACAGAGGAGTTGGTGATATACGTCCAACGGGCTGGGGAAGTGAGTTTGGTGATGATGACTGAGTCATAAGCTCTTCAAAAGATTTCGGCATATGTAGCCGAAAATAGAATGATAGCAGCCTTAGAGGATAAGGTCAAGTACATGGCTCGTGAAGCCAATGAGAAGGTATCTCCAGAAGAAGGCCCTGGGAAAGATTTCGACCTAGAACCTCCTGACTTGGAAGAGAAAGAAGTGTGAAATCAGAGGTTAGATGCCATTTATGATGACGAACCTCTGGGTTTTGAAAAGGATCCGTTGGCAAATGGTGTTAGAATGCTAGCACAAGACCCCATAGAAGAAGTAAATCTAGGCGATGGTCTGATAAAGAAGCCAACGTATATCAGCACAAAGTTAGATCCAGAACTCAGGGTCGAAATGATCCAATTGTTAAAATAATTCCAGGATTGCTTTGCATGGGATTATGACGAAATTCCTGGTCTCGACAGAAGCTTAGTGGAACTTCAATTACCAACAAAACCTGGAAAGAAGCCCTTCAAGCAAATTCCAAGGCGCTTTGCACCAGAGGTTCTGTCGAAGATCAAAACGAAAGTCGAAAGACTGCTGAAATGCAAGTTCATCTGAACGACCATGTATGTCGAACAGATTGCCAATATTGCACCTGTTATAAAGAAAAATGGTACTTTGAGGGTGTGCATTGACTTCAGAGATCTGAATGTTGCAACACCTAAAGATGAATATCCAATGCCTGTGGCGGAAATGCTTGTCGATTCTGCTGCTGGTTTTGAGTACATGAGTATGTTTGACGGATACTCTGGATATAATTAGATTTTTATTGCTGAAGAAGATGTGTCGAAAACAGCTTTCTGTTACCCTGGGGCCTTAGGCACTTACGAATGGGTAGTGATGCCTTTTGGCCTAAAAAACGCAGGGGCAACATATCAAAGAGCAATGAATTCTATCTTCCATGATTTCATTGAAACTTTTATGCAGATTTACATTGATGATATTGTTGTCAAATCTGTTTCAGGGCAGGCTCACATGGACCATCTTCGACAGTCCTTTGAAAGGATGAGGCGCTATGGTCTGAAAATGAATCCTCTGAAGTGCGCTTTTGGTGTAAAAGCGGGGGATTTCTTAGGCTTTGTGGTCCATAAAAAGGGAATCGAGATAAACCAGAACAAGACCAAAGCTATCTTGGAAGGCAAAGCGCCAACCAACAAGAAGGAATTGCAGTCTCTACTTGGGAAGATAAATTTCCTAAGGAGATTTATTTCCAACCTCAGTGGGAAAACACAAGCCTTCTCACCACTACTTCGACTCAACAAAGGAGGATTTGAATGGGGGCAAGAACAACAAGAGGCCTTCGACAAAATCAAAGAGTACCTCATCAAGCCACCAATTCTGGTACCTCCTTGTAGGGATAGGAGTATGAGATTGTACATAGCCGCATCTGTCAAAACCTTAGGGAGCATGTTAGCTCAAGAGGAGGAGAATGGTGTCGAAAGACCCATTTACTACCTTAGTAGAGTTTTAAATGATGCGGAAACTAGATATAACGAAGTTGAAAACTATGTTTATGTCTTTACTTTTCATGTACAAAACTCAAGCAATATATTAAACCAGTTAATGTTTACGTTTCGTCTCATTTTGATGTTTTCAAATATATGTTGTCGAAACCCATTTTGCACAGTAGAATTGGCAAATGGGCACTTGCATTAAGTGAATATTCATTAACCTTTATGCCTCTCAAGGCTGTGAAAGGTTAAGTGGTAGCAGACTTTATAGTTGACCACTCAATAACAAAAATCAATTAATTATTTGGAGATTGAACCTTGGAAGTTATACTTCGACGGTTCCAGTCACAAAGACGGAACTGGAGTAGGTATTCTCATTATTTCTCCAAACAAAATTCCAACAACATTTAAGTACAAGATCGAAGGAGATTGTTCAAATAATGAGGCTGAATATGAAACTTTAATCGTAGGTCTTGAAATCTTGTTGGAATTGGGGACAACTCGATTCGAAATAATGGGAGGCTCAGAATTAGTCCTAAAACAAGTTACGAAAGAATACAAATGCATAAGAGAAAATCTTATCATGTATTTCGTAATAACTAGGCGTTTGTTGAAGAATTTCGAAGTGGTTAACATTTAACATATACCCAAATTGGAAAATCAAGTGGTTAATGATTTAGCACATATCGCTTTCGGGTATAAGGTTTCGAAACAGAAACTACAACAAGCAATCGAAGTTAGAGAAAGAGTAGCATCCACTAAGTTGTCTCCAATAGATTTGGAAATAACAACGTTGGGATACACTGATCGTGAAAACTTTGAGATTTCGTTCATAGACAATTTAATAGAACAAGATTGGAGAAAGCCTATAGAGGATTATTTACAAAATCCAGTGGCTTCAACAGAGCGAAAGATAAAGTATATGGCACTAAGCTATATTCTAATGGAAAATTAATTGTTCAAGAAAACGCCTGAAGGTGTGCTGCTAAAATGCCTAAGTGAAACAGAAGCATACATAGCTCTTTCGACTACACACTCCGGGGCATGTGGAGCACATCAAGTAGGCCATAAGATGAAATGGTTGTTGTTTCGACAAGGACTATATTGGCCAACTATGTTAAAATATTGTATTGAGTTTGCAAAAGGATGTCAGGAATGTCAAGTGCACACAGGCATCCAGCATGTACCGACAAGCGAACTTCATTTGATTGTGAAACCTTGGCCTTTTAGAGGTTGGGCTTTAGACCTTATTGGAGAGATTCAACCAGCATCCTCTAAAAGCCAGAAATACATATTGGTGGGCATTGATTATTTTACTAAATGGATCGAAGCAATTCCTTTAGTCAATATAGACCAAGAAAATGTCATTGAATTTATTCAAAAGAACATTATATATAGATTTGGAACCCCTGAGACAATAACGACAGATCAAGGACCAGTCTTTACTGGTCGGAAAATGCAATAATTTTCTACAAAAATGGGATTCAAACTGTTAACATCTACGCCTTATTATGCACAATCTAACGGCCAAGTCGAAGCAGCAAACAAGGTAGTAATCAGTTTGATAAAGAAACACGTGGGAAAGAAACCAAGAAATTGGCATAGGACGTTCGATCAAGTTCTATGGGCTTGTCGAACCTCTCCTAAAGAAGCCACAAAAACAACACCATTTCGCCTAACTTATGGTCATGATGCAGTATTGCCTGTAGAGATTTGTCTACAGTCGACGAGGGTTCAAAAACATCAGGATATTCCTTCTGAAGTTTATTGGAATATGATGTTAGACGAATTGGTGGATTTAGAAGAGGAAAGATTGAAGGCCTTAGACCTCTTAAGATTACAAAAGAAGCGGATCGAGAAATCCTATAATCGAAAAGTAAAGCCTAAGGAATTTTTGCCTGAAGATTTAGTTTGGAAGGTAACTCTCCCAATGGATCGAAAAGATAGAATTATGGGAAAATGGTCCCCTAAGTGGGAAGGACCTTTCAAAATTATTCAAACTTTCTCTGGTGGATCCTATGAGATCGAGGAGTTAGGTGAAGATCAAAGACTTCTGAGAGTAAATGGTAAATACTTGAAAAGGTATAGACCTACGCTTCAAGAGGTTAAAATAGCCAATGTATAGTCCCAGTCGAATAAAGAAAATGCCAAAATGGAAATTTAAATTTCATTAAAAAAAATAGCCAAAATGGCCTTAACGTCATTACAATGAGTGATCATACAAGTATAGAAACATGATTCAAAAGGGGAGATTGGCCTTGATCTGGAGATATTTAATCCTTTGCAATTCCAGACGCCGTTCACAAAGAGCCTTCGACTGATGAAGGGTTTCAAGTTTAGCATCAAGCATTTGAGCTCGATCAGCATGCTTCAACCCTTCAGCAAGTTCCTCCTGGATTTCAAACTCAGTATTAGTGGCAAGAAGTTCCTCCTTCCTTTTATCATTGGCAACAATTTTAACTTCCAATTCTCTGATTTGCGCTTTCATTTTAGCCGTGCCTCGATCGATCTCCTCAGCCTCTTTCTGCCTAGATTCTCGAGCCTTCGACATTTATTTTACTTTGGAAGCAGATTCAGTGGCGGCATGCCAAGCAACAGCTACATGGTCGTCGGTCTCTTCGATTTCGCGAACAAGAGTCCTTCGACGATTGTAGTCTGCTGACACGTGGTCAATAATGGAAGTTAAATCCAGAATGACGTTGGCTACATCTGGAGAAGAAATGAGGAGATCAACAACCCTCAAGGTGGTTTTTAGAAAGGAAGGAGCAGTGGGTTCTCCCTCCAATGTTAGCATTAAGTCTCTTTTGAAAATTTGTGCTTTAACCTTCTGAAGCGCCTCATCAAGAGGAGAGGTCGAAGTAGACTTTCCGAATGCAGTCGAGACACTGTGGTCGGAAGAAATTTCTCTCCCTTCAAGAATGGAAGTCAAGTAGCCCAGAGGATTTTGCTGTTTCATCAAGGCCAAAGCTTCTTTGGTTCGAGACCCTGTCGAAGGGGCATCCTCATTAGTGGCAGCAGCCACATTTACCACCTGTGTAGGAATTTGGACAGTTTCAGTGTTCGGCAGGTTTTGGGCCCCTGCAGTAGAGCCTCTGATGCCATCAACATTTGGAATTATTTCATCCTGATTTTCCCCCTCCGGCATATGCTCCTTTTCTGTTACGGCTATGGCATCAGTGGCCTCCTCCTCTTCTTCGACTTCCTGTACGTCAACCAGTGGAGCCCTATTTTCTTCATGGTCTCCTATAGGGCCTTCTTCATTGACTTCCTCTATGGTCTCATACTGAGGTTCAGAAACTTGGTTCACCTCATCAGCTGAGATCATAAAAGAGCCTTTTGCTGAAGAAGGCCTATAGGTAGGATCTCCCTAACTATTTAATAGAGTGGCAGATCCTTTAGCAGGAGTAGGAACTTGTTTAGAGGTGCCAGCAGCGTCCTGAAGATTAAAAGAAGTTTTTAATCTCAGAATTTTTATAAAGAAAAGGGTTAGTTCAATAAGTAAGCGATTGACTGTCGAAGCAAATACCTGAATTGGAACTTCGCCATCGGGGCTAGAATTGTCGCTCTCACTGGGATTATTTAGCCTGGCAATTACTTCTTGCTCAGTAGGCTCTCTAATAACTATAGGAGGAGGCCTTGATTTGGTGGCTGTAATTTTAATTTTTGTTTTGGGACGAGGCTCAAGTGCGGGAATTGCTTTCTTCAATTTTTGTCTCTTCAGAGGAACAAGAGGAGACTCCTCTTCGTTATCACTAGAGATTTCGATTTCCTGAACCTTCCTTTTCTTGGGAGTGGTTTTCTGAAACATCCAGAAAGATAAGAGTCGAAGATATCAGCATCTGTATCAGAAAATATAAAAAGGGAAAGGTATAGTAGAAAGTAAATACCTTTGGCGAAGGATCAACAGAAGGGTCTCCCCCTTTAGTGCTTTCAGCAACTGGTCCTCTTGACAGCTATACAGGAAACAAAGATAAATCGAGCGTCGAATGATTAAATCTAAGACAAAGAGAAAAAAAGGAAATAAAATAATACCTTTCTTAATCTTGTCAAGGACCAGTTTAAACGCCTCGCGAAGGTGGTGGGTGAAGTCCTTCTCATCGAAGAACTCCTCATTATAATACTGCCTCCACCACCCTTCAAAATTGCTAGAATACAAAAAATTGAGATTGAAGTTGAACATGGTTAGTACGGTCCGACCAACGTACCTACCAATATGCTTGGTAGAAGCATCTTCTGAGTAATATGCATTGTAAAATAATAGCAGTTTCTCTCGAGGATAGATGGGTGATGGGAGTGACTGAACAATGCCGAATTGTCGAGAGACAAGATTTGGTTGGTAGACAATCAAACTTAATTGATTCTTCGAGCTCTTGAATCTCAGTGGCATGATTCTGGGTCGAAGAAACGACTCCCAGATGCCCACGTATTCGTCCTCCAAGTCCTCCTCATCAGTCGAAGGAAATAGTCTAGTAAACCATTCTGAGCTGACTTTTCGACTGGAAAAAGGAGCCATGGTTGAAACAAAACGTTTGCGCTCTGCAAATATCATCACAAAGCTTGTGAAAGCCTTTTGAAATTTTTTACCCTCGTCAGTCGGAGTTAGCAAAGCAAGTCTGGTACCTTCGACCCTCCTGTTTAGAATTTCTGGGGCCGCTTCATTGATCTTGTTCTTATGAGGAAGAAAAGATTCGAAGGTGGCGTTGAGCCACAGTTGAAGAAGCCAGAAAGGGCCAGAAAGAAGCAAGCTTGCCCTATCTCCTATGATCTTGAGTTGAGTCACACCATTGCTGATGGACTCATATATATTGGCCAAAATCAATTCAGCCAGATAGAGGGGGTAGCCGTGATGAAGCTGCATCGCGAGCATGAGCATCTTCTTAGTCACTTGAAGCGACTTGGTACAGAAGACGAAACAGGATAACAACATAGCCAGAAAAGCTATGTGTTCTACCTTCGACACAGTGCTGGAGGATTTATCATGGAAATGGTTGATGAATATGGTGTATGTGGGTTTGGTAGCTGAAAATCCAATAACATCTTCAGATAGATCCTTTGGGTCGAAATAATCGCCAGTCGGTCAAAGACTGGTGATCACTGCTATATCGAAGAGGGTTGGGGTTACCATTCCACAGGGAAGATGAAATGTGAAGTTGGCGCTATCCCAGAAGTATATCGAAGATACCAACATAAGAGGACAATAAGACAATCCTGTCTTCGACGACATCACCAAATCGTAAATCCCCATTTCCTTCCAAACTGGGGTTTGCGCCTTCTCCATCTTATTCAGCCAGTCTGAATACTCAGAAGAGAGATTAGGGCACGATTGACAGATCCTGTTACCTTTGTTCAAGAATTGAAGGTTAATGTCCTCCTTAGTCTGAGCGTGTTGCTGGAGTCGCATCCTCAGGATCGTCCCTTGGTTTCTTCGCACAATCTATAGGTTTGAGTCTTGGGTGAGTGGGGAAGAAAGTACGATTCTTCATAGGATTCTCGATGCATGTGGACATAGGGCCAGGCATAGCGTATATATCTTTAGAGTACCTGATAGGGATGAGAAGCTGGGAATCATATGCCTCTCGCCATTCTCTGGTCATGGGTTCAGAAACATACCGTGGTTCCTCAATCGAAGCAGGAGAAGGGCTTGTAGGTAAGATTTCTGGTTGGCAGTGTACATCGGCGGCATTCTTAGGTTTGGGGTTGTTGGGTGCGTTAGAAAGGAATGCCATTGTTGCAAGTTGGTATGGAGCGAAAATGACAATGTAGGGTGTTTTCTGCAGAAGAGTTGAAAATGCTAAGTGTTGTGAAAGTTCCAAATGAAGAGGCTCAAGACTATTTATAAGTGTCCAAAGGGAAGTGTGTCTCGTCAAAGCCATTTAATGCTATGGACATAGTGGGGCAGGTGGCACGCTGCAAAGCAATAATCGTGCAGATGATGGGAAACGTTTGGCATGCTTGCCTAGGTTTTAGGAGTAATGGTCATAATGGCAGCATGGTAACGGCTGATTGAAAAGATGTCTTGGGAAAAGAGTAATGATGGTTTTTGAGAGTGGAAGCCGTGGGAAGACGAAAAGCGTATGTTAAGCCTTTCGTGGACAACAAGGGGGACAGGTGTCGAATAGAAAGATCAAAGAATGACTATTTCTTTTAGCATCGAAATAGACATTCTTGGGGGGAAATTTGTTGGCTCCTAAATTTGACACCTACTATATATTGGCCTTATAGGCCAAAAATAGAAAAAATAAAGCCAAGCTGGAAAATATTTCGACAGATGGAAAAAACTTAGAGAAAATATCTTAGTTACACATTGGTCCTCGACCAGGCGTCACCATCAAGATTTCGACTAAGAAGGTCTTATGACCTTCGATTAGAAGAACATACCTTCGTGTCAATACCAAAGACGAAGGATATTTGAATTTGAATTGTTGGAGGGAAAGACGGTTTCTCCAGCGTTTAAAGGAAAGGCGACGTGGCTGGAAGAGAGAGGTCGAGGGACATGCAGAGGACACTTGTCTTCATCTTAGAGCAAAGCCATTCCTCGACGGTTACATAGTTTTAGTATAAAATAGGAAATCTGTGTAGTTTTTCCGGGTGTTCAACCTATTGTGCTAGTTACTCAAATATCGTCCAAGTACCCGCTGTGTGTGAAAGGATAAACTGAGAAATGTACGTTGGAAACACCATTTTTCATTAATAAAGTCTTTTTACATTGCTTTGATGTTATTTTGCAAAGTTAATTTTCCTGAATCTTTACCTGCATTTCTATTAACTTCCTTACTTTCTAAAACCACAAGCATCTTATCTTTGGTCGAACGTGCGTTCTTCCTAGACATCTACTTTTACATAAAAACATAAAAATTAGCATATGTTTTGGGATCAATCTGATCGATCCCGCGAGTAACCAAAAGGACTTTCCCTTTTGAAGGATCAACGATTGTTTACCAAAAACCACGGTAAACATATACTACCATTCATATTAGACAACTTCAATCCCAACATGTTAGCACATTCATGCGAAATAAATGAATGAGTAGCACCAGTATCAATAATAGCAACCAATTCTACATCGTTAATAAAGCAAGTACCTCAAATCTAGTTGTCCTTCTTAGATTCCTCTGATCCACTCAGCGTGAACACTCTACCATTGGTCTGGGAAGTAGCATCCTTCCTTGGTTTCTGACACTGGGTACTGATATAACCCTACTCTCCACAATTGAAACAAGTCGAACCATCGTTCTTGCATTCAGGAGCACGATGGCCTGACTTACCACACTTGTAGCACCTCAGTGCCTTATTCTCACACTCATTATATCAGCGACCTTGTTCACCATACCTATAACATTTGATAGAAGCGGGAGCTCCTCCCCCACTTGTCTTCTTCCCATTATAAGCCTTCTATTTCCCTTTATCAGTTGGGGCATCATAAGGCTTCTTACAATCTTGATATTGTTTTCCTCTTTTCTCGTTCAAACTCTTGTAGTCAGTTGAATGATCTTTGTTGCCTTCTTCATAGATCTTGCACCTGTTCACCAGCTCTGAAAACACACGGATATGCTGATATTCAATCGCCCGCTTGATCGCTGAATGAAAACCCTTCTCAAACTTGATACACTTTGAGAACTCAACAGTCGCTTCACTGCAATATGGATAATACTTTTCCAGTTCCATAAACTTTGAAGCATACTGAGTCACAGTCAAATTCCCTTATTTTAACTCGAGAAACTCAATCTCTTTCTTCCCGCGCACATGATCTAGAAAGTACTTCCTCAGGAACTCCCTACTAAAAACAACCCAAGTAATAGCTCCACCTATTGTTATCAATCTCTAATGGGTACCAACCCATAATTTATCAGCTTCCTCTGCCAATTGATGCGTACCAAACTGCACCTTCTGCGCCTCAGAGCAATCCATGACTCAAAAGATTCTTTCAATCTCCTTGAGCCAAACTTGTGCTCCATCAGGATCAAACCTACCCTTGAAAACAGGAAGATGATTCCTCTAAAACGTCTCCAAAATATGGGATTCATCATTAGGCTGATGTTGCACAGCCTGAGCAACAACCATCAAAGCAGCAGCAAGTGCAACATCGTTCCTTCCAGCCATTCTACACACAGAAATATAATGTTAAAAACAATGCATCGATAGTGTATTCATACTAATTGACCGATAGGTCATGTTCGTCATAAGAAAAACCTGGTCGGATGGACCGACCTTCTCTGGTACCACTAATGTAACACCCTTCTAAATCCACATATATTTCACATGTATTTTTACAAAAATAAAACAATTTAAAACCTAAAAAGAGTGTCACATCTTCATGTAAACGTCATATTAAACATAGTCCCACTCTATAACACGAGTTTCAAAATTATTTAAGACAAATCCTTCATGGATAGCAATTATTAGACATATTCATACTTCTCACAGTGGAGTTCATAGTTTAAAACATCTTATTATAAATACTTCATAAAATCTCATCATACTTCATGATTTATAATCAAAATTCAAAATAACTCGGGTACTATGAAAGGTATCCCAACATCTTAGAAACAAAACAATGAACATAAAGTTCATAATTAAAACGACCCCAACCCCGATGTTACATATCAGAGCAAGACCCACTTTATTCAACATAAAGTAAATAAACGCACTCTGAAGCTATTCTCTAAGCTTCGATGGACTATTATTGATTACCTGCAAATTACCCACGGATAGAGGCAACATTTTCAAGCAGAAAGAGTGAGTTAATCATAATCATTATAAAAGACATACAACATAAATATAGTATACATGCACTTAGGCAAGGTATCACACATCATCAGAACTTCATGTTATACTCACACCTTCACAACATCATCAATACATAATAGCATATCATCATAACATTATTTATCAACTAGCATCATTTAATCATATCATCATGCAATGTCACTTATAATGTAATGCAACATCATAGACTCGTGCATGTGGTACCAAAACTTCATTGATGACTCAATCATCGTTTTCTCCAAAGATCCCCACCAATAGGATCAATTTCCACTTGGAACCAGAACACTTCACAAATTTTCACTCAATCCATATTATGGGATTGATGCCTTCACTGGACGATTGTCCTATCAACTTCACTAGACCAAAGTCCTAACAACATCACTGAATTGAGGTCCTAAGCTATGCCATGAATGCATGATGCACAACAACATAATAAATACGACAATGATTAGTCAAAATGCATCATCATCCACGAATTCATAACAACGTCATCATATCATCATAATAAACAAAGCATCATCACAACATCATCATATCATCATATCATAACATCATCATATCGTCATAATAAACAAAGCATCATCATAACATCATCATATCTTCATAATAACAAAGCATCATCATAATCCAACACGGGAAACCTAACTTCATCCTAGCTTAAGTATTGGGAATATACTTCTTATTTCTCATTTTATTTCATCTAACTAAAGTTCATTGCATTATCTATCCAACACTTTGAATGACACCTCAAACCGAGTTCTAAAACTCAAGTTACGACATTTTGAATAAGCTTACTGCTGTCTGTCGCCTACATCTCTCCCGCGACGTGGGATCGACAACCCACCTATTCCATTCTGGATACAATCGTCCGATAAAGCCCCTCGCTTTCCTGGCGACACACCCTTCACGTTTGCTTTGCCCAGCGACGGTGCGAGAGACACACTCCAATAACATCTTTCTTTTTTACCCTTCATCTCCTCCTTTTGGCCTGATGACATCTAAGAGAATCCATCATCGCCCGTCGACCATCCTTATCACTCAATGACTCTGCACGAACAAGGTTTTCTTGCTGCGATTTCCTGCATAAAAACCAGTTCCAATTATTGCGATTTTGCACCAAAATTGTTCCAATCCTTATAGATTTCAACACCTAATCATCATATAATATATATAAAACACTATAGGAATTATATACACGAACTCATGGTAATTCTACAAGGTATTTTCCCTAATTCCAACACAAATTCATTAATTGCAACACAATCATCAAATCACCAAAACTCAACATAACCTACATTTATCTAGACCTTAGATCGATTATAATAATAATGATAAACACCCATTACCTTAGATTATAGCAACAACCTAATCTCTTGGTGTTCTATCAAAAAAATCCTACTGCCTCTCTACGCCTTAGCTCTACCTCTTCACAACATTCTTCCAAATGTTACAATTGCACAGAATGAGTGTTCCAACTCCTAAACCTTCCTTATACCAAACTTATCCCTTGGACCCCTAATATGGTCTTTCATATTGTCCTCACTTACAATTCACTAATTACCACTTTGCCCTTATTTCCTCTACACCAATATTTGTTCTATTTATTTAATTAATTATAATTCTAAATAATTATTTTTAAATCTAAATAATTCCAGACTAATTATTTAAATCCTAAATGCCCCATATTATCTTGTAACTCACCACTACTTCATCATATACCAAATCAAACATCGTATTAACCATCATATTCATCTCATAATCATAAATCTTCATACTGACTCACATAAAAACACTCAAAACATCACATATATCAAATACTTTACAATGACTCATATATTCACGCTGAATAAATTAAATAATTAATCAATCTAGAAATTCAGAGTGTTACACCATCCTTCCGGCCAAATCCAGCTTCTTTAATATTTCTTACATGATAGCTTGTTTTGACCGTGATGAGATGCCCTTGGAAAAAATGTCTCAACTTCCAAGCGGTTAGCACCACATCTAGTGCCAGCTTTTCGATCATCTGATAGCATACCTCTGCTTCCTTCAAGACATTACAAACGAAGTATACTGCTTTTTCTTCTGGATCTCCATCCTGAACGAACATATAACTGACGACCCTTTCAGAGATTGAAAAATACAAGATGAGAGGGGAGTCGATCGCTGGCTGGAACAAGATAGGTGGCGCCGAAAGGAAATGCTTCACATCTTGGAACTCCTTTTTGCATTCTTTCGTTTAGTTGAACTTGGAAGACTTTTTGATAGTCCCAAAGAAGTGTATATAGTTGTTGTCGGCACAGGATAGGAATCGAGACAAGACGGCCAATCTCCCGGTCAATTGTTGTACTTCTTTCACTGAAGTTGGACTCCTCATGTCAATGATCGCTTGGAACTTATCCGTGCTGGCTTCTATGCTTTTATGGATGAGCATAAAGCTTAAAAATTTGTTGGTCTGTACCCCGATGGTGCATTTATCTAGATTGAGTCGCGTGTTAAACTTATGTACCGATTTGAATATCTCATCGAGGTCTTCCATGTGGCCCCTCCCTTATGGAGTTTTAATCACCATGTCATCCACGTAATCCTCTAGGTTTCTTCTAGTCTATGATGCAAAAACCATATCCATCAATCGTTGGTAGGTAGCCCCTACATTTTTGAAGTCAAACGACATCACCTCGTAGTAGTAGTTACTCATGTTAGTCATGAAGGCCGTTTTGGGATCATCTAGCAGGTTCATATTTGGTTATATCCCGAGTAAGCGTCCATAAAACTGAGTAATCTAAACTCTAAGGCAACAAATTTTATGAATTATATGTTGGAGTTTAAGGTGTTATAGTATGAATATTGGAATTCAAGTGAAGTTTGAGACAAGAAAGCATAACTAAGGTACTTGTTATAATCCATGTTATAACACTTTCAATTGTTCAAAAACTCACCTCTCACTTTATATAAACCTTTCTTGCATCATTGCTCATAAACATTCATGAAGCCATGCACTAAAATTTCATTTTGAGCAAAAAAACTAAGTGGTAGTCGACTATTAAGAAGTATTACTCGACTACCAATTCAAAACTTTACATTTTTTAGTTCTGGAATTTGTGGTAGTCGACTATCATATTTTGGTATTTGACTACCATTGTTCAAAATTTTGAAAAATGAACGTTGAGATAGTGGTATTCAACTACCATATATTGGTATTCGACCACAAGCCTAACACATTGTATTTTTTCAAAGTCAGAACATGCGTAACTCATTGCAATGCTTCATGATTTAATTTTAAACTTATGCATCTTTTTAAAGGGATATTTTAGGATGTATATAAGTATATACACATCAAAAGCACAATTTACCTCTTTTCAAAAAATCATTTTCATATCAATTAAAATAAATTTTCTAAGTGTTCATTCTTTTTAAGTATTGAGATTTTTTGCATCAATTTCAAATCATTCAAAAGTTTTCTCGTATATTGTGAGCACTTAAAGTACAATAGTTTGAATTGTATTATTCAGAAAGAGTAGGTCAAAGTATTCAACTTCAAATTAAGCTAAGAATAATATTATTAAAAATTATTCAAAGTATGTGTTGTAACTTAATCACTAGGTTTACGGTGATGAGATGTTGTAAAAGAAAGTAGGGCTCTTTCTTTTACTTGTGGATTATAATATTATAATAATATCTTGTTGAAGACTTATATAAAGATTTAACAATAATGAAAAATTCTCTAAGGAGTATAGGAACTAGATGTATTCTGGATTGATAAGAGAAACTAATATAAATTTTGTGTCTTTTATTTTTTATGCTTTTAATTTTTTTCAGGTTACATTTAAATTAAAGTTTCAATCAATCACGTATTTTCAAAAAAAATAAAAAATAAAAAACTTTGTAAAAAATAAAAAAAAATTGAACAAATCTAATTCACCTTGCTCTTAGATTATCTCTCATACTTTCAACCACTAGATCAAAATATGGTATGGTGTGCTCCAAATTATATTCAGCTTTGTTACTTGTACATGTTGAGCTCTTAAATTAAAAGAAAGTTTTTTCTGGTCACACTTGGTTAGCTTCCATAAGTCAAGAATATGATGTTATCATAAAGAATGAAACTCGATCTCTTGCACCACTCCTCTCTAGAAAACTTCCTATTGATTGCAAGTGGGTGTTCAAGGTCAAAGTGTAGTCTTGATAGCTCTATAAATATATACAAATTCAATCTTGTTACAAAGAATTTTACCAAAGGTTTTGTGATGACTACATTAGAACATTCACTCCTATTATCAAATCTATCACTATGAGAACCATAGCTTTGTGAAAGGGTGGGCAATTGCATAATCTATATGTCAATAATTTCTTTTGAATGACTTTCTAAAAGAAGAAGCGTACATGATAGACTCAAACAAGTAATATTCACAAATCTTCCATTTATGATTTTTTACCATTTTAATAATTAAGTCTCCTATTGAATTCAGTTCATTAAATCATGTTTTGTATTAAATTATGTTTTGAATGCATTAAATCGAGTTGTTAAGTAAAATTTGATGCAAAATGGTTCAAGACAAATTAATTGAATATTCGAGTCAAAAAACACATGAGTGAATGATTCTTATCATATTAGTTTTAGATTCAATCAAACACTTCTTTTTTCTTATAATAGTAACTTTTTAAAGTGTTGTTAAAATCAAAGTTATATAAATGATTTAAATCAATAAATGAACTAGTAGAAGATTCATGCGTCCGAACATGTAAGTTTGTTAATACTTTAGATCATTTAATAAGACTTAGATGTTGTTGATATATAATTACTATTATAAAATCACTAAAAACTAAAAAAATTATAAATAAATATGTAGCAAATCACTAATATGATAAATCCAATATGTCTAATAACTTCTAATATTAACAAATATCACTAATAATTATAAATATTTGATTGATTAAAAAAAAATATTGTAATGATAGTAACCCGTGAAAATAGTAAATTTCAGTGGTGATAAAATTCAAAAAAGATATAAAATTTACAAATATCACTCTCATTATTTTCTTATTAATAATAATAAATTGATATTAGTTACAACATAACAAAACCAATACAACTAAACCCAACCAAATATTATTATCAAAATACAAGTTGGTTTTGATTGGTTTAATTTAATTTATTAAAATTATTAAAATTAATTTATTAATTTTTTTGAATTAATATTTATTAAAATTAATTTTAATTTTTTTGAATTAATATTTAAATTATTAATTTAATATTTAAATTATTAATTTAATATTTAAACATAATATTTATCTAATATGTATTGAATGCTTAGCTTATGATAATGAAGTTTTTCTAAACTTCAAAAATGGGCTCAAGGATCTTCAGAAAATGTTTTCTTCGTGGAGAAACACTAAATGTTGTCAATGGTATTGACTGCAAGTGTGAGTGGTTAAAAGTTTCACATTATTTATGTATAGGTAGAATGTTGGATTTATAAGAGAGATTACTCATTTATCTATCACCTTAAGATTTTGAGTTGAGATATGATGTCTTCCTCTGTTGTGGTTCTGGAGCATTAGTCTCGTTGGTGCTTCCGACTCTTCCGGTATTAGAGTCATAGTTCAGCTTGATAGGAGAGCGGAGCTGGATCTGGTGTTGAATTCTGTTATAGGATGTGGGAGACTCACACTTATAAGAGAGATTGTTGAATACAGTGTAAGTGATTAAAAGTCTCACCGGATGGATTCTTGAGCAACATATATGTTGTTATTGCAGTCGATCTCCATAACCCGTACCCAACGCAAATTGATTCATCTCTCAGTGGTGAGCTAAAATCATCTTTAATAAAATTCAACTCAATTTTGGAGCTAAAACCAATAATCTTCAAATAAATTCACGGTCACAAAAAAGAATGGCCACCTCTCTCTGTCTCCATCTCAGGGAGTTTGATATAAATATCCACCATTTTCTTCATCTATATGTAATCAAAATTTAGTGATAATTTATTGATTATTAAAACTGAGAGGAAAATATATATAAACTAAGAGGAACTTTAAACCACTCGCACGCACATCAAAGTTGTCACCTATAACTAAACAATGTTTAGAACATATTATAAACTGGGATGTAAAGAGTATATTCATTAGATTTTGTGATTTTGTTGTAGACAATGAATGTACCTTAAGCTTTCTTAATCGCATTGCAGATTTCCACTCATTAGAGTTAGGTATTTCTTCATGGCTCCTAAATAGAGCATCAGTATAATGTACAAGATGACAATGAATCTGACATTTGCGTCCCATTGCGCGTTGCAGATTCATTTTTAATATCACACAAATACAGCTGAAAGCAGAAGCAAAAACAATATGACTTTTGCAGCAAAACTCTTATAATTTCACCTCTCTAAAATACTTGACATAGTACTACTTAGGCCTTCAATTAGATAGTAAATCTCTGAAATGATTATGTATTCTTTATTGGAACTACTTTCTTATTGATTTAATAATGCAATGAAATACACATCCTACTGGAAATTTCAAGAAACATGACTTTTTTATAATATAAAAGAAGTACACACCCTACTCTAATTTTCATGTTCACATGTCCTCTCCTAGTCTGTCTCTCGATAACATAAATCATTTTAACAGCAAGCATTTGAAATACATGTATTTTCAGTAACTAAGGTAATACAAACCTGCGGTTTTCAAGAAATAAAATATAACTAATTCCAAAAATCAAGGATCAAGATTAAGATTTGGTTTTGACAACCCAACCAGTTCAGGTATCTTATGTAGTGCTAATTAATTTTCAATGGAAGGGCAAATTAGGGAGATCTAAGGTATCTTTTTCTCATAGTTAGATAGTTGATTAGGATTCGAACTTCCAAATGAATACATGATATGGTTAAAAGACACCCAGATGAGGCTTATATAAGCAAGGCAGCAAATTCAAAAGTTTAAATTGGAGAGGTAGTGTACATGAGTTGAGAGCCATCATACCTTGTAAGTGCTAATACTAATTAATCCTTTGAAAAGCTATCTTTGTGAGCATCATGATCATGTAGATATAAGCATTATCTATTGCTGCAAGGCTGAAGCAGCAAGATAATTAATATAGTATGTGAGAAAAATGAAGGTTGAGAAAAACACAATAAAAGAGATTTGAATTGGATTTTCAAAAATTATTTCTTTTAAAAATGCTTCTCATAAACGAATAATGATAGTTAAGCAAGAAATAAAGTTGACACGATTAGTTTATACAAGTTCACTTTAGAAAATACTACTCTTGTCCACCCGCTAAAGTGATTTTGCCTTAAAGAACTTAATCCAATAATCTAAAAATATTACAACAACGTCTAAGAGTTTAGAAAAACATCTTAGTCCTCTCAAGTAATTATGACTATAACTTAGTCACTTGAGGAAACAAATCTAGAAATATTTACAATCAAACAGTGCTTACAAGAGTGCTTCTAAAAAGCAGATTTAACACCACAGTGAAGAACAAATGTTTACACACAAATATGAGCAACAACTCCTGTGTACACAACAATGTTAAAATAACACAATAACAAGCAACAACTCTTGTCTTATAGAGAATGAATAGTTAACACAAAATTGAGCAACAACTCTTTGTGTTTTAGAATATCTCTTGAATATTTTTTCTCTTTTGTTTTTCCTTTCACAGTAACTTCACTTTTGATGCCTCAATTGTTTTTATGTGAATCATTTCACTGAATCTTTAGTTTCAAAATGAAGTAGTTATCCCTTTATATAGGATGAGAAAAGAAGATCATTGGAAAACGTCACTTTCACTAAGCCGTCTACTACTACGTGTAACGGTGAAAATTTGAGACCAAATTCAATGATTGACTTGACTCATACAGTAAAAGTCATCACCACGCTTTATTATTTCCAAGGGAATGAGAAAAGAGCGAAATAAAACCCATAAACATGCAAAGTAAAAACAACACTAAAAGCAGAGCAAAATAATGCATTTAAAGAGATCGAAGGTACAAAGTTTGGTTATACAAAGGGAAGGTACTAGCACCCTATGTATCTATAATATCCTATAGGAACCTCTTGAAATACGCATTTTGCTAAATAACCCATAGTCATGAACTTTTCCAATTTTGAATTGATCTTGATGAATAAAATATTTCCTTGATAACTTTGATCAATCTTGAATAAATTTTGAACAATGGAACCACTTGGACCAATATCTCAAACTCAACTTCAAAATAATAAAACCCTAACTTCATCCTCAAACCTCAAGTAACTTATATGACAAGTCACAAGCAAATGAAAGAATAATCATGCCTAGAATAAAATGAATCATTAAGTTCACTGTCTCTTGATGTTTTGTAATTCAATCTACAAACCCATGATTTGATGATCACAAAAGGAATTCCTTGAGAAAATATTGAATATGAATATGACTTAAAGTGTAAAAAAACATGACAAGATCCTAATTCAATGAGACTCAATTAATGATTATGACACACTCCTACATAAAATATGAGAAATCCCAATCCACCTGTATTGGGTGCACAATGAAGAAACAATGACTTGAGAAATTGAGGAGGACCAAAGCCATAACTCATAGTAATCTTTGATGAAAAAAATGCCCAATTGTTCTAGAGGAATATTTGATGAAGGCATAAATGGCATAAACATATAAATATGTCTTGGAAAGCTTTGAGAATCAATCTTTGACTTATCCAACTCGAAACCCTAAACTTCCTTTGAATTTTTTAACTCAAATCCTATATTGCACCAATAAACAAGATAAGCAAAGTATTTTTTTTTGTATTTTCATGAAGTTAGTAAAGAAAAATAAAGGTAAATGACACCCAAAGATGATGGGGTTAAGAGGTGTCCATGTTTGTGATCTTGATGTTATGTGGTGATTCAAAAGGAAGGTGGAATCTTAGGGATAAAAATTAGGGTATGACACTACGTTAGTGTACGATCATGGGAGACAAAGAGCATACCATAACTTTATCCATACACTGTGTTCTCCATAAAAAAATAGAAAAGGCATTGTACTGTTGTACTGTATTCCTTCTTGTGTAAGTTTATAATCTTTTCTTCTGATGAGATACTTTTGATCTGAGGTAGTAAAGGAGCGCATAAGAGATCATGTCTTTGTTATTTAATATTCTTATGGAATGTTTCTGATAAGAAGTGATGAGTATCCCAGAAGATGATTCATTGTAATGTTTCTCAAATGTATCAGAGTCTTTCAGAATCAGAATCTTGTCTTCAGACATGTAGCAACAGATCTGACAAACAATTTCTTGATATCTGAGCTGGAAGCAAAAGCTTATATGGGAAGCACTTTATCTTGATATTTGATATTTGAAGAAAATGCTTGATATCTGATATTTGAAGAAAAAGCTTGATATCTGATCTTCGAAGAAAAATTTTGATATCTGATCTTCAAAGCAAAAACTTGATATCTAATCTTCGAAAGGAGATTCCTTTTCTGGACACACTCATGACTTTTGAAGAAACAACTTATCTGAGAAGTACGCGTGGATCTATTTCTGGCGAACATTCAACATTCATTAGAACTACTGATGTTTCTTCAGAAATAGATGGAATAGACTTTTCAATGTGTGCTAAGTAATTCTGATGATTCTTCAGTCATCAATCCTGAATCAATTAGAATATTTTATCTGCACATTCAAGAAACTATTAGAACACAAAATTGTTACATATAAAATATATGCATTATTATCATCAAAAGTCATAGATTATCTATAGAACCAAATCTTGTTCTAACAATCTCCCCCTTTTTGGTGATGATAAAACCATGTATTTTGATGAAACTATGTTACAAGGTTATATCAATCAAGGAATCAGAGTAAGTTTAGAAAAATCTCCCCCTGAGCTAAATAATCTCCCCATGAGTTAATGACTTAACACTCTTTAGAAGAGAAAAGTGATATCTGAGCATTGTTATCTTTCTTATTGCTTGGTTAAAGCATATGATTCTCCGTAATGCTTGCCAAATCTTAACTTAATCAGAAACTCTTTTCAATGGAACTTGTTTTCTCAGAATCTTCTAAACGATAGAAGTTCTATATCAGATCTTGACTTGTTAGAACCCATAAGACATTAGAAGTTATTTATCAGAACCTTCTAAAATGATGAATTCATTTTCTTATCAGCGTGTTCCTGAAACAACATTCTTAAAAACATTCTTGCATTTATGTTTGGTTAGAATGTAAGCAATGGGATATATATATATATATATATATATATATATATATATATATATATATATATATATATATATATATATATATATATATATATATATATATATATATATATATATATATATAGATAGATATCAAAATCATCATTGTCTTTCTCCCCCTTTTTGTCATTATCAAAAATATTTTCGAACAGTTAGAAACATCAGTTGCAAGAAAAATAATTAGCACGATTTCTAAATACCAGAAACAAGAAATAGAAAAGAAATGAGATAAGGTGAAGACAAAATTATATAACAAACTGAAATAGATTAATAAACAAGAAAAAAAAACATTAAACAGGGCTGTCTATAGTGCCTAAGGATTAGATGGGGAATGGTTCTTCTGAGCAAGGAGTTGAGTCAACATGTTCTGAATGTTATTGTTGACTACATCCTACTTGTCAAGTATTTCTCTAACCATCTGATGTTCTTTTTGCATATTCTCAAGAGTCCTCATTAGAGTAGAAAAACTATCAATTTTTTCCCAGCCTTTAGAGATTTCTTTGATATTTTTCTCATCTATCAATGTAGCTTCTTCTTCAACTTCTTTTTCTACAACAGTTATCTCAGCGGACTTCTTTTCAGCAACCTCTCTTTCTGTAGCCTTTTGAGCTTCTAAAGCCAATTACCTATTTTATGCACCCTTCATAAATTTTTCTTTATTCTGGACTAAAAGATTCCTGATTTTGAGAACCTCAATCCCCATCCATCTATTAAACCTGTTCCAGCTAGCTTTCACAATATAATAGTCATTGCTGGTGCTGGACTCCTCATGGAGTTTCTTTACTTTTCTTACTGCATTATCTTTAAATCTAGAGATTCCTTCATCAATGCTAAAACTAGGAGGGTAAGCAACATAGGTATGATGAACATAATTGGTTTCATTATCAAAATCATTTTCATCAAAATTGGTTTTATCCGAATCATCAAACCCACAAGTGATGATAACATTATTGATAGGATGAGGAGAATCAAGATCTGAAGGTTCAGAGGTGTTGTTAGGATTCTGAGGTGGAGAAGTGGTGATGGTTGTGAAAGTAGAGGAAGCTGGGGAATGTGAAATATCTGGAGTGGTGAAGGGTTCTGATATAGTAACCGAGGATGTTTGATTTATAGAAGAGGGGACAATGATAGAGGTCAATTGAGTTGTGATTACCCGATGAGTTTTGGGAGCAGTAATTTCTGGAGTTGAAAATGGTATAGTTGATGTGGAGGATGTGAAGGAAAAATCAAATAATGCTTGAGAAATTGGGGGTGTGAATGTTAGAGGTGTAAAAGGGATTTTGGGAGTAAGGGTTTCTGAGGAGGTTATTTTTTGAAGGATGTTTTGAGGTGAGGTTATAACTTTGAATTTTTCTATGAGAGCTAGATTAATAGGCGATGAAGGTGGGATGGATGAAGGTATAACTGTGGTAGAAAAGTGTGGGGATGGTATAGAAATTGATGAAGCAATTGATCTAGAATAAAAACTAGAAACAACAGGATTATAGGACTTACTAGACGGAGTTATAGAAGCAGAAATATGAACCGAGATAGCAGATTTTTCTGGTTCCTAAACTCTTGGCTTCTTTTGATGAGACTTCTTTTTATTCTGAGGTGAACCAGATTTTCTCTTAAGAGTAATAGGAGGTTCATCCATAAGGGCATCATATGAAATAGCAGATGTGTCAACACCTTCTACTGCAAGACGGTTAAGATAGTCATCTAGGATCTCTGGTGGATTACGCTTAGTGAGATATGATATCCATCAACAGGTACCCTTAGATTCTTTACACTTTGCAAATCGACATGAGCTTTCGGTTTGATCATAGTCCATGATTTATCCATAATGTTCATGCTTTTAATATTGATTCCATTGAAAGGTTTTTCAGTTGTTGCAACTATATCTTCTATGAGTTTCAAATTTGTAAGATGGCCTACAAGACCACTTTCAATCACAATATATGAAATCACTCTTCCCAGAGGAATGTAGGTCTTTTTAGGCTTTCTGACTTTATTGCTTCTTGTTTCTTTAACAGTGTCTCTCAGATAGTTAAAGAGAAGAGATTGAAGATGTATCTTAGTTCCTTTCAACAGATAGAACAAAATTTATTTTTGATCAGCATTAACATAATAAGATGAACTGCGAGGGGATCTTTGATGAAAGCATCCCAAAATGATCCTGAATAATACATGTAGGTTCTTAGAAAGTTCCCCAACTTTAACAGGTGGTTTTACTTCATGAAGCACTACTTTGGATTCTATATAGATTGCAGGAGTTATCAAATTGGCCAAGTATTTTGATTTATGGTTTACATGGTAAACCAACTTTACTTCAGTTTTTTCCATCCTAAGTAGGGTGGCTATGAATCTCTCAGTTATGACAACTTTAACACCCAGAACATGGGATACAATATATTTGTCATCGGCTTCAGTAAATCTCTAGAATTATTTTACCAAGTTTGTTTAGATAGGGCCATGGGGACACTTGAAGTAAACATACCAACCCTGGAAATTGATTTCCTCGGTTAACTCTACCCCATTTTCTTTAAGATTCTCAAAATCCACAAGGAGTTCAAGAAGAACATCAAACTGATTAGCAGAGTGGATAAATGAACATGCATGGGATGGTTAATAATGTGTGTTTCTTGATTCTTTTGAAACAAAGCCATATATTTTTTCAAAGAAACAAAATCATATGGCGTAGAACTAGATACCACTTGATGCAATGAGTCACCTTGCTGCATTTGTTGCGAGGATTCTTCTTGATGAAGCAATTTTTGAGTGTAATCAAAGAGTTGTTGTTGTTGAGCATCCATGGATGAAGATGATGAAATAAAAATGGTTTTAGGTTTTTGAAACACTTTAAAGTGTGGGTAGTGTAGTGAAGAAGTGTGTGACGATGAAAGAGGTGAGTTTTTATAAAGCATTTTTATAATGATTACTTAGGCATAAAAGAAGTACAAAAGAATAAGTAATGATGATTTTAACCTAATCACAATAATTCTTATAGCCCGGGGTGTCAATCAAAAGGCGTATTTATGATTTAGGGAATCACAACCATACGTTTGAAAAGACAAGAGTTGATATAATTAGACCCACGAATACCAAAGGTTTTCTGACCAAGCGAGTCTCTCATCAAAATATCTTCTAACTTGTAGAATTATTAAGATATGCTTCATAAATAAAATTGATAATAAGAAAAGATGATAAATTCTAACCTGACGTGTTATATTTATGAAGACATCAACTTTCCCATTTACTTTATTTCTGACGAACGTTAGATTTTCATTACACGAGTTCCTCATAATATGAGCATCAGATTTCAAACATCATTTCTAGAGAACAAATATAGCTTTTCTTGTATGCTTAGAAATCATTCCTAATCTTTGAGATGCTTCTAGACAGGAAATTGGTTCTATCAGAGACACCAATCTCATAAGCTTTTCCTTTATAAAAAACTTGTTCTGACAATTCAGCTTGATCTCTTAGAATCACTTCTTCAGATAAGACTGAACTTTTCTGAGCTGATAAGTATTTAGATACTTATATATCGTTCTTTATGTTGGAATCCTTGTCCTCAAAGCCATTAGTCTTTTCTTCAGAACCAACTGTTCCAAATCCTTTTATTCTTCGTTTCTAATCTTTACTCAAACCAAGAATCCAACATGTTTAATTTCCAGGCTTTGGAACATATTCTTTCTTCCCATCATGTATTGTGAGCATCCAGAGTTTAGGAGCCATGTATGGCGATTCAACTTTGCATGAGATGTCTGCAACGTACACTATTTTTTCTTTTGGTACCCATAGACTTTTGGGTCCTTTATGGTTAGTTTTCCCAGAGTTTTTGACAAACTTGGATTTTTGTGCAACATTAACTATTTGTATTTGTGCAGAAGCATAAAGATAAGAAAATGGAGAAAACAATTTATTTTCTTGAACGTCTTCATCAGAATCATAACCAATTCCTCTTTTCCCGTAATGACTAACACCATAGACCATGGAGCCATTTTGCTTCTATCTATGTTGCTGTTCAAATTTTTTTGAAATGCCTTATCATATTTGTATAAGATGGTTTCAGAAGATATGGGTGCTTTAGAAAGAGTTTCTTCAAGTTTTAAACAATTTTTCAGAAAGACATTTTCTTTTTCCAAAATAAAGACGTCTCTTTTTTATTCAGAAACTTATTTCTCTAGATTACCATATTCTTCAACTTCATATTCATGAACTTTTTAAAGGTTCTTAAATTTTTGTTGAAGTTTTTAATACCTGCTCAGAGATTCAGACAAACATAATTCTAGTTCAGCACAAGAGATTTTAGAAAATACCTCTTCTGAGTTAGACTCAGTTTCTGATGTGTTTCCATCTGAGTTAGTGGCCATGAATGCTACATTAGCACGCTCCTCTTCAGATTATTATTCTTCAGAGTCTGATTCATCCCATGTTTCCATGAGACCTTTCTTATTTCCATTGAAAGTATTTTTCTTGAAGCTTTATTTTCGGTTGCTTTTCTTCCTAAGCGTTGGACATTCACTTCTGTAGTGTCCAGGCTCCTTGCACTCGTAGCAAGTTACTTCCTTGCTTGCTCTTCCTCTTGCAGATGATTTTGAGCGATCTTCTTTGCTTCTGGGTCATCAGAAGTTGTTTTGTCTATTATTCCACAGTTGTTTGACTCTTTTGAAATAAGGGACAATTCATCTTTTTTATCAGAAGCATCATCATCATAATCTTCTACTTCTTCAACTTGGAAGGTTTTACACTTTTCTGACTTGGTCTTTTCTGACCTTGATCTAAGAGCAACAAAATTTTCCTTTTCTGGGGCTCATCTTCTTCTAGCTCTATTTCATGAATTCTAAGGGAGCTAACCAACTCTTCAAGAGATAAGTTGTTTAGATCATTAGACAGCTTCAAAGCAGTGACCACATGTCTCCATTTCTTAGGAATGCTCCTGGTGATTTTTTTAACATGATCTGCTGTAGAATAACCTTTATCCAAAACTTTAAGCCCTACGACTAAAGTTTGAAAACTTGAAAACATTGTTTAAATGGTTTCATCTTATTCCATCTTGAAGGCTTCATATTTTTGAGTTAAGGCCAAAGCCTTAGTCTCCTTGACTTGAGTGTTACCTTTATGCGTCATTTTCAGCGAATAAAAAATGTCTTTCGCTGATTCTCTATTAGTGATCTTTCGATATTCATTGTAAGATATTTTGTTGAGAAGAATAGTTCTAGATTTATAATGATTCTTAAGCACACACTTTTGATCATCATTCATTTTGTTTCTAGGAATAGGAATATCAATCGCAGATATAGGTTCTTCATAACTAAATATGACCAAATCCCAAAGATCAGCATCATAGCCTAGAAAGAAACTTTATAGTCTATCTTCACAATAGTCAAAATTTTCTCCATAAAAAATAGGAGGCTTAGTACTGTAACTATCTCTTTCATTTGTATGAGCAACAACCATAGAAGTTTTTCTCACAATGGATTTCTCTACACGGGTAAGTGTTCTAATTGAAAATCAATAACATAGTCAAAGTTCTGATACCAATTGAAGATTGAGAAAAACATAAGAAAGGGGATTTGAATTGGGTTTAAAAAACAATTTATTTTATAAATGCTTCTCACAAATGAACAATGATAGCTAAGTAAGAAATAAAGTTGACACGATTAGTTTATACAAGTTTTCCTTAAAAAAGGCTACTCTTGTCCATCCGCCAAGGTAATTTTTCCTTAGAAAAGGACTTAATCCAATAATCTAGAAAGATTACGACAACGTGTAAGAGTTTATAAAAACACCTTAGTGCTCTCAAGTAATTATGACTACAACTTAGTCACTTGAGGAAACAAATCTAGAAACATTTACAATCAAACAGTGTTTACAAGAGTGCTTCTAAAAAGCATATTTAACACCACAATAAAGAACAAATGTTTACACACAAATATGAAAAACAACTATTATTTATACAACAATGATAAAATAACACAATAATAGCAACAAATCTTATGTTATAGAGAATGAATAGTTAACACAAAACAAAGCAACAACTCTTTGTGTTTTTGAATATCTCTTGAATATTTTCTATCTTTTGTTTTTCCTTTCACAGTAACTTCACTTTTGATGCCTCAATAGTTTTTATGTGAATCATTTCACTAAATTGTTAGTTTCAAAATTAAGTAGTTATCCCTTTGTATAGGCTTAGAAAAGAAGACTGTTGGAAAATGTCACTTTCACTAAGTTGTCTACTACTACGGTAGTGTATGATCGCGGGAGACAAAGAGCACACCAAAACTTTATCCATACACTGTGTTCCCCACAAAAAATGGAAAAGGCATTATACTATTTTATTGTATTCCTTCTTGTGTAAGTTTCTGATCTTTTCTTCTGATGAGATGCTTATGATCTGAAGTAGTAAGAGAGCGTAGAAGAGATCATGTGTTTGTTCTTTTATCTTCTAATGGAATGTTTCTGATAAGAAGTGATGAGTATTCTAAAAGATGATTCATTGTAATGTTTCTCAAATGTATCAAATTATTTCATAATCAAAACCTTGTCTTCATACATGTAATAACAACTTATCTGACAAACAATTTCTTGATAGTTGAGCTGGAAGAAACAACTTATATGAGAAACGCTTTATCTTGATATTTGATCTTTGAAGCAAAAGCTTGATATCTGATCTTTGAAGCAAAAGTTTTATATCTGATCTTCGAATCAAAAGTTTATATTTGATCTTTGAATCCAAATCTTGATATCTAATCTTTGCAAGGAGATTCCTTTTCTGGACACACTCGTAACTTCTGAAGCAACAACTTATCTGAGAAATACGCATGGATCTATTTCTGGCGAACATTCAGCATTCATTAGAACTACTGATGTTTCTTCAAAAACTGATGGAATAGAATTTCTGACGTGTGCTAAGTAATTTTGTTGATTCTTTAGACAACAATCCTGAATCAATTAGAATATTTTATCTGCACACTCAATAAACTATTAGAACACAAAATTGTTACATATAAAATATATTCATTGTTATCATCAAAACTCAGAGATTATCTGCAGAATTAAATCTTGTTCTAACAAAAATTACATATTACTAAGGTCTATATTAGGATACATCATATAGGAAATTAGGGAGAATTGAATAATTAACATATAATATTGCATGGGAGACAACCAAGGTACACTTAGTAATTTACATAAGGAAATAATTGAGTGATTTAGGCAACAAAATAAAAGGGAATATGGGGGCATAAATTAGTTAGGGGGGAGAAAAAGGCAGGAAATATGTATTCCTACAAGTCAGTAAAGGAGTGTGAATAGTTTCTCAACTACTATGTGTTATCTTTTCAATTTTAGTCCTTAACACTCTTGTAATTATACTGTTTCGAAGGAATGAAATGTAACAGTTAGTGAAACATGTAAAAACCAATGCAAGCAAAGGAAAACATAATATAAACCTTGACATCTTGTAAGATAGCTTTAACATGTTATTTTCCATTGTGATTATTGACTATCCATAGGTCAATAACACAAACATCAATTTTCCATACATTTTGATCATGCCTCAAGTTAGTGATAAGAAATGGTGGTCTTGACATGATTAACAACAATCCTGAAATGATGAAATGGAAATGTTATCATGACCTTTAAGAAATGCAGGGAAAACATGCCTCATACCGAGTTTTTAGGGGCTCAAGTCAGTTTTAGTTGAAATTTTATCCATTATGGAAATGATATTCATAACATGAAAGGTAAGTTTTAGTTAAAATTTTATCCATTAGTAAAAACATAAGAACCAAAAACAACTTATTCATAAGAACGAATACAACTTATTCATAAGAACTCAAAACAACTTATTCATAAGTGATGGGGCTATATTGCAAATGCGCGAAATCTGTTGTAGTTTTAATAGATAGAACTCACATGGACCAATAATCAGTCTTATCGTGACCTAATAATGCTATGTAAATCTAAGGCTAATCAAATAATTTTAGGTGGAAACAGGAATAAAAAACAAGAATTAAAGCTACCTCAGTGATTAAATGACAAGTAAAAGCGAGACTAGACCATGATTTCCAGTCGTACCTCTGGGACTCAATAAAGTCTTGGCGTTCATATTTAGATTAAATATTTTTTTGGAATAAAATACCAACTTAAAAACACTGCTCACTCTCGCGCAACCCATGTTGTGTTTCGGAATCCTAATCGCTTTGTTGTCGCTCACTCAATTATGGGTTCAGGACACTTTTTGAAAATTAATAAAATCTAATTAATCCCTAAAGCGCTCTCGTTGTTTTTCGTAATTAAATCCAATTTTCACTATCTGGTACGGGCCTCACATTGTCGTGGTATTGACTGGTACCTTAGTGTTTTCTCTCTCGCGCATAAGCTTTAATTTTGAAAATAAAAATCAGAACCAAGAATATAGTTTAAACTTTTAAGATTGACGCCATAAAACTTTACTGAGTCTCGTTAAAACGTCGGTCCTCAAATCCAGACTCTTACATATTTAGTCGGACATAATTTCAGAAACAAACATGCAATTATAATTGTTAATCATAAACATAAACATGTTAAGGTTTTTGAAATAGCTTATTGTAAGTATAATAAGAATACGGTACAATAACACAAGCAGTGTTATAAGAATATTCAGAGTAAAATTAAAAGCAAAATGTTGTACCCCAAAATTTGCCCTCTCAATTTCTCAAAAGATTTTCTCACAAAATCTCCATTTCTCAAAATTGCATAAGGTTTGATTAGCTCAAGACACTTCCTCAACACTGATGGCTCAAATTAAAGTTTGGGTTTGGACCAGTACAATTGGACTTCTAATGCCCCATATAGTTTCCATGGATCATATTGGGCTCTTAAGTATCAGGTCAAAGATGAAACTTCTGAATCCTCGAAAGGAGGAAGAGGAAACTGTCGAAAGGGGCAAAAAAGATAAAAAAGGTGTGCAGCTGCAGATAACCATGTCGAGTTCAAAATCTAGTTCAGGATGTTCGAACCACATGACTGATCGAAAAGGAGAGGTGGGCATATTTTGACAAGTCGGAGAAGAGCAAGCTTGCTTCGATCCCCAAGCTTAGACTGGGCAATGGCTTCCTTTGAGCAACCTACTTTGATCCACCTCTAAACCCTTCGACACACATAATTTCGACACTATGAATTACAATTTTACACACCACTTAATTCATTGTGTCTAAACAATTTATATTCATCATGGTTCTTAGTATTTTGAATACTTCGACCCGCACTCCCTTCGTCATGTGTCTGCAATCTGATTCTCAGTTTTGCAGTGTTCCAAATTCATCTTCCCATCTTCTACCTACTCTCGGAGATAATGGAACCTCATTGCGATGTGCTTGCTTCGACCATGTACTATTGGGTTCTTCGCTAAATTGATAGCTGTCATGTTGTCAATCTTCATGCTTGCTTCGATCCACAAGCTTCGACTGGGAAATGGCTTTCTTCGAGCAACCTGCTTCGATCCACCTCTAAACCCTTCAACACACATAGTTTCGACACTATGAATTGCAACTTAACAAAAAAAACTTGTTGATAATAGTTCATTGCAAGAAGAAGGTACTGGAAACATAGTCTTTCAAATGAGTAATGGAGGAAAAGTTATGATTAAAGATGTGCTATATGTACCTGGAATAAAGTGTAACTTGCTAAGTGTTGGACAACTAGTCGAAAGAAGTTACTCAGTTGTCATGAAAGATGGTGTTTTGAGATTGTTCGACACCAAGAATAATTTGGTCTTGAAATCTCCGTTGTCGAAAAATAGGACATTTAAGACAATGATTAATTTGACAGAAGTTCAATGTTTGAAAGTTGTTCGACCACAAGGATAGTTGGTTGTGGCATTTGAAGTTTGGACATTTGAACTTTCGACCACTTAATCAACTGATTACTCAAGATATGGTTATTGGTATTCCAAGTCTTGAGATTCCTGAAAAAACTTTGTGAAGTTTGTTTAGTAGGAAAGCGACTCGGAAATTCTTTCATTTTGACTATGCCAATGAGACTATCTTGCATACTCAAAGTGGTAAATTCAGATGAATGTGGTCCATTCGAAGAACATACAATTGGTGGAAACAAATAATGTTTTGACTGTTGATGAGTTTGGTCGAAATTTGTGGATCTATGTGATGAAAACGAAAGGATAGAGTATTCGACATCTTTAAGAGCTTCAAGCTGCTTGTGAAAAACCAGAGTAAGAAAAAGATCAAAGTTCTACAGAGATTCAAGATCTTTGTAGAAGGAATCAAGTTGAAGATAGAATTTTGAAGAACATTGATCAAACCCTTATGCCATGCTGCATAATCTTGTGTTGTATTCCTTCTTGCTTGCAAATCTCATCATAATTTAATGCTTACACCCACTCTTGAGCTGTTACCCAAGTTATTAAGTCATTGTCCAAAAGATCTTTCCATAAAGTAAGCTTGTTGGTACAAAACTTGTCTTGAACCTATACCATGTTTGTTTCTGAATTTACTCCACCATAAATCATGGAAATTAGCCCCTTTAAACCAATAACTTTGGTACTTCATCTTGGGACCATGACATACCTTGATATTTGCAATCCACCTAGCCATAACTCCATAGTTTATAAACCAAATCAGCTTGATCACAAACCTCTTGCCTATAAATAGAAGAAGCATTTGCAAGAGACAAAAAAAAAGAATAAAAAGGAGGAGATAGGAGAGAACAGGAGATTACCAGCCTTAGAACACTCCCAAAACTTCTCAAAACTCCTTGAACTCAGAATCTGCATCGAAAGCCACATTGTTTGCCATTTCTGACTGTGAAGAGCCAACTCCAAAATCCTTTTGGCTTTCAAGGAAAAGTAGTGATCCCACTAGCTCAAGGAAGGTCCCTGCAAGCTTAATCCATCATCAAACCATTTCTGGAACTCATATAGAGGTAATTCGAATTTCACTTCAAGAGGTAAGAGTTCTTAACTGTGATATCTTCATACAAGCATTTTTAACACATACAAATAAAAGAAAAGATGTAGATATCATATCTAGGTAGATGACCGTGCTCTTAGTTTTGATTTTCATTGCTTGTGTCTTAAGAATTTCAACTCTGACCAGTTAGGTTTTGATTTTGGTACCAAACATAATTTGTGCTAACCTCTGATTCATAGCTTTTAAAATTTACATGGTTAGATTCGTATTAAAATTTTGAGCAGGTTTGATGTTTACAATTTTTGATTTGGATGAGAAATGAAAGTTTTAGACGGTTAACAATGGTGATATGCATCCCTGCGTGCGAGAAGGAAGAAGATGAAGACAAGTTCAAATTTTCAGAAATGAGTTCATTTTATAATTAGTGCAAGTTGTATAACTAATGGATGAAACAGACCACCCCAATGGTACAAGAAGCGCACGCATATTAGAAGGTCCTGAGTTCGAGCCCCAGCGAGACCTTTTGCAATTTTCACATTTTTTCCATTTTTGTTTTGTTTGCAGGAAGCGCGCCTGGACCTCTATTGGTTGGGCCTTGATATTTTTATTTTTCTGACTCCCCATTTTATTTCAGCAATGCAGCCCATTTTTATTTTTTTTAGTTCCCTAATTAAATGTTTATTGAGCCAGGCCAAACAAAAACTATTTTCATGCTAAAAACCATAAAAATGCACCTTTGATTAATTTCATTTTTAACTTAATTCAATTTTTCTATTTTAATTAATTACCCTTATTTAATTATTTAGGTCAAAATCTTTTCTTAACAAAATCCAAAAAAAAAACCAAGATCCATTCCCTTTCCATTTCTATCCTTGTACATCATATACATTTTAATTCTTATACATTATTCAAGTTCGATATGTGTGTAATAGATAATTAGGTTTAATTTCTTGAAATCCTCATTTGTAAGTTTGTACATCCCATCCCCAAGTGATGTAATAGCGTAGGATATTTACTTTATGCAATTTATCACTTTCATATAAATGCTAGTAATTAGGGTTTGTATGGAAAGATAAAATCAATGCTTAGAAAACCCTAATCCAAGATAAACCAAGCATGAAAAAATAAACACTTGCACACTTGCACCTCTGCGGCTAACTCCACTTGTTGCCTTGAGAAAATGGTCATCATATGCATGTGATACTTCTTAGGGAAATTAATCAAAAATACAAGATCATAGTCCCTCGATGACGCTTTGAATGTTTCCTTGTAAATGATCTTAGACCCTCAAGAGAAAATTCTAAGATATCTCACAACATTGCTATTTATGGCTATACGATGACCCACACCCGTCCCTTTACATCCAAAGATAAGGCTTCTTACCAATCAACGGTGAGATAACAATATCAAAGGAAGAGAGAAATGAATAAAAAGAATTTTGAGTAGGTAGAACATTCTTAGTTGCTTGCTCACAATCCATCTTAAAAAAAACAAACATCTTTTCAAACACACCAAACACTTTCAAAACATGATATATTTTCAAAAAGTCCAACACTTTGTATGCATTCTTATAGAGATGAGAATCATTACAAAGTTTTCCTAAACGAAGGCGCTTTTCAAAAATACTTTCAAAACCCACCACAAACACATTTCAAACTATGAAATTTCAAAAGTGATCTAGCAAAGCAACTAAGAGCCCGTAGATAACTACGGATGAAAAGGGTGCTAACACCTTCCCTTTTCATAACCTACCCCTCGAACTCAATATCTCAAAGGTCTTTTCTGTTCTTTTCACCCTTTCCTTATTAGATAAAAGAAAAGTCGGTGGCGACTCTTGCTATCTGCAACAATTGCGATAAAACGCAAAACAACCAAGTCAATTCTCCCACCGTATTATAGAACTGACGACTCTGCTGAGGATGAAGAAAGTGGGGTTACCTTAGAGTTAGATCACATTTACTTGCTTTCATTGTTTGATTTTTTCGCTTTACATTTATGGGTCGTTGTTTGGGTTTTTATTGATCCTCTACCCGGATCGGGGAACACCATTAGGTAAGTAGCAATAGATTATAGAGACTGTGCGGCATATACCGACATGGTTGAAGTGATAGCTACGTTAGTGTGACACATTTGTTGGTATCATTAGCCCTTGTGTTTAGTCAAGGAGAATACGGGGCCGCTGTGTGGTGTCATGAAACACTAACGAACCTTAGAACCTTTAATAGAACAACTTGGCCATTAGGAAGTAGTGAGATAGCTGGATTTGGTGCAGTCCGAAGTTGGTTGATACTCGATACTATACTCATTTAGATCGGACTTTCAGGATATTTCGGTCACTAATAAAGAGGCTTGGATGAAACAATTCCCGATGAAGAAAGATCAATGATATTGAGATCCCCTAGAACTCGGTTACTTTCTAGGACAGGTTGAACCAACTAAACTTCAAGAGGGTACTTACCTACAAACCCCATGCAAACCTAAACCTAAGGACTGGTTTGCTTTGCTTGTATATGATTACTTGTACATAAACATCATACCATGGTATTTTCAATAACCATTACAAGGATCTCAAGGGCCTGTCATGCAGGGACATGATAAACCAGACGTTTATCAAGGGGAAAGAGGATTTATTCTCCTTTAACCAAATACTGTCAAAGACTAAAGCACGGTAACAAGAGGCAAGGGCTATGACCCACTTGACATGGTGAGCTTGATTCTCGTGGAAGGACATCCAACAATACTAAGTTCTTCAATGAAAGTTGTGATCAAAGTTCAACTTCCGACATCTTCTTGTGTTTATCCCACGGGATCCTTGAAAACATCGCATCTGCATATCATGCATGTCATCGTAACAGGTTTTCCCCATACAGGTTTCTCATCTGCTTACTGTTTATTTCAGTAGAGATGGATCTCGAGCAGACTGTCCAAGATCTTCAGACCCAAAATGATCAGCTTCAAGATTTATTCCTAAACCCGTCCAAGGGGCAAGAAGAAGTGAAAGCACATCTCATTGAGAGCATGACCAATAACAATCCTGAAGACGACAAGGAGGGCCAGATGAGACAATTGCAAGCGAAGATAGCAACAATGAGAATCCAGATGCTGGGGCAAATGGATCTTATCCAAAACTTAGCTCGAGGACAAGAAGAGTTGAGAGCCCTTGTCAACAAGTTTTATCAAGACAGATGCAACCATATGGAACAAACAATTATAATTAGAGATCGAGTCATTAATCAGACTCCGTTAAGACAAGAAGTTGGTTTGGTCAAAAGAACACCCTTTAAAAGGGCTATTATACCAAGAGTCCAACAACAACCTCGCCAACCACAACAGGGTGGTCCGCGTGAGCAAGATACACCCAAAAGACAATTTACCAAGGTCAACATGCCTTTGGCTCAAGCATTGCGTCATATATTGGAAGCCAAGCTAGTTACGTTAAGGGAGCCTCCTTAAAAACCTAACACTTCTGCTCCCAACTACAAACACAATGAAAAGTGCACATACCACTCCAACAGTAAGGGACACGACACTAACCACTGCTGAGCATTGAAGAATAAGATTCAAGACCTGATCGACAAAGGAGTGCTGGAATTTACACAAGATGGTCAACTAGAGTTTTTCTGTCACCCCTCAAAGACGCATAATCTGAAGCGGGAAGTTTAGGCGGAGAAACTTTTGTTTATTCGAATTTTCAGTTGTAATTTCTTTGTTTGCTTAAACATTTGTCCTTATGTCAGACTTTGGTTATTCTCATAGCATATGATTGTCTTGAGTTAATCCATTCGTTTTCACTATATGGAAATTATGCTTTTATTTCTTTTTGTATGATATTCAACTCTCAATTATAAGTTGTAAGCCTTTAAAGGGAGGATGACGAAAACAATACCATAATATCATATAGTGTGCTTTTGGACAGACCTTGCTGACGATGTACATGAGTTATTTCAATTCCTAAATAGTGGAGTTATAAGGAAGATAATATCTAGTCAACCCCTTTGAGCCAAAGAAGTAGGAGTTTTCTTTTTCGCACAAATTAAAACCTTTAATCAGAACCTGGGGCAGGGTAGCTTGTCAGTTAATTCAAATGCGAGTTCAGTCGCAAGCTTTCAGTTCGTACACAATGAATGACATCAAAAACATCCTTATGAATCAAAAGACGACATTGGTTCCCTGTAAAAAAGGCAGTCATTATCTCTCAAAATAAAAAGCCCACTGAGTCAAAACCTACAAAGGAGACTTAGGAAAAAAACTGGGGCATCCCGCTGACTGTAGTCTCACAAACGAAAAAAGTCATGCAAAAAAAATAGGGACAATAAATCAAAAAAGGAGGTCACTACAAATCCTCAACAACAAAAAAATGTTGCAAAATGACTGCCTTCTCCAACAAACTTAACTTGTCCGAACCATCACCAAAATGTCATTCCAGACTCAATTGGGATTCAAAACATGAAATTAACTGAGTATAGGACTGGAGAACATCATGGAGAGCGGGTTGGGTACAAATACACTTTGAGCCTTATCCTTTTTTCCTTAAACCGTGAACCAAGCCACAATACAACCCTTTAAAAGTCCTAATTGAAGCATGGGTTAGTTTGAAAGCATACTGTTACAAAAGGTATCCTGACTCCTATAAGGCTTACTGTAAATCTCGAGTTGAATTCATATTCTTACAAAATTATTTTATCTGCTAAAAATGCATTTTCAAAACTTCAAGACAGACATAAACTTTGCATTTATTTTGAATACCGCTGTTTGCATATAGCTATTTGTTTGACAACAGAGAAATTCACACGACGGATATCCAATGAACAAAAATCCTCTCAAGAAACAGAATCACTTCAAATGGAAAACACTTCCAATGACAAACTCTCCATAACCAAGGGGGCATGAAATGTTATTTTCCAACTCATCAGTGGCAGTCAAGTTAAAATTCCAAGAAATCTCTCATAAAGTCTTGAATTGCCAGGGGCAGCTCTGCATCTAAATCACTTGGGGCATGGAACATGAGTTCCAGCAAAGGGTCACGTACGACCAAGCACACATTTTCTGACAACGCTATGAACAGTGACAAATCCCCAAAGTCCTTTTCATAAGATGATCCCTAGTGAAATCACCAGAGCCACCTCTATAAGGTTATCCCCACAGAATAATCTTCACAGATAAGGGTACAAACCCCACAAGGCCAAATTCATGGATATCCCCACAAAGTTAGATCCATGCAATCCCCAACCAGAGTTTCAATCTCCGGAAAACCTCTCCCCAGTAGATTTGGTCTTAAGAAGAATCCTTATGGAATTCTTCCTAAAGAATATCCTCCCCAGCAGTTCGTCAAATATCCTCTTCAACATGGTTTATTTCCCCAACAAGCTACAGTTTCCCCAGCTTAAGTTTGCATCTCAGACTATTACAAATTAAGGGACCTCAGTCCCTAATCCCCGGTAAAGTCACCAACAGTTACTACGAAGCCTGGACCCGACCAGATACCAGTTCAACTCCATCAAAATTGTTTAAGCTTGGACCCGACCAGTCAATAGTGCAAGCCTGGACCCGACCAGATATTAGTTCAACTTCATCCTATCCTAAGTGCTGAAACCTGGACCCGACCAGTTAATAGTTTTATTTTCTGAAACATGGACCCGACTAGATAACAATTAACCTCAAGTTTAAGCTGCGATACCTGGAATCCGACCAGATAATAATTTAACTTCTTCAATTTTTTGTGAGACCTGGAATCCGACCAGATAACAGTTAATTTCCTCTTTCCCAGTAGAGTTTTCCACTATCCCCAAGGAGTTCTTGTAAAGCCTGGAATCCGACCAGATAACAGTTAACTTCCCTATCCCTAGCAAGTTGGTGTGAAACCTGGAATTCGACCAGATAACAGCTGGACTTTCTTCTTCTCCGATCAAGATATAATTCCCCAGTAGAGTAATGGACAACTAAAACTCCTGAACTATAGTTCCAAAGTAGAAATTAACACTCTCTATAGAGTCCTCCTCAGGCAAAGTCGATGTCCCCCAGCAGAGTTTTCCTCAAACAACAAAGCAGGAATCCCCAACAGAAACACTCTAAACAAGATTTGAAGATGCACATACTCTTCAGCGATCCGGGATTTAACTTCCCAAAACTCCCCAACATTTGTCAAGAATTTATTTTCCGGGATAAAGATGCACTTCAATAACATTTCAAATTTCATACATCATAGCATATGCTTACGAAGAGCATATAGCACAACCTCATTTTTTAGATCATCATTACGCAATGCATTCCATACATCATGACATTGCATACAACTAACTCTTTAACTTTTTAGAAAAGATCAATCAACAGATAATTATCATCAACAATTTTCAACATATCCAAGATTAGTTCCTGAAACAAGACAAAGCAATTATCTACAACCCAGCTGAAGCAATCTTACACGAGTTTCTTCTAATTTCCAAATGCAACTTCACATGGGCTCATCATGAAGCAATCTTACACGAGTTCCTTCCAATTTCCAGATGCAGTTTTACACAGACTCATCCCGAAGCAGCCCTACCCAGGTTCCTTCTCATATATTTCCAGATGAAGTTTCACACGGACTCATCCCGAAGCAGCCCTACCCAGGCCCGTTCTCATACATTTCTAGATGAAGTTTCACGTAGACTCATCCTGAAGCAGTCCTACCCAGGCTCCTTCTCATATATTTCCAGATGAAGTTTCACAAGGACTCATCCTGAAGTAGCCCTACCCAGGCTCCTTCTCATATATTTCCAGATGAAGTTTCACACAGATTCATCCCGAAGCAGCCCTACCCAGGCTCCTTCTCATATATTTTCAGATGAAGTTTCACACGGACTCATCCCAAAGCAGCCCTACCCAGGCTCCTTCTCATACATTTTCAAATGAAGTTTCACATGGACTCATCCAGAAGCAGCCCTACCCAGGCTCCTTCTCATAAATTTCCAGGTGCAGTTTCACACAGACTCATCCCGAAGCAGCCCTACCCAGGCTCCTTCTTATATATTTCCAAACGCAGCTTCATATAGTGTCATCCCGAAGCAGCCCTACCCAGGCTCCTTCTCATATATTTCCAGATGAAGTTTCACATGAACTTGTCCTGAAGCAGCCCTACCAAGGCTCATTCTCATACATTTCCAGATGAAGTTTCACACAGACTCATCCTAAAGCAGCCCTACCCAGGCTCCTTCTCATATATTTCCAGATGAAGTTTCACACAGACTCATCCCAAAGCAGCCCTACCCAAGCTCCTTCTGATATATTTCTAGATGAAGTTTCACAAGGACTCATCCCGAAGTAGCCCTACCCAGGATCCTTCTCATATATTTCCAGATGAAGTTTCACATGGACTCATCCCGAAGTAGCCCTACCCAGGATCCTTCTCATACATTTCCAAATGAAGTTTCACACGGACTCATCCCGAAGAAGCCCTACCCAGGCTCCTTCTCATAAATTTCCAAATGCAGTTTCACAATGACTCATCCCGAAGCAGCCCTACCCAAGCTCCTTCTCATATATTTCTAAATGCAGCTTCACACAGGCTCATACTAAAATAATCTTACATTGGTTCCTTCTAATTTATTTCCAAAGGCAGCTTCACACAGGCACATCCTAAAGCAGTCTTACACGGGTTCCTTCTAATGTATTTCTAGACGCAGCTTCACACGGGCTCATCACGGGTTCCTTCTAATACATTTTTGGACACGTCTTAACACAGGTTCATTCCAGCATGTTAATCATAATTAAATCGACCAAAATTTATTCTGATACTTCTCCCAGTTATAGTCAAGCTTATACTTAGTCCAATTTCTATCAACGATCACCTTTGAATGGCATCTATAAGCCCATCTCCGACAACTCTCCACCATCTCTCCAAATAGCATCTATAAGCCCATTCCCAATTCAACACATCATCGAGTGCAAATTTCTGGGCACTTTAGTGTTTAATCATCTTTCACCTTCAAGTCACGAAAGGCAGATCTGCCAATCTCACTCTTCAGGTTCAAGAATATTGAACAGGGGCAGCTGTTGTACCCCAAAATTTTCCCTCTTAATTTCTTAAAGATTCTCTCATAAAATCTCCATTGCTCAAAATTTCATAAGGTTTGATCAGCTCAAGACACTTCCTCAGCATTGATGGCTCAAGTGAAGGTTTGGGTTTGGACAATTACAATTGGACTTTTAATGCCCCATATAGTTTTCATGGATCATATTGGGCTCTCAAGTATTAGGTCGAAGATGGAAATTCTGAATCCTCGAAAGGAGGAAGAAGAAATTGTAAAAGGGGCAAAGAAGATAAAAAAAGGTGTGCAGCTGCAGATAACCATGTCGCATTCAAAATCTAGTTCAGGCTGTTCGAACCACATGACTAATAGAAAAGGAGTGGTGGGAAGATTTTGACAAGTCGAAGAAGAGCAAGCTTGCTTAGATCCCTAAGCTTTGACTGGGAAATGGCTTCCTTCGAGCAACCTGCTTCGATCCACCTCTAAACCCTTCGACACACATAGTTTCGACACTATGAATTACAATTTAACACACCACCTAATTCATTATGTATAAACAATCTATATTCATAATGGTTTTTAGTCTTTTGAATACTTCGACCTGCACTCCCTTCGTCATGATGTCTGCAATCTGATTCTCAATTTTGTAGTGTTCAAAATTCATCTTCCCATCTTCTACCTGATCTTGAAGATAATGGAACCTCATTTCGATGTGCTTGCTTCAACCATATACTATTGAGCTCTTCACCAGATTGATAGCTGATATGTTGTCTATCTTCATGCTTGCTTCGATCCAAAAGCTTCGACTGGGCAATGGTTTCCTTCGAGCAACCTGCTCCGATCCACCTCTAAACCCTTCGACACACATAATTTCGACACTATGAATTACAATTTAACAAAAAAACTTGTTGATAATAGTTCATTGCAAGAAGAAGGTACTGGCAATACAGTCTTTCAAATGAGTAATGGAGGAAAAGTTATGATTAAAGATGTGCTCTATGTATCTAGAATAAAGTGCAACTTGCTAAGTGTTGGACAACTAGTCGAAAGAAGTTTCTCAGTTGTCATGAAAGATGGAGTTTTGAGATTGTTCGACAACAAGAACAATTTGGTCTTGAAATCTCCGTTGTCAAAAAATAGGACATTTAAAACAATGATCAATTCGACAGAAGTTCAATGTTTGAAAGTTGTTCGACCACAAGGATAGTTGGTTGTGGCATTTGAAGTTTGGACATTTGAACTTTCGACCACTTAATCAACTAATTACTCAAGATATGGTTACTGGTATTCCAAGTCTTGAGATGCCTGAAAAAACTTTGTGAAGTTTTTTTAGTAGGAAAGTGATCCAGAAATTCTTTTGTTTCGACTATGCCAATGAGATTATCTTGCATACTCAAAGTTGTACATTAAGATGAATGTGGTCTATTTCAAGAACATACAATTGGTGGAAACAAATATTGTTTTGTCTGGTGATGAGTTTGGTCGAAGGTTGTGGATCTATGTGATCAAAATGAAAGGATGGAGTATTCAACATCTTTAAGAGATTCAAGATGCTTGTCAAAAACCAGAGTAAGAAAAAGATCAAAGTTCTACAGAGATTCAAGATCTTTGTAGAAGGAATCAAGTTGAAGACAGAATTTTGAAGAACATTGATCAAACCCTCATGCCATGCTGCATAATCTTGTGTTGAAGGCCTTCTTGCTTGCAAATCTCATCATAATTTAATGCTTACACCCACTCTTGAGCTATTACCCAAGTTATTAAGCTATTGTCCAAAATATATTTCCATAAAGTAAGCTTGTTGGCACAAAACTTGTCTTGAACCCATACCTTGTTTGTTTCTGAATTTAATCCACCATAAATCATGGAAATAAGCCTCTTAAAACCAACAACTTTGGTACTTCATCTTGGGACCATGACATAACTTAATATTTGCAATCCAACCTAGCCATAACTCCATAGTTTGTAAACCAAATCAGCTTGTTCACAAACCTCTTACCTAGAAATAGAAGAAGCATTTGCAAGAGACAAAAAAATTAAAAAAAAAAAGGAGGAGAGAGGAGAGAACAGGAGATTACCAGCCTTTGAATACTCCTAAAACTTCTCAAAACTCCTTGAACTCAGAGTCTCCATCGAAAGCCACATTGTTTGCCACTTCTGACTTTGAAGAGCCAACTCCAAATTCCTTCTGGCTTTGAAAGCAAATTAGTGATTCCACTAGCTCAAGGAAGGTACCTCCAAGCTTAATCCATCATCAAACCATTTCTAGAAGTCATATAGAGGTCATTCGAGTTTCACTTCAAGAGGTAACATTCTTAACTGTGATATCTTGATACAAGCATTTTCAACACATACAAATAAAAGAAAAGATGTAGATATCATATCTAGGAAGCTGATCATGCTTTTAGTTTTGATTTTCATTGCTTGTGTCTTAAGAATTTCAACTCTGACCTGTTAGATTTTGATTTTGGTACCAAACATGATTTGTGCTAACCTCTGATTCATAGCTTTTAAAAGCTACATGGTTAGATTCGTATTAAAATTTTGAGCAGGTTTGATGTTTACAATTTTTGATTTGGATGAGAAATGAAAGTTTTAGACTGCTAACAATGGTGATATGCATCCCTGCGTGCATGGAGGAAGAAGATGAAGCCATGTTCAAATTTTAAGAAATGAGTTCATTTTATATTTAGTGCAATTTGTATAACTAACAGACGAAACAAGCCACCCCTGTGGTACAAGAAGCGCGCGCGTATTAGAAGGTCCTGGGTTCGAGCCCCAGCGAGACCTTTTGCAATTTTCACATTTTTTCCATTTCTTTTTTGTTTGTTTGCAGGAAGCGCACCTGGGCCTCCATTGGTTGGGCCTTGACATTTTTAATTTTCTGAACCTCCCATTTTACTTCAGCGATGCAACCTATTTTTACTTTTTTAGTTCTCTAATTAAATGATTATTAAGCCAGGCTAAACAAAAACTATTTTCATGCAAAAAACCCTAAAATTGCACCTTTGATTAATTTCATTTTTAACTTAGTTCAATTTTCCTATTATAATTAATTACCCTTATTTATTTATTTAGGTCAAAATCTTTTCTTAACAAAATCCAAAAAAAAACCAAAATTCATTCCCGTTCCATTTCTATCCTTGTACATCATATACATTTTAATTCTTGTACATTATTCAAGTTCGATATGATTGTAATAGATAATTAGGTTTAATTTCTTGCAATTCCCATTTGTAAATTTGTACACCCCATCCCCAAGTGATGTAATAGCGTAGGATATTTACTTTCCGCAATTTATCGCTTTCATATAAATTCTAGTAATTAGGGTTTGTATGGAAAGATAAAATCAATGCTTAGAAAACCCTAATCCAAGATAAACCAAGCATAAAAAAATAAATACTTGCACACTTGCACCTCTAGGGTTAACTCCACTTGTTGCCTTGAGAAAATGGTCATGATATGCATGTGATACATCTTAGCAAAAACAATCAAAAATACAAGATCATGGCCCCTCGATGACGCTTCGAATGTTGCCTTGTAAATGGTCTTAGACCCTTAAGAGAAAATGCTAAGTGTAACACTCCGTTTATATTTAAATGTTATTTCATTAATTATTTTCCAAAACTATTAAATTATATCTATTTTGAGAAATATATTCAATTGATATCGATTAAAATATTAATTGGGTAATATTAAATAAAAATATTTATTATGTCGAAATATTATTTTGAATAATATTAATTTGGTGTGTAGTAATGTTTGACTTTGTTTGATTATATGGCATGATTAGGTTTATATAGAATAAATATTATTTAGTGTAATATTGTTTTAATAGAGTTATATATTATAATTTGAATTAAATAATTGTTGGGGCCAAATTATAATTTTAGAAAGGTAGAGGGAGGAAAGTTAGTAGTAGAAGGATAGTTTTATAAAATAGAAAAGTAGAGTTAGTAAGAGTAGTTGGTAAGAAGAGAAATAAGAAAGAAAAGAGAAAAAGAGGAAAAGAGAGAAGAAGAAGAGAAGAGAAGGAGAAGGCTAGGGTTTGTTCTACAAAATCATCATCTTGTTCCAAGAAAATCAACACTAAAGGTAAGGGTTTGACTTCCACCAATTATTTAGTGTGTGATTTTATAGTTTTGATTTTGGAATAAATTAGGGGTTTAGGGTATTAGTTTCACTACTATGTTATGATGAAAAAAATTGGTTGTGTTGTTGTTGAAATTGAATATTCAATTGAGTCTCTATTCATGTTATGCTATTGTTTGAATAGGAAATAGAAGAATTTATTTTGTTTGTATACTATGGACTGCGCGTGTAATAGCCTAAGGTGATATTTTTTTTATTTGAAGTTTGGTAATGAAATAAGAGAATAGGAGAGAAACAAGGTATTGTGCATGTGTGAATTGCAAGAATTGAAAACTGGGTTATGGTAGCAGCATAGTGCTGTACGGCACATGATGAGAAGGGGAGGCACTTGTTTTTCTTGGTTGTTGTTTCATTTTTCTCTTCCTGTATGTGTAAATGCAACAATTGAAAAACTAGGTAGTAAGTAAGGAATAAATAGTAAATATATGTATCATGTACTACTCTTTTCATTCTACCTCTTCCTTGTCTTCACGTGTAGCAATGTAGTAGCCTTAGTATGGTGTTCTTTTGAATCATTGGAACAATTTCTTATCACATAAAATAACCCCACTTGTTTCATTTTGTTTTCCACTTTTCCTGTAAGTTAGTGAATACAAATATCACTCTGTAGCTTCTATTAACAAGTAGCATTGGCACATGATTTACTCAATATTATCGTGTGGGACCCTCCCTCCAATTCCTTCCTCATTTCACACACATAGATTAATTAGAAGGCTATGGTTTAGTTACTTTTTGAAACATGTAGGAATTTATATAATATATGAAGTAGTACTAAATAGCTTAGAATTAATTTAATATCATAGTATAAGTTATGGTTAGTAGTAGATTTTGATACAATATGCTAACAATAACAGAATAATACACTCGTCCTGTTGAATTATAACAGTAGCAGAACAACAATTAGAAACAAATGCAATATTGTATAGGAGCAACAATAATTGATAAAATTGGTATATGTAATAAATTGGCGGTATTCTAATTAAGTTAATAAATATTGAAATTGAGTTGGTCAATTCGGTAAGTTTAAAACAGTCCCATTTGGTCAAATTAGCCGAATTAAGCGGTATAACTAGTTGCCCGGAATTTAACGAAAATTGACGTGCCAGCATAATTCGACGTGTAGATTAACGTAGTGAAGTTAGTTTTTCGATATTTCGACTTTTTAAGAATCGACCCGATTTTAGTACAAAATGAACTAAGTTGAGTTAAATTCCGAATTTAACCGTTCGAGTTGCATTTCGGTGACTCGATCGCGATGGGTAACATTAGGAGTAATGTCGGTTCATTGATGATGAGTTTTATGTTGAAACATACTTTCCGATTGGAATTGTGTGGTGGGTTATTGGTTGAGTAAGTAACTTGTTTATATACATTTTACTTGATGTTGTGATTGTTAAATGATATGTATGCATGCATGTACAATAGTTGATGTTCCATTGGTTGGATTTGATGGTATGTGTATGTTAAGATTATGTGAGTCTTAATTGCATACGTTTGGTTATATTGTACATTGCATGGCATGGTTGGTCTTGAAATAGAGACGGTGAAACTGTGGGTTCACATGAATACATATAGATGGTGACCCTAGTGTGGGAATAGACGTAGAGACCTTGATCCGGAAGGGAAATATAGGTGATGGAACATTGGGTCCACAATATATAGACGGTGACCCTAGTGTGGGGATAGACGTAGAGGCCTTGATCTTATGTGGAAATATAGGCGGTGGAACTTCGGGTCCACGAGTCGGTACCGCATTCGCATATGTTGAGTCGTGTTGTGAGTCACATGCATAATTGTGTATATTGTGTATGTGTGTTGATGTGTTTGGTTATGTGCCAATATTGTTGTTGTTTGAATAATGGTTATGTGCCAATGATGTGAGTATTCAGATAATTGGTTTATATGGTTAATGTGTTGGAAATGACTTCCTTGAGTATGGATACTATATGTGATAAAATTAATATGATCATGATGTATTGCTTTATTTATTGCCATTGCTTTACCTTAATTACATGTTATATGACTATTGGAATTCTTACCCTTCTGTTTGAAAATGCTTTTGATGGCATTGTTCAGGTACCGAGGATGGTAGCGCGAGGCGCTAGTTAGCAGATGCATTGGATTGCAATCTGTTTTATTTTGATTAGAGTCGAGTCGATGCTCTGGTAGTAACACCTGGGGGGGGGGGGGGGGGGGGGGTTATATTTAGTGTCGATCTCGTCTATTTTGTATTCGGATTATGATGTATATAATCCTTACTTTGTGTATATTATTTTGTGTATGTGAGACTTGATAACATATGCTTTATGTGAATTATCATGCCTTGATGCCTTGAATTATGTTTTGATTCCTCCATGAATGGAGATGAAGTTAAATATTGAAACTCCGTTGCGTTTGCACGAGAGAAAGAAGTTAAATATTTATGTATGTTTGTTTTGTGTTGATATGCTTAAATTTACAAACGTACCCTGTCCGTTTTTCTTTAAAATTTTGGAATGTGATGTGTGTTGTGACATCCCTTCCGTGCAATTTATTTTCTCTGATTTTAATTCTTGCCTTTTATTTGGGGTAATTGGAAGGGGTGTTACAATAGTGGTATCAGAGCATAGTCGGTCAGTTGTCAGGTCTTATTTTTGTTAATCCCTTGTATTTGATTGTGTGGCTAACGCGATCAATACTTTGTGTTGTTCAGAAGATGGCTGGTAGAAGGAATGATGATGCTTTAGCTAAGGAATTGAGGTTGCTTGCGGGGTCAATAAATCAGATGCCGCAAACGACTCAAGCGCCACATGATAGTACTGAAGATGCTTTCCGTGATCTTGGGAAGTTCCAAAAGAACAACCCGCCTGCTTTCAAGGGAGAGCATGCTCCGGTGGAAGCTCAAGAATGGTTAAAAGCAATTGAGAAAATCTTTCGTGTGATGAATTGCACCGATGCTCAGAAAGTGCAATTCGGAACACACATGCTGATTAAAGAGGCCGAAGAGTGGTGGATCAACCCTAGTCAGAGGTATGAGGAGGAGCATGTTGTGGTGACTTGGGAAATTTTCCGAGATGCATTCTTGGAGAATTATTTTCCGGAGGATATTCGTGGTAAAAAGGAAGTTGAATTCCTGGAATTGAAACAAGGTAGTGGTTCGGTAGCTGACTATGCGGCTAAATTTCAAGATTTGATCAAATACTGTCCTCACTACAACACTGTTAATGCTGAGAGGTCGAAGTGCCTTAAGTTTGTTAATGGTTTGAGGCCGGGCATAAAGAAGGCGATTGGGTATCAGCAGATTACAAGATTCTATGAGTTGGTTAATAAGAGTCGTATCTACGACGAAGACAGTCGGGATAGCACTGCTTATTACAAGAGCTTGAGTGAGAAAAGAGGTAAGGGACAGACGCGTCCTAAGCCTTATGATGGAAGAGGAAAGAGACCAATAAGTAGTGGAAAGATTCCGAGTGGGGGAGTGACTACTCCAATCAAATGTTTTAAATGTGGTAAAGAGGGACATCGTGCCATGGAATGTCGCCAGGGGATAGTTAAGTGTTTCAAGTGTGACAGGGTGGGTCACAAAGCGGTGGATTGTAGAGTTGGTGTGAGTGTAACTTGCTTTAATTGTGGTGAGCGAGGACACATAAGTACCAAATGTCCAAAGCTAAAGAAAGAAGTTGGAAAAGTATTCGCTTTATCTGGAGCATAGACTTCTGCTGAGGAACGTCTAATCAGAGGTACATGCTTTATCTCTAATGTGCCTTTGGTTGCTATTATTGATACGGGTGCGACGCATTCGTTTGTTGCTTTGGATTGTGCCAAGAGATTAGGCCTTGTCTTGTCTACTTTGGATCGAAGTATGGAGGTAGATACACCTGCGATGGGTTCAGTTTCTACTTCAGTTGTTTGTTTGAAGTGTCCTTTGCGCATGTGCGGAAGAGATTTCGAAGTTGATCTCGTGTGTCTTCCTTTGCATCAGATAGATGTGATTCTGGGTATGGACTGGTTGAAAGCCAACCATGTCTATATCAACTGTTTTGCTAAGGCTGTTCTTTTTCTCGAGTCCGAGAAAGATGGTGTGGTTTTCTTGTCTACACAGCAAGTTGAGAAGAGTGTGAAGAATGGAGATGGGCTGTTTATGCTTATGGCGAGTATGGTTTTGGAAGATGGTAGAGTAAGAAAGGATTATCCTGTGGTATGCGAATTTCCTGAAGTGTTTCCTGAAGAGATTACGGATTTACCTCCTGAGCGTGAGGTAGAGTTTTCCATCGACTTAATTCCTGGTACTAGTCCTGTTTCGATGGCTCCTTATAGGATGTCACCGTCGGAATTAGTGGAACTGAAGAGTCAGCTGGAAGAGTTGCTTGACAAAAGGTTTATTCGTCCTAGTGTGAGTCCGTGGGGTGCTCCAGTTTTACTTGTGAAGAAGAAAGAAGGAACAATGAGACTTTGTGTGGATTATAGGCAGCTAAACAAAGTGACCATTAAGAACAAGTATCCTTTGCCAAGGATTGATGATTTAATGGATCAGCTAGTGGATGCGTGTGTGTTTAGCAAGATTGACTTGAGGTCAGGCTATCATCAGATTCGCGTGAAAGCGGGTGATATTCAGAAAACTGCGTTCAGAACTCGTTATGGACACTATGAGTATTCGGTGATGCCTTTTGGTGTTACGAATGCACCTGGTGTGTTCGTGGAGTATATGAACAGAATCTTTCATGAGTTTCTGGATAAGTTTGTGGTGGTGTTCATCGATGACATTTTGATTTATTCCAAGAGTGAAGCAGAGCATGCCGAACACTTGGGAATTGTTTTGTCAATTCTGAAGGAAAATCATTTGTTTGCTAAACTTTCGAAGTGTGAATTCTGGTTAGAACAAGTGAGTTTCCTTGGTCACGTGATATCTCGTGGAGGTATTGCTGTGGATCCTTCGAAGATAGAAGCCGTGTCAGAATGGGAATCTCCAAAGTCAGTTTTTGAGATTCGAAGCTTTCTTGGTTTAGCGGGTTATTACCGTAAGTTCATTGAAGGCTTTTCCAAGCTAGCTTTACCATTGACACAATTGACTAGGAAGAGTCAAGCGTTCGTGTGGACTCCGCAGTGTGAAGATAGTTTCCAAGAGTTGAAGAGAAGGTTGACAACTGCGCCAATTTTGATTTTGCCTAAACCATCTGAACCGTTTACGGTCTATTGCGATGCTTCTTTGATGGGTTTAGGAGGTGTGTTAATGAAAAATGGGCAGGTTGTGGCGTATGCTTCGAGGCAACTCAAGGTGCATGAGAGGAATTATCCAACTCATGACTTGGAGTTGGCAGCGGTGGTTTTTGTGTTAAAGATTTGGAGGCATTATTTGTTTGGGTCGAGATTCGACGTCTTTAGCGATCATAAGAGTTTGAAATATCTGTTTGATCAAAAAGAGTTGAATATGAGGCAAAGAAGGTGGCTAGAGTTTCTTAAAGATTATGACTTCAGTTTGAATTACCATCCTGGTAAGGCAAATGTGGTTGCAGATGCTTTGAGCAGAAAGTCTTTACACATGTCTATGTTGATGGTTAAAGAATGGGAATTGTGGGAGCAATTTCGAGATTTGAGTTTGGTGTGTGAAGAGACTTATTTTGGCGTGAAGCTTGGTATGATGAAGCTTACTAGTGGTGTCTTGGAAGAGATTAGAGATGGGCAAAAGTCAGATTTGGTTTAGGTTGACAAGTTTACTTTGGTGAATCAAGGTCAAGGTGGAGAGTTTAGAATTGATGAGAATGGAATTTTGAGATGTCATGATAGAGTTTGCGTTCCCGATGTGGGGGATGTGAAAAAGAGGATTCTTGAGGAAGGTCATAGAAGTGGGTTAAGTATTCACCCTGGTGCTAAGTAGATGTATCAAGATTTAAAGAAGCTGTTTTGGTGGCCTTGTATGAAGAAATAAATTGCTGAGTTTGTGTATGCTTGTTTGGTTTGCCAAAAGTCTAAGATTGAACATCAGAAGCCTTCGGGTTTGTTGCAACCGTTGTCTATTCCCGAGTGGAAGTGGGATAGTATTTTGATGGATTTTGTTTCTGGTTTGTCGAGGACTCCGAGTAACCATAAGGCTATTTGGGTTATAGTGGATAGATTGACTAAATCTGCACACTTTATTCCGATTAGGATGGATTACACTATGGAGAAGCTTGCTAAGTTGTATGTGGAACGGATTGTTTGTTTACATGGTATTCCTACATGTATTGTTTCGGATAGAGATCCGTGTTTCACTTTAAGATTTTGGGAAGGTTTACAAAGAGCCTTGGGTACTAAGCTGAGATTGAGTTCCGCTTATCATCCTCAGACGGATGGTCAAACGGAGAGAACAATTCAGTCACTTGAGGATTTGTTGCGTGCTTGTGTTTTGGATCAAGGAGGTTCATGAGAGAGTCATTTGCCTTTGATTGAGTTTACTTATAATAATAGTTTTCATTCTAGCATTGGCATGGCTCCTTTTGAGGCATTGTATGGAAGACGGTGTAAGACACCTTTGTGTTGGTACGAGACGGGAGAAAGTGCTATAGTTGGTCCGGAATTGGTTCAAGAGACTACGGATAAGATCAAATTGATAAGAGAGAAGATAAAAGTGTCTCAGAATCTCCAAAAGAGTTACTATGACAAGAGGAGGAAACCTCTTGAGTTCAAGAAGGATGAACATGTGGTTTTGAAGGTGAATCCAACTACGGGTGTTGGAAGGGCGCTTAAATCGCGGAAGTTAACACCTCGGTTTATTGGTCCTTATCAGATTTCGGAGCGGATTGGAAGTATGGCTTATCGGATTGCATTACCGCCATCACTTTAAAATTTGCATGATGTGTTTCACGTTTCGCAATTACGAAAGTATATTGCGGATCCGTCTCATGTTATTCAAGCGGATGATTTGGAAGTAAGAGACAATTTGACGGTTGAGGTTTTACCGGTGAGGATTGAAGATAGAAAGGTGAAATAACTAAGAGGAAGAGAGATTGCTTTGGTTAAAGTTGCATGGGGTGGTTCGCCGAATGGTAATGTGACGTGGGAGCTTGAAAGTCGGATGCATGATTCCTATCCCGAATTGTTCGTTTAGAGGTAATTTTCGAGGCCGAAAATCTTTTAAGTGGGGGAGAGTTGTAACACTCCGTTTATATTTAAATATTATTTCATTAATTATTTTCCAAAACTATTAAATTATATCTATTTTGAGAAATATATTCAATTGATATCGATTAAAATATTAATTGGGTAATATGAAATACAAATATTTATTATGTCGAAATATTATTTTGAATAATATTAATTTGGTGTGTAGTAATGTTTGACTTTGTTTGATTAATTGGCATGATTAGGTTTATATAGAATAAATATTATTTAGTGTAATATTGTTTTAATAGAGTTATATATTATAATTTGAATTAAATAATTGTTGGGGCCAAATTATAATTTTAGAAAGATAGAGGGAGGAAAGTTAGTAGTAGAAGGATAGTTTTATAAAATAGAAAAGTAGAGTTAGTAAGAGTAGTTGGTAAGAAGAGAAAGAAGAAAGAAAAGAGAAAAAGAGGAAAAGAGAGAAGAAGAAGAGAAGAGAAGGAGAAGGCTAGGGTTTGTTCTACAAAATCATCATCTTGTTCCAAGAAAATCAACACTAAAGGTAAGGGTTTGACTTCCACCAATTATTTAGTGTGTGATTTTATAGTTTTGATTTTGGAATAAATTAGGGGTTTAGGGTATTAGTTTCACTACTATGTTATGATGAAAAAAATTGGTTGTGTTGTTGTTGAAATTGAATATTCAATTGAGTCTCTATTCATGTTATGCTATTGTTTGAATAGGAAATAGAAGAATTTATTTTGTTTGTATACTATGGACTGCGCGTGTAATAGCCTAAGGTGATATTTTTTTTATTTGAAGTTTGGTAATGAAATAAGAGAATAGGAGAGAAACAAGGTATTGTGCATGTGTGAATTGCAAGAATTGAAAACTGGGTTATGGTAGCAGCATAGTGCTGTACGGCACATGATGAGAAGGGGAGGCACTTGTTTTTCTTGGTTGTTGTTTCATTTTTCTCTTCCTGTGTGTGTAAATGCAACAATTGAAAAACTAGGTAGTAAGTAAGGAATAAATAGTAAATATATGTATCATGTACTACTCTTTTCATTCTACCTCTTCCTTGTCTTCACGTGTAGCAATGTAGTAGCCTTAGTATGGTGTTCTTTTGAATCATTGGAACAATTTCTTATCACATAAAGTAACCCCACTTGTTTCATTTTGTTTTCCACTTTTCCTGTAAGTTAGTGAATACAAATATCACTCTGTAGCTTCTATTAACAAGTAGCATTGGCACATGATTTACTCAATATTATCGTGTGGGACCCTCCCTCCAATTCCTTCCTCATTTCACACACATAGATTAATTAGAAGGCTATGGTTTAGTTACTTTTTGAAACATGTAGGAATTTATATAATATATGAAGTAGTACTAAGTAGCTTAGAATTAATTTAATATCATAGTATAAGTTATGGTTAGTAGTAGATTTTGATACAATATGCTAACAATAACAGAATAATACACTCGTCCTGTTGAATTATAACAGTAGCAGAACAACAATTAGAAACAAATGCAATATTGTATAGGAGCAACAATAATTGATAAAATTGGTATATGTAATAAATTGGCGGTATTCTAATTAAGTTAATAAATATTGAAATTGAGTTGGTCAATTCGGTAAGTTTAAAACAGTCCCATTTGGTCAAATTAGCCGAATTAAGCGGTATAACTAGTTGCCCGGAATTTAACGAAAATTGACGTGCCAGCATAATTCGACGTGTAGATTAACGTAGTGAAGTTAGTTTTTCGATATTTCGACTTTTTAAGAATCGACCCGATTTTAGTACAAAATGAACTAAGTTGAGTTAAATTCCGAATTTAACCGTTCGAGTTGCATTTCGGTGACTCAATCGTGATGGGTAACATTAGGAGTAATGTCGGTTCATTGATGATGAGTTTTATGTTGAAACATACTTTCCGATTGGAATTGTGTGGTGGGTTATTGGTTGAGTAAGTAACTTGTTTATATACATTTTACTTGATGTTGTGATTGTTAAATGATATGTATGCATGCATGTACAATAGTTGATGTTCCATTGGTTGGATTTGATGGTATGTGTATGTTAAGATTATGTGAGTCTTAATTGCATACGTTTGGTTATATTGTACATTGCATGACATGGTTGGTCTTGAAATAGAGACGGTGAAACTGTGGGTTCACATGAATACATATAGACGGTGACCCTAGTGTGGGAATAGACGTAGAGACCTTGATCCGGAAGGGAAATATAGGTGATGGAACATTGGGTCCACAATATATAGACGGTGACCCTAGTGTGGGGATAGACGTAGAGGCCTTGATCTTATGTGGAAATATAGGCGGTGGAACTTCGGGTCCACGAGTCGGTACCGCATTCGCATATGTTGAGTCGTGTTGTGAGTCACATGCATAATTGTGTATATTGTGTATGTGTGTTGATGTGTTTGGTTATGTGCCAATATTGTTGTTGTTTGAATAATGGTTATGTGCCAATGATGTGAGTATTCGGATAATTGGTTTATATGGTTAATGTGTTGGAAATGACTTCCTTGAGTATGGATACTATATGTGATAAAATGAATATGATCATGATGTATTGCTTTATTTATTGCCATTGCTTTACCTTAATTACATGTTATATGATTATTGGAATTCTTACCCTTCTGTTTGAAAATGCTTTTGATGGCATTGTTCAGGTACCGAGGATGGTAGCGCGAGGCGCTAGTTAGCGGATGCATTGGATTGCAATCTGTTTTATTTTGATTAGAGTCGAGTCGATGCTCTGGTAGTAACACCTGGGGGGGGGGGTTATATTTAGTGTCGAACTCGTCTATTTTGTATTCGGATTATGATGTATATAATCCTTACTTTGTGTATATTATTTTGTGTATGTGAGACTTGATAACATATGCTTTATGTGAATTATCATGGCTTGATGCCTTGAATTATGTTTTGATTCCTCCATGAATGGAGATGAAGTTAAATATTGAAACTCCGTTGCGTTTGCACGAGAGAAAGAAGTTAAATATTTATGTATGTTTGTTTTGTGTTGATATGCTTAAATTTACAAACGTACCCTGTCCGTTTTTCTTTAAAATTTTGGAATGTGATGTGTGTTGTGACATCCCTTCCGTGCAATTTATTTTCTCTGATTTTAATTCTTGCCTTTTATTTGGGGTAATTAGAACTCTTCAGACGTGCCCTGGCCGAATACAGGAATCGAGTCTGGTAATGTTAGTCGTCAACAGATACACCCTGGCAAGATACATGAATCAGATCTTTAGTTGTGACCGTTGATAGTAATCATCTTTGTATTAACTTTTGTCCTGAAAAGACAAAACGTTAGTCGTATGCGATGTCATGATGTATGACATGCGTGATGTTCTCAGAATAAATGAGATTGTATGTTCATGATGCGTATGTGCATGCTATAATGTATGAAGATGTGATTTTTATGAATGTATGTTTTTGTCTAGGAAAGTAAATCCTTGACGGGTGCCGGGAAGTTAAATCCTGGGCTGATGTTGAAGAGCAGATCTTTTGTTTCCGCTGGGGTGATAGTTGCAAGAATACTGGTAGGAGAAGATGACTCCGTTGGGGAATAAGCTTGGCGAATAGATTACTCTGCGGGGAGTGAACTCTGTGGGGGAAAGAGAGGTACTTTGCTGAGATTTGATGATAACTCCGCTGGGGATACCATTGATGTTTTGTTGGAAGATGAACTCCGCTGGGGATAGGAAGACTTTGTCGGGGACGATCTTTCTGTGGTTATTGGCTGAGGATAACCCAGTTATATCCTGGTAGGTAAATAACCTTTGAATAAAGCCGGGAGACACGTTCGTGCTAGGCGGGCGACAAGCTTCCAGAATCTACTCGGGATAAGCTTCCTGCTGGGGAGATGGATTCCACTTTCCTAGGGGAACTTCTGGACTGGACTCTCCTGGGGAAATTTTTTTTTGAGATGTACTGGGGAAGCGGCTCCATTGGATGTCTGGTATACCGCCGGGGAACAATCTTAGGTCAAGATTGCCGGGGATGCTTATTAAGAATGTTTGTATACTCCACTGAGGAATGTTGAGATCTGCTGGGGATACCCAATTTCCTTGAGTCTGATAGAGTAGGCTAACTCTGCTTGGGGGAGAGCGTTGCTGACTTGCCAGGAGATACTGTGCCTTTTCGGGGCTGGTTGGAGACCAACTGCTTGAGGAGAATTGTTGAACTTTGGCTCACTCTCTGGGGAATTAAGATATCTTGGTTACATTCTTCAGCTGAACTTACCTTGGTACCTTGATGGACAGAGCAATTAGATCGCTTAGATAACTCATTATTGCCCCTGTTTCTGATGTTACCTATAATTAATCCTTTATTTCGTATGCAAATATTTATGAGTCAGCGATTATTGTCAAAAGCATATATCACAAATTGAACCTTGGACGCTCTTCGCAAAACAAAACTGAAAAAGGAAAAACAATTGGCAATTGGTCTAAAAAGTGTATTTTGTATTGATTTTTGAATTTGCCTGTAAATAGGCGTTTTATGTACAAGAGGCTGACGTCCTAGTAAGATAACGCCGCCGAACAAAAGAGTTTATACAATTTGTGAAAAGGGAAAACAAAACAGCTATGTGAAAAGAATAATCCCACTGGGTTCCAACTCTGCTATCGCCTTTATATCTTCGAGCGTCTCATCACTTTGCTGCTCAGTTAACGATGAAGCTGATTGATCGATGCCGTCTGAACCTGACAGTTGATACCGGATTCTGGATGCAAGGTGATCCAATGAGACATAGTATTACGCTTTAATCCCTAACTTTTGCCTGGACCGCCCTTTCGGGTTTTCAGTCCACCGGGATACCCATTTTTGCCCAAGCCACCTTTTCAGGTTTTCGACTTGCCGGGTGTACAGATTTTTCATTTCATCCCTCATTTTTCCCGAACCCTTTTGGTTCGCCGGGAAGCCCTAATTTTTGCCTAGGTATGTCAACCTAGCGGGTCTTTTATCATGCGTAGTATTTTTTTACTATGTCTGCATTAGCGGGGTGAGGAAGGTCGTCACCATCCATAGTGGTTAGAATCATGGCTCCTCCTGAGAACACATGTTTAACCATAAATGGCCCTTCGTACGTAGGGGTCCATTTGCCCCTGGGATCACTCTGAGGAAGAATGATGCGCTTGATTACCAGGTCCCCAACTTGATACTCTTGTGGTCTGACTTTCTTGTTAAATGCCCTGATCATCCGTTTTTGGTACGTTTGACCATGACAAATAGCAGCGAGTCTCTTTTCATCAATTAGATTTATCTGATCAAGTCGTGTCTGGATCCAGTCATCTTCGCTCAGATCTGCATCCTTCATTATCCGAAGAGAGGGTATCTGGACTTCAATCGGTAAGACTGCTTCCATGCCGTAGACCAAGGAAAAGGGAGTTGCCCCGGTTGACGTCCTTGCTGAGGTACGGTACCCATGAAGAGCGAACGGTAACATCTCGTGCCAATCTTTGTAAGTCACTGTCGTCTTCTGCACGATCTTTTTAATATTCTTATTAGCTGCTTCTACAGCCCCATTCATCTTCGGCCGGTAAGGAGAAGAGTTGTGGTGCTGTATCTTGAATTGCTCGCAGAGCTCAGTGATCATCTTGTTATTGAGATTGGTACCCTTGTCCGTAATAATCCTCTCAGGTACGCTGTATCGACAGATCAGGTTATGCCGAATGAACCGTGCCACAACGTTCTTGGTTACAGTGGCATAGGAAGCTGCTTCAACCCACTTTGTAAAGTAATCAATCGCCACTAGGATGAAGCGATGCCCGTTGGATGCCGTAGGTTTAATCTCGCCGATCATATCAATGCCCCACATTGCAAAGGGCCAAGGTGCTGTCAAGACATTCAGGGGAACTGGAGGAACGTGCACCTTATCTGCATATATCTGGCACTTTTGACATGTCCAAGAATGTTGGTAGCAGTCGACTTCCATTGTGGACCAGAAATATCCTGCCCGAAGGATTTTCTTTGCCATGGTGTGTCCACTGGAATGTGTTCTGAAGGTACCTTCATGTAGCTCTGCCATGATCCTTTCTGCTTCAGTCTTATCCACACAACACAGTAAGGTCGAATCATGGTTTCGCTTGTATAGAATGCCGTTGCTGAGGAAGAACTTTGATGCGAACCTTCTCAGAAACTTCTTGTCGTTGATAGATGCACCTTCAGGGTATTCCTGAGCTTCCAGATACCGCTTTACCTCATGATACCAGGGTTTTTCAGTTACCACCTCAGCCTCAAGGTCATAACAATATGCAGGTTCGTCCAGTTTCCAGATGATGATCCGGGGAGCCTCATTGTCCCACTTGACTTTGAACATAGAAGACATCGTAGCTAACGCGTCCGCCAACTGATTCTCCTCTCTTGGGAATTGTTCAAAAGTTATCTCCGTGAAATGGGGGATCAATGTCAACACACATTCTTTGTAAGGAATAAGGTTTGGGTGTTTCGTATCCCACTCGCCTTTGATCTGATTGATCACGAGAGCGGAATCTCCGAAGACACTCAGAAACTTGATCCTTAAGTCAATCGCAGCTTGAAGACCCATGATGCATGCCTCATACTCTACCATGTTGTTGGTGCAGTTGAAACATAGCCGGGCAGTGAGTGGAGTATGAGTGCCTTGAGGGGATATGATCACAACGCCGATACCGTTACCCAGAGTGTTGGAGGCTCCGTCAAAGTGCATAGACCATCGGGATCCTTCCTCAGGTCCTTCATCCGGTCCAGGTACTTCACAATCAGTCACTACCATGATGTTCTCGTCAGGAAATTCAAAGTTCATTGACTGGTAGTCGTCTACTGCCTGGTGTGCCAAGTGGTCTGCCAATACACTTCCTTTGATAGCTTTCTGAGTCGTGTACTGGATGTCGTATTCTGTCAAGATCATTTGCCATCTTGCTATTCTTCCAGACAGGGCAGGCTTTTCGAATATGTACTTTATTGGATCCATCTTTGAAATCAACAGAGTAGTGTGAGTCAGCATATACTGTCTTAGTCGGCGAGCAGCCCATACCAAAGCGCAGCAAGTTTTCTCGAGCAGTGAGTATCGGGTCTCACAGTCGGTAAACTTTTTGCTAAGGTAATAAATGGCGTGCTCTTTTCGGCCAGACTCGTCATGCTGCCCCAGCACACACCCCATTGAGCTGTCAAGTACTGTCAGGTATAATATTAGAGGTCTCCCTTCAACCGGTGGCATAAGAATGGGTGGTTCTTGGAGATACTCTTTGATTCTGTCAAAAGCGGCCTGACATTCATCATTCCAACGTACTACCTGATCTTTCTTCAGCAACTTGAAGATTGGTTCACAGGTAGCAGTTAGATGCAAGATGAATCAGGCAATGTAATTCAGACGTCCTAGAAAGCCTCTGACCTCTTTGTCTGTCTTGGGAACTGACATCTCTTGTATGGCTTTAACCTTGGCAGGGTCCACTTGAATACCTTTGTCACTCACGACGAAGCCTAGAAACTTTCCGGATCTTACCCCAAAGGTGCATTTGTTTGGATTCAATCTTAGCTTGTACAACTTCAACCGGTCAAACAGCTTCTGTAGATGGTCAAGGTGTTCCTCCTCAGTTTGGGACCTTGCAATCATGTCGTCGACATATACCTCAATCTCATGATGGATCATGTCATGAAATAAAGCAACCATGGCACGTTGGTAGGTTGCCCCAGCATTTTTCAACCCAAAAGGCATGACCTTGTAGCAGAAGTTGCCCCACTGAGTAACAAAGGTAGTCTTTTCCATATCTTCAGGAGCCATCTTGATTTGATTATAACCTGAAAAGCCGTCCATGAAGGAGAACACCTTGTGCTGAGCAGTATTGTCAACAAGAACGTCGATATGAGGCAAAGGGAAATCATCTTTAGGGCTGGCCCTGTTCAGATCCCTGTAGTCAACACACATTCGGACCTTACCATCTTTCTTCGGTACCGGAACCACGTTGGCAACCCACTGAGGGTAAGAAGTCACTGCTAGAAACCCGGCATCAAATTGCTTCATAACCTCAGCTTTGATCTTCTCAGACATCTCTGGACGCATACGACAGACCTTTTGTTTAACCGGAGGGCAGTCTTCCTTGGTAGGCAGGTGATGGACCACAATGTCGGTATCCAACCCAGGCATGTCTTCGTAGGACCAGGCGAAGATTTCCATATAATCATGCAACATCTGAATCAACCGTTGTTTCACACTGAGCTTCAGGTTGGCACCAATCTTAACTTCCTTTCTATCTGCCTCAGTACCCAGATTTACCGTTTCCACTGGCTCTTCATGTGGCTGAATGGCCCTCTCTTCCTGGAGTAACAGTCTTGCAAGCTCACCAGGCACTTCGCAATCATCTTCACCTTCGTCTTCGGCTAAGTTGATCGGATTTTCGAAGTCATAACTGCCAGTAGCAGAGTCGTTACCAGTGAGATCCAGAGTGGATTGAAACCTGTATAAGTGAGTGTGTGTAAATATAGCTGTTTTGCAATACATAAAGAAAGAAAGAAAAGGAGCACAATATTTGCAATGCGAAAAAACGTCCAATGTCTTTATTCATGATATATGGAAATGACAAGTAATATGCCCCTCACAAATGAAGCCAACGGTGCCCCGGGTAAGACACCGGGCCATAAAATTTCGATTTATTGTTCATTACAAAATTAAAACAAAGGAATTCATTACTGCGTAACAAAAGTAACAGGTATGTGATCTTTTGCAGTCCAATTGTTCAGTCCGCCGTTGGTCGTCGGGTAAATCCAGCTGTCAAACTCTGATTCCTCCACATCGCCTTCTATAGCATTCACTCCCGGGTTGGTGATAATCACGGGAGGTCCTCCGATCCTTGCTTTGCGTACAGCCCTCTGAGCCTCTGCAGTGAAACCCAACCCAAACTTGTCAGTTTTAGGAGTAAAATCAGGGAGCCTGCCCCAGTTAGCACATTCACCTTTCTCAATTACAGCCCGGGCGTCCTTCAAGGAAGCCATCTTCAAGGGAAAGTCTTCTTCACTTACGGTTTCTGCTGATGCCAATGTTTGTGGCACCTCCTCAAAATGTTGAAATGGGGTTTCAATAAACTCCCCGTCCATCTCAATATACCGGAAGGAATTCAGATGACTAACCATGTATTCTTCCTCTCCCTGCACAGTAACAATCTTCCCTCTGACAGGGTACTTGAGCTTCTGGTGTAGAGTGGAGGTCACTGCCCCAACTTTGTGAATCCAGGGTCGACCCAACAAACAGGAATAAGATGGACGAATGTCCATCACATAGAACGTTGAATCAAAGACTTGGGAACCAACACGAATCGGAATATCCACCTCGCCATGAACCATCCTCTTCGACCCGTCAAAGGCTCGGACAATGATGTTGCTAGGCTTCAACTCTAGGCCCTCACAATCCAACTTGTCTAAGGCCTTTTTGGGCAACACATTTAGGGAAGAACCGGTGTCCACCAACACGTGAGCAAGAGTAGTGCCCCTGCATTCAATGGGGACATGCAGGGCATCATTGTGGTTCTTTCCCTTAGCGGTAAGATCAACATCCGAGAAACCCAAACCATTGTCAGCTGTCAAATTGGCCACACAGTCAGTGAATTGATCTGCAGATGTCTCTTGTGGCACATGGGCCGTCTTCAAAAATGAAATAAAGGCCTTGGCATGGGCCTCTGAGCACATCAGCAATGATAGCATGGAGATATTGGAGGGGGTATGCCCCAGCTGTTCAACGACGTTGAAATCACTCTTCTTGATTATCTTAAGAATTTCCTCCATCTCTTGCTGGAGGCTTCAACATTGACAGGCTTTGGTGCCTCCATCCGGGCAGGCACATCATTAATCCCTTTGCCCCGAGTATTAGATGACTCGGCAGCATGGGTAGAAACTGGATCAGAAGTGGAAACAGGCGCACTTGCAGGCGTAATTATAAGAGGTCTTCAGATAACTGGTGGCGCAATGTCAGGCGAGAAGAGCCTGCCACTGCGAGTAACTTTGGCGGGACCAGTGATGCTACTGATACCGGTATTAGTGTTGAACTCCTGCTTTACTCCAAGTACATACACATCTACCCCATAATGCCATGGGACAGCCTTATCAGATTCATAGGGGAGGGGCCCCAGAACAGTAATAATGATGGGTGCAACGGACATGATCTTGACTGGCTTCCTCGGGGGAGCCTTGGTAGGATTGTTGAAAATTGTGACGACATATACTTCTTCAGTGGGAACACAAGGAACAACAGTCTTCTTGAACAAAATCTCTTTGCTATCCATCAGGCTTTGGATGCCTGACTTCAGCAACGGACAACCAATAGGGGAAACAACACACAGAAGGCAACCCTTGCTACAACCCGGAAATAAACCGGCCAGCAACAGGTTCCTCTTAACAGTCAACAGAGGGGTAACAACATCATTCACAGAAACTGCATACAAGTCTTCATCAACAACATTTACTCCATGCTGGGGCATAGGAGCAGTCACAACATTTGGCCTCTCGGACGCTTCGAGTTGTATCTCCTTCGCATCAATAAGGTCTTGAACCTTATTTCTCAGGGCCCAGCAATCATCAATAGAGTGCCCCGGGCTATCGGAGTGATAAGCACAGCGGGCATTTGGATTATACTTCGGAGAGGTCGTGTTCACCACCTTCGGAGCCTCTCTGACGGTTACCAAGTTGGTCGATAGCAATTGCGGCAAGATTTGTGACAAGGTCATACTCATCCGGGTATATTCTCTTCTGGGTCTCTCTCCCCTTGGTTGGTTGGGTTGCCGAGGAGCGGCAGCAGGCTTTGCAATAACCACCGCGTTGACAGCTTGGCGGCGTTCCGGTTTGTTTTGCCTTCTAGGCCTATACACAGCACTGGCCTCCTTTTTAAAAGGTTTCTTCTCAGAACTTGAGGATGCACCTTTCTGAATTTTTCCTGATTTCATGCCAGCTTCTATCCTTTCCCCAGTCAGAATGAGATCTGTGAACCCTGCAGATGAATTGCCAATGAGATGATTGAAGAACGGCCCGAATAGGGTCCCCAAGAACATATCCACTAATTCGCGGTCGGTTAATGGTGGCTGCACCCTGCCAGCCAGGTCCCTCCACTTCTGCGTATACTCTTTAAAACCTTCTCCCGATCCTAGCGACATACCCTGGAGTTGGGTACGTGTAGGAGTGAGGTCGGCATTATATTGATACTGCTTGTAAAAAGCAGTAGCCAACTCCTCCCAGTTATGAACCTTGGTTCCATCCAGCTGATAGAACCATTCGAGATGAGTCCCTGAAAGACTCTCCTGGAAGAAGTGGATCCACAAGTTCTTATCCACAGTATACGGCTGAATCTTCCGCACATAAGATCTGAGATGTAGCTTAGGGCAGGACGCCCCGTCATACTTTGCGAAAGATGGTGCTTTGAACTTGTGTGGGATGACCACACCAGAAGATAGACCCAGGTCTCCAAAATCCAAACCAGGCACTTGTTGAATTTCCATGGCATTCAGACGGTCTTCCAACTGCTTGTACTTGTCTTCAGCTGGAGGATACTGCTCCTCATTAAAATCAGTCTCGTTGTCAGAGACCACCGGACTAGGAACTCTCCCCCCCTGGGGACTGCCTTTTCCAACAGAAGAACCAGCTTGATCAACCTCATTCTGCAGTGTGTTACCAAACCTCTGGCCTGTGTTGAATAGTACAGTTCTCTTCTTCTTCTTCTTGACCAACAGGGCCTTCAACTCCTCTTGACCTTGGGCCAAACTCATAATTAGCTCTTGGAATTGGGCGTTCTGAGCCTGAAGGGCCTTGATGGACTGCTCGGTAGATGATTCAGGGTTCATGATGCTGAAATAAACAGCGAAGAACATTAAGCAACCTGAAAAGAAGAGTACCTGTGATGCATATGATGAATGGAATGCGTATGATTTATGTTTTCAAAGACAATCGGGAATCAACTTTGTAAACAAAAAGGAACACACTTCATTAGATTCAACTTTGAAATTTAAACTGTTCAACAGATTGCCCTTAGGCGTTACATAAAATGAAAATACTGAAAAGGGAAATAAAACTGTAAAAGAATATCCAAAGTTCATCATTGATCCCAGGGTCTCCTCTTCTCAGTACGGATGTAGTCATTCAAGGCTCGCTCGCTCTCCAACTGCTTTGTCAGCTTCTGGATCTTCAATTCCTGCTCGTTGAACTTTTCCCGATAAGAATCCCGTTCTTCTCGCAGTTGTGCCCAAGACCTCTTTAGTGTCTCAATATCAGTAGGTATCTGAGGAGGGAGAACAGTTGGGGGAACCCCATATCTATCAGGATACTCAAGAATGACGGGTCTGACAGCTTCATACGGCATACCTAACTTCTGAGCACGGATGCGGACCCATTTGTAGTAGGCTTCCATAGGTAGAGAAGTCTTTGGTCCCAACTCTTGTGGGTCAGCTTTGTGAATTCTGTCCCAAGCCTTGATGAACCTACGACGCAGCTCGTCACTATCTACCTGAAACTCAAAACTGATGTGAGGCACCAACATCTCATGAGGCCCTGCTCTTTTGGCTCTTCCAAATTGACGGAGAGCTAGACATGGATTATAAGAGATTCCTCCTTGGGTACCAATCAAAGGAACATTAGGATATTCTCCGCAACGATCAATAACAGCTACTTCATCCAAACCTCTGAGAGTCCAAATGATGTCATTATCAGTGAGAGACATTAACCTATGAGCCCAACCTCTTCCTTCTTTGTTCTTCAGCATGAACTTAGGGAGGTGCGAAATAAACCACCTCACTAACAAAGGAATGCAACACCACAGAGTTCCTCGTCTTCGGGCAGTACGAGCATAAAGTTGTTGCAGGATGTCACCCAAGAGAGTGGGCACAGGGTTCCGAGACATGAAGATCCTTATGGCAGTGATGTTAATGAAGTTATCAGGATTAGGAAACAAGACTAGACCATAGATTAAGAGAGCCAGAATGTCTTCATACGCCCTAAAGTCTAGGTCATTCCAGAAACTGTTAGCCTTAACAATCAGAAACTTGGCCAAGAAACCCTTAACTTTGCTTCTAGTCACCCAATTGTCCATTACCTCATTGTGGGTCAAGGGAAGAGCTGTAGCAATCTCCTCAAGCCTAAGAGTCTTTTCCCAACCAATGTAGGGAGTCTGATCCAAGATAGGGATGCCAAGCAAATCAGAGAACTCTTCCAGGGTAGGGACCAGCTGGAAGTCTTGAAAGGTGAAGCACTGATACAGAGGGTCATAAAACTGTGTCAGGACACTCATCAGTTGTTGGTCCCACTTTTCCGTGACTAAACTGAGAAGAGAACCATGCCTCTGGATGAAGGAAGTAGTATTTGGAATTCTGCTAACCAACTCTTCAAGTAACTCAGGTGGGTGAACAAAGTTGAACCGGATAGTATTCCTTCGCATAGGCATCATGATGTCCTACAAAACAGAGCAAAGGTGAAACCCTCTTGTCTTTGAAATGGTCAGTCCTTATGCAGGATGCATGCAATGTTTATGATGGCATGATGTTATGATAAAGCACACCATAAATATTTACAAAGGCAAACATGATAAGGCACACAAGTCACACAAGACAAGCCCTTAGAGTTTAGGCCAGGATGGGGTCTGGGTATTACCCTCTTTCAGTTTGTTGGTTAAGACCTGTCCTATCAGAAGTAACCGGGTTCTAGAGGATCCCAATATCACTGACTACCCTCAATCGGTCATAACTCCAGCATCGCAATCTTTTCTTGCGGCCAGAACCATCACGAGAGTTTAGCCTTAATGGGCGTAGCATACTGCTACTGTTCTATTGGCCAAGTTGGGTTATTTAAGGTTCTAAGGTCGGTTGGTGCTTAATGACTCCTCAGAAGACCCATATTCTCCTCGTTGTGACACAAGGGATATCGGTACAGACCAAGGCACCACACCAACGTAGCCAATACTTCACCCATGTCGGTCTACGCCGGACAGGTCCCTCACAGCTTATGCTACCTAACAGGGTATCCCCAGATCCGGGTTAGGATCTATGTAACTCCGATGCAGCCCACAATAATAAAGCAAACAAACACAGCAATTGAAAACACAAGTGATCTTAGTCCTAAGGTACACCTCACTTTATAAGTATCCCCAGCAGAGTCGCCAGTTCTGTGATCGGTGGATCTGGAACTGACTGTTTAACGCTGGTTTCGCGAAATGTCGTGGTAAGCAAGAGTCGCCACCGTATTTTATTTTCTCCAACATGGACAGGACAAAAGCACAGCAAAATTCCTTATGAGATAGTCTCTCGGTTCGGGAGGTAGATTTATAGAAAGGGAAGGTCTTAGCACCCTTTCTATCCATGGTTACCCATGGGCTCTTAGATACTCGCTCATTGTGTTTTCAAAATGTTTTTTTGCTTTTCAATTGTGAGTGGCTTTGAAAAAGTTTCGTCAAAGTTTTCAGATCAACTCTTGTATCAGTCCTCAAGAGTGTTTGAAAAATTGTTTTGAAAGCTTTTTGAAAGTGTCGGTGTGAAAAGAGTTTGATTTGTTTTTTTTTTAATAGAGCAAGTATCTATGAGTCATCTACCTACCCTAAGGAATTAGGCTGTGTAAATGTCCTTAAGGTAGTGCCATCCCACCATTGAGAGGTAGGTAGAACCACCGTTGGAGGTGTTCAGGTCAATTCGTTTGTTAGGGACAGTGTGGTCACCAGAGCAACAATAGGACACCTTAGAAGCTACCCTTATGCCATTGATCCTTCTTAATTCTGAGGCAACTGTTTCGAGGCAACTGGATCATGTCATGGACATAAGGACTTACTAAAACGTCCTATACTCGACGACCACGTTTCGAAGGTAAGGCAACAGTGAGGCGTACCCTAAGAGTGGTGTATGAATTTGTGTGTTGTTTTCATGTTATGTTTTATCTTGTACATGTATCATGGTGATCTACGCTTGTTTTTAATTTAGGCCGTACATTCTTTCATGCGATTATAATTTAAAAGTGCAGAAATTTAAATGCGGAAAGTAAAATCCTACGCTATTACAAGGCGCAGGTCTATACATCGCCAAATTACAAAGACCCGTTTTAATAAAAATGCGGAAAGCAAAACCTAGTTACTATTACATGGCTTGAGCAGTTACATAATATTCATAAGAAAATAAAATAAATGCGCGAAAGAATTAAAGTTGAATGTTCAAGGGCGTTGGACCCTTTTGAAATTAAATTGAATTAAAAGTCTAGTTATTATTTAATTAAAAGAAAAGAAATTGTTTTTTAAGTTTTTGGTATTTATGAGATAAAGAAATTAAAATTGAAGAGAAACCCTAATTCTAAGTTGTTTTTAATTATTAATGAAAAAATATTAAAGCTTAACCTAACTTACTAAACAATTAATGTATATGTTTATTTACAAAATATTTAGTAATTAATAATGATAATAATGATGAGAAAATTATTTATTAAAAAAGATGAAAAGGTTAAAAACCCTAATTCTACCTATTTTATTTATTTAAGAAAAGATTAAAATTGAAAACCCTAAATTAAACTAAATTAATTATTAAAGTTTATTTACAAAATAAATTAATAGTGAGTTAAATATTATTAAATATATTACAATTTTTGATTTCTGATTTTTATATTATGAAAATTATTTTTGTGAATTAAATAAAACAATTAAAACAATTAAAATAAAAAGAAGAAAAGAAAAGGAAGTTAGAAAATATAATGCAAACATTGGGGGTGTCTGGCCCATTTGGGAGGTGAATTGGAGAATTTTGGCCCATTGAACAAGAAGCCTGTTTGACTTTTCAGCGTGTGTGTATGTGTATTGACTGAGGTACATGGTGGAACTCCCTTTGTGGCCTTCAGATTGACCATCAGATCCACTTGGCAGGCACAGGCATAGGCGTGTATGGTGAGCCATTGAGACTACGCTGCATTGGAATATAGTACAACAAAAATTATGGATTAAATGGGGGGACCTGGGAATCGAACCCAGGTCCCAGTACCTGCAGGACACCTCAGCCCCCAGTTGAGCCAACGCGTTTCTTTGTAATGTTAGTGGAACGTAATTATTATAATAGAAAACAAAGCGTTAATGGTATGAACCAAAATTACGCGCCAGTATTTGAATTGTCCAACCATCAGATGACACACATGCGTCTTCTTCGTTTTTATGCCTGTAACATAAACAAATAGTGGGGGTTTTAAACCCCCACTAAATGAAGCCTGAAAAAATAGCGATTAGAGCATAGACAAATATAAAAAGGGCGCGAGGTATGGGTTTGTCTCGTCTTCATGTCACGAATTCAATGGTACCAGTTTGAAGGTCTAATTTTTCCATATGAAGAAACCTCTAATTTTGAGCTTCTGAAACCCTAGAAAATGTTAATGGCAAATCTCGTTTCAAGCATTGTTAGGACAATTAAATGGTACCATTCGCTTCAGGACATCAATATTAGCAAGAATCAACATTTAAAACATATGAATAATGCATGAGAATTAAAAAACGATAATGGACAAGTTTGTGAAAAGTGTGATTCGGTTCTACCAATTCTTGGAATATGGAGATTGGAAAGTGATTGAAACACGTTCAAGGAAGTCTCAGCAAGCGTTTGGAATAGGTTTTAGGCTTTGAATCGCGCTGTAGCTATGTTTTCAGATTCCAAAAATTTGATAAAAAGTTGCAATTTGGTTCTATGGTTTTGAGCAGTTTTTTGTGTCTCTCTGAATAGGGTTGAGTTGTGCCTTTGTACATGAAGCAAATTAGGTTAAAAAATCAAGCCCAAAGTCCATGTATTAATGTTTTCAATTTTTGATTTTCTCCATATCTTTTCCAATCTTTTTGCCATGAAAATCATGCCAATTATGGAAGATTTGGCCTTGTTGATTGATGCACGAAATATTTAGCTCATAATGGACATATTTGCTGCACAAAAAAGATTCAAAACCATTGTTTAATATTTTTTCTCATAATTAAATTTAATTAAATGAATTAATAAGATTAAAAATTCAAATAATTAATCAAAAATAAGAAAATACATCCCTTTGAGGTCAATGGGTCGTGCATAGCCTTTGGGTAATGATTCATGGAAGAATTTGTGGCCCATTAGCATTTTTGAAGCCTTTTCTGCAAAGTTGACTTTTCAAAATTCCCAAAAATTTCCCAACTTCTCCAAGGCATATCTTGCTCAATTTTGAAGCTATGATCATGTTCTTGGACATTTTGGAAAGGTCTTGAAGTCCTCTAACCAATGCCTTTGGTCCCATGTCATTTTGATTTACCAATCTCAAGTTATGGTCTTTGACTTAAAGTGCCTTTTTGTTGACTTTTGAAAATGACCTATAATGTTGAAATTGATAACTTTTTGTGAGGGCATTTCTTGGACTTGAAGTGTGAAGATGAGTTGTAGGAAATGTCATCCTATTCAAAATGAGCTTTGGATGGAATTTTTCTGATAAACCATGAGGAAGTTATGCCCTGGTCAATTTGCAGTTGACTTTTTCAACTGTCCAAAAATAGAAACTTTTGCATCCTGAGACTTTTTGAGCCATGCTTTGAGAATCATGATCAAGAATTGATCAAATGATGTTTGTGGCTTCAAGATAAGATGTTGACCAAAAATTTTGACTTTTGACTGTCAAATGACCATTTTGCCCCTGTAGTTGACTGTGGAGCATTTAGGGTTTTTGACTGTGCAATTTGATGTTGTGAGTCTTGAAACCTGGCATATGGATGCTTGACAATGTATGTAGGCATGTGGGACTTGATTGTACCCTTGGAAACCTCATTTTCTTGGCCAGAACCAAAACCCTAATTTTGACTGTGTTAGGAGGCAATTGGACTGTGCAACCCTTGAGAGATTTTGAATCATCTGGAGATTGATTTTGGTAAATCTTGAAGAATATGGGAGGGCAAATTTTGGGGTACAACACTTATAGAGACGAGAATCATTACAAAGTTTGCCTAAATGAAGGCGCTTTTCAAAAATACTTTCAAAATCCACCACAAACACATTTTGAACTAAGGAATTTCAAAAGTGATATTGCAAAGCAACTAAGAGCCTGTAGATAACTACAGATGAAAAAGGTGCTAACACCTGCCCTTTTCATAACCTACCCCCCGAACTCAAGAAAATATCTTAAAGCTCTTTCTTGTTATTTTCATCCTTTCCTTATTGGATAAAAGAAAAGTAGGTTGCGACTCTTGCTATCCGCAACAATTGCGATAAAACGCAAAACAACCAAGTCAGTTCTCCCACCGTATTACACAAAATCAATTATAATTTAAAGAACATGAAAGCAGAACTTGAAATAAAAATTGGAATAACTTCTGAAATAATCTTCGAGTATAAGAATGAAACTTGAAATAACTCTAATGTCAGCACGCTTAATTTGATCCAAGTTTACAAATAAAATTCCTAAGAACTATGGTGTAGTAGCTCCCTGATGTGAGAAGTTTACAACTTTCAATGGTAATTTCTGCTTAAAACTAAAGTGCTTCTTGCATATAAACTTGGATATCCAAAAATCCCATAGAAACTGCCAATATATAGTGATAGACGATAAGTCCTCTAATCATGTGCAATCCGTGGAGAGAAAATAAGGAGAATGGGAGAAGACCCAACAAGTTAGTTTCCTGATTTTTTTGAACTGCAAGCTAATGCGAATGCCACCAAGCCATGGTGAATGCCATGGCCTAAAAATATGGAGAACATGTCCTTGGGGTCCATGGTGAATGCCACAGGCCCATGGAGAACTCCATGCACTAGAAACATCATTTTTTGCATATTTTCTTCACTTTTTGCACTTTTTGTTGGTTTCTCGAATGTATGCTCTTCTTTGGCAATTGCCTGAAATAATCAAACAATAATAGCATTGTGATACGGTGGGAGAACTGACTTTATGTTTTGCGTTTTGATCGCATTTGTGCGGATAGCAAGAGTCGCCACCGACTTTTCTTTTATCCAAAAGGAAAGGTAAAAAAGCAAAAGAAAGACCTTTCAAGATTATTTCTCAGGTTCGGGGGGTAGATTATGAAAAGGGAAGGTATTAGCACCCTTTTCATCCATGGTTTTCCATGGGCTCTTAGTTACTCATTTAGATCACTTGATTTTATTTGACAATGTGCTTGTGGTGTGGGCTTTGAAAGTGTTTTGAAAATGTCTTTGTAATGGTTCTCGTCTCTATAAGAACGTATACAAAACACTTTGTCTTTTGAAAATGTTTTGAGATGTGTTTGTGGATTTGTGTTTTTGGAAAGTGTTTTGAAAAGACGTTTTGCAATAGTTCTCGTCTCTATAAGAACGTATACAAAATGTTTTGTCTTTTGAAAATGTTTTGAAATGAAAGTGTAGGTGTAAAAATGTTTTTGTCGTGAGCAAGCGAGTAACTAGGAGCGAATCTACCTACTCGAAAGGTTTTCAATTGTTCTTTTCTTCCTCCTTTAGACGTTGCTATCTTACCATTGATTTGGTAAGAAGCCCCATAGTTGGATGTGAAGGGACAGGCGCGGGTCAATTTTACAGTCATCGAAAGCAACTTATGAGACGCTTTAGCAATTCTCGTAAGGGACGAGATCATTTTATAGAAGGCAACGTCGAGGGTCATCGAGGGACTACGATCTTTTTATCGAAGGGTCATTGCTAAAGCGTCCCATATTCCAGGGACATGACTGTGTTTTTGAGGCAACAAGCGAGGTTATCCTAGAGATGTGCGTGTGAAAGTGTGTTTGTTTCAAGTTATTTTGTTGAGATTAAGTCTAGCGGTTGATTTTATGTCTTGCCATACACGCCTAATTACCATACAATATATAAAAAAAACAGTAAATTGCGGAAATTCAAATCCGACACTATTACAAAATCTTCTGGAATGGGGGTACAAATTTACAAATGGGGATGGATCGAATCGTTAGTGTAATTAAGAGTCTAAATATCAAACAATACAACCAATACAACCAAATCGAATTTGAGAGATTAATTAAAGTCATAAAAAATTTATTATCAAAGCAAGGAAATAAGATTCTTGTTACTTGTTTGAAAAGTTTGGAAAGAAAGATAGAAAAATCTATTCTATTAATTAATTTTAAGAATTAAATCAAATGTATGTATTTTTTAGGGTTTTGTTATTTAGAAATTACATTAACAAATTAAAGCTTAAGCACAAAATAAATAGTGAAAATTATTTACAAATCCTAAATTAAATTAAAAAAAGGAACTAAGCTAATTATCTAACAAAATTATATGATTCATTAAACCTAAAGGAAACAAACAAAGTTAAACTAAATTAATTAAAACAAACAAAAATAGAAAGGTGATGTTAAACTGAAAATGGGGGGTGTGAGGTGGAAAACAATGCTGAGGGGACTGTTTTTCGTTGGGCCAAGAAAAAACACAAAATGTGTCCTAGGCCCAAACCAAATGGCAAAGAGGTATGCAATTTAAGGTTTTATCTATTCAAAAATGTGAAAAAAAAACGAATGGACTTCAAGAAGGGAAGAAGGGGTCGGCCCATCATGGTTTAACAACAATTAACAAACCCAAACTCAAAAACATTTCGTTATCCACAGATTAAGGATGTAAATTAGGGTTAGGATTTTGGTTTGGGTCTTCTTCTTCCCTCTCACACGGCGCTCTAACTTCTGTACCTTGTCTCTATTCATCCCCTCCACAACCTAAATCTCTCTAAGCTTCTTCACTCTCCCATTTCTAACTCATCTCGCAAGCACTCACTCTCTACCAAAACGTCCTAATGCCTCTTCGTCTCTCTCGACACCGCGACTAAAATCCTTTGAAGCTTTTCTTTTGAACTTAGATTTTAATCGGAGAGATCCAAAATCGTCTCATCCTTGACCTCTCTCAAGCCCTTTGTTATTGGAACCTGTCTCTTTCGTCTCTCTAATCCCTCTTTAACCCTAGAAATTTTGAAGAGGATTGAAGGTATGTTTTCTTTTTGTCATTTTCTCTAGCCTAAAGATTTTATCGATTTTATCCACTTATTAGTTCTTTATTAATGCAGGAATCATGACATGGAAGTATGAGAATAGGGGGAGAAATCATACCTGTTGGAGCTCTATAACTTCTCCCTCGCTTTGCTGGTCTTGTGATTTCTTTTGCCATTTGTGAGCTTTAGATGGAGAGGCGAGATTGATGATGGTGTTCAGTGGTGACGGAGGATGAATGGGGAAGAGAGATGATGATGGTGCGAAAGCAAATGGAGATCTTTGGCTCTTCTGGTTTGTTAATATATTTCCTGTTTTCTTTTTGGTTCTTGACTTAGATGGTGTATTATCTGGCTTTTGTTGGTCTTTCGTGATAGTTTGAGGTAAAGGGTTTATGGCTAGTGTGGATGTTGCTGGTTTTGTGTTGTTTTGCTGGTTTTTTGTGATAGCTTAAGGAAAAGGGTTTTTGGCCAGTGTTGATGTTGTTGGTTTTGTATTGTTTTGCTGAGTTTTTGTCGTTGATTTGAGACCAAAAGTGGGCGTGAGCTTTGGTTCTGTTTGTATATTGTCTTTCTGATTTGTTGGTTTTTCTGGTTCTTTGACTATCAAGTTTGTTTTGCTGGTTTTCTGTGACGTGAGACAAAAGGTTGGTGGCCAGCTTCGATTCTGTTATTGGTTTGTATTGTTTTGCTGGTTTGTTGTTTTTTCTGGCTTTTTGGCTATCAAGTTTGTTTTGTTGCTGGTTCATATTGTTTTGTTGGTTTGTTGGTTTATAATGAGGTTTGAGGTAGAAGGATTTTTCTGGTTTTTTGGCTATCAAGTTTGTTTTGCTGGTTTTCTGTTCTGTTGCTTTTTTGTGATATCAAAATTTTGGCTATATGGTTGCTGGTTTGTATTGTTTTTGCTGGTTTGTTGTGATATGTTTTATCCTCCCAGCTTGCTTCTGTTTATATCCATCAGATGGTGAGCAAATGGAGGGAAATGTATAACTTTTGAATGGCATTATGGTATCCTGCTTTGGCTTTTGAGTGCAAATTGACATCTTTGCCATTTTAATGTAAGCTTGGGTAGGTTTTGACTTACTTTATGCAGAGTTGCAGCAGGTTTTTGGACTGTATAGTGGCTTGTGTAACAGGCTAGGTGATATCTTTCCTCTTTTCTCTTTCCATGAAAATAAAAAAGCAGTTTTTTGCTTTACTTTTAAACTTCTGAAGGGTTTGTGATAACAGGGAAATGATGACATGTGAGCAAGTTGGCTGGTCTATGCTTATTTGTTCTGCTTTGTGGACTTTATGCATATGTTGCAGGTTTTATAATGTTTTCTGTTTGACTGCTGTTTGTGGCATGTTTTCCTGTTCTGGTTCAGTTGCAGGCCTGCTGTTTTACTTGTATCTGATTGGCTGCTATTTGCAGCCTTGTAGCTTTGTGTACAGTTTCGGCAGTTTGTGTTTGTATTTGCTTGCCTTTGACAATTTTCTTTTTCTTTTGTGAACCAAGAAGGGCACTCCTTTTTGTGATTTGCAATAGAATTTGGGGCCTATGATTAAACATTAAAAATCTGATTATGTGAAACAAATCAAATGAGGCTTTGTGGAATGTTTGAACATGACTTGACAACTGTGGTGTGGTGGGAGAACTGACTTGAGGTTTTGCTTTTGTTTTCGCAAATGTTTCGGTTTAGCAAGAGTCGCCACCAACTTTTTATTTTATCCTAAGGAAAAGGTCAAAAAAGCACAGGAAAGACCTTTGAGATGTTTTCGTGGGTTCGGGGGAGTAGATTATGAAAAGGGAAGGGGCAAGCACCCTTTTCATCCATGGTTATCCATGGGCTCTTAGTTACTTGTTTAGATCACTTGCTTTTGCTTTTCAATTGTTTGAAATGGTGCTTTGGTGTGTGGTTTTTGAAAGATGTTTTGAAAAGAGGCCATCGTTGTGGCAACCTTTGTAGTGATTCTTGTTTGAATGTATACAAAGGTGTTTTTGTCTTTTGAAAAGATGTTTCAATCTTTTGAAAGTTTGATTTGGGAAATGTTTTGAAATTGTGTTGTGAAGTGTGTTTGAAAATAACAAGGATGTTTTGCAAGCTTTGATCAAGGTAACTAAGAGCTATCTACCCTATTTTACTCAAAGATCTTTCTATGTGTTTTTAACCCTTTTGACAGTGTTTGTTTTACCATTGCATTTGATAAACAACCTTGTATTAGGGATGTGTAAACAAGAAAAAGCGCAGATCATCGTATAGACCATGATAGCAATTGTGTTAAGTATTTTTGGCAAATTTTTGAGGGACTTGATCATTTTTGTAAAGGCAACCAAGATAGCGTCATCGAGGGGACTACGATCTTTTGTTTTGTTTTGGTTTTGCCAAAGTACTTTAACATGCCTAACATGGCCCATTTTAAGGCAACAAGTGGATTATAACCCTAGGGGTGCAAGTGTGCATTGTGCTTGATTTTCATGCATTTTTGTCTTTGATTAGGTCAAGCTACTTATTGATTTTTGGATTTTTGCATACAAATCCTAATTCTCTAATCATGGCATGATTGAAAGCGTAAAGTGCGAGAATTAAAAGTCTAAGCTATTACCTCATGATTATGGGGATGGGGGTACAATCTTTGAATGGGGGTATATTTGACAAGAAATATAAGCCCTAGTTTTACTATTACATCCAAATTGAATCAAATGCATAAATATTAAATGGATAATATTTAAATAAGCAAATAAATATATCAAATAATATGAAATTATGCAAAAAAGGTTTTTGTTTATTTATGTATGTAAAAATATTTAATGTGGAAAAATAAAGAAATAAATAAAAAATAATAATTTTATTTTGTTAAGGATAAAACCCTAATATTCTTTAAGAAAGTAAATATATTAATTATTTTATTTATATACAATAAAAATAAAATAGTATATGAAAAAATAAAATATGTTTATAAAAGTATTTATTAAGTATATTTAATAGTAAAAAGCAAAATGTAATATTTTATATTTTTATTCTAAAAATATCTAGTATATATATATATATATATATATAGTATATATATATATATATATATATATATATATATATATATATATATATATATTATATATATATATATATATATAATATATATATATATTATATATATATATATATATATATATATATATATATATATATATATTATATATATCTATATATATATATACTATATATATATATATATATATATATATGAATATATATATATATATATAATATACTATATTATATATATTTATATTAATTATATTAAATATGAATAAATAAAAATAAAATATATACAAAAATAAACATAGTTCAGAAAAAATTTTTTAGTATGAATAAAAATAAAGGATCAAAATAGAAGTATAATTTATCTATATTTTCAAGTTTTGAATAAATAATATAAAAGTAACTTAAATTGTTTTTTTTATGTTAGAAAAATAAAAATAAAATGCAAAATAAATGTGAAAAATTATAACAAATATTCTTGAGCATTTTTTATATTTAGGAATAAATAAATAAAATCATAAATGAAAATAAAAATTCAAAAATATAAAATAACAAGAAATTCGGGCCAGGGGTGCAAAAAGGAAAAGGGAGGTGTCAAAAGTAACCAGGACCAAGCCCAACCCAAAACTTCATCTTCAACCTATGGCTTTGGAAAACACGCGCACGCCCCGTACAACTACCAGATCCTGTATACGAGCTCTATTGCAAAAACACATAACATCAAACTTGTAGAGCATTTCAAGACGATTCCAACCATATAAACAACTTGTCTTAACTCTCAAAGACCAGAGAGAATTTCTCTGGCCCTAAAATCTGACCTAGTTTTTTCAGTATGTTCATGGATGAAATTCTCTTAGCATGCTTAATATAAATGAAAACTGAGCATATGTACAACTTCATGGCAATGATACTACATTTCTTATTCACAAACCTAAGGCTAAATGTTCCTAAATAGAGAGATAGGGAAGTTGACAAAAACCTGTTTCAGCTGACTTCGTGTAGGGCAATGTAGAGCTTTTCAACAAGGCTTGAGATGTATGGGAGCTTGCTTGGACTTCACTTGACCTGCTCCAATAGCCTGCTTGCCTTGAATGTACTTGAATCAGCCTATAGTACTCCACCTGCACAAGCTCAAAATGAAAATGGAAAAATCTGTAAATGGAGTTACAGTTGGTGTTTGAGGTTTGGGATAGCTTGGATGAGTTGAATGGAAGGTGTTTGAAGCAACTTGGGGCAAAACGCACGAGGCCAATTGAGCTATGGAACTCAAGTTGCAGATTCTGCCCTGTTTTGCCAATGGAATGTGAATTTTCTGGGCTATGGGGTGTTTAGAGGCTCAAGCATCGTGTTTCTGGCTCAAAGGGGCGTGAGAAAGATGTTCAAACTGTTTGCATAAGTTTATCTTGGCTGATGTTCAAGTTCTCATGTTTTGGACAAGTTTCTTGTTTTTGAAGGTAAAATGTAGAAGTCAAGTGTAACAGGCCTGTACAGGCTATCCTTATGCTTGCATCCTTTGCCCTTGGCCCCTCCAACTTGTGGATTTGATTAGCTGCATAAGATCTGGACCAATGCTCAAGAAATCAGTTTTGACATAAAGCATGATTTAAGCAAAAATGGAAATTTGCCTTTTCTACTTAGGGCTTAATTTTGTTTACAATGTCCAAATGACCAAAACAAAAGCTTAGACTGATGGATTTGCATTAAATTATTGAGTGTGAATTGGTTTAGAGGCCTGTAAACAAGTGTAAGGCATGCTGACTTGAACTTGCAACTTGGATGAACATGAATAAGCCATGGATGAAAAGTGAGTTTTTGCCAACTTCGAGCCTTTGATTCTCCCTAACCACAAATGTGGTTGGGAGAGTTCTTGGACATTTTGGAAATCTTGAAACATGATATATAATCCATCTTTGAAATGAAACTTGATATTCCAAGTGGAACTATGTGAAAAATGGCCATGAAGTATAGTGTCAAAATCCTGCCTAAATTAGGGCAAAATTTCACTAAGTTAAATGTTTTAGGGACCCTAGTTCCAAAAATCATAACTTGAGATCCAAGATTCTTTTGAGACAACTTTGTGAATCAAAGTTGTGGTACTTTGTGGAGGACTACAACTTTCATGTTGGAAGTTTTGTTTGAATCCAAATGCATCATGGTAAAAATGTTGGGGCAAAGTTAGGAAAAATTAAGAAAATTTCATAACTTAGAAAAATTCTAAGTTATGAAATTTTTCAACTTTAAACCCTAATTTGCAATTTTGGGTTTCTTGATGAACAAGTTTCACATTTTGACACATCTTGATGAAAAATGACCCTTGGCACTTGATTTTGACCAAAAAGTCAAAGTTTGACTTTTCAGTGTACAATCAAATTTTGATCAGTTGACTGAAAAATTCATCTGTCAATCCAATGCAATTGAGATCTTTTGAACTTGTGTTAAATAGGTCAAGATGATGCCATTGAGTCCTTGAGTCCATGGTTGAACCTAATTTGCCATTGGTTAGGTCAAAAAAGTCAGAAATTTCCTTTGTACAGTCAAAACCCTAAAAATGACCATTTTATCCTTTTGGTGATATGATCAAATTTCTTGTGAGTTGTGGTCCAAACTTGATCAAATGGTTCATATGAGTTCATAATGTTGATGTGGGTCAAAATTTATGAGGGTTTGACTGTAAATTGGTCACAATTGACTTTTTCCCCAATACAGCTGATTTCTAGGTCAACTGTCCAATTGACTGGGCACCAAATTTGATTCAAGGCTTGAAACTTGGTACAGACAAACTTATGAGTCCAACATGAAGTATGAAAGTCACTTTGAGCATTAGAAGTCCAAAAATCCTTGTGCAAACTCAAACCCTAATTTAGGTCATCAATGCAAGAAGATGTCTTGAGTAGTGCAAACCCTAGCTTGGTCTTGAGTTCAAAGAGCCTTGTGATGAGAAATGTTGATAAAATGAGAGGGAATTTTTTTGGGTACAACAGCTGCCCCTGTTCAATCTTCTTGAACCTGAAGAGTTAGATTGGCGAGTTTTCCTTTCGTGACTCGAAGGTAAAAGAGGATTGGACATAAGAGTGCCTGTAAATTTGCACTCGTCAAAATATAGCTAAGGGAATGGGCTTAAAGATGCCATTTGGAGATGATAGAATATTTCTGGAGATGGGGCTTAGAGATGCCATCAAAAATGTTTGTTGAATATCAGTAGAATGATCATCAGAATGGTATCCGTATCTGGAACATATATGAGTCGTATCTGAGTCGTATCTGGAGATTGGATTTGTATGAGCAAAGGAATGGCGGTCCGTGTCCTAGAGCGTATCCGTACTATAACTGTATTTGATTCTTGAATGAATAACAGAATGACTTTCGTGTCTGGAGTGTATCTGTATTGTATCTGAATTTTGAAAGGGTGACAGAAAAGCCTCCTCTGTATGGAGCATCTCTAGGTTGGGGATAAATTCTGAATGAGTGACAGAATGGCAACCGGTGTCTGGAGCGTATCTGGACTGTATCTGAAGTTGAGATCTGTATGAGTAGCAGAATGAACTTCCATGTTTTGGAGTGTATCCGTACTATAACTGGGATCTGGATAAGGCTACAAAATGACTTCCATGTCTTGGAGTGTATCTGAACTCGATCGTTGAATCTGAATGAGAAATAGAATGGCTTCCGTGTCTGGAGCGTATTTAGTCTGTATCTGATTGCTGGAGTCGGATTGAGTAGTAAAATGACCGTCGTGTCTGGGGTGTATCCATACTGTATCTTGACTTGAAATTCTGAATGAGTAATAGAATGTCCGTCGTGTCCGGGGGTGTATCCATAAGAGATCTGAATGAATAGCAGAATGACCTCCATGTCTTAGAGTGTATCTGTACTGTATCTGAGATTTTTGAACATTTGTTTAAAGATAGATTTTAATCTTATCCTGAAAGGGGTAAAATGTTAGCTAAAACACAAAGTTATGTTGCGTGACATGTATGATGCAATAAAATATGTTCTATCAATGTCTATGATATATGAATGTAATGTATGTGCATGTAAGCTGATTAGCTGTCTTGCTGAGGAAAATAAATCCTTGATGGCTGGAGATAATGAAATCTTTGACTACTTCCGGGGAAAATAAATCCTTGACCGATGCTGGGGATTCCAAAAAATCTTTGATTCCTGAAGATGAGAAATCCTTTGGGCTACTGCTGATAATTGAAAATCCTTGGCAACTTGTGGGGATTATCAAAAACTTTGACAACTTCTGTGGGGATATAAGAATCCTTCACGACTTTCTAGGGAAAATGAGGACAACTCTGACGATCTCTACTGGGGAATTAAAACCTGAGAGGCTTCAGCTGGGGAAATGAGAACCAGAATCTTCGTTCTGCTGGGAAATAACTCTGTGGGGAGAATACTCATCCTGTTGGAGAGTTTTCGAGAGCTTGGATTGTATGCCAGTTGTTGTACCCCAAAATTTGCCCTCTCACTTCACCAACATTTTCTCATCACAAGACTCTTGGAGTTCAAGATCAAGCTAGGGTTTGCTCTACTCAAGACATCTCCTTGCACTGATGACCAAAATTAGGGTTTTGAGTTTGAACAAGGTATTTTTTGACCTACAATGCCCAAAGTGACTTTCATACTTCATGTTGGGTTCACAAGTTTGCCCATACCAAGTTTCAAGCCTTGATTCAAATCTTTGCCCAGTCAATTGGACAGTTGACCTAGAAATCAGCTGTATGGGGGGAAAAGTCAAATGTGGCCAATTGACAGTCAAACCTCATGAAATTTAACCCACATCAACATTATGAACCATTTGATCAAGTTTGTATCACAAGTTCCACAGAAATTTGATCAGATCACCAAAAGGGCAAAATGGTCATTTTTAGGGTTTTGACTGCACAAAGGCAATTTTTGACTGTTTGACCTAACCCAATGGCCAATAAAGCTCACATATGGACACAAGGACTCAATGACATTGTCCTTAACCCTTTCAACAAGTTCAAAAGATCTCAAATGCATAGGATTGACAGATGAATTTTTCAGTCAACTGATCAAAATTTGGACTATAGACTGAAAAGTCAAACTTTGACTTTTTGGGTAAAATCAAGTTCCAAGAGTTATTTTTCATCAAAACATGTCAAATTATGAAACTTGTTCATCAAGAAACCCAAAAATGCAAATTAGGGTTTGAAATGGAAAATTTTCATAACTTAGAAATTTTCTAA